>CM066924.1:8909298-9509298 GCA_033964015.1 Scolanthus callimorphus
TCCATTGATGTAACTCAGCGATGATTTCAAATGGAGCCAAGTACGGACCCAAGGCGCTTCCATCATATTGGGGTCGCTACAATCGGTTTCCTCATTTGCCTGACCAGGGCTCGAGTTTTCTCGCTGAAAGATGGACTGAGTGTCGGAGTCAAGCCAACCGGCTTCGGGTCTCTTTCGTGTCTGTTTCGTTTTCGGGACTCACTCGGAACTCGGAATTCGGAATGGGCTCGAATCGTTTCGGATCTCTTTCGGGATTTTCTCGGAACTCGGATGTCTTATTTCAAGGTTATCTATTTTAGCATTCAAATATGAGAACATGCGTGCATTGTCTTCCTTTAAAGCACTAATAACATTAACCAGTTTCTCCTTATTGAAACCCAGATAGCCTTCTTTCCTTTCCACCTGCCCAACAAAAGCCTTCAATTCATTTGAAATTTGCAAATGAATGTCTTCACATCTTCTTTCTCCACACCACTTGTACCCTCATATTCCATTTGTCCCATACTTTTTCTACGCGCCCCTGATCCAGCTTTTAATAATAATAATAATAAGTTTATTCCATCCTATTGTAGCTTGAAGCTAAATTACAGGACTGCTGACAATTAATTAATATAAATACATGAGTAAATAATAAATAAAATAAGTACCCCCAAAAAACCATCACCTACTCTATACGATACAACTAATACTAGATAATGGAAAAAGGGATAAAGGACAATTACGATAACAATGTAGCATACTTGGTGGTTATAAAATTTCTAAAGCGGTCGGTTTTGCACACTTTAGGCATCGGAGGCTCATGGGATCTTAGAGCGTACCCAGAGGAGCCTCTGGGTGAAATACGGTAGTGGGTGAGGTCATACAGAGGACTGCCTGGAGGAATCCTCTGAATGAACCTCACGCAGGCTTCCTCTCTGCGTTGTTCAAGAGAGGAAAGACTGGCCAAGGCAAGAGCGCGCGAATATTCCTTAAATGGGTAAATAATATTTAGGGCGCGCCTCTGGATACGCTCGAGATCCTCACTAAGATATTTGGGTAGGTTAGAAAATACTGGTGAAGCGTACTCTAGGACGGATGTTATTAGTGTGCAATATACCGTGACTATGTCGTCCTGCGGTACACCGCACTTCCTTAGTTGTCTAAGCGCATAGAGGCGCTTATTGATGATATATTCACAGTGGGCAGACCAGGTCAAGTCCTCTGAGATGAACACACCGAGCAGTTTAAATGACTTGACAGATTCGATATATGAACCACCGACGGCGAGTGGCTGCCACTGGCAACTATCATATTTAAGAAAGCTAACTGACATCTCTTTACACTTGCGCGGGTTAATTTCATGTTATTATTAATAGCAAATGCATTGATTTCGGATACAATAAACTTCATCATTGAAGGCGAGTTCCTTGGTACTATCTCTAACGCTGTGAGATCGTCCACAAACTTTATTCTTGGACCCCAATTCGGAAGGAGGTCATCGATCATGATTGCAAATAGGATCGGACCTAAACGGGTTAACTGTGGGATTCCTCCATTGAGGCGACGCGATGTTGATGTATGCAACTCTATACGTACGACCTGTGTTCTGTCTAAAAGGAAGCTACCTATCCATCTTATTAAACTAGGATGGAAATCATATTTAGACAGTTTCCTCAGCAGTATCTTATGATCGATTAGGTCGAAGCCCTTGCGAAAATCAGAAAAGAAAAATCTAAGCGAGCAGTTTCCGTTATCGAGGGCTTCGAGCGCAAGATGAAGTAGAAAAACGAGAGCTTGTTCAGTTGATCTACCTGCTAAAGCAAACTGCTTTAAGTCTAGCTTTCCTAACGCGGATGGCATAATTCTAGTGAGAGTGAACCCCTCCATCACTTTAGCGATTTGGCATGTTAGGGACACTGTTCTTAGATCGTTTTCAATGTCTTTGGGTGGAGTAACTTTAGGAAGAGGAGCACCAGTAGCTGACTTGAGTAGCTGAGGCAAAAAACCCTGACGCAGCGAGGCGTTACACAAGTGAGCGATCACAGGAGCGAGCTCAAATGCGAATGACTTCCAAATCACATTGGGTGTTCCGTCAGGGCCCTGGGATTTGTTCAGCTTGATTGATCTTAAAGCAACGACAGGTATGGCGAGAATGTCTTCAGAAGACAAGGGGGTAAACCCATTTGACAAACCCGTGAAAAACGTGTTAATGTTCTCGCAGAGAGTATCCACCGAGACGATAGTTGACCCATCGATGAGTTGCTGGAACCACTCCTTGTTACTTGCGGATACTCCGGACAAGTTCTTGACATCCTTCCACCACTTGCTGATGTTGGAGTTCTTCAGGGCGCGCACTTTAGAGTCATAAAAAGAGGGCTTGCAGACCCGAATTGCACTTTGGACCTTATTCCTCCACGATTTGAACACAGGAGAGGCCTTCCCATATTTAGTAAGTGCTTTCTGTCGCTTCGCAATAAGGGCTTTTATCTTAGAAGACAACCATGGCTTATCAGTACTGTGTATACGGGAAGATTTTAGGGGAAGTACGTGTCCACCGCCTCAGATATCACCTGATGGAATAAGGCGAATTTATCCTCACACGACGGCTGCGAGTATACGAGCTCCCATGAGAATGAAGTTATCCATTGGCCGAAGGGGCGTAAACAACTGTCCCTAGTGTCCCGCCGATACACGGTTCGCTTAGATGGCTTGGGGCGGGGATCATCGCTTGGGATAAAGAAGCAGGGGTGATCACTTGTACCGATTTTGGCAGTTGCCGAGGAGAACCCAGCATTTTAGGGTAGTTGGTAAGACACCAGTCTAGCGTCCCAGTATCGCGGGTAAGGACACGGATGATTTGCGTTAAACCGGAATTGCGCCTAATAGTAGCGGCAGAAATCTTTGTTGACGTGGGATTAAAATCCCCAACCACCCAAATGATACCATCAGGGTGCTTTGATAGAAATGTGTCCACCGAATGTTGAATGTGTTCGTACAGCTTAAGGTTGTCTTCCGCATTGGCAGGAGGTGGATGATACACGACACCAAGCAGCAGCATAGAAACTGGGCGCGGGAGTCTTTTCGGTCTTAGTTGCAGCCACAATGTTTCGGTAATAGCGTCGTTCATTTCGAGGTCGCACAACCTCTTACAGGGGATAGAGGACGACATACGCTGCCAAGCCGCCACCAAACTGTCCCACGGTCTTTACGAAATAGAATAAAATTTTCCAATGAGACTGCTTGGTCAGGAATACTTTCGGTTAGCCAAGTTTCGGTAACACGCCACCTCCGCACCATTCAGGTCAATTACGCATTTAAACTCTCCGATCTTCGGTGCCAATGAACGAATGTTTGTAACGAGGATGGATGGTAAAGCGATTGCACTGTTTGGATTGGCAACGGGAAGGTTTGATACGGGAGAAGGCACCGGCGGATAGTTATGTGGGGCGCCTGTGGTATCGACCACAGGGTTACCACTCGGCACTCGATTAGGACTTCGCTTTCCTACACGTTTTGATCTTAGGCGTTTCCGAATTCCTAAATCACCCAGCTTCTTCCACAGAAGACCGTCCAGATGCTGCTTAGGCTGTTTCCGTCCTATTGAACGCAAATATGAGCTGCTGTAGACGGTTCTTCCACAAGGGGACGATCGTGAGTTCGAAACAACATGGCCGCCGGTTCGATAACTTGGAAGCAATCCAAAACGACCAGATATCAGCCAGCATTCATTCAGCTTGCCACCAGATATACCAGGAGCACCAATGAACCAAAACATGCGTTATTAGACCACATGCTGGATAGAAACCGCCAGAAGTACTAATACAAGACAATACAACACAGAGCAGAAGCTTAGGCAGCCATTACGGCGCCTGGTCAGCGGAAAGGTCAGCGTTCCAGATTTCCCCGTTCCAGTTCCCTTCGTCCCAACTCCTTTTGTTCTAGTTCCCGTTTCTTCGTTCCCACTCCCTTCTTCTTCCAATTCCCTATACTCTAATTCCTCCTTTTCTCTCGTTCCAGCTTTCCCCGTTCCAGTTCCCTTCGTTCCAACTCCTTTTGTTCTAGTTCCCGCTTTCCTCGTTCCCACTCCCTTTCTTCCAATTCCCTATACTCCAATTCCTCCTTTTCTCGTTGCAGCATTTTCATTCGCTCTTCCGATTCCCTCAGTTCCAATTCTTTCTGTTCCAGTTCCTCTTTTTCACGTTCTTTTTCCCGTGATTCACTTTGTCCCAAACATCAAAATTCGGTCCCAGTCCCCAAATGTCTTCACATAAGTCTATTCTAGTACCCCCCTTCTGCTTCCAAAAGATTACCTCCAGTCACAGAATTTATCGAGCCGGCACCCTCATCTAAGCCTTCCCTCCTCTTAGTTCCCAACTCAAAAAGTTTCTCAATAGTTTTGGCTCGAGCCCTTGTGACCGCCATCCCGTATACAATCAATTACGCCGTCAGTTAATAATCCCGCCAACCCACACAAATAATGCCGTTCAATCATAAAAACATTAACGATCAGACCATTGCTATAATATCCAATGTCTCTTACCAAATTCGTTTCCCGTCTGAGCCCCCAAATGTTATGACTTACTCCCCAAACCAAAACATGAAGTTCATCCAAACTCTTGAGTGCGAAAGCTCATTTACAGTCGAAGCTCTCGTAAGCGACCACCTCGGGAACTGAAAATTGCGGTCGTTAACGGAGCTGGTCGCTTACGAGAACGGCTCTCGTAAACGACCCTCAAGCGGATTCCTACTTGAACAAGAGGTGTTGGTCGCTTACGAGAGCTTAGTACAATAAATCTAGAAAATATCATGTTATACTAACATGTACTAATGCTTAAAATTTCGATTTATTTCCCGACTTTAATTAAGAATAGATAACCGCAAATATGTCCATAGAGAATATGTAGAAAAATAGCATTTCACTGGTGCAGCTTGTATCAGTTTAGATATTTATGAGGTGATGACTGATGTTTAAAGAAAAAAAAGTACTATGGTCGCTTACGAGAGCTTAAAAACAATAGAAAATCTCTGTTGGTGATTGGAAATTGTGGTCGCTAACGGAGCTGGTCGCACCGATAAGGCGGTTGCTTAGGAGAGCTTGAAATAACAGAATTTATGTGACATTTCAAACGGGGTTTCGGGAAAATGGTCGTTATGGGAGCTGGTCGCTTACGAGAGCGGTCGCACAGAGAGCTTCGACTGTATTCAAAAACGCTATTCTATTTATCCATTTGCAAACGAGGTTGCATAACAATCCGTGTTAATCCCTGTGCATTGTTGTTATTACACTACTGCATTCATTACTGCACTGCATTCATAATACTGCATTCATAACACAGCCACTCGGGTATGTTGTCATTATGGTTTCACAACAATATAAATTACTTGTAGTCGTTATAAACAAAAGGTTCCCTAGGAAGGAAAGAGCGACAAAATTTTTGCATTCTGAATTTGTAATTAGCGTGACCTTCACTTGTTCGATCGACAAACGCAACCATGTTCAACACGGAACGCGTCAAACTACTAAGTTATGATTGTTTTAAAATTGCTAATTCCTGCAAGGGAAATCCAAAGTAGCATTTGCAAAGATAATATCAAAAAATCATGGAAGATTTTAAAACTCAAGTCAATACCTTTTCCCGGCGTTGCGGAGATGAGTGCGTGACCTCGTGTTCAGGTGAATTTGTTTACTTTTTCTCGTAAGCCGTTTAAACATTTCCGCGGTATAAAGACCAAGTTCTCTCTTCTAAAAATTTGAGTTCTCCATTAGTGTTCTCTGTAGTGTTTTCCTTTTGGCCACTGTCAAGAGGAAGTTTGAGAAATGTTCAATGCTGAGAGAGATATTAAGGCAACATGTCAGATCAAAATTGTTACCTTGATCAATGGGCATTGCAGGCTCCCAAGTTTGTCCATCACAGAGAATGATTAGAATTGTGTCACTTTGCAGAAACTCAAAATACTCTTCATCCACTTCACTCCCATCTGATTCCATAACATTGTGGCTTCATTTCCAAGTCCAAACTTCTTTTTTGCTGCAATGTAAAACATAGATCCAGTTAAAAATTACAATTAGATTTGAAAGCAATAATATGAGGACTACACATAATCAGAAACACCTTTCACAAGACCAACATACACAATTGAGTAGTTCTCTTTACTAATATATCATTGAAAATATTTTGAGTATCATATTGACACTTTATTTTCGATTAGAAGCACTTTTCCTTTGATTGTGTGGATTTCCAAGTATATAAAGTTTATATATTAAGAGTATAGAAATGATGTATTTAAAATTCGTTTCAATTTATACAATTTCCAAGCAAGAAACTCCAAAACTCACGAATTTTTACATAGGGAGAAAAAATATATATTAGTGGTACAACAAGCTCACCTTTTTCAACGACTTCTAGAAAACTGCAGCACACAACTGTGTGCTTTCGTGTTCTTGTCGCGTTCCTCACCCTGAGCGGTATCCTAGTCTGTATTAAAAACGAAAAGTGTTGAAAAATCTCCCAGTCGTGCAAAGAACAGCAAGTATTTACGACATTTACACTTTTGCGATAAAAATAACACATACAGTGTGTTGCCCAAACTCGGACGGTTTTTGCGTTTATCGCTATAACCTTTCGAAAATAAGTCGCAACAGTTTGAAAGTTTGTAAGCGGTAAAGAGCAGCTACATTAAAACATACCCAGCACTTACATGCACTGTATTTATTATCGAAATCCTGCAAAATAAGTGCATTATATTTTCTCTCGTCTTTTTTGACACAATTTAAGTTTTGGTTTATTATGCGTCCGAAGAGGGTTCATTTCGTGAAAAACTTCAGGAACAGCAATAAAACGTGATTTTTTCCTAATTAGAAGCGGAAACACGAATGTTTCATTTGGGTTAAAAACAGCTACTATATAACTCCCTTTCTACCAAAAGCAAAATGTTTCTTTTTACGTAAAAGATAGTAGAACGGATACAATTGGAAAGATACACTCACGGAGCCGTTAACATTCATATTGAAGCCAAAAACGCGCTGCAACTTGCCTCAGTAAAAACTTTTTATTCCGCATCAAATGGCGTTGAGCACGTACCAAAATGCACTACAAGTGAGAATGATAGTTGGTTGTTAATTTGTGCGCTATCAAAACTTAAATTTCTTTTACGGTTTAAAAATACTGTATTTTATGCAAAGTGTCTGAGGTTGGGCACCGTCCGGATTGGGCAATACACTGTACACAAGAGAAACAAAATGCATCGAAAACAAATTTATCTTAGAATAAAGTTTGGATGGCATAGTTTTGATGCAACAATGTAAGGATTTGTTTGGAATACTCACCGAAGATCGCGAATCCGCCATCGCTAACTTGTGGGACATGAACAGACCTCCTCGGGCATGAACCATTCCCCCACCTTTTGCCCCACCACAGGCCCCACACTAGCAAGTGCGGCATCAAATAACTGAATTATCCCCACCCCCTAGGGCACTCTGGCTTGTTAAAAGCAGCCTTTCCCCCCACTATCCCCCACCATGTCCGGGTTGGGGGGAGGGGGGAGGCTGCTAACTTGTGGGACATCGCTGTATCAGTGACGACCTCCTCGGGCATCAACCATTCCCCCACCTTTTGCCCCACCACAGGCTCCGCACTAGCAAGTGCGGCATCAAATAACTGAATTATCCCCACCCCCTAGGGCACTCTGGCTTGTTAAAAGCAGGGGGGGATTTAATTTGACTAGTGCATTAAGGATTTAAGGGGCATTTGAAAGCAAAACGGCTTTGCCAAAGGATCCTAGAGGTCATTTGCATTGATGAGATGAGCGCGTGCAACTGAAAGGGCGTGTTTGACAGCGGACTGGATAGAACAGCGAGAAAGGGGGTATTTTGACTTCCAAGTGACGTCTTCCTTTTCAGTTGCCAACGCTCGTAAACATATAAAGCATCACTTAGTTTAGTGTTATTTATTGGAGTAGTAAGATTAGAGGTAAAAAGGAAAAACAATCAGCGACAACATACAGCAAATATGTCATGAAAAAGCAGATAGTTTGTGGTTCGTTAAGGCTGTGCTGATTTGAGAGATATAATGTTGTCTGAATGTGAATTAAATACAATTACTAGGCTTCAGGAGCTTATTTTTTACTACAACTTAATAAGAATACCTCTTGCATCTGATGGAGATTGTTAATTTTCGAGCAGCTATTCGTTAGTTTAGAGCTTCGATGGTTTCTGAAATGCTTCAGACCAGAGTGAATTAACAAGGGTATTTAACCAATGACAATATTGAATATAAATAGCAAGCAACCTGCTGCAAACAATGTTGAGTTTACAGTGGAGAGATAAGCAATGTGCTGGCTTTGTCCTTGGCAAATGTGCTGACAGTGAACATGGTATAGTTCACATCGATGGGCACTTTCCAATAATCCCGTTTACCCCTCTTCACAATATTTGTACAGAGCAAACGTTGTATCTTGCCTTCAACCATTTTGGCAGTGGACACTATGATCCTTTTGCAGGAACACAAGATGGAACCAACTCTGAACAAAACACTGCTCCAAAATGCAAAGAGGAAGGAGACACACCGTCTACAAAAAAAGAAGAGAAACGGGGGCGGTTGTGGGAGAGGAGCAGCAAGGAAAACCTCAAGGGTGAATAGGGGTCCTCAAATCCGCCGAACCGTTCAATTTTTCAAGAAAATCCGCCGATCCGCACAAATTTTCGCCTCAATCCGAATCCGCAACGTTTGATTTATGAAAACAATTTATAATTAGAAGGAAAAAAAAAAAAACGTTTCACCCTATCGCTTATACACGAATATCTCTCACTGTGGGACGTGTCATTATTTAGCTGGGTTTTCGTGATCCCTCGTCCCCTATTTGACCTAGCAGAAGACATTTTACAGAAAGAGGGGGTTACACTTTCATTCGTTAAAACGCATTTCATCAAGCCTCAGAGAAAAAGTAGATAAATGTTGAAATATGCTACCTCAAAACTATGTATCAAAGCTCCTATTGATGGGCTCCTGAGCCTGTAGGTTATGTTATTCATGCGCGCCGCATGAATAACGAAATTATTATTACTCTCATGTGCGTGAAGCGCGGCCCAAATGACCACTTTCTATGCTTGTAACGTCGAACTCACGCTTACTACCATTTTCGTTCAACCCTGAAGCGTGGCGATTTTTTCGCGTAGGTTTACGTTTCAAATTTGTCTACAGACCCTCAGTCAACAATCTGCACAATCCGTAGTTGCAATTATCAGAATCCGAAATCCGAAGTCGAATTTTCAATAGATCCGCGATCCGGTAGTTTTGAGAATTCGAAAATCCGCTCGAGTTTTTCTTAAAATCCGTAATCCGTGTGCTATTCAGGCCCAAATCCGCCGATCCGCAAACCTATTCACCTCCCCCTCAAGCAAATTCTGTTATAAGGAGCCTGTTGGACGTAGGACACTCTGTCCTTGCTACCGTGACTGGCAGGCAATTACAGAGCTATGTAAATCTTAAATATTCATATTAACACAGATAAATAACTCTATTGTATAACCCTTTTCTAGAGAATCTGAAAAGATATATCCTGTTGTCAATATTTAACAATATTATTTCTTGAGGCTGAATTTTGAATTGTTTAGATATTTTTTGTATGAAGCCAAATGAAATTGTGAGACGAATCAAAAGAAAATCTTAAAGTAAAAGAGGTTATAAGTTCATTATTTGATCTTCAATACCTGAAACGTTTATTGTAAGTAGCGAAACACAGGGGACAATGGTTTTGTCAACGGAAGCAGGCAATTCCAGCCCACAGTAATTACACCTGAGTGGTCTACGACCAAGGCTGGGGTCAATGCTGTTGCTAGAAGGGCTGTTGTCAGTGCCGGACAGCGTGGTACCGTTGCCCGAGAAAAAGAAATGAGTGGAGGAGTAGAAGGGTGAGAAATGGCCGATCCTGCAGAAATTGCACAATTCGAAACAGATGGCCAGTCGTCATCCTTCTGATCCTCTACCTAAAAGGCGAGGACATTATTAAGATTGCCATTTGAAGACTGCAGGGTAGAAAAAAGAGTAGGGGCTGGTATGTAAAGCAACATTTCGTCTAGAAAGACTTTTTTTGCAGAAAAGATGTAGAGTTGTCAGTAGAAGTAACAGGGTTGGCACCTGGAGATAGCATGGTGGCAATAGTTGGCGTTGGATATGATTCCGGCTGCACGGTAGCATCAGGGAAAGGCGACTTGATTGGCTTCTTGCTGTGAAGCAACTGGAAGAGGTGGCTGGATTTATCGAGACAGTGCTGGTATGTTTCTACAAAATGCAGTAAAATGCAACCATAGCAACATATAAGTTTGAATGTAGTTTTCAACTGACAAGTGGCTTTGGATTGAACATTTCTTGCAATTTTCTTATATTCACCTCCCATTGCCCAGTATTTAATCATTGTTGAGCTCTCTCGCCTCAATTCTCGGGATGGGGGATTCTTCCATGTAACAGGGTTCTATAGGGATGATCGTCGCCAGATTGGAAAAACTATCCTAGAAAACAGCAATACCTATAAGTAGTGCTAGGGGCAGAATAGGTATAATTTTACTTAGGGATGGCACATACGTTGCGGGAGTTGGCAACCTTACATGCGAGCTCCCTTTAGACTCACAATAAATGAGTGCTATCCACTTCTCCTTATAACCAAACTAGCATTTAATTTCACCACAAATATATACTTTGTAGCGGTCAAGGGTAGGTAGGTAGGTTAAGCTTTATTTTATAACCACGGTGTAAATATCAGTGTAGACTGTTTTACATATTTGCCGTGTGTGAGACTTGTGAGGTGAAGTGGGCTTTGCACCAGTTTTAAATCCCGATAGTGACTCGGAGAGACGCAAACCAGCTGGCAAACTTCCACGTCACTGCCCCGCTGTAGCTAAATGCTACTTTCATATAGGTGGTACGCGGTTTGGCATGGCCACCCTATTTTCTAGTTTGCGGAGATTATGTTGAATTTGTTCGAGCGTAGTGTCGAAAGAACTAAAATGTAGTTATATGTGTCTGAATGAAATTTAGACGACGTTGAACCAGAGTCACCGCGTAGGCCTGGGGTCGACCGTGTTCGACCCCTGAATGAGATCACGGCCGCCCCGCTTACCACAGTCGTCTTTGGCACTTACAGACGTGGAAAAGCCGCCATGTTTCCTTGGGCTCTCATTGAATTCGGCTCCCGCCCTCCCTCCCAGAATACAACTCTGCGATTGGTAAGTATATTCCACTGAGCAATCAGTGTGACGGATACTCCCAGTGTGAGAGGGGAGCTGTGGCCCGCTTGCCATGGTTCCTCGGGTGCGCTTGGTCGAGCGACCTGCATGCGCACCGGTACCTAACCCCAACTTATCAGACGATGAGTTTAACATAAAATATAATTTAGGCACTGCGGAGCTCCCAATTATACACATGCTGTCTATACTGAATGAAAGATGCTGTCTTAGAGTCTTCCCTTAAGGAGGCTGCCTACAGTTTTTCTTAAACTTGATCTCTTGGATTTTTTTAAAAGAATTTTAGCAGATGCTATCCGCGACGTAGTTTTTTTTTTTACGCGGACAGCATCTCGCTAATATGGTCAATTTTAAGTTAAGAGCGTGAGAAAAAAAAATCGCCATCAGGAACTTTCTTTGGAGCCTTAGTTGTGTTCGAAATGATATTTTGCGAATTTGCTCAAAAATTTGAAGTTTGCGTCGATGTTCATTATGGAAAATCAAAAGCACTTCCTGGCATCAAATTTGGCAAACAAGTAGTTGTATACCTTGGGCAGGAGGGAGGGGGTGTCTCGTGAACTCGACAAGAAAATGGCGGTCGCTTGCCGAAGGCATAACCGCTCTGTGTGAAGTTTATCCTTTAATTTTTGCTTTCTGTCGTCTGCTAGAGATGCGCAAACAGTTCTAAAATACTTTTGAATATAGGAACTATAATCTTGTCAGTTACAATTTGCATTTCTCTTTAATTTTACTTGCAATTTTGGGGTAAAACATATTTCGCTGTGAATTTTGGAAGGCGGGATAATGTACGGCTGGCTTTCTTGTAGCTTCAGATTTCTAGTGGTACGCGTATTAGGTATTGAAGGCTCAAACTAGGAGGTTTTATTGAGGACGGATTGAGATATTTCTCTGCCAAGTTTCGTGGCTCTCGCATTGCTGGTTTGTTCTATCAATCCTTTTGTTAGCTTCGGGTAAGGATATTAAATACAAGAAAACAACAAGAAACAACACTTCAAGACGTTTAACAGGTAAGCATAACTGCTTTACTATTTGACAAAATATTCGCTATTTACAATATGTACAACATCTGGTCCAGTTATTCTGTACTACACGTTTTTCGGTTACGGGGATTATAAATTCTATAATACTAAAGCCTTAAGTGACTTGTTTCTCCTGCTATCGAGTGAAAATTTCCCTTCAGCAAATTCCGTGATTCCCTAAACTCCAAAGCTTATTTGCGGCAACCGCCAATATACAATATCATGTTACCTTTGAATGGTGTCTTACTACCAGAAAAGCGATCATAACAAAACGAAATATCATAATAATAAATATAAAGCTCAACACAGCTTGCTCTAATGCCAGGGGTTCGGTTGTGTGTTTGCAAACTAACTCCTAAGGCTTAGCTAAGAACTTGGTCAAATGTTTCGCTTCATTGACCTAAGCCTTGTTCAGTTAGCTAGTGCTAGAAACTATTAACCCCTGTGGTATTAAAACAAACTACGTACAAATGCACTAGCTTGGTATTTACTTCTAGTTGTATTTAACTTACATCGTCAGTTTAAAAAATTGTTCCTTTGGTCATTGGCAAATATTTTGTGGTGCTCACTTTTATTCTAAAAATTGCTAACTACTTGAAGATAAACACCAGGAGACATGGCAGACCCAGTTGTGATGGCAGCACAGTGCAGGAATTGTCAAGGAGTTGATCCACATGCTTCACTTGTTTGTAGGAGCCATATGGATCCATCCAGCTTGTGACCACTCTGCAAGAGACATACTCTATGCCCTCTTGAAGAGCAACCAAAAGCCGATGATTTCCCTCAGACAAATAAGCTATGTTTTTCTCGGAATGAAACAAAAGTATAAGTGGTTCACAAAATCCATTTCGCAGGATAAATCGGCAAACTTGTTCCAGGTGGTCAGCTTGAGTTCCCTCTTTGGCATTTTAGATCGGTCAAATTCTCTATATTCCCATAGTTCAGCTGCTTTTACCATTTGATAGTCATATGTATTATCAAAATCAGTGGAGAGAAATCCCTGTTTTCTGCATTGCTCTCGCTCTTCATCTGTGACTGGAGAAAGTTCGTTAAAAATGTTAATTGGACTGTCAGCAAGCGGTTGTATTTCAAAGTCAAAATCAGCTTCATCTATTTGACAATGTCTTTGTGTTGTTTCCAGCAGCTTTTTAAAGGAAACATGAATAAGGGAAGTTCATCATCAGAATCATCAAGTTGTATTTTTTTGCCTTTATGCTTTTTTAAGGAGGATGCCTTTCTGGAGTATAGCCATTCCTTGTAGGAGTTAAGGTAAGACGCTTGTTTGAAAATGCTGCATCCTTTGTTGGAGTTGTTATCTGTGCAGGCCTTGCAGCAAAATCCATAGCATTATTAGAAAGATCAGATATTGGAACAAAAGAAGAATCGTCAGTTTTATCCTTGATCAGTGTATGGGCAGATTCAACAGTTACAGTAGCAATACTACTGTCGGGGACAAATGTGATAGCAATTGTTTTTGTAGTATTACACATTTCTAATGTAAGGTCTTTAAGATCATCTAGTTTAGCATTTCCCATAAAAGAGAGACATTATGGTGTTGTAAAATCAGACGCAGGTTTTCCATTTTGACCTTTGAATCTTTTAGGCTTAAAATTTGTTTGAGTAGATACAATTTTCTTAAAACATCTTCATTGCCCTCATGCAGCATTTGTAATTAATATTTACACTGGAGACCAGATCCTGTTTTGTGTGGCCATCATTTTCTCAAACTTTAATAAATAAAGACTATCAGGTTCCTTAAGGTATGAGTATACCTTGAGGGGTGTCGCGGGAAAAAAATTCGCATCGCATCACAATTTACACCACAGCCGTCGTTCATATATCATTTTAAAGCTAAAAGGTTGGTCTATCTGATGAACAATTTTGTTCTCATATATTGTACATGAACATATCTTTTTTAGCCCCAAAGAAAAATGTACCGACTTTCTTTAAAAAGTTCCAGCTTCTTCCATTAAATTACTCAGCTCCAAATTTAAGCAAAATCTATTCTTTAGAAGGCGATCTAAAAAAAGGTGTGCGGGATTTTTGATTTTCCTTTCAAAACAAATTTTATACTAATTTTTGTGTTAGCATTGGCAAAAATATCGATTTTCAACATGTTTTACGTGATATTTCCGCAAATACGTAAAATATCAATAATCCCGCACACCTTTTTTCAGATCGCCCTATAAGGAATACATTTTACGGAAATCTGGAGCTTTTAACATAACTGGAAGTGGCTGGAGCTCTTCAAAAGCCAAAATTGTACTTTTCCTGTGAAGCACAAAACGACGAAAACAATCCATCAAAGTAACGTTGCATAGAAATATACCACTTAGTATAAGCTGTTCCATAAGCTTTAAAACGATATATAAATGGCCCTTGTGGTAAAATAATGACGCGACAGTGATTTTTTCGCGAAAAAATGACATCTCTCGCGCAAAGGTATCTCATACCTTAAACAGAGGTTTGGGTCCAATAAATTTGTTATACCACCATTCCACAAGCCATTGTAAACGTACCATCCCTTTTTCCGGTTAGACATGGTAGAGTAAATTTCACACAAAAGTGACTGCTTTTAAGATAAGCTAGTGCAGAAATTCTGTCGGTGAATTTGTTCACTATCACAGGATTGTCCATAATTAATTTAGGACTACATTTATTGTTCATGGGGTTTGAATAACTCACAAAAAATAGTTGGTGAATTTATTGTTCTTCTTGCCTCTTTTATACTGGCACTACAAATGCTAGGAGAGTCTATGATTAGTACGTCAGCATCAACATGCTCATCGCCACTGCTTGCTTTTGTTGAAGCAGAACAATGGCCAGATGCGTCAACTGGTGTGTGCTGAGACAGCTTACTGTTAATAACCCCAAGCAAATCAAAAGTGCTATCAGATAGTTCATGTCCCTTGGATATGTCACTTGGTGATATGGAAAAAACATAATTTACAACATTGTGTGATTTGTTATGCAAGCTGTTCAAATTGCAAAAGTTGAACGAACTGTAGATAAAGTAAGCATTTCCTTCAATTATCTGATTCAGTTTCTAAAAGCCGAAAAAGGATGGAATCTAGTGAAGCTTGCTTACCAAAAGCATAATAGGTGTGCCCCTGAGTTTTCTCTCTCAAAGAAAATGACTGGAAAAGAGCTGACATCCCATCTCCAAAATCAGCTTGCGAAAAATTACTGAGATGTCTTTTAAATGCATGGTAGACCATCTCAAGGAAAGTGTCTTGATGACAGCTATTATGGATCCCATTAGAGCCATACTTGTAGGACTGATATGAGATTAAAGAGATTTTACTATTGTCACACATCCGCTTTTTTCTGACTTCACACCGGTTTAGCTTACTTCGCCATTCATCGTCTTTGCAAGCTCCATATTTTCTATTAACAGTTAAGTTCGATTTTTCAATTTGTGTGAATTTAGACAAATCAGTGTGGCTTAGGGCCTCAGGAGTCACTAAAGATTTAGACATATAAGATATGCAAGGGCTATTCAGGGAGATTTCTTTGCTCTTTTTCTTTAAGTCATATATGTCAGCATGCCAGGCAGGTTCAGTGTTTTTGTTTGCAAGTTTCCAAAATTTGTGAAAATAATCAATCAATAATTCAAGATACAGTAAAACATAACATAAGAACATGTGGAGCCTGAAAAATGATAATTGTTCTTGTATACAAAAATGGCTGCTAGTTAGATTCGAGTACAGTAACCTACAATGATAGAGTACCAAGTACATCAGCATAACGTGCAAGACTTTTGCACACAGAGTTCTACAGCAGGTACTTTATGGGATTTCTAGGGTACATTAAGCAATTGTTTTTTGGACTTGTTGCTACTAAATTACCTTCTGTCAATTACATTCAATCTGTATTTGACTGTTGGTAGTGTATGCAGTATTTGATATTTTAAGAACACCTTAAGAACATTTTCAGCCTGATTTTGCAGAAAACACCCAATGTACAAGAACAAAATCAGCCTGAAACCCCAAAACACCTGTTCTTTTATGCGGGTTTTTACTGTATTTATCATCCCTTTCAATTAGAAATACTTTAGTGCCTACAGGTGTCCAGACAGTATAGTGGCATTTATGGGTGTCGGTACACAGCATTTCAAGTTGTACCTGTGGAATGTGATTTACACAGACCTTTTTATAAGGAACAGGCTTTCCATTCATATAAGGACACTTGATTTCTAGTACACCTCTTTGTTTTCCATTTTCCTTCAATTAACCCATCTGGGGAAGAGGCAAGCCAGACTTTGTTTTCTTTATCTTGAAGTGTCCAAAGCCCAGTTTCTTTAATTTATGCTATTATTGTTATGAGGTGTAAAGAATTGTTTCAGATATGTAACAAGAGCAGAATCCTCATTGATAGTGCCCCAGACCATTGCAGGATTAGCAGTATTTTGAACTGCACTTGAAGTACTATTTATTTGGTCGCTCAACTGTTGCCAGTAGTCTTTCATTGCCTCCTTCCCATACCATCCGAGGGCAGTGGCTGCTTTACTTCCATTAACTTTTCCTTTCCGAGCACTAAACCACTTGTTTTCGCGTGTTTTTGAAAAATTAGGGTCATCAGGATTTTCACGATCAGAATTTAAGGGATAATAGCAGTTGATAGTGGAGAGTGAAACTGTCTTCAGTGTACCGAGTAGTTTAGATAATGTGGTGCCTGGATGATACCATATTCTTTGACCAAAGGGGGTTTGTTAGGGATCTGGCTTGAGTTCTTGGAAGTTTTGATGGCTTTTTGAGGACAGTTCTTCTTTAGATGGCCTTGGTTCCCACATGCAAAGCAGGTTTTTTTTTTTATCCATTGAGGTTCATGCCCTGGACATTGACTTGCCCAATGACCTTTTTCGTTTCATCGAAAACAAACATCATCTGGTTTGCATGTGGTTTCCTGACCCTTGTTTTTTTTTTAAGGTTTAGTCCTTCAATTTTTTTAGCATTTGCCGCACAGCAGACTCATCACTTTCATGCTGTGGGGCAAGGCCGTCCTTTGCCAGATATAAAACACACCTCCTTTTACAAAACTTTTTAACAAAAGCTGATAGGATCTCAGAAGAGTTGCTGATATCTTTTTTGAGAAATGCATCCTTTTGAGCATCTGTCTCCAGTAAAAGCACATTGTCTCATTAGATTTGTAAAGCTAATTGTAGGGATTCTGGTTTCCAGGAACCTTTAAAAAACTTTGTTCTTAAATAAAAGTCAAGCTGTCTAGAAAAATATAGAATGTGATCATGATTAGCTGGAGCTCTCAAAGCTGTCAGAATTGGCTGAGAGGTTTGTAGGACAGTAGTTGGTGAAAAAAGATCAATGTACTCAGTTGTCTGTTTTACATGCCTGGATAGCTGAAGCTTATCTGCAGAATCATGGAAATCATCACTTTAATTCCACTGAAAAGAACATTCATCCTGGCATTGCAAAAAATGTAGAACATGCAGTCCAACCCTCCTTAAGACCAGAAGTACTACATCTAGGTTGTATTGTTTTTTTCGGTTCGGGTCAAGAGGCAGTGAGGCTAGATTAGGCATTGATGCTACATCGTAAGAGCCACATGTGTCACTGAGGTCTGACATTTCAGAGGTTACTAGCATTTCAGTTGCCAAAGAAGCAGAGGATTCATAGAATTGTAGAGCAGTCGGTTTACCACCTGGAATTCTGGCCCTTTGTAATGAAAAATAGTTCTCTACATCATCCTGGCACATTGTTTTGGGAATAATTTGCACATGTGGCTCATTAAGTTGTACATATTGTACAACACCAAGAAAAGCTTGGTGAAAAGCAGTTCTTTTTAAATCTTTACAAGAAAACAGCCCGTCACTTCATGACGCTAGAAGACTCAACCTGAGTTCCCCCTTCCATAAACTGCTGATTTACATTACTAATGACCTCCCTTCAAGAAAGACGAAATAAGTGAAGTGAGCCCCAGAGCCTTTTTTGTATGTTTTACACTGGTCTCCCTGATTTTGGTGGAGAAAATGACGCACGTGTGTCGTGTGGGTCAGTACGGCTTTCAAATCTGTCTAAGTCCGAAGGCGAAGCCGAAGAACCCGCTAAAATTGAAAACGCAAGCCTATTACACAGAAAAACCATTTGACTTCGGAATTGTTTGTATGTTTATTATAGCTCACTAAGGGAAGAGAAGAAACAGGTAAAGTAAAATTGTTCCTAAGAAATTTTTAGTTTATCATAGGTTTAGAGAATTTCACTCATGGCTTAGCGTGCGCCCTGTAGGCAGTGACAGTCGTGTAAGTTTGTTCAAACTTGAATGAAAATTTTTCTCAGCTCAAATCTTTAGAATTCAAATTATCCCTGCACATAATAGTAAGTAATCTGTAATAGAACCATTTAGTTTTGAATGTCTATGGTGCTTTCGGTTGAGGGAAATGAGTTCTTTTTTAGTTTATGTGGGAGATTTCAACATGGCCGCGATGGCGGCTTTGACCCTCGCTGAAAAAATCACTTGAATTAGAACTTAGCCCAAGTTGAATTTTTTCCAATAAAAACACGCCCACTTGAGAGATTTCCTTCTTCTCTTCGGGTGTGTGTCCTTCGTTTTGCGATACAGCGTAAGGATTTACACTTTGAGAATATTATTCATGACTTTGCTTTGTGTAAATTTGTCACTCATTTCGCCTTAGCGCCCGAACGGGAGACCAAGGCACTGGTGTACGTTTGTTCAAGCTGAATGAATTTTTTTCTCAACTTAAAGCTTTCGAATAACAATTATCCCTGCACATTCCTGACAGTAATCTGTGACAGAACCATTTAGGTCTGAATGACTATGGTGCTTTCGGTTGTGCGAAGTGAGTTCTTTTTTAGTTTCTGTGGGGAGATTTCAAAATGGCGGCGATGGCAGCTCTGTCCCTCGCTTAAGAAATTGCTTGAATTAGAACTTAGCCCAGGGTGAAACTTTTCCAACCAAAACACGCGCACTTTCGAGATTTCTACCTTCTCTGCCGGGTTGTGAACTTCTTTTGGCGACACAGCTTCAGGCCTAAGCGGAGTGAGAGCGAACGATTTAGCCAATCAGAAACGTTTGCGCAGACAAACCGATTATAATAGTATAGATAAGTTATTCTTGGAATAAACTTTTTCCAGTGTTCTTTTTTTGGAATTTTAGAGGTGGACTCAGTTGATTTTACCTGTTCATACCATTTGTCAAACAAAGCATTATTGAAATAATTCTCTATAAGATGATTGGTCTACTTCCCTAGAATTATTTAACAGTCTGAAAAGCGTGGAGCATTTTTAATATATGTTCTTGTTGCTAGTGTTTCAGAGAGTGGAAAAGAGGAATTTATTAGGGCAGTTGACACTTCGTCTGAACAGACAGTGACAGCTCTTTTGACACTCATCTTTGTGCGTGCAGTTAGTTTGATGTGTTTCCATGTCATTTTAGTCATGCGCCTTTTGATTACATCAATAAGGTGCTCAATAATTATCCTGCTGCCATCAATTTCTAATTTGTAGTCAGGATTTACTATGAAGTTCCGTAGTTTTTAGTGTGGGTAGTCTGGTAACCACCAAATAGGTTTGTTATCGTTATATGGATTATATGTTACCCAGTTTTGAGCCCCTGAGCGCTTAAAAAATGCATGTGAATACGTTGAGCCGTCAGACACTCCATAAAGAACTTGCAACTTTTTCCCCCCAGTGTGCAAGTTTCCAAGCTCTTTACAAACTTTCCAGACTAGTTTACCCAGAACTTTATTATTGGTGCGATTTAAAGAAAAACTGGCAACTGGCCAAGAAAAATCGCCCTCCAAAGAAGAAAAGAAGAATTGGCAAATAAGCTTAGCTTTTTTGGAGGGCGTCTCTGTTAAAGATAAATTTGAAGAGAGGTTTCCATCACTAGATGATGACACGGCGATTGAACACGACTTTGCTAGACAACAATGCTTTGCGAGCTTTCTTCGTCGTTTGTCAGCGGTTATGTTTACTGCACATGCGTATTAGGGTACATTAGTGATTCCAATATGGCGGCAGTCATCTCGCCTTTTGGCAGTGATCTCTATATAACACCTTCTACAGAGCTTCTTAAAGTGCCACTGAAACGAAATCTCACTTCTTGATTCCAACCCGCCAATTTGAGGATTGACTATAGTTGTTGCATTCTGCCAAATATAATATATTAAAAAAGAAGAACATGTTTTATTACACTGTTGGAAACAGGCCTCAAGGACGACATTTGTCAAGCGAGCGAAGAGCTCATTAACATAAATTAGCATCACATTAAAATTCAAGTTTCCAAATAAGGATGTGTGACGTCAACTGATGTACAAGCTAGCAAAACAACATGGCGGAGGCAACGAGGAATCGAGAGTGCAGTGCGATTCTCTGCCGCTGGAGCTCTGTTTGGTACCACTATCAAGAATCGGAATGGATCACTTGCAAGAATAGAATGTGTACGAAGATGCAATCTGTGCATTTCTGCTGTAGATTGGAAAAGCTTACAAATTCAGATATTCACTCGGTTAAGAATCCACAAAAATATCCTTACCTTTAACCTTTTGTATCAACCGTGTATACGGAACTCTGAATAAACTCACAGGAAAGCCAAGGCTATGATTGGTGTGTATAATTGAATAGGAACTATAGAATTCAAAAACAGGTTTTGAAAATGACCACATTTCTGGCTTTTAAAATCCTCTGCGCTGCTTTTGTTGTATGAACATGGTTCATCTTGATTGGGCAATTCCAGAAAATAAAGGTACCCCCCCCCCCCCCCTTCGGGTGGCATTTGGAAATTCTGATGGGATGGGGGGGGGGGGGGGGGGGGTTAAAGAGCTCGGAATTCTGATTGCAAGGGGGGGTTTTCGAAGCTGGATTTCTTTAACCTGCCCAGAATTCTATATGCATGGGGGGTGGGTCAAAAACTAGTGCTGCCCGTGAGGAGGGTACCTTTATTTTCTGGAATTGCCATTAATAAGCCTCTGAGTGTATTGAACGGTTTTGCTGTGCTGGTTGGGGTTTTTGGATGATCTTCGTTGCACGATTAAATATTTATGGTCTCA
This sequence comes from Scolanthus callimorphus, assembly GCA_033964015.1. Classification (NCBI taxonomy): domain Eukaryota; kingdom Metazoa; phylum Cnidaria; class Anthozoa; order Actiniaria; family Edwardsiidae; genus Scolanthus; species Scolanthus callimorphus. The sequence goes on from CM066924.1 coordinate 8,930,561, forward strand.
GATCGAGTCTAGGGCCCCACAGCATATGAGGGTTACAAATTTTGCATCAGTTCCTAGTTCTGTCAGTAGGTGGCTGTACTATACTGTCCAAAACGATGGTTTCTATTTCAACTTTCACCACCATTTTGTGATTGGAGTTCTTGCAAGGAATTTTTTTTACCAAGAGAGGTTGCTTTTTGTCTGTTGTGATCAGTATTCTTGTAAGGCACGAGATTACAAGCCCTCCAGAGCTCCAATTTGCTTTAAGAAGTAGAGCAGTTGTAGATTGAATTAGATAATAAATTCAATGGGGTGCCCACTTTGACTGTAATCACTGAACTGGCAAAAATGTGAAGAAGAAAAAAACATGCTAATGATGAAAATTATTAGGGCTGAAACCCTCCATTGTAACTGCTAAGTAGAGATGCATACTTTAACCACTTTCCTGGTATGTCCCGGTTGCACAAATCCTTCTTCCCCTTTACAGCAGAGATTACCATTTGTCCATCCCTAGTACAAATAAAATAGCTTATTTGGACGACCCCTCCCGATTTTTAGCTTTTAATGTTTTGGAACACAATGTGGGCTCAAATATGCAAATGTACTGGCACAGCATTGTGTGATTCCAGAAAAAAAAAATACCCTACCATTCCCCAACAGAAAATAAATAGGTAATCAAATATATTATCATAAAATGTCATGTCTCTGAGAGAAGAGCACCATCCATCTAGAGCTTCTGATAATTGTATGGGGCATTACAAGGCATTTGACATCCCTGCCCCTCTGCAATTACAAAATCTAACCCATTGGGAAGGTATGAATTTTTTCTGAGATCATGCATTGGTGTTACCTACAGTCATATCACTTAGTTATCATAATAGCAAAACAGTGGAGGTTCCAGTGACCCCATGAGCCAAGTGAAACACCAGTAACAGTAATTTTACAAGTAGTGAATTTAAAAATAAGGTGAGTTTGAGACTTTCAATTTAAGTGACTTTCTGTTTAAGTTTGAGATGAATACAGTATCCACCATTGGGCAATTCCAGAAAATATATGTACTCCGGGATGGGCATACAAGGCATTTGACATCCCTGCCCCTCTGCAATTACAAAATCTAACCCATTGGGAAGGTATGATTTTTTTTCTGAGGGAGGGGGTTTTTCAAAATCAGAATTCTGCCTGCATGGGGGGTTTTCAAAGGTGGAAGCTAGTTTAACCTCTTAGGAATTCTATATTCATGTGGTGTAAGCCATTTTGGAAATTCTGGATGCATGGGAAGGGGGATCAAAGTGCCACCTGTCCCTGGGGTACATATATTTTCTGGAATTGCCTATTGCAAATATAATGTTTTGACACAAAGAGAGAAAATACAGTACCTAGAGATTAGTTACAGTAAACATCTGAATATAAGAACACCCAATATCAGAGGTCAAATTCTTATGGAATGCAAACTCCTTTAATAGCACTCGATATTCTCGTCAAAGATCACTATACAAACGGTAATTTCAACTGACTTGTTTATTTGTTTTTCGTCGAGCCATCGAAACATCGATTGGCCCGCTGTAAAAATTGTCAGCGGCTGCATGCAGGCATCAAATCAAACTATAAGATAGCAAAGTCTATCTAACACTGGAAATGTTCCAGTAAGATTACAGAGAGGCAAGCTTTGTGCTCTCCTTTATCTGGAAAAGGCTTCTTTGCAAGAAGATAAAGAGGTTACCGACTGATAACTTGAACTGACTTGTTTATACCTTTCGTCATGCTAATGATCATTAAATAGCCACTGAAAATCGATTGGCCCACTCATTGGCCCTGCAAATTAATGTGTTAGCGGCTACATGCAGGCATCAAATCAATACCATCTTTAAAATGGCGCAGTCTATCTAGCACTGGAAATGTTCCAGTGCAGAGATTACAGTAGAGGGAAGCTTTGTGCTTTCATTTATCTGGAAAAGGATTCTTTGCAAGAAGATAAAGAGGTTACTGAGTCCAGGGGATACTTGAACATGAACACGTAGTATGCGGCCATGAGCCCAACAACTGCACCAATGATACCAAGCTCTTCTGGGACACTGCATATTTTCTCCTTCTCTGCGACTATTGTGATGGATTCTTGGCTGGCCAAGTCCCCAGTGACTACAATTATAGGGGAGCCGCAGTAATCTTCAAGGACTGTACAGATGTCAGTGCCACCCTGATTAGAAACAAAGGCCAAAGGGATAAAATTTAGGAAAACATCCATGAAAGAAATCTCTGATGAAACATACAGTATACTAACGTTTTACTGGAACCGAATTTTTGAGCTTTTAAAAGTTAAAATTAAAGTTAAAATTAAACAGCATGTAATAACTTTTTTCAATGTTACATTAATTTGTACATGAAAGATTGAAAGGATCGAAAGAAAAAGGGTGTTAACCCTAGTATAGTGTTCAGTTCTGTTTTCATAATGATTCGTTCTACCAATCAAAATAAGCTTTGTGACACAACTCGTGAACAATACACCGGTTCTTACACCCTGGTTTTGATTATGGAGACGTGATGTTCTTGAAAATTCTCATTTTTCTTATTATTATAGTCAAATATTCGAAAGTCTTGTTTATAAACAGTTAATTAACTATATTGAAAAATTTGAATCCTAAATGAATGCCAATTCGGATTTAGGAAAGGACATTCAACATTCGACCGAACAAGCTATAATTGAAATTACCGACAACCTCAGGAGGTCCATAGACGAGAACTTAAATACATATTGTGGTGTTTTCCTTGATTTCTTGAACTTGTTCGGCAAAAGCGTAAAAGAGCACTTATGACAGCAACAAAACCACTCTTTACTAAGTTTTGCTCCTCTCATGCTTCCGTCCCTCTCTCCGCTTTTAGTGTTGTCGCTTAAGCTTTTATGCATGCATGGCATTTGCCCTTTCTTTTCTCGCTTATTGCAGCTCGTTCTGTGTTGCTTTGTGTCGTCTTTTGTGTTGTAAAGTGTGGAGGCCTCATATAAAAACTTGATGCAGAAGGCCTAAATCAATGTAACATTGAAATCGCTTTTCTCTCTTTGCTGTAGGCTTAATCACAATATTTCCTTGGCCATTTTGACAAGTAGTACAATGCATGTCAACAAACACAGCAACAATTTGAATTCAATATCGACAAAATACTTAGCGTAAATTTGAGGACACTTTGCCAAACAATGCAGCTGGTGTACTAAATTCCAGGTTCCACAGGGGTGGATGCAGGATTTTTTCAGAGGATGTTTTCAGCCCCTCCCCTAGATCTGCCCCTGTTCCTATAGTAACACTCTGAGCAATTGTGATTTCTAGTTTCCCACATCTAAGCTGTATTTTTGACAGGCTTTTATGCATCGATTCACACAGATTTTACAAGCTCTAACCACCAATCTTTGCAGGTAAACTGTTTCGGTCGCTATATCAATGCTTCATTTATATTTGCTGTGTATTTTGTGTGTACATGCATTTTGTATGGCTTGTACTTTGTACCCTGTTTGCAGGTACTGTAGCCTCATCAATATCAAAACGTGATAAGGCCTATTCCAATTCACAACCTTTTAGAATTTACACTACAGTACAGTACATTTTAGAGTTTGCAATGGACTGTGTGATACATTCATAGAAACACTGGTGCCCTGCTAGCAGAGGCTTTTCCACTGTATCTCTCTTTTATGCTGACCTAATATTTTATTATTGATTCGGTAGTGCACGTTGTATTTGTTGTTATTACACGAATGACTAGGACATGATGAAAGGCTCACATGAGAAAGCTCTGCTAGCAGGGAAGCTATCATGTTGTTTCAGTTGTAATTGGGGGTTTCATAAAATGCAAAAGAACAGCAATTGTTGTAGAGACTATCTAGGCCGTTAAGAGACTTTATTGAAATGTATTGTATTGATTTAGACCGGGCTACCTGTGTTACGGTGGGATGCCTGTGACGCGCGCATGCGCAGGAGAGAGAATTGTAACACGTTTCCTGTACGTTCGGATTTTCGATAGTTTCGCAGGAGAAATTCGTTTTGTCAGAAGATCGAGTAAAGATCCTAATAAAATGTTGTGTTAACGACATTGTCTGGTAGCAGAGCAAGGTTTGTCAAGAGTTTTGGAGGATTTGGAGATCGGAACAGAGAAATGGAGAGAGCCAAACGCGAAAGAAAGTCGAGAAAAGATAAGGCGATTGCAAAAGGTGCTTACACTCGCGCGAAAACCAATGTCCTTGCTTCACTGGAGAAAGGTGAGACTAGAATAACAGTATTAGACAAGCTCGGAGATTTGGCAGACGCCTTTGAGAACGTCGTGGAGGCGTACGGAAATTTAGAAGCTTGTTTGGAAGAGAACATGGAAACAGAGAAGTTGAAAACCATCGAGACAGAGCTTAATTCTATAGAAGTTGACTTTAATGAAGTAGATTCATCAGTGAATGAATTTTTGGCCAGATTATCGTCGAGTAGAACTGTTTCGAAGCCTTATCGAGCAAATCCGAGCAAAGTAGAGTTGAGTTAGGGGAAGAACTTTCGAGAAGAGAAAAGGAACTGTTGGAAATTTCAAGGGAATTAGAGAAAACGTTTGCTGCCATAGAAAAGGGCATGAATAAAGAGCTACAAGCTGCCAGGGGGGTAAAGGATAGTAAAAGTAGAGACCTTGGGGAGAGGGTGAGGGAAGTTTTGTCTGAAGAAGCTATTTCCTCTACCCCAATTTCCAGTCAAAATCCCAAGCCTAAAGTTGATTCCCCTGCGACCCAATTATTGCCCCCTAAGGATGCACCTGTAGCACCTGTATCAATCAGCCCTTCATTATCACAATACGTTAGAGGATCTGATTCCAGAGTTCACCAATCGTCTGTGAATACCCAGTATTATCAATGTTCTGTTCCCACTCAAGAACCGTCATCCATTGTATATCCCACTATACCATCACCATGCCCCACACAGGGGCCCCATCCAAGTCCCTCAAGCCAACCCCAGTCCTCTAGTGTGCACCAAAGTCCTATGACTGTCCCATTAATGACCCCACTCCATAGTTATCAGTTACCAGAACACCAAGAGAGAACCCAAATACCCAGTGCCAGTCAGAGCCCCCCATGTACCCTTCCCAGCCATTACCAGTCCCAGTCCACCTCTGAGAGATCTTGTATTGACCATTCGCTTAAGAGAGTGAATATTCCCAAATTTTATGGTAACAAGAAGAATTATGAGAGCTGGAAAGCAGCATTTGAGAGTTGCGTTGATAAAGCAAATGGCACGCCCGAGTATAAGCTGTTGCGTCTACGCGAGTGTTTACAGGGGGAACCACTAAAGGTGGTTGAGAGTTTGGGGTTTTCCGAAGCAGCTTATGAAACCGCTAAGACTCGCTTAGAGCGTAAATATGGTGGGGTGCGTAGAGCATTGACATTGCGCTTAGAAGAATTGGATGAATTCAGACCAATCAGAGAAGGACATGAAAGAGATATCGAGAAATTTGTAGAATTGCTAGATGCCATAGTAGTAAACCTGACCAAAGCAGGGCAACAGAGTGAACTTGGGAATGGGTCTCTGTACATAAACATTCAGCGTAAAATGAACAAGAATCTTTTGGCTAAGTACAAACAGTGGGTGTGTGATCATAAGAGGGAGGAAAATGTGAGGGTACTGGGGGAATTCCTTGAGAGGGAGGCTGAGCTTCTTACGACAGCATCAGAAACTATTACCGGGTTGCGCAAGGAGGGTGTTAGAAGGGACAAGGGAGGGCCCCCCAAGGGAGGGCCCCCCAAGGAGAGAACATTTTTCAGTGGTGGGGACCCCCCTGACAAGAAGAAAAACATCAAGGGATGTAAAGTTTGTAGTGGGCAACATGGGATTTGGGCGTGTGATAGCTATAAGAAGATGGGTGTTAGCAAGCGTTGGGAAGTTGCTAAGGAACATAAACTATGTTTTCGATGTCTCGCAGAGGGTCACCGGGGGGAGACATGTTCTCGTAGTAGGGTGTGCGCGCTCTCAGGATGCAGGTCTACTCATCATCGGTTATTGCATGAAGATAAAGCAGATAATAGGGGCGAGGCACAATCAAGAGCAGCGGATCTAGAAAATCGTGACCTGGACCCAGATGATAATAAGAGAGGACCGCCAGTCCCTGAACCTCCAAGTTCCCCCCTGAAGAGAGACAAAGAGATAGAGTCCACGCCACTACGTTGTCAACTGATACTGAACCCAGGGAATTTGTAGCTCTCAGAACTGTACCTGTAATCTTGATAAGTGGAGATAAACAAATAAAGGTTAACGCCCTGTTAGATGACTGTAGTACCAGAACATATTTGAATGGTGATGTTGCGGCAGAACTTGGGCTTGAAGGCCAACCTCGTGAGATATCTGTAAACGTTTTGAATGAGAATCAAGCAACACTAGATACTTCAATAGTAGACTTTCAAATCAGTAGTGTTGACAAGAAAGTAACAAAGGATGTGTCTGCTTATACGACTAAGCGTGTGACTGGTAACATGAAAGTTGTAGACTGGAATAAGCATAAGTCTAAATGGAAACATCTCGAACAGATCACATTTCACATTGTAGGACCACGCCCTATTGTTGATATTTTGATTGGAGCAGATCAGTCGGACCTAATCCACTCAGTGCGAAATGTGAGAGGAGACCCAGGAGAACCAGTAGCCAGACTGACACCACTCGGCTGGACATGTATCGGGACGCCAACCCCTGGTTCTGGAGTGGCCCAAACTAACTTTACCTTTTTCACGAGTGACACCCAGGATCTGGGTCAACTCATACGTCGTTACTGGGAGATTGATGAGGTGCCAGAGGCTACAACCGTAGTGCCAGAGGAGAAGCATGCCGTGGAAGTTGTGTCAGACTCGCTCAGTTATGATGGTGGTCGGTATACTGTGGGGGTGCCTTGGAAGCCAGACAAGTGTGAGTTGCCGGACAACTATGATATGGCTCTGAACGGCCTAAAGAACACCGAAAAACGGCTGCTGAGGTCATCAGAACTCGGACAGGCTTACAGTGACGTCATCAAGAAGTATCTGGAGCAGGGCTACATACGTAAGGTTACACCGGAGAAGAAAGATCATGGACAATGGCTGCTCCCACATTTTCCAGTGATTAAGTCTGATAAATCCACGAGCAAGACAAGGCCTGTATTTGATGCATCCGCGAAGTACAAGGGAGTTTCCTTGAATGATGCGATCCATCAGGGTCCAAAGTTACAGAATGACCTGTCGTTAGTGCTTCTGCGATTTCGAAGAAACCCTATCGCATTGATGTGTGATATAAAGGAGATGTACCTACAGATCAAGTTGAAACCAGAAGATCGGCCCTTGCACCGATTTCTGTGGAGAGACTTAGACGTTAGTAAGGATCCAGATGTGTATGAATTTGAACGTGTTGTCTTTGGCGTCAACTCCTCCCCATTCCAGGCACAGTTTGTGGCTCAGCAGCACGCCAAGGAAGAATACCCACTCGCGACGGAGACATTTTTGAAGAGTACCTATAATCTCACTGGTGTGAGATTGTATGATCAGTTATCACAGTTATGGGGATCCGCTGGTATGCACGCCCGCAAGTGGCTGTCAAACTCTTCTGACGTCCTACGCTATATTCCATCGGATGATTGTGCTACCGAGGTTGACCTTGACAGAGGTGAACTACCACCTGTTAAGACTTTAGGAGTACTGTGGTTACCACAGGAAGATGTTTTTACATTTCATGTTCACAAGCCAAGTGACGGTCCGCCAAAGACGAAGAGAGAGTTTCTCAGGAAGACAGCAACATTGTTTGATCCTCTTGGTTTCTTGTCGCCTTATGTAATCCGTGCGAGAGTGCTACTGCAAGAGATGTGGGCCGCTGGCCTAGACTGGGATGATTGTTTGCTGCTAGACCTACAGTCCAAGGTGGAGCGATGGTTCGATGAGCTTCCGGAGCTACCTACCCTTCATATTCCAAGATGCCTACAGTATAATGGCGAGGTTAAGTCCACGACGCTGCATACATTTGTTGATGCCTCGCAGGAAGCTTATGGAGCGGCGGTGTATGTGCGACATGAATATGAAGATGGAACTGTAACAAGTCGACTTGCGGCCTCTAAGTCCCGTGTTGCTCCCCTTCAAGCAATCAGTATACCTCGCTTAGAGCTAATGGCCGCAGTTGTCGGGACGACAATTACAAAGTCAGTTGGTGAGAGCCTAGGGATCGAGATGTCACGATGCACATTTTGGTCTGACAGTATGGATGTGCTGTACTGGGTCAGAGGAAACAGCCGACAGTTCAAACCATTTGTCGCCAACCGTGTTGGTATGATCCAGAGTATGAGTGAGCCGCAGCAGTGGAGGTATGTGCCGACTAAGGAGAACCCGGCAGACCTGCTGTCAAGAGGTTTAGTTGTGTCGACGCTACGAGAAGATGAGAAATGGTGGGAAGGTCCCTCTTTCTTAAAGAAGTCTTCAGGGCAATGGCCAGAGAACAAGGTCGAACCGAGAGGAGGTCCAGATATCGAAGCCAAGAAACAGTTTCACGAACCTATCAGAGATACAGCGGAAGTATTTGTAGCAGTTCTTGAGGAGGAAGATCGCCTTGACCCGAGAAGGTTCTCAAGCTGGGGAAGACTAACCAGAGTTTCAGCAAGAGTCATGCGCTTCCTTGAGAATTGTCGTTTATCAAGTGGCTTTCGAAAGACAGGAGCCATTACACCCGAAGAGATAAGACGAGAAGAGGTGAGATATATCAGAATCGCTCAAGGGCAGGAATTCATGGCTGAAGTGAAGGCCTTGAAAGCAGGAAAGGTTATACCGAATGGATCAAAGCTACTTCCACTCAAGCCAGTGATTGACGATGACGGAGTTCTAAGATGTGACGGAAGGCTTTGTCATGCAGATTATCTTTCATGGGAAATGCGGTATCCTATGATATTACCACGTCACAGTTGGATAACGAAGTTGATAATCAAGAGTAGTCATGAGCAGAACAAGCACGGTGGTACCAATCAGGTTCTTGCTCATTTGTCAGCCAAGTATTGGATCATTTCAAGCCGTGAAGCCATTCGCGAATGGGAGAGGGAGTGTATGACGTGCCGGAGAAAGAAGGCTTTGCCGTCCAAGCAAATCATGGCACCATTACCAGAGCCAAGGGCAAGACAGTCGTTACGCGCCTTTAATCAAGCGTCGGTCGATTTTGGAGGTCCATTTATTACTAAGCAAGGAAGAGGCAAGACTCGCCTCAAGAGGTACTTGTGTCTATTCACATGTTTTGCAACACGAGCCGTTCATCTGGAGCTTGCGTACAGCCTGGACACTGACTCGTTCTTAAATGCGTTCTATCGTTTTGTGTCACGCCGAGGACTACCCACCGATATGTGGAGTGATAACGGTACGAACTTTGTAGGCGGAGAAAACGAACTGAAAGAACTAAAGGAGTTAGACAGAGAGAAGATTCAGGATTCGACAGCGGCAATGGGAGTAAAGTGGCACTTCCAGCCCCCTCTGAGTCCTCATTTTAGTGGAGTACACGAAGTCATGATCAAGGCAGCGAAGAGGGCGATCCGTGCAATTCTCGGAGAAGCAGACATTACATTATGAAGAGTTGCTGAGTGCTGTTGTCGGCGCTGAAGGGCTAATCAACTCCCGGCCCTTGACGTACCAATCTACAGGTCTAGACGATGTGACACCACTAACGCCTAATCACTTCTTGCACGGGCAGATGGGTGGGAGATTTGCACCAGAGAGCACGGACACGACACTTTTCAATCCTCGCAAGAGATGGCGACGTGTCCAAGAACTCGTAAGGCACTTTTGGCACAGGTGGCTACGTGAGTGGCTTCCTGGGCTGAACAAGAGAAGCAAGTGGCTTAGAGATCAGCGCAAACTTGAAGTCGGAGAGGTAGTAGTCGTGATGTCAACAGACACAGCAAGAGGAAAGTGGCCTCTTGGGAGGATCGTTGCCACTTACCCTGGAAGAGACGGAGCTGTGAGAGTTGCGGATGTCAAGATTAAGGACAGCATACTGAAGAGACCAGCCGTCAAACTTTGTCCACTGGATGCTTAAAGTGTTCCAGTTGGCAGAACTGTGTTTACGTAGAGAGTTTATATTAATTACGGACGGAGATATGATACTCTCGTAGATACTATCGTATCATCGGGGGGAGAATGTTGTAGAGACTATCTAGGCCGTTAAGAGACTTTATTGAAATGTATTGTATTGATTTAGACCGGGCTACCTGTGTTACGGTGGGATGCCTGTGACGCGCGCATGCGCAGGAGAGAGAGAACACGTTTCCTGTACGTTCGGATTTTCGATAGTTTCGCAGGAGAAATTCGTTTTGTCAGAAGATCGAGTAAAGATCCTAATAAAATGTTGTGTTAACGACAGCAATCGTTTGCTGCAGAAAATGTTTTGAGTCTGAATTGTTGTATTTCGGCTGGACATGCAAAGATTTTAATTTAGACTGGCTTTCATATGACTGTAGTGAAACCAATCGCAAAGTAATTACACAAATTTGGAATAAAACCTATAGGTTGCAATTAATTACTCACGACAGTCATCTGAAATCCACTCTATAAGCGGATCAGTTGGACTTACTGGAATGTACTCTAAAATATCTCTTTCTGTCTTCTTTTTGTTCTTGTTCTTGATCATTTTTGAGAGGACGGCCAAAGCAACAGTGCTTTTTTCATCTGAAAAGGATATAAAAGTGAGTGGATACCTGGGCTCAGTTTCTCAGAGGCAGGTTGGATTGTAAACTAATTACCATGGCAACTCAATAATTTGTTTTTGAAAACACCTAGATAGGCCTGCAAAAATCGATGTGATTTTTAAAAATTAAATCAATAACTCAAAACAACTCTTCACTGGACAATAATAAAATTCATTTCTCAAAACTAGAAGTCCTTTTTGTTACATCTACAAGGAGGTTTTAAAACCTCCTTGGTTACATGAGACAGTAAATCAACGGTATGAGTGCCAGCCAGAGTTGTAAAGTTTTGTAACAATTCACAAGAATAGTTTAGTTCAAGATTCAACCATATAGCAATTCTTGTTAAAATTATTAAAATTATTTCTGATTCCTCTCATGACTGCTCTCAAGAAATATTGTAGTAACTGTGTTTGAAAGCTCCTGGACCTTTTGTGCCTTTTTTTCAGAGGGACATAATATTAAAATTAACCTATAAAAACATCAGAAAACCTGGAAAAGAGATAAAGTTACTTAAAAATATAAAGGCTACTGTAATAACTGTAATATCCCAACATTGCCTTCCACATAATATATTATTCAATGTGTGGACATCGGCTGTGGGAATGCTATTCAGAGACCCACCATGTTGTGGTCATTTTCCCAGGGACCAAAAGTTGGGTACCCTGTTTATGAGACTGGAAAAAAAACTAATTTCCATTCCCTGTTTATGACAAAAGGCACAAAATATTGGAAAATGTCCTTGATGTGACATGAAACTTGAAAAATCGATAACTTGAAAAACCGATACACTGATTATGATCAGAGACTTGAAAAAATTTAGCAACAACCCTGTGTACATGTATGACCAGAAGCACAAATGCCAAACCCTGTTTAGTGGATCAATAGTAATGTAGGAGTCCCCCGGGTCATTTTCCCGCCACTGTGACACACTTTAGTCAACTGGTGTGGTTAGTGAAAAGTTGATTAAATTGGAACCATTGTTTTTACCGGAATATTTTTTAAGTGCCAAAGACAACTGCATAGGCCCATGAAGCTTTGGTTGACAGTTAATTATGTATACATTACTTTCTCCTAAGCAATGCCAATCATTTTTACAAAAACAGGTCATCACATATTATAATAGTGTATTAAACTTACCCATGGTATTTTCCTCGTCATCTATGTCATCCAGGCTGTTTAGCTGTGCCAGTACAGCCTTGGCATCCTTGCATTTTGCAGCATGCTTAAGGATACCATCAGTCATTTGAGAGAGGTTGCAGTGGAATGTTTTGTAGATGCTCCCTGTGATGTTGAGGATAGCTTCAAACTCATCTACCAACTAAAAATCACAAGAAATGTTTTTAAAAGCAATTAAAAAATAAGCACAATATCAATTGAATAGTTTACATGTATCATTTTTTATGTTTAATGGAAAATGACATGATGCAACAAAAAACTTTCTTGCTGGGATCCCAAGATAACTGTATATGGGACCCTATATGTAGCATCGCCTGGGATTGCAGAGCCAGGAAATGACTTGATACCAACCGATGTCAGTAGGATCCCGGTGGGACAGCTAGAATCAGAGGTCTATGCAAGGTGTTGGAAGATATAATTGAGTAATAGGTATATTTAGAATTAATTCAAGCAATGCCTTGTGGAAAAAATGGGCAGATTTGGTTAGAGGTACTGCAGTACATGAACATGGCATATGCTGTACACAGTCAGCATCATTTCAATTTAATACATTTTATGATGTACATTGCAGGGCTAAACCATGGCCAGTGTGTGAAAGCAGTGTATTATTCGAATGCATAATTCACTCTCTTAGCTGTTGAACTGATGCTCCGGTTAAGGGAACTCACTAAAAACCATGTTCCCTCAAACTGAACAAATAAATTACTTCTTCATAGTTAAGTTTAGGTGAAGAATAAGTTTAAAATGAGTTATCATCACTTCTCGAGGTACAACTTTTTGTCATGTACTGTAATTATGTCATTTAACGCAAAATACCATAACCGTGGTTCATAACCGAAGTTTCTATCAGACCCTAGGTTAAGTTGTTCTCTGGTAAAATATGGTCCCTGGAATCATCCTAGTAAGTGTTTTGTTACTAAGCTTTAGTTGCAATCCATAGCACTCTTGGTGTTTTTCCCATTCATTTGGATACAAGTCTCCCACTCTTGTAAGTCTGTTGTTGAAGACCCCCCAAGATAATAATTATGTTGAATGTTACCTGTTCATAGTCAAATAGAGCAGGGTACTCTTTTTTACGTCTGTTATGGATGCTTTTTCATTGATTAATCTCCTTCTATCAGGAAATGTGAGACTCATTCTCTTTACTTTATCCTTGTCGGGCCCCCCACGGCGCTTCAGTTCACTGAGAATGGACTCTTTGTGCCTCTTCATAGATGACTCATCTTCTCCCTCAGGAAAAGGAGGCGCCCAATTGATTCCTCCTCTTCTTAAGGCCTTTGGGATTGTGACTCCATCTTTTCTTCCCTTCTTGTGCAAAATGACTTCAGGGTCATCGTCAAGGTCTTTCCTTTCATTTCTAAATTTGTTCCAAATTTTTGCAAACCATGCATCCTAGCACAAAAAAACATAATTTTTAAGTAAAACACCAATCCTATCAGCGCAAGGGCATTTTGCCTTATTTACAAATGAATAATAATGTACATGTATGTAAATTAATGGGCACAATGTACAATACAAATTGCCATGTTCCAACATTTTGGTCCTTGGGGAAGAGGGTGTTTACAATATGTTTCTCCACCACTGTAGCTTTGATAAGCTTTTTTGGATATTTTCTACATGACAGCCTAATAATTCCAAATATCAATTTGTTGGTGTTGCCCTTTTTTGTATTTACTGGTGCATGGTGCAATAAAAAAATCCATTCTTCCACCACAGAGGGAATTAGAAATTCCGGAGGGAAGGGGGTGGGTTCTTTAAGAACATTCCCTCTACAGTATGTTGGGGTATGGATTTTTTCTAAAATTGTACATGGTATTTAAATAGATTATTGGCTATTTGACTTGACTTGATTTGATCTCTAAAACTAATGAATAGTAAATGAGTTCCAATAGAAATCGACTGCAAGGTTCATCTCTATGAAAAACGTTTGTGTATTTGGTGCTGCCATGAATATTTTCACATGGAAACAGTGATGGTAAGTCCATTACATCTACAAACAGCAGTCTGGGCTACACTGTCATTTATTTACATCAATAAGACATTTTTTGCCCATTTTATAAATAATAATAATCACTTACATAACCAGAGCCTATTCCTGTGCTGTCCTTCAGGAATGGGTAGTCTTTGACGATCTTTCGAGCTATGTCCCACACTTGATCTTTGACTGGATACCTAACAGAGGAAAACATCCTGTTGGCAATTTCATTTTTTGTTATTTTGTTGTACCCTGATTATCATCAGGGTACCCATCAGTAGTTGTTACAATCTCTAGTTTCTCACCATCTTACTGTACCTTTTTGCCTCCATAGAAATTTGTCAGAGCTAAAAAATAATCCGTGCAGTGTCCCATTCCTAGATTAGATTGATGCTGTAGACCTTCAGGGCTGGAAACTGATAAGGTCGCCATTAATGATCAAAAGTTTCAATTTTCAGTTGCATACAGATTTTGGGTGCCAAGTAATTAAACTTTTAGTTGCAAATGAAGTAAGTTTAGTTGCACAAGCGACTTATACAGGCACAATTTCCAACCCTGACCTTGAGTCATGGAACTGCCGTGAATATAGTCAGCTGGAGTTTTTTGTTCTTCCATCATGCAGTAAGGGGCTTCCATCTATTTTGGCCATTGATGATACATCTTAGGTGTACCTTATGGGATTTTTAAATGGGTTTTAGATCATTAATTGACATGGTTTTTTAGATCATTAATTAAAATACCAATGATATCCCCAGGCAAACTATACAGCGAGTATAGTATATTAGAGTGTTCCATTAATATTATCATCTCTACAAGATAAATGCATCTTGTGACTAAAAAAATGAATTTCTAACCCTGGGCTTACTGATACCAGGAATAACAAATAAATCATCTTAGTATAATCTGTATTTTATATGTTTTTTTAGTTTGCCATTTATTTGTTTCATTATGTTGTTGTAAATATGTCTTATTTGAGGGCCACACGTACATTATCTTTGTGATATCTAGTGAAAACCTCCTTAAATAAGGCAGTATCTATCTATCTTAAAGGGGCACTGAATTATTTGGAATATCCCTTTAATTTGATGTTTAGTTAGCCCTGTATGCATTTTTAAAGGTGTAATAATTAGTATACTTACACAGTGTACTGCGAGAAATGCTCAAAAATCCTATGGACGAACATTGTGGTGAGTTTAGAAGAAAGACGTTGCTTGGCATTTAATGCAATGGTCACTTTTGGTCTAAACTGTGTTGGGAGAACTGTGTTGGGAGAACAAGCTTTGAAGGCCATGGACGTCTGGCATTCAACATGATAGGTTTGTCAAGTTCCTTTGCATCCCTTTTTCTATAAAATGTAAGGAACATAATATATAAGGGCTTACAAGCTAAAAATAACAAAAAAGCCACAAACACAGCCAAGTAGGGACACTCCAATAGTTGGGTATTTGACCTATATTTGGAACATTAAATCTTCGGTAGCCAGTATCATCTTTGTGAGGTACTAAAGGCCTGCTTTCATGGCCTGTTAATAATTAACGGTGTCCAAATTCATTGTTTGCATTAAAACTGAATTAACTCAATGTTGAAGTTATGAATTTGCATTTTGTATAGTTTTTAACACTTGCAAGTTAAACCTGGTGTTCATCTATTAGAGCCATACCCATGGTGCTATTTTTCGAGGCAAATTTCAGTTTTCCTTTTAGCATCCCTGCCTTTTTTTATATGGGAATTCAGCGTTCCCCATTGTGTGGTTCCAGAAATTATCCATACCACCGCCCCCCCCCCCCCCTTCTACGGAAGGGCATTGGAAATTCCAGAGGGGTGGGGTCAGTTTACCTGATCATTTCCATAAAAATACTGTATGTTTCCTTGGAAATTCCAGAGGGGTGGGGGGGGGGGGGTCACTTATCAAGACCCTTCCGTGGAGGGGGTATGGATATTTTCTGGAATCACTTATTCAAGGAAAATGGAGAGGTGTTGTAATAACTTTACCTGCTTGGCTGTTTACTAGAATTTTCCGCCTCCTGGATACTTTTAGTTTTATCCTCACCAACATCATGAGCATCATTATCATCATCAGTATCAAATGAGTACTCTTTGGAAGGAGTGCTACTGGCATCAGTATCAAATGAATGCTCTTTGGAAGGAGTGCTGGCATTAAGTTGATTAATTTTGAGTTGTAATCTCAGTCGATCTCCAATGACTGGGGCCAAAATCTCCAAGCATCTCTCTGTTATGTTGCATAAGGCTATCCCATCAATCTTATTTTCTAAATCCATTTAAAATAAAATAAACAGAAATCACGTTAATTTGAAGTAGTTAATTATTGTGTTCAGAATGTTTGACTTTTGGGTTTGGCATTTAGCTGAAGGAAACATTTTCCCGCCATTTTCTCTTAATCAAACATGGCCGCCGTTGAGTCAGTTCAGTTTCAAATGACAACTTAAATCATGTTCTACTAAGAAATAATAAGCATCACAATACATCCGTTGGTCTCAAACGCAAAAGAGAGAGGTTTAATAACAACATAAGCTTATTTTTAAGTTTCCTCCTGTCAAAAGCTTGACACTAGTACGCTTCGTACCGAAACTGAAGAATTTCCCGCCATTTTTCTCTCGTAGTGATGACTGTCGTTTGAGCGCGAAATCGCTCAAATGCTCACGGAAATCACTGCGTGAAGACAAATAAATGGGCCCTTGACCCTCTTCAATGGAAAGAATGCATGGATTTGTGATAATCTGTTTGTTTTTTTAGATTCAAGGGCATTTGTTCATGGACGATTAAGCCCATTGTTGTGCTTTCATCGATCAGATCTCTCGCACAACAGGGGTTGACAAAAGTCGTCAAAAGAGAGCAGAATCTCGCAAGTGCAGACTACTTACTTTGAAACGAAGGGGCGTACTCCTCCAAACCGTTCTGTTCGAGCCAATTCTTCACTTCTTTTACAGAGTAATTCATCTCGACAAACGAGAAATGAGAGCGCTTCTTTTCTTTTCGACCTTTTGCGAATTTCCCGCTCTTTGTATTGGCATAAATCACGTGATGAGAACACGGTAGTCTCGAGGGGTGGGGGGACGCGTCGGGAGGTTGCATTTCCAATTGTCTCAATAGGAAGATATATAGATCATATTATACCCCTTTCTTGAATATATTGTTTTAAATTGAAATGGCATTTACTTTGGCTTTGGAGTGGCTGTAATTCGATACAAGGATCTCTCAGAAAATAACATGATTGCATTACCACTACTGTACTCCCCCCAGCGCGTTACTTATTTGCATCCTGAAATTGAGGTCCCGAACAGACTACATGTTTCTTTGAAGAGAACGGGTTTAGTCATGGTTTATCCGTGTAATTATTGTGGTGATTTTCATGCAGCAACTTTTAAGAAAGTTTTAGCGCATATAAATTATTACCACAGTCATGAACCGAACTTTACGATTTCTTGTGGCAACTGTGGGCAGACGTTTCGGAAATTTTCGTCCTTCAAAACGCATAGAAGACGAGAAAACCTAAAGAGGCAACGCGAGGAAGCAGGCTTGTTCGCAGATCCCAGAGAGATCGAGAACATGAAAGAAAGTGGGGATGAGGAACTTGAAATGGAAGTTGATGATTACGACAATCGTGTTGAAGATATGACCAGGTTTTTGGCTCTGTTTTTATTAAACATTAAAGAAACAAATCAACTCAACCAGAAAGCAATGAATTCCATATTGGATAACACGGACGAACTCATTGACACCAGTTTAGATACTTTTAAAGCCAAGTTAAGGAAATGTCTCAGTAACAATGGTTTGGAGATCAATCACTTGAATGGTCTAGCCGAAATTATGCAGGAACCGAATGAGTACAAAAAAGCTAAAGAAGCTCTCAACACCGAATATCTTCAAATGAGATATTTCGCCGAAAATTTTAATTATGTGGTAAGTTTTCAGCTTTAATAGTTGAGATCTCAGAAAATTTCATCGTCCCCAGAGCCCTCGATCGTTTTAGCTAGCAGAATTTACGAACCAAGGGCTCTGTTCAAATTTGTGAGATGCAAGCTTGTGCAGGAGATCAGATTCTATTTTTTCTGTCCAAGAATCAGCTGTGAGTGTCATCATTGTTAATAGCCCTTTGCTTGTAAGCCCTACTGGCTATATTGATTGAAGGCTCTAGGGATGGGATTGGCACTTGGCAAACATTTCTGACTTCCTTTTAATCAGACTTTGTCATAAAAATGGAGTCTTGTGCGACCATCCCCAACATCACTTTGCACGCCCAAATCTTCAAAGGCATTGACGAGCAGATTTTGGGCTGTCATTTTTGACAAACCATTTTTATTGTAACAAAAGAATCTGCTGTCAATCTGCTGGCAGTTATGCATTAGTACTTATAACTACCTGGATGGCAAAAAAGTGCAACAAAATTTTCTACCAAACCTGAAAACTCTACCAAGTGTGACCCAGGCTTTGGGCACTGTCCACACTAGTATGGCTAAATTGGAAAATGGGTTATCTTTATAAATGTATTTTAAAGTGCACTTTCAAAAAGGTCTATTGTTTTTCATTGTTTATAATATAAATATATTGTGTTTTTTTAAGCTCGGACATACATTCCTATGCAAAAGACAATGACAAATGAACTAGCAATATCATTTTGTTATTTTATCTGTACAAGGAACCAGAAGAGGTTGTCCTACACCAAGACGTTGGGCGAAAGATAGTAAATGGGCGGCAGAAGCTTGTGCTAGTCAAGGACACATTTCAATATATTCCCATTCTAAAGACTATAGAGACATTACTCAATCACCCTGAGATGCTGACTGAGGTAGGAAACTTGTACATTCAGACAAAATCTGCCTGGAGATATTTTGGGTTTACCCTGTAGCAAACAAAGTTTTATGGTATGGAATTTTTTCTTCTGCTTATAATGCAATTCCAGAAAAAGAATCCATACTCCGACACATGGGGAATTGGTAATTCCAGAGAAGTGGGGCAAATTTACCTGACTTTCAAGGCGGTTTAGACGTTATTTTCCATACAAATTATTACTGTATCACTTTTCCTTTGGAAATTCCAGAGGGGTCAGTATATAATTTCTATTTTTCCCATTTGCCCTTCTTGAAATAGATTAATGAGAGCCATGCCAGCAATGATGGGTTGTTGAGGGACTATTGTGATGGTGAAGACTACAAACAACATGAACTATTTGGTACGGATCCCCATGCATTAATTTTGCACTGCTACTATGATGACTTTCAAGTCACAAATCCTCTAGGTTCCAAGACAAAAAAGCACAAAATTGGTGAGTTTTAGTTTTTCAAATTAATAAGATATTAATTAATTGATTCCTGCTAACTCAAATGTTTTAAAAATCAAAAGGGTTACTCTAAACAATTCCATTTCTCTTCTGGTTATGTTTATTTTTGTAATTTCAACCCATTCTAGTTCCCTTGAAGGTCCAAGTACATCTTAACATGATTCAATGCAAGCATTAATGATAATTACATTAATTTTGCAATAATGTGCAGCCCCAAGAGACGCAAAGGGTTTTAAACGTTTAAAATTGTAGACTGATAAAAAGAGATGATTAAATATACAGGTTCATTTTTTTCTGTATAGTTCAATCTATTATCAGTTAATTTGTTGGGTAATTTATAGTAATTCATTTGAGATTTTCTGCTCTCTCCATAGGTGGCTTCTACTTTGTTATTGGGAATTTACCACCACGCTACCGCTCAGTTATTAACATCATCCAGCTTTTTGCTCTTTGTCGTACAACACTTATTGACCAGTATGGTATGGACCGAATACTGCAACCCTTTATTCAAGATGTAGCTTCCTTGGAATCAGTGAGTTTCTCTTATTTTATAATTACAATTACAGGGTTTTCCAAATCCTAGGCTTTTTTCCACAGTACATGATTGTATGTAAAACTGATAATTAATGGCAATTGGCCTACGGATGTGATTCTTTCAGTGAACTAATGTACTTGTAAGAGTAGTAAAATTATTATACATTGTACTCACTATCTCGATTCTTATTGGCTAAAGGCATGCGCTTACTTTTGGAATCATGCACTTTGAGGGTCTCCAAGAATCAGCATGCTGATTCTTGAAGAAAGCTGATTTTTGATCCTATGCGTGCAATGCATAATGGGACTAGAGCACTTGAATGTTTTCCCTATTTCACAAGGCGCTTGTGTAAAAGAAATTGCTTGACAGAAAAAAAGGATTTTTACTGAATCAATGTATAACTAGCTGATGCCCGTGAAAAATTCACGGAGTGTAAGGGGGAAATTTACTAAAAGTGTTCTCTGTTTAAAAAAACCGGGGAAAAAAATCACAATGGCCATATGGATGTGGGGAGGGGTTAATGATTTCCCCTTCCCCTGCTGGATTTACATTACTAACAGGGTGGGGAAGGGGTTCTCCTTGATCCGTGATTCACCCCAAATTTGCTCCGTGACTCGTGAAAACAGGAAAATTATAGCCGTGATCCGTGAAATCTCATGCCCTCGTGACCCGTGATTTTACGAAGTTCTCTTACGTGACTCGTGATTACAGGCCTAGAGATTCGTGAAACGTGAAAGCTGGTCATTAGAGACGGACCATTTGGACCAATATCGAGCAGGCTCATTCTCTCCTGACTGCTTTTTAGGGAACCTGACGTCCTTAAAAATACATTGTTTTTTTTGTCGGCTCGCGCTGCGCGCTCGCCATTTACAACATCAAATGTCTATTTAAAATTAAGTAAATTTACTATCAGCAAACAGTCCTGGACTTTCCCCATTCTTGTAACTTATATGTCCAAAATTTGCAGCGCGCTTCGCGCGCATAAAAAGGAAACTTTAGTGTATCATTTAGAAACTAAAACATCGTGCTGTGCTTTTTTTTTAGTTTTGGAAAATTTCTATTATGTTTTTTCCGTTACTCCATTTCTTCAGCGTGATTTTTATGTCTCAGAAGTAAGAATTTCACTAACCGCGTAGATTGATGTTCAAAATCGCAGCGCGCTTCGCGCGCATCCAGAAACATACAAGCAAGGCTCGGTACTGATCCGAACCATCTTCATAGCAGCAAAAATTTTGATCTGGATGCTATGAGCAAACCAATTTCGCGAAATGATAAAATAACAGGAGACCTTGAAATCGTACTTTATTGATTTGTGATCAATTGTCGTTTTGATGGCGATATAATTTAAGTGAAATCTCACACCACCAAAAGAAATATCAGGAAAAAAGATCGAGCACAGTACTTATATCACTATATTTACTTAAAACACAACTTGCATAATCCTTTTTAAAATTTTACTTCCGTGATTCGTGAAAAGCGTTTTCATAACTCCGTGATCCGTGAAATAACGAAAAATAACGAAACGAAAAACCCCCCCTTCACCACCCTGTACTAATAACCTCCCATCAGCATGAGTACCCCGTCCCACCATGCCGAAATAAATGAAGTGAGCCCAAAAGGATTTTTTTTTGCACTGGTCTCCCTGCTTGGTTTGACAAAATCACGCGTGTGTCAGTCTCTCAAATCGGCCAAAGAACCCGTGAAAATCGAAAGCGCAATTTGACTTCGGAATTGTTTGTATGTTTATCATATCTCAGCGAGGGGAGAGAGGAAACAGGTCAAGTAAAAATGGTCTAAGGACTAATAAATTTTTTTAGTTTATATTATTTATATTTTTTCGGCTTTATCCCTCGCTTAAAAAATTGCTTGAATTAGAACTTAGGGAGGGATTTCCTCTTTCTCTTCGGGATTGTGTCCTTCGTTTTGCGATAGAGCCGTCAGGATTTATACTTAGAGAATATTATTCATGACTTTCACGGACTTTGTTTTGTAAATGTGTCATTTCGACTTAGCATGACTTGGCGCGTGCTCCGAGGGAAGCAAGGTAGTGTGTACGTTTGTTGAAACTTGAATGAAAATTTTTCTCAGCTCAAATCTTTCAAGTTAGAATTATCCCTGCACATTCCTGTATGTAATCTGTAAGAGAACCATTTAGGTTTCAATGTCTTTGGTGCTTTCGGCTGCGCGAACCGAGTTCTTTTTTAGTTTCTGTGGGAGAATTCAACATGGCGGCGATGGCGGCTTTGTCCCTCGCTTAAGAAATCGCTTGAATTAGAACTTAGCCCGATGTGAATCTTTTCCAACAAAAACACGCCCATGGTCCAGATTTCCACCTTCCCTTCGGGTTTGCGAACTTCTTTTGGCGGCACAGCTTCAGGGCTGAGCGGAGCGAGTGTCGACACGATTTTCCTTACGGTATTAATATATAGATAAAACAATTATTGAATTCGTTTTTTGTGATTTCCAGAATAAACAATGTCTCGCCAAGTGGAATCATCCAATAATTGCGTAAGATTAGTTTGTGTGCGGTCTCACAGCTATTCTAGAAACTGCTGTACATGTAGGTGCTGTGTTACACATCAAGAACCTGTTATGTTTCTATGTAAACTTTATCCCATCAACCCAAGCCCTAAAATATTTCTTATGATCAGGATGGTGGGGTGATGCTCAAAATAGAACAGCACAACAGACGTTTCAGAGGCAGCATAGGGCCCTTTTCTGCTGATAATCTGGGTTCTCATTCACTCGGAGGATTTATTGGTAGCTTTAACTCATTACGCGTCTGCAGATTCTGCATGGCTACAAAGGAAGACATTCAAACAAAGGTACATGTACCTACATTGTATGTCAGAGTGATTTATTTCATACTTGCCTTACCATGTACCTTAATTGCACAAAATTTAATGGTTAGTGGGCGAGTGAGACATACTAAGCTTTTGCACTAGTCCACAAATAATTATTTGTTGCTGGTGTAGTAATAGATCACAGGAAATCAAATCCAAACAAAGCATTCCTTCTCCAATAATATAATAGTTTCCTGCATTCTGATAATATGGTATTGCAAATTGACACTATTTCTATTCAATATGTTTGGAAATAATATTTATAGTGGTTTCAATAAAGTTTGTCACCCCAAAGACCTTAGACTTAACGTGTTTCCGAATTCGAGTGAGAGAATTGCACTGGCATCTAAAAATGTGCATTCTTTAGAGCGAATGTCTGATAAAATTTCAGCCAAAGCTCCAGCAAAATTTGACATTTCACGGTCACAACCCAAAATCTAATTTCCCTCAAAATTGTTTGGATGGTACAATTAGCATTGTGTGTTTATTTTGCTCAAAGAGTTCGCTTCTCAAAGAAATGAAATAAAGACACTCACAATTATAATAATTCTACTTCGTTCCAATCGAATGCTCAATTGAAATTTTATTTTGGGCGCCTAGAAAGCTTTCTGAAGATGTATTACTAATTATTAATAAGCGCGTCTTTTGAATTTTTTCGCGAGCGTTCCGATAATTTACTTTCATTATACCTTCGAAGGTGTAGGATCACTAGCAAAAACGGACGGACGGAAAACAGAGTAGAACTTGCGAAATATTTCTTTCTTTAGATATTTGTTCTATAGAATATTCCAGCGGAGTTTCAGTAGTTCGGTTCTCATGCAATCATCTCACAAGATACCCCCTCAGTATTTGATTTCCTTCTTGACAAAGGAAAAGCGTGAAAAGTAAAATGGACAGCTTAATGCTGTACGCAGTACTGTCGTTCACGTTTAAGAATAAAGTTCTTGTGCCCTCCAATTTGAGATTTGAAGTGCATTATAAATTAAAAATCGCGCTGTTCCCAACACGCGCGTAAATCGAATTGAATTTTGATTAGCCGGTGAGACAACAAATGACTCACAAGGCTTGGCGCCGACAGCTTGAGGCTTTAGTCTTTTGGGTGACAAACTTTATTGAAACCACTATATATTGTGTTAAGGAATATTTTACTGTGCAAAGACAGAATTTACCCCACCCTTTTATAATATCAAAAATATAGTTTACAGAGAATCTCTACCAAATGAGAACAAATCATATGTATGAACGGCACTCCACCCTGGTGCATGAGGATCCATCACTAGCAACAACATATGGCATCAAGAGAAAGTCAATATTGAACCACACGAAGTACTTCTCAGTGGTGGGTGGCCTTGAAGCCGATGTGATGCATGACCAGCTTGAAGGAGTTTTACCCTTGCAAGTGAAGTTAATTCTCAAAAAGTACATCAATGAAGATAAATGCTTTACTCTTGATCAGCTCAACTCTAGAATAAATATATTTAAGTATGGAATGTCAGATGGCCGCAATAAACCCAGCCCCATCAAACAACAGTCCCTAGCAGCATCAAGTGAGACTGCATCATTAAGTCAATCAGGTAAATACAAAATACAAAACAATACCTGACATACCAGTATGCTTTTTACAAGCTAAATATAATTGGGTGAGGGCTAATAAATTACTTATCTGCAGAAAGTAACAGTACAATCAAAAGTACAGTGGTACCTCTATTAAGCGGCCACCCTCTATTAAGCTGCAACTTTTCAAAGTCCCAAAGTATTTATCACTCAAATACTGTATTTAGTACCTCTATTCAGCGGCCTACCTCTATTAAGCGCCACAGCCACTATTTTCCTATTTTCCACTATTTTCCACTATTTTCCACTACTAAGCAGCTACAAAGGCTTATGAATGATTGTTAATACCGTTTTGGTTACAGAAAATGTTGTGACAATTCAATAACAACAGGAAAGTATTCTTTAATCCTTGTTGTGTAAAGCTTCAAGCTGCTAATGCAACTCAATCATCCAGTGACTGTTCTTTGAGAAGCACTTTTACAGAAGTTTCAGCAGAAATGTTTCTTGTACTACCTCTATTAAGCGGCCAACCTATTTTAAGCGGCCACTTGCCTCGGTCCCGAGGTTGGCCGCTTAATAGAGATACCACTGACTGTACTTCCCAAGAGCCACATGGGTGCTATTCCAGTAACCATTGGAATCCAGTAAAATTAATATATAGATTTAGGCACTGCCTAAAAGCGGAACTCACACGGCGACAATAATACACACAATTTCACTGACCATCTGGCCAATCACTGGAAAAGGTGACCCTGTAGTACCTACAATTTTACAACATTTTCACTCAGTTATCTAATTTGCACTCAGTTATCTAATTTGCACGTTCTTTAACACCCCACCAAAACTATAGTGGTTGAAAATAATTTTATTTTACATTTGTTTATCTCAGGTAAACAAATTTTCAAGTACACATAGACACAAGCTTTTTGTCCCACTTTCCTATTTTTTATTTATAAAATAAGTATAATGGCATTGAGAATAAGACGTTAGTAAAGTGTTGTTTTTAAAAAATACATTTACATGTAAAATCTCTTTAAGAAAACGATGAGATGTGTAGGTGTTTTTGAGATATTCTCCTCTAAATGAAATGCCACATGTAACTCTGGTAAAATTTTCCTAATTTAATAGTGCTTATTGCTTGAGCGTCAGCCAACAATCATGCCCCTCCAAAAACCTCAAAAACAGGACCAATAGACCAAATTCTATATTACTAAGTTCCTTCAGTGCAAGACTCAGGAAAATAAAACAAAATACCTCACATCAGCATCGAAAAAGGAATAATTCATATCCTTTGTTTTATTCCCTGAGGCTCGTTTAATTACTGAGGCAGAGTCGACCTTTGAATGAGATTACCTAAAAAAAACTTCCTTCGATATTGTGTGGTTCCAGAAAATACCACGGAAGGGTGTTAAAAGTGACCAACTCTGGAATCTCCCCCAAAAAAGAAAGGAAGATCAGGTAAATTTTACTGTATTTCAGGCCATGTGCTCAACCCACCCAGGGACTGCAGGCTTTTTAAATGGTGCCTCATTAACATTGAGTTATTTTACTTGTTTTGGCATTCCTGTTGTGCGACTACTCAAACCAATGCTACCCAAGCAAATTTTCTTACAAATTTGTTAATCATGATCAAGCATATGATCAATAGATGCAACACATTTGTGTGTTCCCTGCTAGCAGAGGCTTCTTTTCTCTGCATTTCGCTGGCTGAGGTTCGTGAGGAAAAGAGACTTCTGCGCTGGGTCGAAACTCCCTTTGTTTTGCAGCTGTGCACAACCTCGCGAACCTCAGCCAGCGAAATGCAGATTGACAGCCAGCGAAATGAAAATTGACACACCCCATCCCTAAAATAAAACGTTGCCTTATAATGCATAAAATAAAGCATTTAATTCAATTCAATTCAGCCAAGAGACACATAAATTTTATGCTGGTCTTGTTGTCTTGAATAAAAAAACTTGTGTCACATAACATCCTTAACACGAAAAGCCACGCTGGTCATAGAGAATTCACTGTAATTCCAGTGAGTGTGGTTCAAATCCAAAATTACCAGGAAGGTAGATCAAATAGCATCAATCAGCAGGTAAACGTAAAAAAAGAATAACAATAGGGCATGCACCTCCCCTGAAGCGCACGGGAAGTGTGAATCACAGGAACCAATAGGCGATTATTTCTGTGACATCATTTGCAGAAGGAACAAAGAATCAGGCTACTTGGCAGAGCTAGAGAATAATATGCTTTGAATATCAATAAGATGCAAAAATTAGATTATGAGCACATGCAGTAAGGCTGAATTTAGAGAAATCAAGTGGGCTAATGAGCATTTTCCACCATTGATTTAAAGGCTGCATATAAGCTTTGAAAACATAATGAAAAGCACAGGATACGTTCATTTGTTAATTTTTATGCTTTTTGAGGCTTTTTCAAAATCTCATGAAACCAATTGGGCAAAACGCTTGTTAGCTCACCTGTTTCTTTAAATGTGTGGTTCCAAAAAATATCCGCACCCCCCCAACGGAAGGGTGTTGAAAAGTGACCCCCCTCTGGAATTTCTGAAGAAAAATACAGTATTTGTATGGAAAAGATAAAGTAAATTGACCCACCCCCCACCCCCACCCCTCTGGAATTTCCAATCCCTTTGGGGTGGATAATTTCTGGAAACACACAATTAGAATTAAAAATCAGTATGCAAGAAAATTTGCTTTGGTGGCCTTGATTTGAGTAGTTGCACTTTAAGACAATTTGCCAAATGACTATTCAAAATGGCTTTGTTCCCTTTCAAAATGCAAACATGGACGAGCAGCTTGGGAACAACCGACTTTGAACTTGACAAGCTGAATGTGATATCTTTAACATGACATTGAATATTTTATTGTTTGCTTTCGACCAATCAGATTTGTGATAGCGAGCTAAATGTATATGAAAACTGTTTTAGGCACTACCATCTCAATAACTATGATTTATATTTTACCCATCTGATTGATATTTTTGCTATGATTTCACCTCGCGTTCATAGCGGAGCTCCTTGCGGCGGCCGAAGGCCGCCGCAGAGCGGAGCACCATACCTAAGAAAACAGCGTCAAAATAAAGGCAGATAACTGTAAATACAGCATTTCGTAGTATTGGGTAACCTGTGGAAATTGCTAGGGGTCGATCCGAATTTTTGGACGTCTTGGCAAGTCCCGGATGTGTAACGTGGCCGTGATCGCTGACGTCACAATAACTCAATTGTGACGTCAAGGATGCTCAGCTAACAGGTGGAGGGTACGTCGCGTTGTCAAGGGAAGGGGGGTTGTTGAAATTTAACGTGCGTGAAAGTTTGCCGGCTTGCTCCTGAAATTCTCTCCCAGTCGGAGTTTCAAGGACTAGAAGAAGAGACAACTAACTGGAGTACCATGCTGTAAATAATTATGCCACAAAGGATAAACAACGTGAAGAGAAAGCCGTCGAATACAAACAAACATGGGTCGCATTATCAGAAAAGCAGAAAGAAACGCCAAAAACTGAAGCACCAGAGCTAGAAACAGCGACCGGGAAAAAGCCGGGCAAATCAGAGCAGAAAGAAGGTAACCATCATATCTATACAAGATACTCGATAGTCGAGGAGGAAACGGTCTCGTTCAGACCTTCAGTGAGCCATAAAAACACAAATTTTCGGCTCTCCTCGAACTGATGGGGACTAACAATGATCATTTCGTAAAACAAAGTTTCCGTACCATCTCGAACCATCTCGAACGACACAACTCCTCACGAGTAGCGTCGAAGCGTCGAAACCATGCGCGGTATAGTAAAAAAATAAGACATTATACTTTTGAGCCCCTGGTCCCAAAAATAAGTTGTTGGATCTCATCTCTGTTTAATCACCGGAAATCACAGTCACTTTACTTTACAGGAAGCGGAAATTAAAGTGGAAACAAGTTTCCATTGTTCAGACCACTACACGTGACACGACGCGGCAAAAGTTAATAGTGAAGTTGATCTCTAGAGTTCTAGTTGTACACAAGCACCTATACACACGAGGAAAAATTACAGGCTGCAATTATGTTAAAACACACATGTTCTACTTCTCCACTGAATACGAAAGTGTCAGGAAAGCTGAAGTCACAGGAACTAAAAACGTTTGTCACCATGCAGTTACGGACATGTCATGGTTGCGGTGTGGATTGGAAACTCACTGTTCGCTGCAGTTGGACAAACATTCGGTAAGCTTATTTTCCTCAGTGAAATGGGCGAATTAAAGCTTATGAGGTGGACTAAAACTGCTAAGACACTTTGGTTAAGAATGTTTTGCACCCGTTTACATGATTTTCAATGACTGCATGGACGAGTCCAAAGGAGATTTGATTCCTCGATTTAGAACAGTCAAAAGATGACAACAACAACAACAACAAGTCTTTATTTTCCTCAAAAATTTACAAAAGTTTTATAATGATAGTTTGGAAAAAAGAAAGAGGTCTGGCTACCTAGAATAACTAAAGAGTTAAAAGTTTTAGGCAGCCAGTTATATACATATAGATTTAATACAAATATAGGTCGGCACACGAACACATATACAAAAATGAACAAACAACAAACAAAAATAACATTTAATGCACGATTAAGGGATGAATGCTTTCCTTCACTTTAGATATAGGAGAAAGAATCAAAAAACTAATATGTTTCGAAAAATTTTTCTTTTGTGTTTTCTTAAAAATAGATAGTGATGGTGATGACTTTATGTTAGCTTCAATAGTATTCCAAATTGTTGGGCCTTGAAAACGAATATTAAATTTACCATAGTTGGTTCTCGCATAGGGAAGATAATAAGACTGTTTTGCTGAAAGCCTGGTATTGTAATTATGGACACTTGATACTCTAGTAAAAAAGAAATGAAATGTTGTAGGCAGAAGATGGTTATAAAATTTGTACATAAAAATAGAAATATGAAATTTAACAAGGTCAAAAAACTTAATTACCCGAAGAGATTTGAACAAAGGACTTGAATGCCTATCAAACGGAGAAAAAGTGATAATACGCATGGCTTTCTTTGGAGTATAAATACTGGTTTAAGAGTTGTATCATATGTGTTTCCCCAAATGATAATGCCATAAGTCAAGAAAGGATAGATTAAAGCGTAATATAATTTCACCAAAATACTTAAGTCAACAAAATGTCTTAACTTGCATAAAATCCCAATGCTTCTTCTTATTTTTTTACCTATAAATTCTACTTGTTTTTTCCAATTTAGGTGTGAGTCAATTAAAATGCCAAGGTACTTAATACAATATTCTCTTTTCAATTGCTTATTAGACAATAATAGATTAAAAGTAGAATCTTGTAATTTCTTTTGTGGTGGATGAAATAGTACAAAGTTTGATTTCTCAATATTTAAAGAAAGTTTGTTAGCACATAGCCAAGTATGAATATTAATTAACTCAACATTTATATTATTTTGAAGTGACTGGAGATTTTTATGCTCACAAAATAAATTTGCATCATCTGCAAATAAATGAAAATCAAACATTTTTGAGGAGTGATGAAAATCATTAATGTACAATAGAAACAATAGAGGGCCGAGGACAGATCCCTGTGGAATTCCACATGACGTAGGACACCTTTCTGACGTTACATTATTTACTACAACAACTTGTTGTCGGTTATCAAGATATGATTTGAACCAATCATTTGCAGTTCCTCTTACACCATAATGTTCTAACTTTTTTAACAATATTTTATGATTCACAGTATCAAATGCCTTACTAAAGTCAAGAAAAATTCCACAAGAATGTCTACGGTCCTCTATTGATTTCTGTATTTTGTCGACTATAGATAATATAGCATGGTCAGTGTTATGTTTAGACCTAAATCCAAATTGCTTGTCAAATAAAGTTCCATGAATCTCCAAAAAATTAATTAATCTATTATACATGAGTTTCTCAAGCAATTTGTGAAAGACAGAAAGTAATGAGATAGGACGATAATTGGACAAACAAGTTTGGGAGCCTTTCTTGAAAACAGGTATGACATTAGCTAACTTTAGATCATTTGGTACAATGCCAGATGAAAATGAGGTATTATATAAAATCTCTAATGGTTTAGATAAAACTGATTTTAACAGTTTAAGGACATCTACCGATATACTGAAGGGCCCTGTTGCTTTTCCTGATTTTAATTTGGAGATCTCATCTTCAATTTCATGAGAGGTAGTTGAAAAAATAAAGAAACTACTACAAGGACGATCACGTAAATATGCCATGGGGGAGCTTTGTACTGTCGGGATTGCTTTAGCTAAGTCTTTACCTATGCTAGAAAAATATGAGTTGAAGGTATTTGCAACTTCAACTGGTTCAGCAATATCATGATCATTAACTCTAAGTTTAATTTGTTTTGTGCTAGTCTGAGGTTTAAAATTTACTATTTGTTTAATTCCCTTCCATATTTTTTTACTATCACTAACATTTTCAAAAAAATAATTATTGTAATATTCTTTCTTTGAGATAGCTTAGTACAATGATCAAACTTTAACTGTGTTTTGAGTGTTTTGGTCTTTCATTGAATTATAGAATTACTTTATTCTATTGACACTGATAACGGCTATCTTTTATCTCTTGAAGATTATAAACCTTCAACATGTGGTTAAATTTGTTTTGGATTCTGAGTGAGTGATCGGTTTGTTCCCGAAATGTGAATTAACAAGAAAATTTTCCTTGCTCAAGGCCGGAATAAAAAGTTAGCAGAGTGCACAGAAAGACACTCACGTTTTCCCATATTTGTTGGCTCAGTATCAAAATAGCCCTTGTTATGTTTCTGTCTTTGTTTCATGTTCTTCATCTCTTTCTAAAATTCTATAGGCTATGGAATTTTAGAAAGAGATGAAGAAAATGAAACAGACAGAATAGGAGTATCTTGTTCCAAGTTTTTCAAAATTTTCTCAGGGGGAGCAAAACTGAAATTCTTTTGCTTTTATGTCTCATTCTTATTTTCTCAATTTTCCCCCCGAAACCTCCATTTTCAGTATATCAAGTGCAATTAGGTGAAAATTAGAGTACCATAAGATGCTTTTATGGGCATCTTGTGAACATGAAACTTGCTCCATCCAAAATTGCTCCACCCATGCAATTATTTGGAACGACTTTGCGGCTTAATTTAACACCCTTAATCTTTTTGTAGGGTCTGCATGCAAGTATAGTAATGTATCAGTCAATTCCAGCGGTGACCATCCCCTCCCTGGGACACCGCGGGGCATTTGCACACCACTGCCATCCCTCGGGTGGGGAATTTTGAAAATTTTGCTGGCCCCGGGGTCGGGAATTGTTTTCCCGGGGGGAGGGGAGTGGGGAATTTTGTTTTTTTTCATCTCAAGCGCGTCGGGTTTTGCGAACTACAACACCAGTTATAATAACTATCCATTGGCACTTACAAAGTCCCAGTTACAGAAAATAACGCCACATAAAATATAATGAAGAGCATGGCCCGTATACACCACGTTTGGGGAAGACACATTTCGCAGTTAATGTATCAGTCAATTCCAGCGGTGACCATCCCCTCCCCGGGACACCGTGGGGCATTTGCACACCACTGCCTTCCCTTGGGTGGGGAATTTTGAAAATTTTCCTGGCCCCGGGGTGGGGAATTGTGTTTCCCCGGGGGAGGGGGGTGGGGAATTTTGGTTTCCTCATCTCAAGCGCGTCGGGTTTTGCGAACTACAACACCAGTTATAATAACTATCGATTGGCAGTTACAATGTCCCAAGAAAATAAACGCCACATAAAATATAATGCAGAGCATGGCCCGTATACACCACGTTTGGAGACTGACACATTTGCACATTTCACAGTTAGCGTCTTCTATAGAGAAGAAACAGATTTCGCAATTTCGTCTCAGTGGAAAAACATAAAAATGAATTGACACTATAAACAGAGTTCCAATTTCGCAAAAAGTCAAGTAACATAACTGCGAAATAGTTGCTCTGCAAATAGAAAGGTAAATTTCGTATTGAGAGATTCCGGGGACAATTTGCAGCCAAATGGCTACAACCGCAAATGGCCTAGGAATGTCTACCAATATTGTACTAATACCTTAGTTTCACTTCTTTACTTATATTTTGTCTCGCTTCAGTGAAATGAGAACTCGTTCAAAGACGAGAAAACTAAAGTACATTTAAAAACGCATTATAAATGCTCGGACAGTATGAATGGAGTTGAAGTTTTTGTTGTGAAGCTTTGTCACGCAGAGTCGAAGGAATCTTACCGTCTTTTTCTCGTCCCGCCATTTTCCCGCTTTTTGTGTTCCCCGCCATGGGGTATTTTGCATTTTTGCTAGCCCGGGGGCGGGGAATTTTCAGTTTTATTTTTAGAAATGACCAAAATCCCGGGGGTTGCCCCGGGGGGGGGGGGGGGGGGGGGGGGGGGGGGCATGGTCACCGCTGGAATTGACTAATACATAACTCATGTTATTTCCATTATGAAATCTAGATGGCGGCAAGGAAAGTCAATTTCAGTTTATTTACAATATACAGCTGACGATTTTATAGAATTGCATGGTTGACATAGAGTTTCCCTATTGTCGTACTCCAAGGCGATGAACTTTGAAATTTTATTTCTTCAATTTTTACTAGTTGTTATGGCATATTTTATAGTTCTTCCAAAACAAACCGCAATCAAGCCAAGAGCTTCTAAGTGTTTCAGTAACTGGATTTTTGGCCACTTTTAGCCACAATTGCCTGGAATCCTAGTAAAATGTCTCATAATTATTTCTCTGATGAGTTGGGGGGAATGCTAATTTTTGGGGGACTACATGCTGGAGAATCTTAAAATATAGGGGAAAAAGTTCACTTGTTTCTCCCCCGACATACATAATAATAATAATAATAATAATAATCGGTTTATTAACACCTCTTGTAAGATATACTTAAATTACAGGTGTGGTCAGCAATAGGGAGAACAGGAATACAATAAGGAGAACAGCAA
Organism: Scolanthus callimorphus; assembly: GCA_033964015.1. NCBI lineage: Eukaryota > Metazoa > Cnidaria > Anthozoa > Actiniaria > Edwardsiidae > Scolanthus > Scolanthus callimorphus. Next base: position 8,963,547 of record CM066924.1, read on the forward strand.
GCTAACAATTATTATATACACTTAACAGTTACAAAGTTCTTAAAGCGGTCTGTTCTGACAGTTCTGTGATAACATAACATACATAATGATTGTATACCGGTAATGAGTGCCTGTGTATCATGCCCACTGAACAGATAACAAAGTAAAATTATTCCACTTGTAGGAAAGATATTTTCGGGTGTCCCCACCTTGACAAAGTGTCCCACAGTGTTGAATTTGCTGGGATTATTTTGTTTCAGTGGTGACAAAATTGTTCTGATAATGCATGTTATTCCACCAAGATAATATTGTCCTGAACAAATCACGAAAGTTATTGCTGAGAGCATGCTAATCCTGACATGGCACACATGCCAAGCAATACATTAATCAAGTTATCAATATTTGGTTATCTTGTCAGCCCTGAAAAAGTCTCTGCAGTTGCAAAATTTGTAAAGACTAAATTTATTTAATTCTCAAATAAATTTGATTGTGTTCCAAAAAAATATCCATATCCCCCCCCCCCCCCCCCAGAAGGTTGTTGAGAAGAAATGACCCCCCTCCCCTCTGGAATTTCCGAGGAAAAATACAGTGTTTGTATGAAAAAGATCAGGTAAATTGACTCCCCACCCCTCTGGAATTTCCAATCCCTTCCGTAGGGGGGGGGGGGGGGGGGGGGTAAATTTAGTCATGACAAAATTTGCAACATGCAGAGACTTTTTGATGACTAAAAAGGTTACCAGATATTTTAAGGGGATTCAAAAGACTTGATAAACTAGTGCAAAATGTGTTAAAATGCTGTATTTTCTTCAAATCTGATATTTCTGCTGTTTTGCTATTAAAATACCCCAGTATTTTGTGGGGTGCAATCATTAAGCTTCACTGGACTCCTATGTTGAGGATCCACCCGCTGTTTTTTTAGTGGCTAGATGCCACCCTATTTAATCTTTACTTACATGATTTACCCGACTTACTCAATCAACAGAATAATGAGGATGTAAAATTAGACGAGAGCCCATTGAGTTGCCTCATATATGCCGATGATCTAGTGATATTCTCAAAATCGGAACGTGGCTTACAAAGATATTTGCATGTAGTCGAAACTTTTTGTGAGGAATCAGGTCTGAATGTGAATATAGAAAAGACAAAAATACTTATTTTCAATAACAATGGTAAAACAATGAATAATTATAGTTTTCTCTCTCGATGGAAGGAGACTTGAAAATGTTAAATCGTATAAGTATTTAGGCTTACAGATGTCAGCATTTGGAAATTTCACACTCGCCAAGCACGAACTCAAGAAGACAGCTCTCAAAGCTCTTTTTAAGTTCAAAAAAGAAATGGGCGATTTTTTCCGATCGAAACCAAAATTAACGCTTAGACTTTTTGATGCACTGATATTACCCATACTCCTTTACGGCAGCGAAATATGGGGAATAGAAACCGCTACCTTAAATGATAAAGAACCAATGGAACAAGTACATACTAAATTCTGCAAAATGTTGCTAGGAGTTAACAAATATGCAAGTAACAACGCATGCAGAAGCGAACTTGGAAGATTTCCATTAAGGACACAAGCACAGATAAGGTCCCTAAACTTCTGGCTTAAACTTGCCAGCCCTAGTACTTCCCCAAAATTATCTAAAACTGCTTAACATGAATGTCAGAACTCAGAAAACAAAGCATTTTGGAGCACAAAAGTAAAAAATCGACTGAACCAGATAGGATTCGCAGAAATCTGGCTCAACCAAGACAGACTCGGAGAAAAACACCAACTTAATTGGGCAAACTATTAAACAACGAATCAAAGATATTGAAATTCAGACATGGCTAGGCGAGATCCACAATGACTGCAGAAAGAGAGCAACCAACAAATAAGTTAAGAACGTTTAGGAAATTTAAGATCTCTTCCGTTTGGAACCTATATCTTAATCAAGTCCCCAATATTAAAAACAGAACTGCATTAACAAAATTACGAAAAATTATTTCAAAGTATATTTTTAATGCATTTACTGCAAGACAGAATTTTCTTTCCTTTTAATGGCCAATAACAGCATGATCTACTGATAAGATATATATCCTAAATGTTTGTTTTTGCTTTAATTATTTTATTAATTTATTGGAATTACACCGATGTAAATTTAGTCATTTACAAAGTGCCAATAAAACATGTCTATGTCTATGTCTATGCCTGCCTTAGCTTCCCCCCCCCCCCCCCCCCCCCCCATCATCTTTATACTTTTGAGCTCCCGGTCCCAAAAATAGGAACCATGACCTGATTTGTTCACTATTTATCAGTATGCTTGGGGAGAAAAGGCAAGACCTTAAAATTTTACTGTATACCTACAGTAGGGCATCTGACAGGGTGCGGTGGTGCGGATTCGCACAATTTGATCATTTCTGCACCTTGAGAGCTTTCCCCGCACCAGCTTTCCTGGTGAACAAAATAGCCTGGACCCTTTTCAAAAAACAAGAGCTTGCCGAGAGTTTCTCGTCAAATTTCTGTCCAAAAACTTGCCCTCTTGCCCTTTTGAGTACAAAAATGCCCTGTTGATGGAGATTGGAGTGCAACTTTCAGTATGTATAAATTGTTTTAGAGGCGAATTAGATCCGTTTCAGAGGTGTTATTATCAGAAATCCAGTAAGTGATTTAGCCTATTTCTCTGTACATTTAAGCTTAAGCTAAGTTAAATTTTAACATTTCCCCCCTGTTTTATCAAAGCTTTTGTGTGCAAAAGCAACTTTCAATGTGTATACATAATGGTAGACCATATTTAAACTCTGAAATTGTTTTAGAGGTGAATTAAATTTGTTTTAGAGGCATTTAATTTTCCGCACAATTTGCCTTTCGCACATTTTGCCCTGAAATTTCCGCACAATTTCCGCACCCTGTCAGATGCCCTGAAGGAGGACCTGGAATTTTTGTGCAGTTATCAAAGGAAATTTAAGCGACAGAAGTTGATTGTTGTACTCAGGTATGTAAAGGCTTGACAAGCACAATGAGGGCTTATATGCAGATCAAAATAATATTTTGCTATTGAGGGACAGCTGAGGCAACCAAACCTGGCAGTCTACTTTATTTGTGCCAGCCATATTTAAAATAATGACAATTTGTTGTCATGGCAAACCATTTAAGGTGGTGGACAAGTTTCTATACTGAGTTATGTCAACCCTGTCGCTCGAAAAACCTTGAGATATCAAAATATATGGCTTTTGACACAGGAAAGTACCTAAATATGTCAAAAATTTTGCTGTATTTTAGTGGACCAGAAGCAAAAAAAAAGCTATAGCAATTTTTCAAAGAAAATCGGGAGATTTTTCTTAAAGGCCCATCACCAACCGGGAGCCTTTGCGCCAAGTTTTCTTTTGTTTTCAAATTGATCCATTGTTTTTCGGGTGCTCTGATTTGCTAAGAGTCCTCAAAGGCTCTCGGTTGGTGATGGGCCTTTAACAGCCGGGAGACCCGGAGATGAGGTAAAAAAATGGGAGACTCCTGGCAAAACCTGGAGAGTTGACATCCCTGCTATACAATCCCCAATTCACATGTGACCGAGACAACTCTGGGTTGGGAGATATGGTATCTCTGTAGCTAGGATAGCCATCAGCTCCATGTAAACTGTCTGTCTCAGGGGTAGGGCCAACTTATTTGTTGTGCATGCTGCATGTGTTAGCCACAACACCAAGATAACTTGGTGCAATTTTTTTTTTCATGTGAAACAGGAGCAATTTTTTTCTCTACTCCCCAAGATGATGAACAATACCTACCTTTTTATTAGTTATGCTGTTCCTCAAAATGTTTTGTCTTTTTTAAAAGGCATGCCACCTGCCCAATATAACTGTGATAGACAGGGATTTTCTGTTACTATGGCAACATGTCACATTATCAAATGATGCAATAGAAAGCCCATCGGTATACAGTTAATATTGAATACATGTAGTTCATGGTAAAATGTTCATTAAATGTTCCCAATGTCAAGTGAATGTCAAAAAAAGCAAAATTAGCATCACACCCCCTTAATTTGGTTGCTCTGGCAACAAGAATCTTAAGGATGGCACAACAAAGCTGACTGTCATGAGACATTTGTACCAGTGCATAAAGCCCCATGTTAAGCCTTTATTATATCCATGTTAAAATCACACGCGTGTTCTGCAATCTGATTGGCTCTCAGCAGGTCAATTTATTCCTAAATTGACGTGATTTAAGATTTTTGACATTGCGCGAGCAGAATGTTCTACTTCTAGCATGCGCTGCATTTTCAAGTTTGGTTATTTCCATTGGTTCGAAAAATATTTTCTATGGAAATGATTTCAACATTGATATAATAAAGTGGTAATTGACTTGAGTGGAGTGCAATTTTGGTCAGAAATCATACTTGTGATTTCAAATCGACCTGGCACTTTTTGAAATCACATGTATGATTTCTGACCAAATTGCACTCCACTCACAGGTCAATTACCATTATTAACACACCTGCATAGATTTACACTTTGTGTTTTTCTTTTTTATACCAAGGGGTACGCTAAAAGATCGCAGGCCTTGATTTTTGAACAACAACAAAATTGACGTCTTGAAAGTGTGAAGTCTGGCAAATCATCCAATACTAAAACTTTTTCATTTTCATTTCATTTCTTTTTTATTGAGATATTTTTAAGTATAAAATAAATGCACTATGCTTGCAAGCACGTCTCTCTCCCTGTTTCTTATTGTTAGGTTTTTGCACTGTCATTCTCCTATCATTTTTTGTTGAATGTGTGGTATAGGGGGCATCATTCTTTTTATAGTATATAAGGGAGGTGGCAAAAGTATTTTAACTTTGGCTAGGTGCATAAAAAAGAACTTAAACCTGCAAGGACTGTTTATAATGTAAAGTACAGCTTTATCATGAGATCACATCCACTATCTTGTTATATTGTGGATTGATAAAATAAAATTAGTCTAGATAAAATAAACCTATTTTTCATACAACTACTACTGCTTCTTCTGACATCTTTCATTGCGTATGATAGTTGGGAGCTCCGCTTTTAGCCAGTGGCTAAATCTATATATTAAGCAATTATTGGTTGAGGTTGAGCATGACATTGTGAGTAAGCAAAACCGAGGCTTGTGTCATCTGCCGAAGGCTGAGGCAGATAACACAGGCACGAGGTTTGCTAAATCTAATGTCATGCGAAAACTGAATTCAATAATTGTTTTATTATACTTAAAAAAATACAAATGATACAATGCCAAATGGATTTGTTCAAATTGAAAATGAAGACTATGGAATATGGATGAGGGGCTTGGGAACATGCGGACTTTGAACTTGACATGCTAAATGCAATATCCACTGCAGATATTGCATTTAGCATGTCAAGTTCATGTGACATAGAGAATTGATTGTTTGCTCACGGCTAATCAAATTTACGATAGTGAGTTATAATAACAGTGTTTATTATATCCATTTCGAAATCACTAGCAAATCCTGAAATCTGATTGGCTCTCAGCAGTGCTCCAGTATCTGGAGCCCAAATCGCATCTTTATCTTAGCAAGAAGAATGAATGTTACAGAATGTTACACTAGAAAAAAAAATTAAACAATCAGATTTAAGTATTACGTAAGTATTAAAGTATTATTAAGGCGCTGAGCAATTAAATTTGCAGGAAAATAATAGCAGAAAAACAATTTTCCTGCACTTTTGGGTGTGGAATCTCCCCTTTCTCCTTTTGCTTGATAACAAAAATCACAATAAAACAAAACTTTGAATAACTTTCCAATTTTCCAGAGTTTGAGATCAGTTTTCTGCACAACATTGACAGTTTTGAAGCAAATAATCCACCACATCCTGCACCAAATCCAAATCCTGAGTCCAGCGAAAAAAACATGAGGCTCACAGGACAATCCAAATGCCACACGAAATGGACATTCTTTGCGTAAATGCTCCAGCACTTGAAAATAGATTGAGTCGTAATTGCTCCTTGTTTATCTGCTGTTGATTGTCTTGTCTCCTTTCCTGGGGTTTAAAAGCCCCTTCGAGCATGGAATTCAATGTTGTTGTTGCACGAAAGGGTTTGTTGGGAGTCAGACAAGAGATAACAACACTAGATTTTATGCCTAAAAGGGCTCTTAAACCCTAGAAAAGAAGACAAGACAATCACCATATAAACAAGGCACAATTACCTTTTAATATAATTTCTAGTGCTAAGTATTTTCTCAAAAAGTGACCTCTCTCCTGTCCGATCAGCTCCTTCCGCCATCTTGAAAATCAGGATTTTACGAAAATGACATGGCACCCAGCGAGTTAGATAAAGTTCTTGGCAAGTTTTATGCAGAAGTAAAAATAATGGCGAAGACTATGAGCCAGAGTCCATCAAGATCATGCCAAGCACAATAGAGATGTTTTTGAAGGAGAACAACAATCCACTCAGTATGTTTTTCGAGCCACAAACTCTCCAATTTTCCATAGACTTTTCTGCATACATAATGAACTGTTTTGCATACAAAGAGATGTCCGGTGTTCCTGGTTTCTCCTTTTCGAGGAAAACCGTAAAATAGAGCTTATGAATTGATCGATACCCAAGATAGAGATAAATGTGATTTCAAAATGGATATAATAAAGTCTACATGTTGTCCCCATGAATTATAGCAGTGTCTAACCAGAGAGCTAGATGAGAGGAGTCCAACAATGGGCTATTTAGGATAGATTTACATAGTTTATTGTGGAGTCTCTATTGGATATGTTTGTGTGTAATCGATTAAAATGGCTTCAGCTTGAAGAACATCACGAATCACCCTTAAAACCGATAACCAACACCTTTCCTCACACCAACCATCTATTTTTAGTTCCAATACTCAAGCTTTGGTACTATTTAAAAATTCAGAACTAAAATATACGCTAATTTAAGTAGTTAAGCTTAATAATTTAGCTTTCGTGTTTCATAAATTCAGCCAATAAATTGTTTCTCTGGTTTTCGTCTTGAATGGAAAAGCGTCTCATTTTAAACAACAGCTTTACCTGCTTCAATTTCTTCTTCAGTTTCTTTCCTTGCTAAACGCCTGTAAAGGATTTCGATGTAACGGGTGGCATAAAGTTCTATCTATGGCCTTTTCCCATCTAATGTTTATCCCGGGAGTCATCATGCACAAAGTTCCCTCTTATCGAGTGAAATGTTTTTCTCGAGCACGCGTGAAGTTAAAGAGTCGATTGTTGAGTTAAATCCTTGTTTGGACAACTTAATCCCCTCCGTGCTTTAGTTGAAACAATCCTGTGCAATTCTTGTTCTTCTCTTTGCAATCAAAAGCCGTTCATAGCGTGATTAAACATGTGAAGTTGTTGATTTTCTCATCGACTACTTCACAGTCTACACTTCAATTTCATTCCACTCTGCCAACAATCACGATGAAAAACGTCGCTGACATGTAAAATATATACTAGCGATTGCTTGGCAGAAAAGTCGATTTACATTTGACTTTGCCATGAGAACTTGAATAATTTTCGCTCCGACATCTCCTACAGCTGTGTCGGCAATGGGGCAGGCTGAGGAACCTGGCCTGGGTACACACGCGGACCACGTCCGCGATACTTAGACCAGCGGCTGTCCATCGGAAATTATAACCACGCGAAAGGTGCTCGATGGGTTACTTTTCTTTCATTTTTCTTTCATTTTCTTTCATTTTGTTTTTAATACCACACATTAGCCTATGGGGCTCCACTAGAGTTCCGCTATTAGCCACAACCCCTCTTGATCTGAAAATGACAAGTTTCAGAATAATATTAACTTAATGATGTTCTTGGACGTAACTATTACATGTAATTGCTCATCCCTTTAACCCATGTGGTGTTCCAACTGGCCTGCTTACATAACATAATTGATTATTTTACAGCAGCACAAATGTGGTGTCTTGCTAGAATGCTTCCACTTCTCATTGGTGACCTGGTGCCTCAAGATGATTGCTGGGAAAATTTTCTAAGACTACTGGAGATCGAAGAGATTGTGTTTGCACCAACAACTAGCATGCAATTGGCAGTATATTTAGCTGTCTTGGTAGAACAATACCTGCAAGAATTCAGGAGACTCCACCCAGAAAGACAAATTATCCCAAAGCAGCATTACATGGTTCACTATCCAAAGAGTATGTTAAGGTACAGTATCTACCATTATAGCTACAATGATATACAATTTTCCTTTATTAGGAGAGGCCATTGGTCAGAAACTGGTCGATGAGATTCGAAGCTAAACATAACTACTTCAAGAGATTGGTGGGAACAGTCAACAACTTCAAAAATATCACGTACTCCTTGGCTAAACGTCATCAGTTGTTACAGAGCTATCTATTGCAGAGCTCTGCAGGACATTCTTAAGGATTCACCTGGAAGTTGGGCCAGGTAATGTAAAACATGCAAGTTTGCATGACAATAATGATAATTTTTATTGGAACGACCATCTGATTTACTGTAATATATTATCATAAGGATTTATTGTAATTAGCTTGTTATATTGTATTTTATGTACTGTGTACTGGTGGTTTCCATAATACTGTGAAAGAAATGCAATAGTCAAAGAGTAACAGTCAATACACTACAAAAGAGAACAATGGTCTTAGAGCATAAGTAAATTCTGATAATGGTAAAAGCGTGTTTCACGGGATTGTGAAAAAAATGCTGTGTACTTCTCATGTACGTAGTCAGGTATTTAAGTGTAATAAAAGTTAATCTTCCTGTGTATCTCACACACAGGAAACAATCCACGGTGCACGAGGCAGAGCTTGACGAATCACTAGAGGACTTGGATCTTGACATTGATGGTGATGCCTCAGTTGTGAGGTTAGTAAAGTACCTAAATAAAATATTTGTTTGTTCATGAAAGTGAAATAATATACTATTACATTAGTCAGTGAAAGTAATGTTTCTTCTTAAGCCTGGTGGACACTAGCGACATAACGACATAAGGACATTATGTTGCAACGAAAAAAGCACAAGAAAATAACTAAAATCATGAATATTTTCCATGGATCATCGCTAGATTTCTTCACCAAAGCAATCTTATGTTATTTCTTGTGGACTTGGATGTTTGGAAACCACTAAATTGTGTTTGTGTGATATTTTTCTTATGTTGTTATGTCGCAAGTGTGCACCAAGCATTAGAGATCATACAAGTACAAGCCATTGATTCAGATTAAAGATGCCATGAACATTTTGTACAAACATAATGAGAAGAAACTAATTGCCTCAAGTAGGAAAATGAGTGCCCAGGAAGGAAGTAGATCCAGTTTTGCTGTGAGGTTGCAAAAAAAATTCACACACCCCTGTTGAGGACTCCAGTCACAGCTACCCACCCTGGACTTTATTTTTTATTTGAACCACCCACCCTGGATTTCCAGTAACTTTTAATGACCACCCTGGAAATTACGCTTACCCACCCTGGAAATTCGTATTTTAAGGGTGCCCACCCTGGAATTTTATATCATTTCAAAGCTTCTGAGAGTTGAACACAATTTATGATATTGTCATTAACAATTAATAAATTCTGAATAAAATTAATTATTATTTCTGAAAAAACAATTTTGTTGAGTCGGTTCTAGTCTGTAAGAATTAACTAGAACCACTCTAAGCCTCTAATGTTCTATATGCAGGATTCTATTGCCTCTTGAAGTTAGTGACCAAAAAAGCTCGGACTGACAGAAAAAAGGTCACAAAAAATTGTGAAAAAGAAAAAAAGGTAGAAACCGCTGGCACACTATTGGAGTCCATATTAGTACAAAACAGGGTGGTACTGTTAAATTCAGACAGAGTAGATCCTAGCCAAACGAGAAAATCAGTTTTTTTTGCAAATACTTATTGATTTTATTAATTATCTATTAACATGAAATATTATTATATTTGTTTTTTACTCTTTAAAAACTTGAATATGATATAATACATACTTTGCCAAAGGACACATAAACCTTTCCCCATAACTTAGTACAAGCGCATTTTGTAGTTGCAAAGCTTTGTAATGATATAAGCCGTATTAAAATTATGGTTGAAAAGGACTGTTTCTTCAATGTATAGTTTCACCTTCTGAGGATATGCAGGTATCACTTCTCAATAATTATTTGCTTTTTAGATCTAACTGGGTGAAGGTGTATGGTACTTGCTACAAGAAACATACCATTGTGGTCATCTCATTGCAACATGGCATTCCACTTTTTGGAAGAATAGATGACGTCCTTGTGATCGATGATAGGAGTGTGGTGTTCCATTGTACATGCTATCGCAATCGTGGCTTTGTAGAACACCTTAATGCTTACAAAGTTACTTTATCAGTTGCTAACACCTGCTATGTTAGACAGGAAAATCTGGCTGACTTCCATCCACTGGATGTCCGAGATGGATTTGGTTGCTATTCAGACCAAGAATTTGTAGTTCTACGATATAGATTGGATGTATGAAACCGGTCATGTGCAAATTGACACTACAAGCAATGTAATTTACTCCACAACACAATCAATATTGGGCTGTACCCCCCCCCCCCCCCCCCCTCCCTGTCGAGGAACTCCACATTTTCAGAAAAAAGCTCTACCCCTGTGGAAATTCCAGACTTCTGTACAACCCCTGTGGAAATTTGAAGAAACCAATGTGGAAATTCCTCATTCTCTTGTGTGCCTGCGGAAATTCCACATGTGCAAATGAATACCCTGTGGAAATTCCAGGGTAAAATGGATGGCCCTGTGGAATTTCCAGGGTCAAAATCGCGGACCCCGAGGAAATTCCAGGGTCAAAATCGACAAACCCTGTGGAAATTCCAGGGCCAAACACAGCGACCCTGTGGAATTTCCAGGTTTCTCGATAGGGGGGGTACAATTTTTTTTTTTTGGAACAGCCCATTGTTATCTGCAATTGTATTTTCACAAGTGAGACAACAGGAGAGCGTTACTAATAAACATACATGGAATTGCAAATCAGTTTATTATTCTTTATATTATGACTTCCATTTCAGTGGTTTGTGACGAGAAGTGATTTTTGACACTTTGATCCAAAGAATAGTAATGACTTGGAAACAACATATCAAAAGATATTTTTTAAGAAAGAACCTTTTCGAAATAATCAAATAAGTATTGTTCAACCAGGAAGTTGGCTGGGTGTGGGGATGGAAGTCATTTTTTTCTTGACGAATTATCTATTTGAACAGTTTTCATTGAAGCATAAGATACCCTAACGCATTTTTAAAACTTAATTTTAATCACAAATTTAGTATATGCTACTCATCTTCATGAGTTTCTTCAGAACTTTGCGTAACGATAACTCAGAAACCTGAATTAAAATAGCAACTCAAATTTTTTAGTAATATTTACTCAAGATTGAGTTATGAAAACCCACAATGATGAGTAAAGTTGAGTAACCCCTTTTTTTGAGTAATGGTAACTAAATTTGGAGTTCATGTAACTACATCAAGAATATGCATTTTTTGCAGTGTGTCGAGACTTGTGTTTTTGAAGTCCCTCGCCTATCGGTTTGATTCATGCGAAAAGAAAGACAGAGAAGCGGACTGCTTTGAAATCAACACACTGAGCAGAATGGTTCAATTGCTGAGTCCATCGGCTTTGGTGAGAAGGTTTAAGAGAGGAGACTTTGCACTTATTTTACCCTTTTTGCACTCACCGAAGACATGGACTTAGTCGTACCGGAGCGGCACACGTTGCGTCGTGGCAATCTCGTGTTATAAGATTGCACAGGTGTCCAGATTTTAATTCCAAAAACTCAACTTATGAGGTGCGGAGACCTGTACAAACATTGGCAAAATCTGTAGACATACCACCCAATCAAGTTGTTTGTATCAGAAGAATGATTAAGAAGTATAAAGAAAGCAAGAACAACCAGGCTGCCCTAGAAATAAAGTTCTCAAATGCATCATTTAACAAACTTGGTATTTTAACTCAAGATATTGCCATTACTACAGAAGAAGTGAACAAGCGTGCCAAGCAAATTAACAATCTATGCATTTTACTTTCACTTTGTGATATTTATCAGCTGGAGTTACTGGTCTTCATCTTCAGAATCTGCAAATTCAATAGCTGGTTGTGATGGGTGCATCGGACAGCTTTTATTCTTCTTGTTGTGGCCAGGCTGGTTACAAGCAGAACAGATCATGTTGCGTTCTTTGGAAAATAAACATTCTGTATAGTAGAACTGCTGTGTGCGAATCTTCCTTGTAATGGTAAAAAAGCGTTTGGAGTCTTGGTTGGTGCAGGACCATTCCATTGTCTTTATAGTTTTATTTAAGTGCTCTGATGCCACACAGGAGAAATACCCGTAACCCCAGCCAAGCATTTCATACCAAAACTTCATGTGCTGGGACAGGTGATCTCGAAGGATGTGCAAGTACGGCACTCGAGCAGTACATTGGGAATGACCAGTTTCCTTCAAATTCTTAAAGAATTTCTCAAACCTTTGCTGAATTGTGCTTACTCTGAGAGGAGTGGTTTTGTAGTCTCGGATGTCTCTGTAATAATGAAAAACCTGAATTATTTGTACACATACATACAGAGAATATCACACGGTAGCTTGAAGATAGGAGTGTTATTTTCGAGTTTTAAACAATATTTTACAAATGAGCACAGTGAATGAATAAAATATTTTATTATATAAACTTTAGTGTTTTATCAGGATTTCGGCCACTGAGAAATATCGTATTTCACACATGTGAAAATTACGATAATGCCCACTGTAGCGAAACATTTTCACAAAAAAGTTTATAATATAATTAACAGAACAATACATGGGCACTTGGAGATATGAAATTAATCTTCTCGTGTTCAAATTTGATATCTCACTCGTGAGAATATCAAAATTTGAACACTCGAAGAGCGTCCATGTATTACTCTGTTTTTTTTTATATAAACAACAAACAGTGCTAAGCTCCAGGGAAGCGCCTTTTATTGGCCACGAGGAAGAAAACATATGGGCTGATATTTTCACATGTGAAAATATGGTATTTTCAATAAAATGCATGATTAAAAAAAATCAATATACACCCTGGTATATACCCTCCAAATCAGACCAACTATGCCCACGCCCTTGAACTTTTTCTCTGTGGTAAGGTATGAACTTTTTATAATAAAACAATTTTCTACCATCAAGAGATTGATCAGGGTTGACGGGAACTTCCAAGAACCACAGTGCTATGTGGCTTGCAACAGAAAGGAGAGGTTATTTCCTTTACCTCCAAACCTTCATTTATCAGGTAAAGTTACTATTAAAATATTATCATTTGATGCTGCCAGATGGTCTAAACAGAGTGAACCCTTCAAACTTTCAGATTGTTTTCATTGCTGACGGGGAGAGGAGCAAAGATATCAGGGCTGGGCTCAGCCGTAAGCTGACAGCAAAAAGCAGATATGGGCACAGGGTGAAACTCATTGTTAGTCCAGAAAAAGACTTTGCACTGGTGTATCATTTCCGATCTGGAAAGCTTGACATCACCTTTCATTATGGAGAGTGGACTGCTTTTAACTTTCCCAAGCATAACTGTAATTTGTAAACTAGCTGTAGCCCCATGGGCCATTCTATTCCATTTTTTAGCTGATGCACCCCTCCTTTCCCAATACGGAAGAGGTAATTTTCTCTAGTAACCCCCTCAGAAATTCTTATTCTACCCCCTCGGACAGAAGAGCCTTTTGGGGTTGTGCCCCTGGATAAAGCCATGGAAGAGGCTTTTTTAATACATGTAATTGCACCCCTTTTGAAGAACCTACGGAAGAGCCATTTTTTGGTTTGACCCCCATGGAAAAGGCCATTCATTACTGTTCTCACCTCATAGAAAACTCTTCTGTAGGTTCTCACCTCAGAGAAAACTCTTCTGTAGGGATGGGGGTGTAGATTAAAAAATGGAATGGCCCATGGCACATCATACCAAAGAATCAGGGGAGTACATTCCTCTAACTACAATATGCCATGAATCTGAGGCAGATAGTACATAACACTTGTCAAGTAAACATGTTTCCTTTAGTATTCAAACCTCAATTACTTTAAACCCCAGACGGAATTTGGTACAATATCATCACCACAGTAGATATTAGAGGCAAAGTGCACATCATGCAATTCAGAAGCAAAAACCTTCTGGAAAATCAGGAGATTGACCCTCTGGTACCTTTTAGGGGTAAATTTGAAAACTTGCATTTTTTTTCAGATAGGTACCAGTTAGGGGTCCATTCTTGCAAATCACGCTTGTTTGAAGCCTGAATTCGAGACCTATTTTCGCTCGGAAAAAATTCAAGAGAATTATGAGGGAAAATACGTCTTGTTGGTACCTTTTAGGGGTCAAAATCAACTAAGCGACGCCATTTTAGGTACCTTTTAGGGCTAAAATCGAAAGTTCCCGACGAGCACCCTTGCCCCAAAAAGAGGGGAGTCCCCCCCCAGGAGATTGACCCCCAAAATTACACATTGGCAATGTCTTGTAAGGTGGAAGTAGCCCTAGTGTGGATGCACTATTAAGCGTTCCATTGATGACTGTTAATAGTGGTGTGGATCCAGAAAATTACATGGTGGGTATCCAAAAAAACTATGGAATTACATGGTGGGCATAAACCTAATTTCCAGGGTGGTCATCAGAACGTTCACTGAATTTGTAGGAACAACATAAAATGTCAAGGGTGGGTAGCTGAACCTGGGGTCCTTTACTAACAGTGGTATGCAGATTATTTTGGAAACTGCATGATAAGATTGGAATAGGATTTAAATAAAATGTACATGATCTGTAACTTTGTCTTTATTTTAAAGACTTGTAAGACATTGTTACATTGCAAAAAGATTGTATTAAAATATTATGGATGTTTTACAAGAATATCAGAATATCTTGAAGACTAGAATAGAATAAAAGGTGTTTTCTTACAAGAATTAATATTTTTAAGCATTGTATTATCATGTCAAAGAAAACATTAGAATAAATTCTATATACATAACTATATCTTGAAGACTAGAATAGAATAAAAGGTATTTGCTTACAAGAATAAATATTTTTAAGCCTTGTATTATCATGTCAAAGAAGAGCATTAGAATAAACTGCATTCAAATTCTTCAATTAATTATTTTGTACATACAATATCTTCCACCACAAGGAAATATAATGGTGTTGATTTAAAGTATGAATCAGTGAGCTTGTCAATATTTACATTTATGTGTGGTATTTACGAAGATGCCAAACTCAAGTGAACAAAAAGCAGGAGATTTGCGATTCTCCCAGAAATATTGGCGGGAGATACAAGGGAACATGAAAGAAAATCTCCAAAATTCAAGAGGGAGAAAAAAACTGAAAAGCAGGAGTGGCATCTTTGCATTTGTGTGGTTCCAGAAAATATCTATATGCATCCCCCCCTCCCTCCCACAGAAGGGTGCTAAAAATGACCACCCACCCTACGGCTCTGGGATTTCCAAAGGAAAATACAGCATTTGTATGGAAAATACCCCCACCCCTCTGGAATTTCAAATCCCTTCCTGGGGGGCGGGAAGATTTTCTGGAACCATGCAATGGGTATTTTACAGTTTTATTTTTCAGACATTCAATTATGAGAACTCCTTAATTATTATAAAATATTATAATTCAATACATCTCCTTTTTGAAAAAATATGAATATTAAACTTGTATTTCTTATCAAATTTCAAAAGAAAACAAAGAGAAAAAAAGGAAAATGAACTATAATGCAGTATGCAGGTATGTCTAATGCAATATTGTTGCAGGAATTGTATATTTCTATATGAAAAGTGCAGTATACTCAAAAATGCCATATATTCGCTCCCCCACTATACCGTAGAAGGATCATTTCCTTTTTGAATTCAGCCTTCTAGTATGCAAAATGGCTGTAGAATAAATAAGCTTCAAGAAAAATTGTAGCCTTATGAAATTCATCTTACTCACTAGGAATTTCCATTACTTTACATCTCATTAAACAGTGCTGCCAGAACAAGCCACAGATCCCCTGGCAACTTATTAATGCCATTCAGCTCCACTGATGAAAGCTACATTTTTTGGATCCCAGATTGAGCCACTAAAAATTAGCCAAACTGTGGCAGCTACTTAAAAAAAACATTCTGACAGCATTGAGTAGAGATATAAATATGTATTAAAAAATGAAAATGTAAAAGTAGTAGCTACTAGAAAAAAAACATGAGAAGCAGTCAACAAGCAGAAATTTTGCATTACCAAGAAAACTATTCAGTACGTACAGCATGATGATCAATTCACTATCAGAAATCCATTCAACTTATTACCCTTAGAATTGAACAACATCATTTCTACTAGAGTTTTACTGGAATTCAAAAACCTTTAGTTGTACATACTTCCCATACCAGAGCAGCCACAAACATCAAAGCAATATTTTAAGAAAGCAAAATCTGAATTTGAAACATTAATGAGTTGCTATCGGAGGATCCTTTGTTTACAGTCCTCACTCTTTTGCATAAGCAGGGTCTAGATTCAGAATGTCTGAAGGAGCTCAAAATAATTAGTGCTGAATATCAATAGCATAACAAAGCCTATTCAGAAGATTTGAAACTTATACATTCAGTTGTAAGGTTGCAGTTAAATTCAGTTAAATTGAATTCTGTTCATTTTAGAGAGAATCTGTGGGCTAATAAGAGCTTTTTGCCACCCAAAAGTACATTCCACTCATTTTTAAAAAGTTGTGTATTTAGAGCTTCCAATCTTTATGAAGACATCAATACATTCTTAGGAATAGCATGTTTTATCTCAGCCATTGTTATTCCATTTATGAAAGGAAAGAGGCTATTCTTAAATGTCTTGAATTTCTTGGGTGGCAAGAGGCTCATTTAATGACCGGTAGCCCACATGTTTTCGAGTAAATTGAATTTCCCACAATGTGCTCATAATTTGAATGACCAATGTCAAACTTTCTAATTAGGCGTCATTCGCCAGGTGCTATTGAAATTTCTTTTTATAGCTCCCATTACGCCTGCTAATTTTCACTATTGCTTTACAGCCAAGGACGCTCAAGCGTCCCCCTCTAGAGTGCAATAATGAGTTGATTCTTGGAATATTGGATCTATTATTCGATTCAATAATGCATTCGGCTTGGGAAAATGTCTTTCGGCTTGAAATCGGATCTCGGCTAGATTACCTTCCTGACACCACGCTATGACCCTGGCTTTGCGGTTCTTGGAATGTCCATGATAATACTGATCAACAATTTCTTCTCTAAATGAACGAGGAGAGATTTACCAGCTCGTAAAGTCCACCAAAGGCCCGCCATATTGGTACAAAATCTCGCAAACAAAGGCTCCCTGTGGATTTTTCCATATATGGAAGCGTCTGCGTCTTCTGTCGTCCAATCAAAAAGCGAAAATCCAGTTCAAATTGAAAGACGTATTCCCAAGCCGAATGCATTATTGAATCGAATAATGGTCCAATATTCCAAGAATCAACTTATTATTGCGCTCTACGGGGGGACGCTTGAGCGTCTTTGGCTGTAAATATTATGTGTATGTAAACATTAACCTCACAATATTCTGCTATAAGTAGAGTGGAAAAAGGAAAACAATCCAACAAAAATATATAAGGCATGCAATATATTTTATATCATATTATTCTTTGAAAGATCTATCAATCAACTGAAAACATTATGCAGGTATTTAACATTCACACTCCCCCTGTTGAGGACTCAACAAGCAACAGAATTCCAGGGTGGGTACCCTGGTACTGGAGCAAAATTCCAGAGTGGGTAAACATAACTTCAAGGTTGGTTTTAAGAAACAACCTAAAAGTGTCAGGATGGTATAGCTGATTATTTTTGCAACTGCCCTTTGCAAATGAGTTGCTGAAGACAGTTAGAGGAAATCTGAAAATAAATACAATCATGCAATATAATTATCACATACATGTTTGTCTTTTAACAGCAAATCTATCATGCAGTCATATGAAAACACTGCAAATGAGTTGCTGTAGATGCAGAGAGAGAAGAGTAAAAACATGAACTGATACAAGAAGGGTGTAATAATATGTTACATTTATCTCACATTATTTGTCTGATGTGTGTTCAATCGAAAACACTGTTAATGATTACTATAGAAAGGAAGAAAAAGAGTTAAATAATTTTCTACTGTGTTTCACACATCAGAGCAGCCACTGGAATGTTTTAGTTGCTGAAATCAAGGAAATACAACCATAATTACTTTTTTCCTTTCTTTTCAGCTTGGATTATCATGAATTTGTTATGAGAGCTCACTGAGCTCTCTCTCCAGGCTACCTGCAGTGTAGAACAAGGAACATCACTTATCTGTGTTGTAAAATATCTTTATACAAAATCAAAAGATGTTGTTAGTAGTACAGTGTTCCGCTCTTTTAGCCTGCAAAGCACTGTCCTTCAAAATAGGATACTACTCTCGTGAGAACAACCATTTGCAGCTGTCCTTGAAGGCAAAAATGCCCAGGAATGCCTCTGGCTACTGTGCCTATGACTCAACCATGTTTTCAACCATTTGGTCAAGTTCAACAACTTCACCTCAACTGTAATTCAGATTAAAGCAGTCGCAAAAAAATTGCACCCCCCCCCCCCCCCCCCCCCCCCCAGTGTTGAGGACCCCAGTCACAGCTACCGGTACGCACCCTGGATTTTTTTTTTGAACCACCCACCCTGGAATTGCAGTGATTTTTCAATGACCACCCCCCTCCCAGTGTTGAGGACCCCAGTCACAGCTACCGGTACGCACCCTGGATTTTTTTTTTGAACCACCCACCCTGGAATTGCAGTGATTTTTTCATGACCACCCTGGAATTTCTTATTTTAAGGTTGCCCACCATGGGAGTCCAAGCTCTACTTTGACCACCCACTCTGGAATTCCAAGCTTCATTTTGACCACCCACCCAGGAATTCCAGGTCCTCAAAAGGGGGATGCAATTTTTTTTTGTGACTGCCCGTTAACTCTCTGAGGGTGATGAGCAATCCGAGAGGGTTGTCCAATACTTTACACATTAATTTATGCAGGGCATTGTATTGCAGTATTGTACTGACATAATGAAGTACAATTGTACCCTGGCCCCCAAAAATGTTGCATAAAAAATTGTCTTTGAAATGATTCTCCATCCCTTTTCTAATGGTTCATCTCTGAGCATAAGAGTCTGCAGGGCTGAAAATTGCGCCCGTGGGGGTCGCTTTTGCGACTAAGTTTTTCTCTTTTGCGACTAAACTATGTCAGTAAGTTGAAGTTTTGCAACTCACTTCTTGTCTAACTCAACAGTGCAATAAAATAAAGTATCAATTTTAGAGTTTCTTGCCTTTGTATTCATTGATTGTGTCCTTCAAGCATTACATCAAACAGGGAATCTGATGGTGTTTACAAGCGATAGATACAGTGGTTTCCTAATAAGCAGTAGCGCAGTATTCTCTGGAATTGCACATCAATGGATTTGAATCCCGGCTAGGGCAGACCCAAAATTCTGTCCTGGTCCTGTCGAACTAAGTTGAACGTAATTCTACTGTGCTTCATGTTTTTCAAGTGACATTCAAAAAAATTGTGAACTTTGATGAGTCAACTACCAGCAGTAAAAGGCACAAAAACAAACACATGCATAGGGTAGACTTTATATGCAATAAAGCATTTCACTTACATGCAGGATTAGTGATGCATCCAAAGTTTTTACAAGTAAAGGATTATGATGATATTGATAACTCGGTCCTTTGCAGTTGAGATTTCATACCAGTCAAACACTGCTGCTCTTGTTTTAAAATAGTACATACCGGTGAATGAAGGTCCAGTCTTTGAGACAAACGACATAACTAAACCTGAGGGAGAGTAAAGTAACATGATGAGGACTGTCAGAAGTATTACCCAACATCATGCAAGCTTACTAACACACAAACACAAACAGGCCCACAGCAACTGCTGCAAGCTATTGCAGTGTGATGGTGTCCCCAACACAGGGTGAATGTTAACAAATAAATAAATAAAATTATCTTTATTTCACTTTATTTCTTACTTTTCTTTCCCGTTATCCAGTGCTGACCCTTTTCTACACTGAGAACAACCTTACCTCTCAGAGGGTGTAGGCAGAGGGTGCATTTTAGGGCTGATGGTGCTTTTGTGTAGCCACAGTAGCAAAATGCAGGATCACCCAAGGCTTTCTTTGGGATGTAAGAGAGAGATGACCTAGAAGGCTTAGAAATGTTAAAGCCCCGTTGACGCAGCCACACTAAAGAAACAAACTCATGAAGAAATACCTGCTCCCATCGAGCGCTGTAGAGGGTGTGCTGAGTATACCTTGCAATAGATACATGTTTAGATTCTCTCCCCTCCATTGAATTAAGCCCAAGGCCCATACCATACTTCTCTAGCATGTCTCTCACATGTGCAGGCACTATATGTCCTACAGTCCAGGCAGTGGGATGGAAACCAAAAAAAAATTATATGAGCTCATATTGTGCACAAAGACTACTTAGGTTCTTTACCTCATCTGCTGTGACATCCAGTCTGCTAAACATAGAAACACAGTCACGTAGAATCAAGCAAAGATAAGCCAAAACATGCAAAGTGGCTTGACTTCTGGAATCCTTTGGAGCAAATGGTTCAACGCAAGCAATCAGAAACATAAATTTGTGCAAAAAAGTCTTGCTTTCCTTTCCTGTGAATCTGTAATCAAAGGCCTTACCTGAGTTCATGCGTGTCTCATCAAACCAAAACTCTATTTTCTTGGCCAGACGGGTCAGATTACATTCAAAACGCATCACGTTGACATACTTGACAAGAGGAGAAGTTGATGGAAGCTGGGAAAAAGAGAGAGAATCACTTTGAACATTACTCAGATAAACAACCTCATGTAACAGATGGCGATGGGCAAGGGCACAGGCATTGTTTTTGAGGTGAAGTGGTTCAACATGAGCATGCTCAATAAGTAGCCCTACTCTTGGCCTAAACTCCTGGCGGCTCTGATTTCTGGCAATAAAAGAAGTGATCTTTGCTCTATTAGTTTTGCTAGACAAATCAATGTGGCTACTCTGTTTCTGTAAATCGTTCTTGAACTTATCAACTTTCTGGACAATTTTCAAGCGATTGTTGTACTGCCAAGGTTGCCAAGTATTGCTCTTTTCATTGCCAAAGGTTCCATCAATGTTTGACCCAGTTACTGCAGTGACATTGGCAAAAGAGGAGAAATAAGTGGCACTGTTGCTGAGTTCCCCACCTAAAAAACAAAGCATCTTCATGTCATTAGGGAGTTCAGTAAAACGGAATTTTACATTTAACAATACACCATTCTGCTTGATTTCAAAAACATTTCTTTGAACATCAATAATCTCTGAAGTTAGTTTCTCAACATACCTTTGAACTGGAAGACAATCCTCTGTGCAGTTGGCACCAAAGAGCAAGAAGTTCTCGTTACTACTCAGGGCTCCCCTACCTATGTTAAGAAAGCTGACGAGCCAGGAACATGCAGTGTCATCCTTCCCGAATGGAGCCCCATCTCCACCCAAAGCAACATAAAAAACAAATTCCTCTCCAAACCACTTGAGCTCGTACCCACTACATTCTGAAAGATAAAACTCAGCAAGGTAGACAAGCAACTCCTTCAAGTCCCTGTAACAACCTCTTACCTTACTGTGCTCAGGTAAGCCATCACATAAAGTGTCATATACAGAATAAATAGTTCCCATGGGTATAGATTTAACAAATGGCAATAGCTTGTTATATGGAACTAGTCGTGGTATGGGAAGATGGGAAACTGTAATGCGCTGCTGTGCCTGCTTGTTAGTAGCACTACGTTTATAGGCCTCAGCCCTATACTTTTTCATGTATTGCTTTTTCCCCATTACCCCAGAACTATAATAGACAGCAATGCTTCTTTCCATATTGTCATGCGATTTTTCAAAGGCCTGAACATCTTGTTTGTAAAGTTTAGGAATAACATGAGACTTAACTTTTGTACTAGCAGATATTACATCCTGTAAAACCCTCACCCCACATTCCTTCACAGCAGTGTCTGCCAGACCAACTTGTGTGGCCATAGAATGACAAGACTCTCCCCCATGAATCCTAGCTGCGCTATCTACTAGCTCCTTTCTACGCCTACTAGACACTGATGAGCTTGTTGTCAGCTTCCCATTCTTGAGCATTGTTGGGTTTTTCTGCCTTCTCCAATTTAGACCTCTTAGACTTCTTTCCAGTCTCTTACTCTAAATCTTCCCTGGCCTCTTCGATTTCTCCTGTGCATTCCACTACCTGAGAAGATAAATATTTTCTATAATTGACATCACAAAATTACACAAGCAATGCATACTGTACCTTACAGCTCCACTGTGCGGTTTTATAACAATATGGTGCGTGAATGCCATTCATGTGACAACACGCCATATCAAACCATTCAATGTTTATTTTTTAGATGCGAGAGCTGGCAACGCGCGCCATAATGTGCGATTGCCTTCACGATTGTACTATCAATAAGACAATGTCAACTATCTTGAATGGTCGGCTAAAACTTACCTGCTTCACTGAAAAATGTTTGAATTTTGATTTCCATCGGTATATTATTAAGACCATAATTATTCCGTCTCACGTACTGTATTACAAACCTTCCTATCTAATCTTTCTAGCGCAGCTCTCTTTTTCTTCAGCTTCTTCGTTTTAACCTCTAACATCTTGTCAACTTCCTCTATGTCGCTTTCCACTAGTTCTAACTTTCTATTTTTCAGCACCGTTCTGTCCCTCGCATCTTTCGCCTTCTTCATGAATGCTCCGACGTTGAAGTGTTTCTTGCTTGCCATATTTTAAGCTTTCTGGCTAAAACTCAACGACTGTTATTTATATCATCATAACTACGGTTAACAGAACTATAGGCTGACTTTACCTGTGTAACATGGCGGACAGGCTGTAGATATCCAGCAGTTCAGACCTTGAATGTGGCGCGGATCAAAGCAAAAATCGAAAAATTAAAAACATAGCAATTCGGTTCAGTCATTGAAGATTTTCATAAATGCTTTTCTTTCTTTCTTTAACAAGGCCTCTCGAAAATAAAACAAGGGTCAAAATAGGCCCTTCAGTCAATTTTCCAGAGATTTGCAAAACAAAGTACAAAGAATTGCTTCTGAGAATATATTTACCTGCGAACTGCCGCCATGTTTGGTACCAAAGTGTAGATCTTGCCAAGGACAATGTTTTCCCGCCATCCGATATGTTGTCGAAAGCAGACGATCGCCACACGAAGGCCCGAAACATGGCCGAAATTCGAGTTCGCTATTTAGTCTCCAGTCTCCCAAAAGTTGCTCCCGTCCAACATGGCGACGACACGATCTTCGCGGGAAACCGAGGGGGTGGTACGTGACGTGCGTGAGAACAAAATGGTTTTATGTGCATTTTTATTTTGTTTGAACAGAAGCTTTACTGTATATGCTTTACTGTTTCTGCTTTACCCAAATCAAAAGCTCTGCCCTTTGTTCTAGTAAAAAGAGGTCCTAGAAATTTAAATACTTTGTATAAATCTTGCACAAACAAAGTATCAGGTACAAAGTTCAGTGGGGAGAACTACAGTTTTGAACTTTGATGGGATTGATAGAGCGACTCAGCGAACAGATTAATTTTATTTCGGTATCAAATAAAAGCTCTATCATTCAGGACAAAAACGTCCTATTTTCAGATTATCAAATTAAATACGCACTGACAAATAACGATGAATTGCCCTACGGGTTTCACCGTCCCGCAACAAACTCGCGAAATCCCGCAACAAACTCGCGAAATCCCGCAACAAACTCGCGAAATCCCGCGAACGTTCCCCAAACGAAAAAGAAAGTTATTCGGCCGATATCGAAAGCTTGTATAATAAAAGGCCCACTAAAGGAAGGCTTAGTATTAGTCAACAGACTACTTACTCTGAATGGGGATAATTACAAAGTATTTACCCTGGGGCACGCTTTTCTTTGCTCTTCACCGTTCCGTGTCTGACGCTACTCTAACCCAAGCGACGCTACTGCGGGACGCTATCCTGTAATCCGATATCTGGCAGCGATCATAGGTCATGGTTGTCAAGCATTAAACAATAGAGACAACCCCTCCCTCCTGACCTTGGGATGAATTTTGAGCTAGCGTATTTCAAAAGCCATTAAATTCATAATAGCGGAGGTCCTGAGCGGAGCACCATACATAAGGAAAAGTGGTATCAGAATTCAGACGTATAACCATCAAGTCGCTTTTGAGTGGTTTCAGATGTTTTTGTCATTTTCAATGACGTGAACAGTTACGTCATATCACGTGACTAGTACAATAGACAGGTATGAACCTAAAAACAACTTTTGCCAAGTTTGGTCGTCATTGGAGCTTTCCCACTGGAGATATGATTTTTTTTCCTTTCATTCCTGAATAAAACGTATAGTGTAATTCCGTGTGTGTGTTTGTTTGTGTGTCCGCTCGGCACACAGGCATCCCAATTTAGGCGGGAAAATAGGCAAGAACGCACACGCGCGCGCTTCTATTTTTGTCGCCTTCGTGTTTAGTTTTAACGGAGCTCCGGCCCGGCGCTAGTTGACCAACATTGGGTTAATTAAAGTTATGTTAGAAGCAAGGGGGGTGCATCACCTACGTCACGCCTCATGACGTAATCGATGACGTCATCAAAACTAGAGAAGTCAATATCTTAAGAAGGTAACATCGCTAGGTGACCAAAACTTGGGTAAAGTTATCTTGGAGGTAAGCGGGGTGCACCACCAAGGTCAAGTGGGATGACGTCATCGATGACGTCATCAAAACTAGAGAAGTCAATATCTTAAGAAGGTAACATCGCTAGGTGACCAAACTTGGGTAAAGTTATCTTGGAGGTAAGTGGGGTGCACCACCAAGGTCAAGTGGGATGACGTCATCGATGACGTCATCAAAACTAGAGAAGTCAATATCTTAAGAAGGTAACATCGCTAGGTGACCAAACTTGGGTAAAGTTATCTTGGAGGTAAGTGGGGTGCACCACCAAGGTCAAGTGGGATGACGTCATCGATGACGTCATCAAAACTAGAGAAGTCAATATCTTAAGAAGGTAACATCGCTAGGTGACCAAACTTGGGTAAAGTTAATTATCTTGGAGGTAAGTGGGTGCACCACCAAGGTCAAGTGGGATGACGTCATCGATGACGTCATCAAAACTAGTGAAGTCAATATCTTAAGAAGGTAACATCGCTAGGTATCCAAACTTCGGTAAAGTTATCTTGGAGGTAAGTGGGGTGCACTGCCAAGGTCAAGTGGGATGACGTCATCGATGACGTCATCAAAACTAGAGAAGTCAATATTTCAAGAAGGTAACATCGCTAGGTGACCAAACTTGGGTAAAGTTATCTTGGAGGTAAGGGGGGTGCAGCACCAAGGTCAAGTGGGATGACGTCATCGATGACGTCATCAAAACTAGAGAATTCAATATTTCAAGAAGGTAACATCGCTAGGTGACCAAACTTGGGTAAAGTTATCCTGGAGGCAAGGGGGGTGCACCACCAAAGTCACGTGACATGACGTCATCGATGACGTCATCAAAACTAGAGAAGTCAATATTTCAAGAAGGTAACATCGCTAGGTGACCAAACGGTAAAGTTATCTTGGAGGCAAGAGGGGTGCACCGCCAAAGTTACGTGGCATGACGTCATCGATGACGTCATCAAAACTAGAGAAGTCAATATTTCAAGAAGGTAACATCGCTAGGTGACCAAACTTGAGTAAAGTTATCTTGGAGGTAAGGGGGGTGCACCACCAAGGTCAAGTGGGATGACGTCATCGATGACGTCATCAAAACTAGAGAATTCAATATTTCAAGAAGGTAACATCGCTAGGTGACCAAACTTGGGTAAAGTTATCCTGGAGGCAAGGGGGGTGCACCACCAAAGTCACGTGACATGACGTCATCGATGACGTCATCAAAACTAGAGAAGTCAATATTTCAAGAAGGTAACATCGCTAGGTGACCAAACGGTAAAGTTATCTTGGAGGCAAGAGGGGTGCACCGCCAAAGTTACGTGGCATGACGTCATCGATGACGTCATCAAAACTAGAGAAGTCAATATTTCAAGAAGGTAACATCGCTAGGTGACCAAACATGGGTAAAGTTATCCTGGAGGCAAGGGGGGTGCACCACCAAGGTCACGTGGCATGACGTCATCGATGACGTCATCAAAACTAGAGAAGTCAATATTTCAAGAAGGTAACATCGCTAGGTGACCAAACTTGGGTAAAGTCATTTGGTGGAAAGGCTGAGCACCACCAAGGTCATGCGATGACGTCATCAAAACTAAAAAAGTCGATACCGCGATGACAGTAATGCTTGTATGTCAGTAATGATTCGAGCTCCGCTTTTAGGCATTGCCTAAATCTATATATTAATTAGAAAGCAAGTGACCTCCCTCTTCCGTTGCTATGGAAACTCTGGTGACAATAAATCGTGCATTATCTTGAACTTTGATCTTTCCATGGCAAATGGTCAAAATTTCAAATCCGTAGGTAAGTATATTTCAGAATTGTGGTCGCCCAAAGGTGAGAGGTCAAGTCCAAGAAAAACTGTAGGCAGCCTCCTTAACGAGATATGATTTTTTCGAGCATGGGTGACGTCATCGGTAACGTCACATCACGTGACCACGTTGTTTCGCTCCTCTAATGACCTAAACAATTATACCTGAGTTTGGTTGTCTTAGAGCCTTCCCTCCAAGTGATATTAATTTTTCAGTCATATATGACGTCATTGGTGGCGTCACATCACGTGACCCCTTAATTTTACTCCTGTGGTGACCTAGACAACACTTCCCAAGTTTGGTTGTTTTAGAGTCTTCCCTTCACTTGATGGGTTTCCTATGGTAAGAGATCGTGGGCGCAGCCGTCATCGATGACGTCACATCACATGACCGTGTTACAGCACCCCTCTTATAGCATAGACAAAATATCCCAAGTATGGTTTTCTTAGCATGTTCCTTTGAGGAGAATTATTTTTTTCTTTATATGCACAGGGTTCCCATGTGTGCACGGACGGACGGACACACGTTTTATACCGGAAAAGTAAAGAAAAAAATCATATCTCCCGAAGGGAAGCTTCTATAGAAGCCAAACTTGGACAAACTTCCAAAAGCCATAAGAGGAACTCTACACCAAAGTCACGTGCCCTTGGGACGGATGCTAACAATTTCTTTCAAAAAGGAAATATCATGGTTCGAAGTCTTGAAGCCTTATTAAACTCAAATGATGCCGCAGACGATCAGCGCGAAACATGCTGTCACTGTTCTTCGCTTCGACTGGAATATTATCGTCTGGAATATTATTCCTCAGCGAGATCTACGAGGCCTACTACGTTTGAGCCGTAGGGTAACAGCTGAGGACATCTGAAAGAAAGAGTGATGATTTTTTTTTATTTAGATGACTCTCAAAATCAACATTTTCACAATTTATTTATTTACTTACTTATTTACTAAAATACACATGAAACAATCTCTGGATTCTGATTGGCTGAGAGCAGTGCAGTTTTTGGGTTACAAAGTGCCAAAAAAAGGTAACAAAGTACAAAAATGGTTAACAAAATGCAAATTTTCTTTTGAAATGCTAAAATATTTTGATAACTTAGCGCTATATTATGAAACCTTTGGTTTTTGTTCATGCTCAAATTCTGTCAAGTTTCATGGTCCAGATTTCAATCAAGGAAAAATGCGTGCGGCTCGTTTAGTTTGTAAGCAGATTTGTGAGTGACTCCTTAGAAATTTTTTCATTGAAAGGAAATCATACGACTTTTCTCTTTTTTTATTGAAAGGAAATCATACGACTTTTCTCGGTCAATTTGGAATTTATTTACACTCGTGGGTTTTTCAAAAAGTTTAAATTGCACTCGCCTGCGGCTCGTGCAGTTTTGATTCTTTTTGAAAAACCCACTCGTGCATATAAATTTCAAATTGAACTCGAAGTCATATGATTTCCTATACTTAGCTTTCAAGACAAAATAATTAAGAAAAACGAAAACAATACACACAGAAAGAGAACAATGAAAGGCTGGCAGGGTACCACAACAGCTTCACGCTAATTGTTGTGGCCCAATTTTGAGCAGCCTATTGCCATAGAGCAAATGAGTTGCGTGAGTTTCTTATTTCGGCAAGATGCGAGAGAAGCTAGTTTACCATGTGCCCGGATGCTGTGTGAAGTACAACACGTTGAAATGTGTCTCATGCGCGAATGCAGAATGGAGTCAAGAATGCCAACCTTTCCGGCTTATTTTCAAGAAAATCAAGAGGACATGAACCACGACGTGACAGTTTATTTACCCATAGGCAAAATACTGCAGCATTGCTGATTGACGGAGTAACGTATACTTGAGACCCACGAGATAAACGTTAGGGCATCGAGTTATTCGGGGGATTTGGATTTACAGTTTCAAGAGTTCGGTTGTTCTAGTGTAGGATTTCAATATCAGGGTCTAATGTTTCTTCAGGATGTACATCTATTCATTAGGTTTGTAAATGGTTAAATCAAGTTTGGAATTACATCTATATTTGTAGGGACAACAACCCATCGAAATAAACGATCTGGACATTGGGAATAGGTATAGTCCCCAGTGACTCGAACTCTACTGCGCGGCTCCGGGTTGCCTGTGGCCTTGGGCTTCGTGAATTTACTAATTAAATATTGTGCAAGATTTTGACCACCTACTATATGTTACTTATACTAGTAGTATCTATTTAGATAGTGAAGTGCTCGGAGCCTACTCATTCTAAAACGTGTTTTGTTTCCTGGTGTAAAAAAAATTGTACACATAATTATTTTGAATGTGATTTATCTGTGTAATTTCAAGTGTGTTTTGTAGCTGCCTCAGGAATGTTTCTAGAGTTCTGACAAACGTTTCAGAAATTAGCTCTCTTGTTGCAATGAATTGTTTGGTCGTTCTGTTATCTGTTCTCGTTATGAAATTTTACTCTAACAACTAAATATTGGGCATAAACAGTTGATCCAACGTTTTCACATATTGTGATTTGATTTCTAAACATGTAAGCTGTTCCTTGTAGTAAAATGACTACTGCTCCAGTAACCAATTATATAAGGGCGTAGACAATTCACCGATCCCTATTCTGACTATAGCTCCGCCCACTCATAGCAACGCATAGCAACGGACAGCCTCGGACATTATTCCAATATGGCGGCCGCTGGTGGTACATCTCTCTGTATTTTGCCAAGAGATTTCGGCTTAAATTTCTTCGGTTCAAGAGGTTTAACAAGAAGATCGAAAGAAAGAGGGTATAATTACTTTCTTGATTCTTACATACACGATGTTAGTTTAGAAAAAGTCAACGACAATCGCATAGTAATTACATGTAATTGCTACCGCTCGATGTGGAAGAGTCTTTCTGCACGCAAGATTAACTTGGAGATTGCATCTAAAGATCGCAAAATTATCGACGGCCGGTGCTCATGTAGAGCAGGGTAAGAGTTCTGCTTTTAGTCACAATTGCGTTCGGAGGATCCAACAATAATTTAAACAGGTTTTACAAATTTTTGATTGCAGCTTGTCTGGAACTTGTTCTCATGTGTTGGGTTTGTGCTACACACTCATTCACTATCAACAGCTGGGCCTGAAGGAAGTCCCAGCTCGTTTGTCATGCACTAGTTTGCCTCAGCAGTGGCACAAACCCCGTGGTGCGAAGATAAAGCCCCGATCAGTCGTTAACATGATATTAGCCAAAGCTAAGGCACAGAGCATACGGAAAAGAAGACCTGTCGTAACCAAACCTACCAAACAAAGGTACTTTATTTCACCACCAGCAGATTTCGGGTTGCAGGGATTTTCTACAACGTTTATTCCAAACTGTCTCGTAATTTTAGCAGAATCTAAATCAAATAATGCGTGGGAATTTCTTTGGGGGCTAATTATAATATCCACCAATAAGTTTTATGCCCCTCACAATGTTAATAATTTATAAAGTATTATAAATAAAATCTCATGTTATCAACAGGCTGCTAGCACCTGGGAAAGACGAAATAAAAATATTAAAGAACAGCTTGAAGGGCAGTGCACTGGAGTATCTCTTGCAAGATGATGAGCCCCTGGTCACAACTGTGTTTGGGGATGTGCAAGCTGGATCTTCATTAATTTACCAGGTACCAATATCCCTAGATATCCCCCCAGCCCATATCCACGGCCCCCTGAGTAACAGCATCAAGTTATTTTCTGATTATTAAGGCATTTTACTCATTCACAATTTTTTTTTATTTCCAGGCTGCAGTGTATAAGGAACCAAAAAGTGCAGGCAACATGAAATGTGGAGATGTGAAATTTCCTCAGAAAGTGAAATTCACTCTTCCTCAGGCACAGAGTGCATTGTCTAGCATTTACCCCCTCTCATTGGAAGAGGCAGTAAAATTAGAGCAAGCAACAGTTCAGCAGTCAGACTGCCAGTTGTGGTACAAAGAAAGAAAAAAACGGATTACAGCCTCACAGTTTGCATTGGTTGTCAAAAGGAAACGTGATATCAATGACAAATTTCTACACAACATTTTTGGAACAAATTCCTTTAACTCTCCCCAAACCACCTATGGAAAAAATCATGAGGGAGAAGCAAAGGGTGAATATGCATCTAGAAACACTAATGTTCATATACATGATTGTGGTTTGGTCGTAAATCCATGCTTTAGCTTTTTAGGGGCATCACCGGATGGTAAAGTTTGTGAGAAAGAAGTTACTGGCATTCTGGAAGTGAAGTGCCCATATTCAGCACGAAACATGACTCTGAAGGAAGCTACTGAGACACTCCCAGATTTTTTCCTTGAACAAGTTAATGGTAAATTGAAGTTAAAACGTATACATAATCATTATTTTCAGGTGCAAGGACAGCTTTTAGTTACTGGTGCTCCCTTCTGTGATTTTGTTGTATATACAAGCAAAGACATTTTTGTTGAAAGAATTAATCAAGACAAAAGCTTTTGCCAAGAGCTGCTTGATAAGCTATCAGAATTCTACCAGAAGTTTGCATTGCCATATTTACAGAAGACTTAGAATTTTTTTTTTTTTGCTTTTGGTAGATGTTTGCAAACCATGGAGGCAGTTTTCTAGGTCCAAGTTTACTTAATGTTTAAACACAGAAAAACAACAAAAGGGCTGTCCCTTTTCTAAAATCCTGGCTACCCCTGATACATAAAAAATAGATACCGATAGAATACATTTGAAACTTCTTGGGAGCTTATCTGGTTGACTGTAAAGATATGACCTCTGGTGGGTTCCATGTTATATTTTACATGAGATCTGAAGAATCCCAGCAATATTTCCTAGGTCAGGATCTGGAATGCTCTAGCTGTAAACCTGGATAATAGATGGGATGCCAGACAATGATTTCTCAAATAAACAAGCAGCTGGGATTCCTGCAAACTCATTTTTTGTCATTTTTAGGATAGCAATATATATAGGCCATACAGCAGTTGCATTTTTATTCAAACTCTAAGGGTTCAAACAGAAAAATAATTAAGCTCTTGTTGCTCAAATGACTTGCATTGGTGGTGCATTTTCATATCCCAGTTAAGTTACTTTAGGCATTCGTACAAGTACATTTTGAAATGTAGTTAAACAGCAGCACACAAACCATATCTCATTGATGTTATGAAATAAACTGACAGGAATCTTCCTACCAACAAGCTTGAAATTTTTTATCCGGTTGATACATCTTTCTACATGTATCCTGTGTTTGGCTATCTTCCTGGTAGTATTCACATCAGAAGAGCTCATTTGTTGGTTTGCAGTAGCAAATGGAGGGATGTTCAACCTCAGCCCAATTTCCCTAAGTTCACGTTCAACAACAAACCCTTTATCAGCCATGATTCCATCATTTTGGGTAACCTTTCCACAAGTAATAAGGTCCTTCATTAATGTGTAAAAGCCTCCCTGACTACAAATTTCTTTATCAGAGATAGAGCCTGTGAATAGTGAGGTAGTGAACATAAAAGACCCTCTGGGATCACAAACCACAAGGGCTTTAAGGGTGGTACTAGACTTGTAGTCAGAATACATCTGCGATTGTGACAGAAGAGATGATGGCTTCTCTGTCTTCAGTTCAGTGCCATCTATGAAAGCAATAGTAGTTGGATAGTCCTTCTTATATTCAGGTGTCATGTTATTAATGATGGTGTTCCGATGGGGCCAAAATGACAAATATCCCAGTCTCAAGTACATATGTTTGATCCAACTGTTGAAAATTATGCTAGAAACTTGCACAGTTATTTTAAATCTATATGCAAGATCTTTAATGTGAAAACCATTCCTCAGTCTGCATAAAACCATAAAAAGTTGGTCTTTCAAATCAAGTGCCTTGCATAACCCTGATTTCTCTTGATACTGAACTGGGTTCTCATTTGCATTGGGTACAAGGTAATGAAATAAAACTAAAAAGGCTTCATTACTCAAACCAGTATAGTATGTCAACAAGTTTTTCACCCTTGACTTGTTAACATTTTCAGCACTAAAGGCTTCACATTTTGCTCTTAACATCAGTTTCCTATTAGTTGCCTGAACCTGTATTAGTTTTTGTCTAGCAATTGCAACCTGTCTTCTGGATTTTTCTTCACATAAAATTGCTGATGATAGTTGCCGCTGCAGAGTCTTCTGGGATGCATCTCTCTCTTCAAGTTTCTGTTTCAGTCTTTGAATTTCATCTTCAAGATCAGCAATTTGACAAGCAGTGGCTATAACATTCAACCCACAGGCGTCTTCTATAAAACAAAATCAAATGAGATTATCCTGGGGGGACTCCATATTTTGAAACAGGGGTGCTTGTCCTATCCCTTAGGGTATACAATGTGCTTCTCTAAGGGTGTTCAAAATCAGTCTTATCCCTTTGGGGAGTCTCAGACCAATTCTGACTTCAGAACTGATTGTACTTGACTGCTGTCTCTAAACATATTTCCAATGACAGCAAAATTGATGAAAACTCCAAAATTAACTTACTTTATTTGCAATGACCATACCAAATTTGCTATCTTTTAGGGGTAAATTTGCTGTTGACCACGCCCGATTTGCTATCCCTTAGGGTTAAAATTAATTTTCCTGGCAAGCTCCCCCTTCTAAAAATATTATTTTTATTTCTTAGCTGCGGTTATGCTTTTGCGATATCATTGGCAGGAACTACAACAACAACTGCAACAAATACTTCCTAACTAGATGTTCTCTGCCAATTTCACTTGATAGTTTCTTTATGCACATACCCTGAGTAGAAGAAGGCTGATCAGTTAGAATAGAGTTCACTGGAGCACTCTTCTCATAAGTAGAAGTGTCTTTGATGAACTCAGGAGATCTCTCCTCGAGAGGAATTTGTGCAGCTTGCGTTGCATCATTGCTTCGATGTGGTCGTTTGGATAGGTGTTTAGAAGTGCTGCTGATTGCATTGAGAAAATATAATATATTTCACCTAAGAATGGCAGCACACAAGAGCTAGAGTGTAAGTATAGAGACAGTAAAAAACATTTAAGAAACGTTTCCATTGAGTTTACCTACCCCTTAAAAAGCCTCCCCCCTGGATGGATGTCCCCCCCCTGAAAAGCTTATAGTGTTTTGAAAAAGTAAAAAATAAACCTGAACAAAAAAAGATGGCTAAAAGAACTGGAATTTTGAACGATGCAAGTGCTATTGATTTAATATTTGGGACAAAATGTGTTTCAAGAAAATACCCATCACAGAATGAAATTGAAGAATTATCTTATTTGATACTTCAATGTACGTTTCAAAGGCAACTCCCTGGATTGATCGCTTCTGTGGATTTTTCCTTCCCTTTCGCACTGGCGTCCCATCAGCTGGAATAGGGTAAGGATACTGCTCAGTGGGTTTTCCGTGTACAAAGTGCTGGAAAATATCAGTGAAGGCCATGTAAACGCAGGGTTATTGCAAATTGTAACATTTTGAAATCGTAACATTTCCAAATCAATCATGGTTGAAACAAGTGTAGCTCGAATCAACAACACACTTCTAATTCTTTGGCTCACATTTTCTTTTAGCCTATTGATCCGCTTTATCACGGCTGCAATTCCACTATTTTTTTTTTCCTCTGGGGAGCTAAGCGGTAACAGGTCAAAAGGGGAGTTTCGAAACTATATCGATGGACGAGTGTTATCATCTTACGGGAGGGGTTTCATGGTTTGTGAACCCTTCCTCGTACAGTTTTCAAACCGATAATTATGAAGGAATCTGAAAGAATCTTACCTTTGAGCAGACATAAGTGTCTTTGTTGATGCTGTTGATTGTAAATGTTTTCCGGCCACAACACCAAATCCAGTACAAACAGTCATCAAAGCGAGTTTTCGGTTTGGGAAAAGGTATAAATTGAACACTTGGGTCATTTTTTCTCGTGTCTGACGAGCAAACGCCATAACAGCAATGCTTAACCATTGCCCAGAGGAATAACAAATGTCAACGTTTTGATTTTGAAATACTTTTTCGGAACGAACGGCTTGCACCTGTTGGACACTGAAAAGGCGCGGGAAGAACGCGGGGAAAGAATGTCCGACAAGATGGCGGCGATCCTAAACCGGAAATAACTCTTTGT
Source organism: Scolanthus callimorphus (assembly GCA_033964015.1). Lineage (NCBI taxonomy): Eukaryota > Metazoa > Cnidaria > Anthozoa > Actiniaria > Edwardsiidae > Scolanthus > Scolanthus callimorphus. The sequence goes on from CM066924.1 coordinate 8,997,995, forward strand.
AAACACGAGCTCTGATTGGCTAAAAAATTGGATCGCATTGTTTGTTGATTGACGGGAGGGATCGGTGAATTGCACATTATCAATAATAATAATAATAATAATATACATTTATATAGCGCTTATACGACCGTTCTAAGCGCTTTACAACTAGAATGATATAAATAAAATTATAATATAGTTAAAACAAAATAAAAATGAGTAAAATCGTAACACTTAATAAAATAAAAAAAAGACAAATGGCAATTACATGAAGTGTAAAATAATATAAGGTAAAAACAGGGTAAAAATAAGTAAAAATGGACTAGCGGGCTATGGTAAACAGAAATCACTTTTGATACCTGTAATTTTTTTTAAAGCATTGATTAAATATTTTGGTGTGCTTTTTTCACGAGCTAACGCTGTCGAACTGCTGGACCATGACTCCCAAGTAACATATTGTTTTATTCCTTAACGGTGTTTCTCAAAAACCGTGTCTGCGATTTTTTAAATTTTGTTTAGTTCGACAAAAACTAAGATAATACTAATTAAAATGGAGCCTAAAAAGATGAGTTTTCAGCTTAGATTTAAATTCTGTTATGAACTGTTACGTACATGTATGTTTCAGAAATCAGGTCCAAGGTCAGAAATGTGATTTCTAAAGCAGGATTTGCCATTGCAGTAGCTTGGTTTCTTGTGTTGATTGAATACTGTATTCAAGCTGCACAGCCATTTTCGTGATTTCGGGTATGTTCCAGATGTTCCAAAAATGATTAACAGCTTTAAATTTTTCATGCATGAGGTACAGCATGAAACCAGATTTTACATTTTATCATGTCAATCATATTAGTCATATTTTTCTTGGTATAATTATTCCCAAAACAAAAATACGCTTTGAAGCTGTGATAACTTGTATAAATGTGTTTAAGGCAATTCATGATTTTGATTTACCGATAATCTTCGAATTTTCCCAAAAACTTCCACATCCAAATGTACACGCTTCTTGCTGCGCGAGTGAAATAAATCTCCGTGTAAAGGAGTCTGGGAAGGTGTGCCACGGAACCCAAAATCAAACTCGCCACCGAGAAAATAATCATACTGCGAATGCACCACAGGTAACCCGCGCCGTATTTTCAAGAAAACAAGGGCAGTCAGGGCTGTAAAAGCGGCATGTAATAATGCATGCAAATCAAGGCAAAATTAAACATCTAATCGACATCCCACGTACCTTGTCCATTTACTAGTAGCATGTAGGAATTAAAGCGATGAAATATCAACGTTGTGTCAAAGCACCACCGGCTCAGAAACTACACTTTATTTCCCATGTGTTATAAGTGCTCTCATTTTCTTCTAATATATTAACACTGCAGATCAAGCGACTGGCTTGTTTAATTCATAAGCATTGGAGCTTCCATATGCTAACTATAAATCGGCGCAATATCCTTACACACAACGCATTTGGGGTTCTGGAACTAGAAATGTGCGGACGTGTGGCATTCTTTCGGATATCCGACGTGTCACTTGTGTTTTCTGATTTGTAATGTAAATGAATATGTCGGTGACGAACTTCTCAAACTTGCAGCACATAGCTACGGTAATTTATCTTACGCTAGCTCACGCTGTGTCCCAACGGTGCCGATGGCTACCTACCATACGCGTTTATGAGAGTGCGAGAGGAAAGAAATCATAAATGACAGGCCTCATCATGGTGGTCAAAATGTTGTGGATTCACGAGCCGCAGGCGACGGAAAGAGTGGGAAATAAGAGTACATACCACTGTAAAACCCTTTTACCACAGTTGTCCGTTCTTTCGGACTTCTGGTATCAAAGCGTTTTGCGTGACATTAAAGAATATGCACCGTGGTGTATAACGTTCTCGCATTGTGATTGCTTTGTATTTCACAATACAACAATATAATTTTTGATAAGCAATGCCCCACGCGTACAAGAATGCCCCAGAGAAGGACGGGTTCTTGCTACGTGAAGAAGAGAATTTGAAGAAAAGGGAGAAAAAAATCAAAAGCTGCCTGGGACTGGGAATCACAGAATAACACGTAGAACGGAAGTGGATACTTGTAATAGCTTGAAAAGCTTCTGAATAAGCTGAATAAGGCCAAAAACTCTCTCAGGCCCGGGGAATTGTGGAACTCGGATTTGGACAAAACTCGGATTTGGACGAAAGTAAAGCAATACTCGACAACAGCAAGTGAGAAAAGACACACCTGGAAAGTTATCAAAAGGATGATATACTTTAGACATTTACACTATCTGTCACAACTGAAGAAAGAACTGCAAAGCCTTAATGGAGATCGGATGTTTTTACGCGACCGGCTTCTTATTCTAGAAAGAAAATCCGTAGCTTTGACCACTGTATTATTCCATAAGGGGCTTAGATAAACAAACTGTGGCTCAAGGTAGTGTATTTCAATTTTGTACAATCGATAGGAGGAGAGAATCTGCCATTCAGGCATTTTTAGTGTGGAGACGCGGTCCGCCATCTTTAGCTAGGGAGGACGGGTCATTTTTAAAACATTGTTACCCGTGTAATCTGAAGGCCTAAATGGATAGATCTGGCTGTGAATAACATTTTGGCGAAAAAAAATCGAAATCGGCCCACAAACAAAAAAGTTATGATTTTTTAAAGGGTCAAATTTAAGTAATTTTAAGCCTACAAAATAATACCACCAATGGAGACAAGAGTGGCACCAAAACAGTGGTGAACATGGAATAGGAAAAGTGATATACAAAATCTATCTAAAGTCCAAACTTGACCAAACTTAGCAACGTGACAGGCATAGCTAAGGTGACTATTATTATGTTATATATGCCCCCTGACGTAATCCGCCACAGCAACGGCTTAAAATACACTGAAATTAGCTTATTTTTATACATATTGCATGATTTTACATGTGAACTTGCTTTATTTTTTATCACAGGGCTTTTGTTTTTGTCTGTGTACACTTGGTATGTGTCCTTTATTTTGTAAGCTTGTTTATGCTTGATTTCTGGTTGATTCCATTCTGGGTTTGTATGTATACACTCTCGGATGTGTGTTTTGCTTGATTTCTGGTTGATTCCATTCTGGGTTGTATGTATACACTCTGATGTGTTTTTTTTCTTTTCGTGTATGTTTGTTTATGCTTACTTACGTGTTTATGTGTATATTTCTGCTTCCATATCTGGATGGCACAGTGTCTGTATATTGTCTTTATATTGTTGCAATGGCTGGCAAAATTCTAAAACTGCCTAAACCTCCGATTCTATGCATGAAACCACACCTATGCCTAAGCTGAACTCCTGCCGCAGCAAATATATATACCTTTGTTGTCTGATGTCGTCATCAATGACGTGATGTCGTCATCAATGACGTAATTTCCAGGAAAATAAATGTGCCTAGTATATACACATCTCTTCGAATTCTTTTGTTGGACCGGTGTAGAACTGACTTGTTATGTTGTTTACATAATATTCCGAATGTATTGAAATTGCAACTATATTATGAATTTGTATATATTGCCAATTTTTACCACTGAGAACAGGGCTGCAATTTTTACCACTGAGAATTGTTATATTATTTACATAATATTCCGAATGTATTGAAATTCCAACTATATTACGAATTTGTATATATTGCCAGTTTTTACCACTGAGAACAGGGCTGCAATTTTTACCACTGAGAACAGGGCTGCAAATTTAAAAAGATCCAGTCGAAATGTTTGACAAGTTTCAAAAACCCAGTCGAAATGTTTTGACAAGTTTCAAAAATCTAGTCGCATTTTCTAAATGTTAGTCGCAAAACTAGAACTTGGGCCAGCGAGTCAGACAAGAAGTGAGTCGCAAACCTCTGACTGACTGACAAGGTTCAGTCGCAAACCTCTGACTGACTGACAAAGTTCAGTTGCAAAAGAGAAAACTCAGTCGCAAAGACGACCCCCACGGGCGCAATTTGTAGTCCTGGGGATATTTATACCACACGCCTTTTTTTGTTTCCTATGTAATGGTATAGAAATTTATGTGTATTACATTATTTGTTGTAGAGACTGAGGCATTACATCAAGCCTGTTGTTCCATGATTACATCAGCGATATGTGGCCGTTTATCCTCTGTCCATGATATACAACCACGGCAGCCGTAGTCATCAGTTGGTATGGAAGCTATGTCACAGTAGTATTTGGAAACAACGACACAGTATCATTACGATGGCTGAATATATTTTATCAGAGCCGGATATATCATTAGAGTACAACGCTGGCGACAACACTATCAGTATATATATATAAGACGTACAGTGGTTGGACAATATACCAATATTTCAAACCATAACCTGTTGAGTGTCGTCTACTGTCACAACGGATGATGCCTACTGGGACATTGTTGTAACTATATAATGACAAAAGGTCTAGATTCTCTCCACTTATTACTCCCGAATTCCACATGGCTTTGATGTGACGTACATGGTTGGAACGTCGTGCGACAACAACAAGACTATACAATTATCACCTTTATTTATTTACATATAGTATATCTTAAAAATAGAGCATGGCTATAGGTGAATTTAAACATGAGTATAAGAGACATTCCATTGCCTAAGGATTTTTTGTTGTACTATATACGTGGCTCCAAGACATGAGTATAAGAGACATTCCGTTGCCTAAAAGATTTTCCGTTATATTGATTGTTGAAGGCTAGTAACTGACAGGGAATGCATTTATCAAATTTGTGAATGGTTCACCAAATGCCTTATCTATTCTTGCTTTCTGTTCTGAAACTGTGTATACACATCAGAATACTGTTACATTGATTTTTGAGGGCTAGTAACTGATATGAAATGCATTAATCACAATTGAAATGGTTAAAGGAAAGCATTACCAATTGCCTTAGCTATTCTTGCTTTTTGTTCAAAATTATGGCAAGTGCTCCATGAGCCTGTGCAAGGTCCTCTTGTAGTTTTTTATTCCCTTTCTAGTTTCGTTCTCCTTTCCGGTTAACATAGCATGTCTTACACAGAGTGCGTTCTTTCTATTCTCTTTTATTCTGGCTTGGTTCAGGATTGGTTTGTTATTTTCTTCATCTTTGTTATCATTCTCGGTTTCCATTTCCATGCTGATCCTAAGCAGTGTCTCATCGTCAATCTGAAATCCATTGTAATAGCTTGTAAGATCTTATGTTTATTAGGTGAAAATTCCATTGTATTAGTTTATAAGATTTTATGTTGATTAAATATATTTTAACCAGCTAGGAATTATATTTAGTTTATTTTAAGTGTACTTTATTTAGTTATTTTTTTATGTTGCAATTTATATGCGCGCATGTATAATATGTGTATTTAGTATGTGTATGACTGTGTAACCATTGAGAGTTCCCCGTTTTTCATGAATAATTCAACAAATAAAACTTCAACTCAATGAGAGGTCATCTTACCGGGAGAAAGGAGGTCGGTTCTTCCCGCCGAAAGCAAGCCACGTTCCCCATCTGTTGATCGGTAGCCATAGCAATCGACTTCAAACACGGGCTCATCCCGCCGTCAACGACTTTCTGGAGAGGTCTCGGTGAGAATTTGCGTGCCGCGGCCATCTTTGATGGAAATTTGAGCGCGCGACACGAAGTTTGGTGAACGAAACAAGTTGAAAAAAATTATCCGTTCGACCTCAAACTTGAGACTTAGACTAACAAAGAGAACTTCTAAAATATTCTAAGGTTTTTTCTTCATAAACTTAAGAAAATATTAGATTTCTAGGCCTCTGAACTTCGGCTACGCACGAATTTTGACTGAGTTCGATCGCGTGTTCCAATGCCGGGAGGCCTGGTTCCGACGTCCCTTCTTTAGCGTTGCTTTACAAACAAAACTAAATTTTTCGACAATGAAAGCTTGAAATTTAGACCATTTCGTTTAACGTGAGCTGTCCATTTAAGTTGAATTAGTTTTGTTTTTACAATTTGTAGCTGAAACCCGGGCAACTGTTGCTGTTTCAGACTTTTTTTTAGCGAAAAAGTGATCTCTTTAGTTTAATAAGCACAGTCTTGGTAGACGGTTAGCTTTCCAGGCACCTACGTTTAGCTAAGTAAATGTAGACCAGTATGCACATGTCTACCTTTCCTGGCGGCAAATGATACATGGTTCAGAAATCAAAAGCTCTGCTTACTTCTATGACATCCGTACTTGTAAAAAAATTCTGGCTATGTGCCTTAACAACGTTAAACATTTACATCGTTCAGGGATGTCAACCCCAATAATCTTTGGAGACCGCTTTCAAATGGCGAAATTTCCTGAAAATCTCCCGAGAGAAAATTCAGTAAATGTATGGCAGTTTTCTTGATGTTTTCCCGGTAAACTAAGCGAAAAATCTTGACACTCCTGACCAAACCGGGAGAGTTGATGTCCCTGCTAAAACTTGTTCATGAAGAAATTATTGAAAAAAATTCAAAATGCAGAACGGTTTCTTTTACTTGCTGTTTACTTGACCTTCGGCTTTCGCCAGTTTGCGAGTTTGAAACAAAATACACTTTGAAATGCACTTTGGTGCATAGAGATTAAAAACTTAGCTGTGACACTGACAGAGATGGCAGACACTGTACGGGTTTTTACACGATGAAGTCTCAAACGTAACAACTTAATCATATATTAAAATAACTTAGCTTCTAAGTTTCTTTTCAATGTCGACACAGCAGAGGCAAGACTGAAAACCATAGTTTTCCCCACTGTTTCTGGAGGCGAAAACGAGCGATTTCACCACTCTGCCGCGGATGCCTCGATTTTCCCGCCTTTTTTCCAAGAAGTAACCAATGAAAATAGAGTACTGGTGTCACGTGATCACACGCTCGCGATGCCTGTGTTGTTGTGAAAGGAATCAAACATGGCGCCCACACAGTCTTTCAGTCTTCTTTCAGTTGCTCCTCTTCATAATTATGAAAGGAAGTGTCACAATGTCGCAAAAATAGCATATTTAAAAGGTGGGTTGAACTGCTAAACGACTGAAGCTTTTTGAAGGCTCTTCAAAAGGTTTTTTTTTTGTCAGGTTTATGCCTGTCTTTGATGGTCTGGGAAAAGACCAGTTTTTCGTTAACTTCGAGCTCAAGCACACAATTTTATGTTATATTTTTTCACAGTGCATTCCACCTGTCAACCCCAGAAGTTCTGAAATCTGGAGAACTCATCGGAACTGATCTCGTTCCCCCGAGTCTTTCCCGAAACCTTTCTGAATCCGAAAACGTCCGAATGCTTGCCGAATCTTTACCGAAGGCGCGGACTTCCGTTAACTTTTTTGTACCCTTATATATGAATGAAAATCCTGGAGATTTGATGCTGGAAAATGGAAAATTTGTTAAAGATCCTGGACAATCCCGGGATGATCTAGAGAGCTGGCAGGCCTATGAAAGTGGTTGAATTTTTTATATTTTTTATATTTTAGCAAATATCAAATTTGTCAAAATATTGTGTGGTCACAAAAAAGAGAGGGGGGAGGTCTGTCTGTCCTTCCGTTGGTAGGATGTTTATTGTTTTTTTGTATTTTAGAGCTGAGCAGTATTTTTAGGGTGTCAATTGTTTTCTAACAGGTATTATTTTAGGGTGGAAATTCTGGCTTCCAGACGGTCATCCCTACCATTTTAACCTTCAAGGACCCTCCGGGGGTTATTGTCATGGAAAAAGGATGCACATAGCAGGGATTTGAGGATTCTGTGCTAACAAATAGTGACAATGGTCAGGATCAGATGGCTTCCATATTGCTCCTAATACTGTATAGCTTCTTAAATTTCATTCAATTAATTAAATAATTAATGTATTAATTAATTGATAAATAAATGCAAATTTTTAAGGCACAAAAAAGATGCAGCCTGCAATTTTGATGCATGTTCAAAAACAAACAAATTCTTATAATGCAGATAATGATGCTAGTGAGTTGGCCAATGGTCAAGTGCTGTAATTGAAACTCCAGGAATTTAGAGTGGTGTTCATATGACTGTCGTGAAACCAACCACAATACCATTTCTGAATAAAATGTATGGGAATAATACAAAATAATTACTCACGACAGTCATGTGATCATTCCAAACTGTGAGTAATCCATCTAACCCTCTCTATTATTTTTGTTTAAGGGATCAAAATTTGAAAAAGATAATTGAAAATGAAATCAGAGGATTCTGATAATCTTGCTAGTTTGTGACCAAAAATATTACAGGTTTTACACAGGTTTATCTCACAAGTTTCTGGACAAATAAATCACAGGATTCATAAAATCATACTTATTTCTGACCCAAAAAAATTCACAGGGTATTTCACCTGGTTTATCTCACAAGTTTCTAGGGAAAAATAACTTGAAACTATTATCACAGGTTTTTTCACAGGTTTCTCTAACTAGTCATCTAGGCAAAACTAATAAAAATAATATATAGATTTAGCCACTGGCTAAAAGCGGAGCTCCCGGTTACAATGACGTCATCGATGACGTCATACCACGTTACAACGCCATCACACCCCCCTTACCAGGGTGTTCGGAAGCTTGGTTGCTAGGGAAATTTGAAACAGCTCTAATCGGCGAAACTTTACAATCATGACCAATTTTGCGCCATGACATCATCAAAGGACAACAATCCCAACGATGACGTCATCGGGCCACGCCCATGGTCACGTGACTGGGAGTAGAAAAAGACTAATTTGACTTCAAATAGACGTTTTTCGAATACTTTTAGCTATAGATGTATTTTTCATGAGCATCTTCATAAAGTCAAGTATGGATATGCAATTTCGATTTAAAATAAGGAAATGACGAGTGCATAAAGTCGTTTTTTGGCTATAACTTTCGCAATTTCTATCCTAAATGCAAATCCATACTTAACTTTTTTTCACGATTAGTAAATTTCTCGTTGTCCTCTGGTGTCTTTCCAGACGTTTGGAAGTTAGCTAACGTTATTCCCATTTTCAAAAAGGACAACCGCCAACTCAAGACCAACTACCGTCCTGTTTCTTTACTAAATGCTTTCTCAAAAATAATAGAGAATATTATTATCTGAAGGCAAAGTGTCCCGTAGATTCTCCAGTACTTGAGCCATTTTGTGGTCTTCCTCGGATTCCTGATCAAATACTATGACAAACTGTCCGTACGAAGCTGGCCAAAACAGGACGACGGTCCGCAGCAGATCGCAGTAAAAGCGTCTTTTATGTAGACTGGTCAATCTTACAAAAAGTGACATTGACTTTGTGCTGTTTTGTGATCCCTGTGTACTAAGTTCAACAGGGTTATGATTACTGGGATGAAATGGAGGTGCAAATTTCTGAATAGTCCATGTAGGGAATCGATCGTCACCCATCCAAACGAAGGCAAAAATCCAAAACAACGAAGTGGCCAAAACGAACGTCCAGAGATTCCTTCGAGTTTTCATGAGTGGTACGATTTCCTCTGGTAATTGTTACACAGATTCCTACGGAAAAAGAAAATTACAAGATTAAGGGACCGAACGTTATTTAAGTCTGGGGGAAGGGGGCGGGGGGGGGGGGAGGGGTGGAGGAGAAAAAGTGAACTACGCAAATAAAATTTCGAGGCCCCCCTTTGTAAGAATTCAGAATTTTCAGGCTTGTAAAATGCTGGAAATGCTGGTTTTTCCTCTCTCCGTGAGTGCTATAAGATTATATGGCTCTCCTTTTTGATACTTCATTAGGGCCCCCCTTATACAGTAAGAAAGAATTCAGGGCCCGGCCCCAATTTCTCACTTAATAAAGACCGGTCCCTGAGCACAAAACGTTGAGTTCTCTTTTGTGGTAAACAGCGATTCTATCTCAACTGATGCTGCTTCCTTTCTTAATTCTGATTCGATTGATTGATGACAATATTGTTTTATGTGTGTGTTCGTTGCATGAGTAGTATAGAGAGAGCAGAATTAGCCGTGTTTTTGAAAGGGATTGCTAATTTTTGAAAGGGAACACATAATGAGCCGTTGCCATGGCGATGCGCGACTCCCCCTTTGTCTCCCCTTTTTGTGTCTCCTCTTTTTTTGTCTCCCCCTTTTTGACTCCCCTTTTTGACTCCCTTTTGACTCCCCTATTCTTGTCTCCCTTTGACTCCCCTTTTTGACTCTCCTTTTTTTGACCGTCTTTAAAGAAAAGTAAGTTATATTATGTTTAAAAACCATATGGTTTCGTTGGAATCGCAATCAGCGACAAAGAGAAGCTTCCCTTTGGACTCTCAAATACGAGGTAAGTTATTAGTACTACCTTCTCTAACGTTGTATTTTTAAATGGAATATCTCTGGCTTCTCTAACGTTGTACTTTTACATAGATTATCTTTTAACGATAGCAATGTTCCCTTTTTTTCTACAGCATTTTGATATCCGAACAAGCTACGGTTTTATCTTCTTTTTAGTCAGAGGTAAGTTTGTCGTCAATTTTATTTCTAAACGTTTATTTTTAGTGTATCGAAATCGCTAGTGATTCAATAGAATCAATGTTGTCGTAACATGAACATAAATACGAATCGCGGTAATTATGCCAATCATTGATCACTAAAACTGACCAAATTTCTTTATTCTTGACTCCACAGTGAAACAGCAAAAAAAAGAAACTAATACCCTCACAGGTAAGAGTTCTTACCATGACCGGTCGTATGAGAGTTTTGTAAAGAGTATCGAGAGTTAGTCTCGAAACCTTGAATTTAATACCTTTCAGCATGTTTGTTCTTTTGCAAGCTTTTTCATAAATTTTTAAAACATGAGCGCGCCACGACAAATTGCATGTTAATGTTAGGCCCAAGTGAGTGTACTGCGACACTTCATTTTTATTAGGCTGTACAACTTTTTACTTAATATTGATTTTCTCAATCCATTACAATCTGGTTTTCGTCCGGGGGATTCAACTGTCAACCAATTAATTTACATTTCTCATAAAATATATGAAGCTTTTGAACAAGGCAAGGAGGTGCGCATGGTTTACCTAGATATAAGTAAAGCGTTTGACAGGGTGTGGCATAAAGGCTTGTTGCACAAGCTTAAAGCAATCGGCGTAAGGGATCCCTTGCTAAGCTGGTTTGACAGTTATCTCTCCGGACGAAAGCAAAGAGTCGTCATCGAAGGACAGGCATCAGAGTGGACAGAGGTTAGAGCTGGAGTCCCTCAGCGTTCGGTGCTCGGACCTCTACTTTTTTTGATATTTATCAACGATATTTCTGTTAACCTTCAATCTGACTGCCTCCTCTATGCTGACGATACCTCCCTTTTTGATGTTGTTAATGATCCTAGTGCTACAGGCGCAAAGCTAAATACTGACCTGCAGAAAATTAGCCAATGGGCGAAGCGCTGGCTAGTTACGATTAATCCAACCAAAACTAAATGTATGACTTTTTCTGTAAAGCGTTTAAAACCTTTTCATCCTCGGCTCTTTTTTGATAGTAGTGAAGTGGATGAAGTGTCGCAGTACACTCACTTGGGCCTAACATTAACATGCAATTTGTCGTGGCGCGCTCATGTTTTAAAAATTTATGAAAAAGCTTGCAAAAGAACAAACATGCTGAAAGGTATTAAATTCAAGGTTTCGAGACTAACTCTCGATACTCTTTACAAAACTCTCATACGACCGGTCATGGAATATGCTGATGTGGTTTGGGATGGCTGCAACGAATTTGAAAGCGGTCTCCTCGAGCATGCGCAATATGAAGCTTCGAAAGTAGTCTCCGGTGCTATAAAAGGTACAAGCAGGCAACGCGTTCTTCAGGAAGTGGGATGGGAAGAAATGAGAATAAGAAGAAACATCCATAAACTGACGCTTTATTTCAAAATTGTGAATGATTCCTCCCCATCTTTCTTGAAAAGTCTTCTTCCTAGGCAGGTATTCGAACGAACCCAATACTCATTAAGAAATACAAGTAATTTTTCTACCTTTGCATGTCGTACTGAAAGATTTAAAAAGTCTTTTTTTCCGTCAACGACTGATTTGTGGAATGAAATTCCCTTACAAGTTCGAAGCACTGATTGCTTAGCAGAATTTAAAAAAGCCTTGCAATCTTGCTCTTACTTGCCTGAACCAAACGTGCTTTTCAATCATGAAATAGATCGTTACTCTTCAGTTTTACACGCACGACTCCGCCTAAATGCGTGCGCTCTAAATTTCTACTTATTTAAAATTGGAAGCAAGCCTTCTCCTGCCTGTGCTTGCGGCTTTGATATAGAATCAATTAAGCACTACCTTCTATACTGCCCGATTTTTGCTACCCTAAGACAAAATTTGCTCATCTCAGCCAATCAGATTTTTGCCAGTAGGTGGGCGCGTATGTCTGATAACCAAAAAGTATCTGTGTTTTTATTTGGATCACACCTACTATCATTAGAGTATAATATGCAGTTATTTTCTCACGTGCAAACTTTCATTAAGAACTCAAATCGTTTTTCGCAATAATATGCTCTCCACCTACCGGCAAACTATATATTAAAAACTTCCGCTGTACCGTGATATACAATGCTGTAAATAATTATGAGTAAGCCCCCTAGATGAGCCAGACGAGCTCTTGGGGCAAACTCTAGAAAAATATGTTTAAAAAAAAAAATAAAAAATAAAAAGACTTTGTGAACAATATGCTTTTCTATCGATTTGCTTTAATTTTTTTGCGAAATATTAAGATTCGCGTGAGAATTAGTGTTTTAAAGAAACACGAATTGATGCGCTAGGAGGCTTGGTTACCAAGGAAGTGTAAAACAAATTTATATTTTATTTTCCACCAGAAAATAGAAATCAAGCAAGCAATGGAAGAGAAATACATCGTAACATTGTTTAAGAAGCGAAAAAGAAAGTTCAAACCCGAAAAAGCAAAAAATTCGAAAAAGAAAAAAGAACGCACGCAGGGTTTGAACTCAGTACCTTCTGTTTTCTAGCGCAAGACCCTACCAATCGGCCACGAAGGCTTGTTAAATAATGTATCTTCAGAAATTTGTATATAAACCTTCACTCGAGAGACTGCAAGTTCGTAGGCTTAACGAAGCTACAATTTAGGCATTTTAGACTGTTTCTTTCTTCTTTAACGCCGTAGAAACAAGAACGGTATGATATCCTAGCATGGTATGATTTTCTTCTATACAGAGTTGCTAATTACTTTTCAAAATGGTATAATTTTTGTCAAAGTAGCCAACTTTTTCGATCGCCGAACGGGCGCCGAACGATATTTTCTCTTCACAAAAGCTACAAAAAGTAAAGAACTCCAGAAAAACTGAAATGCAATAGATACAACAATGATAGAAGATATATATTTGATGCTAGTTTGGCCATAATTTTTGGTACTTCAGCGGAATTTCGGGCAGTTTCCAGTGGCGACATTTTACAAATCCCGCGCTATAGTTTGCACTTAGACAACAAGTCACGGCAAAACGCTCCAACAAAACTATGTTTTTCAATTCTTTTGACAATGAAAATGAACGTTTTTTTCTACATTGAACCAAAATGATGAAATAAACTTTAGGAAAATGAAGTTACTTTAGAAAAATCATTCCTCCACAATAAACATATGTTGGAAATAAAATCATCTTGTTGTTTGATTTTGAGAATAGACTGCCGCCGAAGTCACGCAATAACCCAAGTTTGGTTGTCTGAGAATCATCCCTTCCAAAGATATATACCATTTCTCGTTTGATGACGTCATCGATGACGTCATACCACGTGACTACGCCATCGCACCCCCCTTGTCACTTAGACAACTTTACCCAAGTTTGGTTGTCTGAGGTTCATCCCTTCCAAAGATATAGACCTTTTCTCATTTGATGACGTCATACCACGTGACCAAGCAGTTGCACCCCCTTTGCCGCTTAGACAACTTTACCCAAGTTTGGTTGTCTGAGGTTTATGCCTTCCAGAGATATAGACCATTATTCATTTGATGACGTCATCGATGACGTCATACCACGTGATCACGCAGCTGCACCCCCCTTGTCACTTAGACAACTTTACCCAAGTTTGGTTGTCTGAGGTTCATCCCTTCCTAAGATATATACCCTTTCTCGTTAGCTTACGTTTGGGTTGCCTGTGTTACGCCGGACGAACGGACGGACGGACGGACGCACAAACCGGAAGTCCATGACAGAATCGTTTGATGCATATACACTTTTGTTTTGTTCCTTCTCCTCCTGCATGTAGCTATGGGGCTCTGCTCGCGGGCGCCTTGGGCGCCCGCCGGAGCTCCGCTATTATCATAGGTTTTTTCACAGGAATTGTTCAATTATATTTTCACAGGTTTTTTCACAGGTTATTTTCACAGGTTTATAGCGGAGCTCCTTAGCGGCCGAAGGCCGCAGAGCGGAGCACCATACCTAAGAAAAAAACGTCCAGAACCAGAAAGGGATCGAAGTGATTTTTGAACGTAATTCCCGCGCGTTCCTGTGAAGCCTAATCCACAGGGTACCCAATAAGAAAAAAAAACACGTCAAGAAAGGGGTCGAAGTGATTTTTGAACGTAATTCCCGCGTGTTCCTGTGAAGCCAATTTCACAGGGTCCCCAAAGAAAAAATAAATGACTGAAGTGATTTTTGAACGTAATTCCCGCGAGTGTCCTTGTGCCTACTAGCTGATGAAGCCAAATCCACAGGGTACCCAATACGAAAAAAGCGTCCAGAAAGGGGTCGAAGTGATTTTTGAACGTAATTCGATTCCCGAGTGTTCCTGTGAAGCCTTCTGACGTCACAACATGGCGCCGAATGTGAGTGGTCCCGGGGGAAGGGGGGGGACTGGTCGCCTTCGCGCGGTCGCGCACCAGTGACGTCATCACATGGAGCAAGGCGACGAGCAAGCTGGAATGACGGGGTGGGTGGTCGGGGGGGGGGGAGGTGTTCACGTGACTGTGACGTCATTACAGAAGATTTTAAAAATACAGTACCAGGTGAATCCTCGAGCAAATTTTAAAATGTTGAGTTACTTCTATCGTGACCATGAAGAAAGTAACTACTTTAGCGACTACAGAAGACCTGCAGGACCAACTAGATTCGTACTACGCAAATTTCGGGACTAAAAGTGTCTGTAGAAGTCAAAAGAGTTTCTTCTTTAGCCGGCAACTACACCAGTCTGCTTACATGTCACGCTGCAGCGAACAAGGAAAAATTTATCTTCGCCTTGACCTTTTTCGAGATTTCTTTGAACGTGAGGTGTTTAGAACAGGACAGTGGCTTTTTCACAGTTTTTCGAGGACTAAATAACCTGAAGGAAGCTACGTGGCTGAAACTATGTCACGGAAAAGGTAGGTTGTTGTCAACTATCGTCTCTTCTTGTTGTTTATAGCGAAGCATGATCATAGCCTAAGACCAGTAGGGCCCATAAACTTGTCGGTCATGCTTTTAAAACTGCTTTGCTGGACTTACTGAAATTGTATAAAACTTTGTTTTGATTCTCATCTAACGGCAGAAGCGTTGGTCGATACGGTTTGATCAGTAGGAGAAGTAATTTGTGTGAGTAGAGTAGAGCACGTGTACGTAAATCTTAATGGCGGCCCTGCGAGCTGTCCAACTCACTTTGTAATTGTTTTAATGTTTATACTGTATAGGAGGACATTTGCGAGTTCCATGCAGGATTAACACTGAAGCTGCTCTGGATAAAGGTAAGCCTCGCTGTTCATTGTGAATTGAGCATTGCACTAATTTTTTTAATCGGCAGGAAGAATTTCCTAGTCCACAAAGAACGAGCTAGCGGAGGCCTCTTTTCTCTACACTACATTTCGCTGGCTGAGGGTCTCATTTCTCGCGACTCTCAGCCAGCGAAATGCAGAGAAAAGAGAGAGGCCTCTGCTAGCAGGAAGCTGTTTTTTTTTTTTCGTAAAGCGAAGGTGTTGTTAGCGTTCCTAAAAAAAAACAGAACTAGCCAACTTCCTCGTTTTATTGCGGGTTTTCCTCGCCTTAAGTCATGTTCTATTGTATGCTTCCGTTGCAAATTTATCATGAGAATCAATTTCTATACGTATTAACTGATAAAACCTTACCCAATGAAGCCAGAATTTTCATATGACTGTAGTGAAACCACTCGCAAAGTAATTAAGTTTGTTCTGAGTAAAACCTATAGGAGTTAGTAATTACAAAGTAATTGCGAATTACTCATGACAATCATCTGAAATCCGCACAACACACCAAAAACTACCATAAATCCTTGGGTCAGGCACTTGGCACTTTTATATTGGAAAGTGGGGAGAGGTAATTTCAAAATCTAGATTATTTGTTTGAAAAACCCATAATTAATATTAGTCAAATCACACTAGTGGTCTATTATCAATGCTGTGTTCTGGTAGGTTGAGCTACTAGTAGGCTATAAGTTATAGCCTACTAGTAGCGAAAAGTGTCGGATTTGAAAGCCAGAAAATGGCAAATGACCATAACAAAAACGTTTTTTTGGCAATACAAATTGACCTACTAGTGTGATTTGACTAAAACAATTATTCCTCTCGCCCTCATGGCCTCTGAGTCAATAGCCCATTCGGCCTCATGGGCTATTGACTCAGAGCCCATTCGGGCTCGAGGAATAATTGTTAATTAGTATAATTACTAAAACGATTCTGCGCACTGATTGGTCGAGAGGTTCGGAATATTTTGCTATATTCACATTGAAAGCATTGGGGATTACCCGCACACTTACTTACAAGAAACTAAAACAAAAATTCTCCTAAATCCGATTTTTTTGTCAAAAATATTAAAAGTCGCTTGAGTAATTATACTAAAACAATAGACCTCTTTTGCTACGAAGTCATGTACAGAGTGCAAGTGTTTATTCTTTTCTTCGCCCATTTTCCTTACCCCAGTGACATCCATGTTTCACTGTTGGGAAACACATTATGGACATTGTCTAGTTTTTCAAAGCTTGTAAATCCAGTATAATGTCGAATATTACTTTTCTTCCTTAGTTTGTTTGTCGCATTTCTTAAAACTTCCAGTGAAAATCGGTGACTGAGTTTAGTTGAAACCATAATCCTGAAATCTGGTAAATATTGGCGAATTGTCACCTTGACTTCGTCTCTGTGACTTTTTCGCCGATATTTACGGCGCCTGAGGCAACTAATTGTTAAATAATGTCCAATTTATCATACAAAGGTCTATAAATTCTTCACTTATTCGCTCTAGAGAAATTTCATTTTAAGGGGGAGGGGCACCAATTTATGGGTACTTATTCAAGGTTGGGTGTTGCTGTAACTCTAGAGATTTACTGTGCTGTAGTGGTATGCTGCCTACATACATGTATACCAGGGCTGGAAATTGCGCTTTGTGTCGTTCAAGAAATAACCCATC
The DNA here is from genome assembly GCA_033964015.1 of Scolanthus callimorphus. Taxonomy (NCBI): domain Eukaryota; kingdom Metazoa; phylum Cnidaria; class Anthozoa; order Actiniaria; family Edwardsiidae; genus Scolanthus; species Scolanthus callimorphus. The sequence goes on from CM066924.1 coordinate 9,015,198, forward strand.
ATGGCATGAGCAGAGAAAGTAAGAATAGTCACTTGCCATCTCTATTTTCTATTCATCCTCCTTTCCATTTATTGGAAATTCCAATGGTAAGGAAAGGAACGTTTTTCTTCTTCTTGGAAAGTGGGGGGGGGGGGGAGCACATGTATAAGTCACTTTTGCAACTAAACTTTTATCATTTGGGACTGGCTAACACATGCGGCACACACTATCAAGAAAGTTGGCAATCAAGAAAGTTGTTAGGGCTGCTGTTAGGCCTAACAGCCCAAACAGCAGCGAGAAAACATTCCTTACTCCCACCTCTTAAAGTGCCACTAAAGGCAGAAGTCAACTACATTTCATCAAAAAGATCCATTATCCAAGGGAACAGTAGCGAAACAAAAATGTGCTTTACGCGCGTCGTTAATATTTTATTGATTTTTGAATACTTTCGATTGGCGTTTTTTTTTTTCGTTCAACTATGCGCGATGCATCTTGGGGGAGAAGTTCTTCAGAACAATGGTTCCTATGATGCATGAAGAAGACATAGAAAATACAACAAAGAAGGTCTTTGTTCTTCTTTCATTGTCTTCCTTGTGGTCTTTGTTCTACTTTCTATGTCTTCTTTAGGCGTCACAGGAACCATTGTTCACCCCACAGGATGAAGAAACGCATAGTTGAACAAAAAAGAAATCGCCAATCAGAAATATTCAAAAATCAATAAAATATTAATGGCGCGTGGTAAACATATTTTTCTTTCGTTACGACTGTTCCTTTGGATAATGGATCTTTTTGCACTGTTGACAAAAAATGACATTACCAGAGGATTAAAAGAGTGGAAAATGCTTTTGTCTTTCAGCTGGCTGTGATGCTGGCTTTATTATCATGATACAATGTTACAGTCAATCATTATTGATTTCTGTCTATGATTTCAAGCCAATGCAAACCCCTTTTCAGCAAAAACGTTTTCACCAAAACACATGTAGTCTCATCCACAAAGCCAAGCTTCAAATATTGAGTTAATTAAGTCTAATTTCCAATAGTAAAATTAAAGAGAGTTGCTGAATGAATCACAGGGGACTGAAACATGATTGCAATGTGTATTTACAATTATCTTATTGCAAGTACAAGGGATATGAAGTATAGATAGAGTAGTTTAAATATGATATCCTAGAGATTCATGTGTTGCATTTTCAATGGAGAACATGCGCCCTATAAGCAAAGAGATGAGCAAAGCACTCAACTTTGGAACTAACTTACTTGAAAACTTACCTGAATATCGTATCTTTTCTTCTTGAAGGAATCTTGATGCCAAAGCATTTCTGTCGTTAGAAACTTATTCAGCTCCAAGGATGTCCTTGAGAAGCGAGTCGTACATTGTTCTTTCCATGTACACATATTGAGTTTTCTCCTAACAGTTCGAGCGACATGTTTTCTTTTCTTGAACAAGCCAACTGCAAAGGCTGGCTAAATTCCGTGAGAATTCCGTGTCTATGCCAATTAAATTTATTCCGTGCTTGAGCTGTAACAAAGCTGCAAATTATTTTCCTTGTTTTTGTATTATCTAGAATGATTCATAGCTTGATTTTAAACCTCTTAACTTAATTTCTTTCTGGTATGATCCCGGCTGAATAAACCACTTTATCGATTACTCATCCTTCCCTGATCCCAGTCCATTCTGCCAGCAACCAAAGACAGGTAACCCAAAGGCTTCATGTATCTTTTCCGAACATCCCCGAAAGTTCTTTCAAAGTTTTGTGGCCAATAACAATGATACAAGCTACAAGAAACTGCAGATGGCGGACGAAATCTTGACTTGCACAAGGGCCGCCTAACCAAAGTGAATCGTAACCCATGGCAACACACCATGTACGCACTCAGAAATAAGCCGACGGTACACCAGCGGCTGTCCAACGGAAAATACAACCACTCGAATACAGCTCGATGGGTTACTTTAATTTTTTTTTTTAATTTTTTTTAAATTTTTTTTTAATTTTTTTTTCACACATTAGCCTATGGGGCTCCACAGGAGTTCCGCTAATATTTTTGATGGTTTGATAGTTGCACGCGTGCATGCAGACAACATTCACTGTCTGTACAAAAATTTGTCTCTCCATTTCCTCGATTTTCTTCTGTCTACATCTCCACATCCTCTTTATAGTCACTTTCAACTTTCTGTTGGCCATTAGCTTTGCACACTTTTCTCTGGCATCGTTATACTTTCTCATGAACGCCCCAGTGTTGAATCGCTTCTTTTGTGGCGCAGCATTCTAACATTCTGACTAAAACTCAACGACATTTATTTTAACACTCATGCAGTACGCTTACCTGCGTAACATGGCAGTCAGGCAGCAAAATCGGCAGTTTCCAGCCCTTGAATCTGGCGCGAATCAAAGCAAAATTCAAAAAGCTAAAAAGATAGCATTTCGGTACATTCATCAACGTCTTTCGTAAATACTCTTCTTTGTCTCTACAATATAGCATCTCGAAAATAAAACAAGGCTCAAAATAAGCGCTTGAGTTAATTTTTTAGGAATTTACGAAACAAGGGACAAAGAAATTCGTTTTCAAAAATGATTTACCTGCGAAGTGCCGCCATGTTTGGTATCACAGTGAAGATCTTGCCGAGGAGAAGGCATTTCCGCCAGCCGATTTGCTGCCGAAAGCCAACGATCGCCATACGATGGTCCGAAAGATCGGCGAAATCAGGGTTCGTAATTTCGTCACCATTCTCCCAAAACGTGCGCGCGTCCAATATGGTGACTGACACGATCTAGGCGGGAAATCGAGGGGGTGGTACGTGACGTGCGTGAAGAGAGCCTCTGTTATATGTTTCTGCCATAGTTTCATTGTTTTCACCTCTTTCTAAAACCCAATAGAAGTATCTTGATCCAAGTTTTTCAAACTTTTCTCAGGGGGAGCATGCCCCCTCAAACAGAAATTACTTGGTTTTTCTGTCTCATTTCTATTTTCTCCCCCCCCCCCCCCCCCCCCCCAAAAAAAAAAAAATTTTTTTCAGTATTTTAAGTGCAATTAGGTGAAATTCAAGTACCTTTTTTTTTCCTTTTCTGGACATCTTGTAAACCTGAAACTTCATGAATTTCAGACCCTTCTACAAAATTGCTCCACCCATAATATATGTTATATTTGGAACACTTTGGACTTTGCGGCCTTCTGCTTAACACCCATATGGCCAGGAGTAGTGTCTGGTCCAATATCTTTTGAAGGGTCTGCACGCAAGTATAGTAGCGGAGCTCCTTGCGGCGGCCGAAGGCCGCCGCAAAGCGGAGCACCATACCTAAGAAAACAGCGTCAAAAACTGCAAATATAGTATTGGGTACCCTGTGTGAGTTTATTGAGTAACCTGTGTCGATCCGATTTTTGGACGTCTCAGTAAGTCCCGGATGTGTACGTTTTCCTGTCTACCCTACGTCACAATAGCCCTATTGTGACGTCAAGCATGCTCAACTAACGGGGGAGGGGCGCGTTGCCAGGAGGGAGTGCGCAACTAACGGGGGGAGGGGCGCGTTGTCAGGGGGGTTTTGATGCTCACGTGAAAGCTAAAATCGCAGGCACAAAAAGACTACAGGGCTGCTAGCGGCTGAAAAAACGACCTACAATAATTACTCTAAGGAGAAATGCTGGAAGAAGAAAAGAAGAAGCCATGGAATGCAAAGAGTTGGTAGAATGGGGAATAATAATCAAGTTGGAGTATTTTCTTTGCCGGCTTGCTCCTGAAATTCTTCCAGTCGGAGTTTCAAGGCCGAGAAATCACAGCTAACTGCAGAACCGTGCTATCACGCATTACGCCTCAAATGATAAAAATACGCGAAGAGGAAGCCATAGAATACAAACATTGGGTCGAGGGATGAGGAAGGGATCGAGGAATGATAAATTTGGTTAAAATTATCTCTAGTAGAAGAGCAGAAAGCAGAAAGAAATGGAAGCACAGACTCTCAGAGAGACCTAGACGGAAATTGCGCCCGGGAAGAAGGGTGAAGAAGCGGGGCAAAGCATGAGATCAGAGCAGAAAGTAAACCACCAAAGAGAGGCATCTTGTTTTTTTCCATCATATCTTTTTGAGACTACTCGATAGTCGAGGATTAATAATGGTTATTGAACTGAGCGAGCGCGCTACGCTACGCGCGCTCGTTTGATTTTGAAATCACGCGTATGATTTCAGACCAAAATTGCACGACACGAAGTTCAATTACCACTTTATTATATCCATTTTGAAATCACATTCTAGGCCCAGAGGATTCTATTAATTTATTTTCTTGAAACCGGAAATGCCTCACAAAAACATTGTATGCAAAACGAACTCATTAATTAAGTACTTATATGCAGAATTGTCATGTGACAAACAAAACGATTTCGATCACTCATAACCTGCAAAGTTCATTCAGAGTTGAGATCACTTATGTTTAAAATTACACCATACACAATTCAACAAAGTAATTTTCATTGTCTGACAAAAGGAAGGAATGCTCGTCGCTTTTATTGCGGCCTTGGAGATGGAGTGGAGTTGGAGACGTAGAAATATTGAAGTTTTGCGATGGAACTGTGACTTTGCTGGGCGAATGACTTGCGATGGCATAAAATCAAAACTTGGCTGCAAATTATGCTTGGAAGCCATGAGCTGTATTGCTAAATTTCATCACTTGCTGCATCTGGCTGTGGATGGTAGTGTTTTCATGTTTGAAGAGAGTGGAGTTTGATAGATGAGCGGAGGTGATTTTCAAGATGGCGGCATCGTTTCACTATCAGCTGTGAATTTGCGAAACACTTTCATCCAGCTTTGTGTTAACCGGGAAGTGCTCTTATTGATCACTTTAGACTTCAGCTCTTCTACCACATTGTCTACCGGAACGCATGTAAAATCATCATCTTTTGATTTTGTGGAATTTGATGTTGTTTGTTTTTCGGTGGACTCGGATTCCTGGACTCGGGACCGGAATTTTGCACCAGAGGTGCTGGATTATTCGCTTGAAAATCCTCCATATTGTCGTGAAACTGATATCATACTCTGGAAAAACGACAGATAAAAAGGTACTGTAAATATTTAAAGTTTTATCCGTAGTTTTGTCTTTGTTTCTTGTTTTTCTTTTCAAGCAGAAGAAGAAAGGGGGGAATTTCCCCCAAAAATTGCAGGAAGATGGTTTTCCTGCCATTATTTTCCTGATTGGTCACTGCCTTTTAACCCTTAAATCTGATTGGCTGATTGATTTTTGTGCTTCATTTTGATTGGCTGAGAAAAAGATGCGATTTGGACTCAAAAGGATGCGATTTGGGAATAAATCGCACTGTTGTAAGCCAATCAGATTGCAGGGATTGACAGTGATGGATATAATAAAAATGGATATAATAAACATGGAAACGGTTTCGTTTATTCCCCTATTTTTGGCTCTCCTCGACAGCTGATGGACAAGGTGTCAGGACTATAGCTGGATTCACAGGAACTGAAAAGGTTTGTCACGAGTTACAGTACAACAACAATGGCTTTGAAAGTCACGGATGTAATGGGTGCGGTGTGGATTGGAAACTCACTGTTCGCTGGAGTTGGACAAACATCCAGTATGAAGTGGATTAAACTGCAAGCTCTTTGGTAAGAATGTTTTTTTTATGAGAAATATTTTCTCTGACCAGACGATCTCTTCAGGGAATTTGATTCCTTGGTCGTACAATTTAGAAAAGATGATCATAGACTTTCAACTGTGTTTTGGCCATTCATTGATTTATAGAATTGATTACTTTATTCTATCTATTGATAGCTATCTATTATAAGATATTTCTTGAAAACTTTCGACCTGTGTTTCAATTTGTTTTGGATTCTTCGTGAGTAATGCACTAGTCAATTGAAACCCCACCCCTAGGGACCCGGGGAAGGGTGGGATTATCGTGGGGGTTTAAAGCATTTTAAAACAAGAGTCTGTTCCGAGGGGGTGGTGGATTTGACTGGTTTTGATTCTGGAACCTGTCCCCACCCCCCGGGGAATGTTTATTTGCTTTCAAATAAATTATTTCGGTCATTCTTTCACTTTGATTTTGGCCATGCAAATCTACATGTTCTACGATGCAATTCATTGGAATTATTCGATTCTAATGCATTTTTCTGTACTTGCATCCCTTGTTTCATATAGGACACCACACTAGCTGAGGCCCACTCCCCTTTGACGATCATAGAAAGGTGTGTTCATTTTTTGATGCTTGCAAGTAAAAGGTGACTTCTGAGGCCCCAAGGGTAGGGGCATTTCACAGGAATTTCCTCCCGATGGAGTGGGGACTTAAACAGCTTTTGTTCAGGGGTAAACTCAAATCCCCAACCCTTCCCTGGGTCCCTAGGGGTGGGGGCTTCAATTAACTAGTGCATAACCGGTTTGTCCCCAGCCAAATATAAGTTAAATATTATGCATCAATAATATTTTTTTAGCTCAAAGGAAAGTCAGTAGAGTGCACAGAACGTTTTCCCATTTCTGTTGGATCAGAATAAAGAGAGCCTCTGTTATATGTTTCTGCTGTAGTTTCATTGTTTTCACCTCTTCCTAAAACCCAATAGAAGTATCTTGATCCAAGTTTTCAAACTTTTCTCAGGGGGAGCATGCCCCCTCAAACAGAAATTATTTTGTTTTTCTGTCTTATTTCTATTTGCTCTCCCCCCCCCCCCCCACCCCCCCCCCCATATTTTTTCAGTATTTTAAGTGCAATTAGGTGAAATTCAAGTACTTTTTTTTCTTTTCTGGACATTGTAAACCTGAAACTTCATGAATTTCAGACCCTTCTACAAAATTGCTCCACCCATAATATGGAGTTATGTATTTGGAACACTTTGGACTTTGCGGCCTTCTGCTTAACACTCGTATGGCCAGGAGTAGTGTCTGGTCCAATATCTTTTGACGGGTCTGCACGCAAGTATAGTAACTTGTGTTATTTCCATTATGAAATCTAGTAGCAACTTGTTTCAATATACAGCTGAGGGTTTTTATAGAATTGGGTCAACATTTTCATTGTAGTACTCCAGGGTAGCCTGCTAGCCGGCTCTCCAGTGGGTTTTTTCGGATATTCGATTTTTTGGCGCGCGGGATTCCTGTGTCACTGAAAGGAGAGCCGGCAGGAAAGGCCCACCTTTTTTCATGCTTCCCGTTCGCTGACGAACGGAGGCCGCTGATTGGCCAACTCATATGAGCTGTCAGAAATGTGTCAACATTCATCAGATGTGAGTTTATTCACGGGGGCATTGAAGGAAAACAACGGGGTTTATTAAGTCGAGAAAGCTATTCCTGACTATTTCATGCTTAGCAATCGATTGCCTTACTGAAAGGAGATACATACTTGCAATTTTGCCAACGGTGAAAGCCCTTTTATTTTGAATAGCGAAGAAGGGGCTCGAAGCGCTGAATTTTGGACGCGCTCTCAAGCGAAGACAGTCAGTTGAGCGTATTATCGTGGAAGATGAATCTCAGAAGATGAAAAAGCCAAAGTACAAAAATTCGAAACGTTTAATAAGCTTAATAAATGAAAGCTTAATTTTGTCTTTGCAGTTTCGAATATTTTGACTTGTTGTCGAAGCAATCTTCACAAACAAACATATTATTTCCGAGCAATTCTCCTGTTTCCGTTTTCTTAGCCTTAGCACGGCTTGGTCAAAAAGTCTGTGTGATTAAAACACCAAACATAAGGAAACATTACAGTGATTTAGTAAGAACCAGAATCTTCTGTAAGCTAAATTTCAGTCACTCGCTGTCGAGTGACTCTGCAAAGTGAGCTACGATCGAGAGCGAAGAGGCGGCGGAAATTCACGCTAAACCTGAACACTATATTCTGATTCTTCCACGGCACAGAATTTACAAAATGATATTCAAATTACACACAGATTCCTTGCATGCACGAATTTCTCCGAGTCTTTTCTCTCTTCTGGGTGGTAGAAATATATTTTCTGTCGAGGAGGTCACTTGTTCTTTGCCAGATACACCGAACTTTTCTTTCAAACTCAAACTAGTAAACTCAAGCACGGCAGGATCATCTACGGAATTGTGCGTTGATTGTTTTGACGAGATTGCTTTCAGTTTCGGTAGGTCCCGGTAAACCATCTTCGTGTTAGCAAGCGTAGCAAGCGTTCGTGTGTATTTCCAGGGAAAATAACATAGATTGAAATAGGCATGAAAGCGGCGAGAAATTCGACGAGCGAGATCCCCAGCATGAAAACTTCACCAAAACGCACAGCGAGCGCTTACTGCTGATGCCAGCAGTCTAATTAGCAAGCGTTCGCGTGTATTTCCAGGAAAAAGAAACAGAGAAACAGTGAAGAAAGCGGCGAGAAATTCGACGAGCATGTTAGCTCCACAAGAACGCTAAAATTACCGACTTGATATTACAACTGTAAATAGGAAAGCTGTCATTTTGTGTTTGCATGTTCCGACCGCTTATTGGCTAGATTTGACAGGTATTGTGCATGTTATTCGATGCGAAGCGTTGAGCCGTGACGGGGGCGGGCACGACAAAACATGGGCCTTTCCTGCCGGCTCTCCTTTCTTCTCTCTCCCCTCGCGACACAGGAATCCCGACGCCACAGGAACCCCGCGCGCGCCCTAACGAATTCTTCTCTGGAAAACCCACTGGAGAGCCGGCTCGCAGGCTATACTCCAGGGTGGAGAACTTTCACATTATATTTCTCTGTTTTTCATTTTGTTGTTCATGGCACACATTTAGTTTCAAACATAGACCAAAATCAAGGAAGTGATTCTAAGTGTTTCAGTAACTGGATTTTTGGCCACTTTGCCAAAATTGCCCGGAATGATCTGGGGGTACCTTATGCTGTCCCTACACAAATACAATATATCTCAGGCCAGAGTTGTCTCGGTCACAAGTGAATTGTTTGATTTCAACACAGAGGGATTGTATAGAGGCAAGTCTGGGGACCAAATATCCCCTTATCCCCATATCTTGCCTCATTTGGTGCCTCGGCTGTATCCCTGCAAAATATCTGAAAAATATCCCCCTAAAATATTTGGTAATCTTTTCAACCCTAAAAAAAGTTTGCAGTTTCAAATTTTGTAATGACTAAATTTTCAAATAAATTGGATTGCTTGGATTGGATTTATTTATTTTATTGCTTGGCACATGTCCCACGGCCATATACCTGTCAAGAAATAGGACAGTGAAATTCTTGTTAGGGCTGCTGTTAGGCCTAACAGACCTAACAGTCCCAAACAGCAGGGAGAAAACATTCCTTACTCCACCTATAAAACGACAGGCACCCGTTATGATAACCCCTGACCGCCCTGACAGACCCAACGGACCTTACGGCCCTAAAAGCCCTAACGGCCCTTACAGCCCTAACCGCCCTAACCGCCCTAACGGCCCTAACAGCCCTAACAGCCCTTACAGCCCTAACCGCCCTAACAGCCCTAACAGCCCTAACGGCCCTTACAGCCCTTACAGCCCCTAACGGCCCTACAGCCCTAACAGCCCTAACAGACCTAACAGCCCTTACAGCCCTTACAGCCCTTACAGCCCTAACAGCCCTAACAGCCCTAACAGGCCTAACAGCCCTTACAGCCCTAACAGGCCTAACGGCCCTTACAGCCCTTCCCTAACAGACCTAACAGCCCTTCCCTAACAGCCCAACAGCCCTAACAGCCCTAACAGCCCTAACAGACCTAACAGCCCTTACAGCCCTAACAGCCCTAACAGACCTAACAGACCTAACAGACCTTACAGCCCTAACAGCCCTAACAGCGCCCTAACAGCCCTAACAGCCCTAACAGCCCTAACAGCCCTAACAGCCCTTACAGCCCTTACAGCCCTAACAGCCCTAACAGCCCTAACAGCCCTAACAGACCTAACTGCCCTCATTCCTTACAAGACCGTACAGCCCTAACAGAACTAACAGCCCTTACAGGACCTAACAATCACGTGATTGATGATGTCACGTGATTGATGATGTCATCAAGTTTTGATTGGCATACATCAATCACGATCCATATGCTTGTGCTCATGTAGATAAACTTCCATTTCGGTGTTGAATTCGTCACAACAAAACTATAACAATGCATAGGAACTCAACGCATCACTTTAATTTCAAATTTGATTAAAAAACAGTTGTTCTCAACCCTTTGAGTGCATGTATTATTCATTCATTATTGACAAATCGGAGCCTCTTAAGTTGGCCTATAATGGCTAATTATTTCAGGGACAGATGGTCACTTTGGTCGCACTGTTGGGTTCGTTTCTTACTCGATCTCTGCGATTTCTTAAACTTCAAGAAATTAGATATTGATTAGATTTATTGGTTCTGAATACACAGATCTGTAGAAATTTTAATCCGATTACAAAGAAACAGCAACATAGGCAAATAAGGAGATTCAACGTTCTCGTTCCCAGTGTCCTACATTGTCTGCGCATGCGTCGCGCCAATGGGAACTTGATTGTGCGACGATTTTGAATGGTTTGTCTTTCGTTCTAACTTTTAGGGGTTAAAATCACGATGGTCGTGATCTTCAATAACTTTTAGGGAGATTGGTATCTTTTAGGGCCGAAACTGTGTCCAAATTGTTTCTTCTTATGATGGTGCTTCCAAAAACCGTGTAAGAAAGAGAGATTATTCGATTCGAGAAGACGATAAATTAGAAACACGGAAATTTCTTGATGGGTATCTTTTACCTGTTACCTATCTATGTCCTTCGCGCCTACTTGGTACATAAGACCTCATCTTTTAGGGTAATTTTTGAGCCACGCCATGGCCCGCAATGTTTAGTATCTTTTAGGGGTGAAACTGAAAATTTCCGACGATCATCCCCGACAAAATTATAGTCCCCGGGCTAACTGCTAATGGGATATATAGGAAATATACATGAAAAATACATTCTCGTACCCTGTCCCATCTCTCGCAGGGGAGGCTCTGAGGACATCCATTTTAGGCCTTCGCTGATTGGCTGATTTTGAGCTTTGGAGCAATGCGCTGAAAGGGTTTTCTCTCGCGCTTGCGTGACTGGCTGTCACCGAACTGCGAGGTTACGAGCCGGGGAGCTCTGGGTTCGTTTGTCACAACAATTCAATTCAATTTTTTCAAGATATTTCCCAAAAACATGTGAGGCGAGAACGTCTTTCTTGTGTCAGAAGCTGCGCATCAAAGTCATTCTATCTGTAGATCTGTTCTTGCGAATTTTCGTGACCATTTCGTAACACCCGGCGTAATCAATCGAACGTTCGGTAATCGAACTCAATCGAATACCAATCGTTCGATTGATTTTCGACTTGTTCGGCAATCGAACATAATCGAACTACTGAGCTACTACACGTTTTTTAAAAGATTATGTGCTGAGACAATAACCCAAATGTTAGGGCTGTTAGGGCTGTTAGGGCTGTTAGGTCTGTTAGGTCTGTTAGGGCTGTTAGGGCTGTTAGGGCTGTTAGGGCTGTTAGGGCCCTGTCGGGGGTTTATCATATTTAAGTGCGACCCCCCCCCCCCCCCCCCCCCGTCTTTTTCGAGGTGGGAGTAAGGAATGTTTCCTCGCTGCTGTTTTTCCCTAACAGCAGCGCTATGCTATTTGGGACTGTTAGGTCTGTTAGGCCTAACAGCAGCCCTAACAAGAATTTCCGGGCAATTTTGGAATAAATATTGTCCTGAATAAATCGTGAAAGTTATTGTGTCCCCTGGTTATTGTGTCGCCCAGCTGACCCCCAGCCAGTAATCCTCGTTGAGAGCAGTAGGCTGTATTGGAAAAAGAAAAAAGTAAAGTCCCCCCCTGCCCAGAAGGGCGTTGAAAAGTGACCCCCACCCCTATGGAATTTCTAAAAACAAATTACAGTATTTGTATGGAAAAGAGCAAGGAGCATGCTAATTCTGACTGTAAGCCGTGGGACATGTGCCAAGCAATAAATAAATCAAGCCAATCAAGCAATCAAATTTATTTGAAAATTTGAAAATTTAGTCATTACAAAATTTGAAACTGCAAACTTTTTAGGAAAAGATTACCAAATATTTTAGGGGGATATTTTTCGAATATTTTGTAGGGATACAGCTGAGGCACCAAATGAAGCAAGATATGGGGATTAGGGGATATTTTGGTCCCCAGACTTGCCTCTATACAATCCCTCTGTGTTGAAATCAAACAATTCACTTGTGACCGAGACAACTCTGGGCTGAGAGATATGGTATTTGTGAAGGGACAGCATAAAACTGTCTATCTCAGGGGTCATATGAGTCAAGAAATAGGACAGGACACTGGCAATTCTTGTAGGGGCTCCTGTAAGGCCTAACAGCCCTAACAGTCCCAAACAGCACAGGGCTGCTGTTAGGGACAAACAGCAGGGATAAAGCATTCCTTACTCCCACGTCTAAAAGGCGGGGCACATATTATGATCAACACCTACAGCCCTTACAGCCCTAACAGCCCTGGCTGGTCTGACAACCCTAACAGCCAACAAACCTAACAGCCCTAACAAACCTAACAGTCCTAAACAGCAGAGAGGAAGCATTCCTAAAAGGCGGGGCACATATTATGATCAACACCTAACAGCCCTCTGTTAGGACTGTTAGGGCTGTTAGGTCTGTAAGTGGTGTTAGGGTTGTTAGGTGTTTATCATAATTTGTGCCCCAGGTCTTTTAAGAGGTGGGAGTAAGGAATGTTTTCTCGATGCTGTTTGGGCTGTTTAGGTCTGTTAGGCCTAACAACAGCCCTAACAAGAATTTCCCTGTCCTATTCCTTGACAGGTTAGGGGTTGGGCAACTTCTTGATTGTGCGTGCCGCATGTGTTAGCCACAACACCAAGATATCTTGCATTTATTTTTCTCATGTGAAACAGGTGCCTGTTTTGTCCCTACCCCAATGTTGTCCCAGGGTCTTCTCCATCGTTTTTCAAAATGGTGGTTGGCTCGGGAGAAGACCCTGGGTCACATGACCGTTTCACAACAAAGGACAACCTCGTTCCCATGTTTTCAAACAGTGGTCATGTGACTCAGGGTCTTCTACTTGACCAACCGCCATCTTGAAAATTACCCACAAGACCCTGGGGACGAGGTTGATATCTCGCCTCATGTGAACAAGCCAAGGTGTAGACAAGGTGTCTACATTTTTATTAGTTGAGTTGTCCTCATGCTTTTTGTGTTTTGTAAAAGGCACAAAGGCAATAATATTAGTCTAAATATAATAAATGTATTTTTTGATACTACAATTAACTACTAGACCATCTTTAATTCCTTATAATGGTTGGGAGCTCCGCTTTTAGGCAGTGCCTAAATCTATATATTAAATGTGATCATTTTCCGTTGCAAATAGTGCGTGCATTCGGACAATGTGAGCCGCGCGCATAAGCTGATGCGAGCAGAGTGGTATGGACTCTTATTTCCCACGGCAAATCAGCCAATCATTTCGCGAGAAAACTAACTGTTATGGTAAAAATATTTATTCCTCAGTGGAAAAAAACTGCATTATCTGACAGAGTAGTAAGTAGAATAATTTCACAAGATAATATTATTGATAGATACGCCAGAGAAATAAATATCAGACATTTTACCAGGATTCCGGGCAATTTTGGCAAAATGGCCAAAAATCCAGTTAATGAAACACTTAGAATTGCTTGCTTGATTTTGGTCTATTTTGGAAACAAAATGTATGCCATGAGCAACAAATGAATAGGAGAAATATAATGTCAAAGTTCTCCACCCTGGTGTACTACAATGAAACTATGTCAACCCAATTCTATAAAAACTCTCAGCTGTATATTGAAACAGGTTGCCATCTAGATTTTATAATGGAAATAACCCAAGTTCCTAATGCGTGCAGACCCTTCAAAAGATATTGGACCAGACACTATTACTCCTGGCCATACGGGTGTTAAGCAGAAGGCTGCAATGTCCAAAGGGTCTGAAATTCATGAAGTTTCAGGTTTACAAGATGTCCAGAAAGGCAAAAAAGGGTACTTGAATTTCACCTAATTGCACTTTAAATACGGAAAAAATGTTTTTTTTTTGTGGGGGGGTGGGAATAGAAATGAGACAGCAAAACAAAATAATTTTGGTTGAGGGGGCATGCTCCCCCTGAGAAAAGTTTGAAAAACTTGGATCAAGATACATCTATTGGGTTTTAGAAAACAATGAACCTACGGCGGAAACATATAACAGAGGCTCTCTTTATTGTGATCCAACAGAAATGGAAAAAACGTTCTATGCACTCTGCTGGCTTTCCTTTGAGCAAGGAAAATATTATAGATGAATCAAATTTAACTTATATTTGACTGGGGTGGAAGGTTTTCAAGAAATAAATTATAATAGATAAGTTAGCTATTAATAGATAGAATAAAGTAATCAATTCTATAATTTAATGAATGGCCAAAACACAGTTGAAAGTCTGATCATCTTTTCTAAATCGTACGGCCGAGGAATCAAATTTCCTGAAGAGATCGTCTAGTCAGAGAAAATATTTCTCATAAAACAAAAAAACATTCTTACCAATTAAGAGCTTGCAGTTTAGTCCACTTCATACTGAATGTTTGTCCAACTCCAGCGAACAGTGAGTTTCCAATCCACACCGCACCCATTATATACGTGACTTTCAAAGCTATTCCATGTCTAGGGAGCTGAAGAACCCACAAAACACGGCAAAACACGAAAACTCCCGCGCTCGATTTGGGCGCCATTGTTGTTGTACTGTAACTCGTGACAAATGTTTTCAGTTCCTGTGAATTCAGCTATAGTCCTGACACTTTCGCATTCAGTGGAGGAGTAGAACATGTGTCTAATTAAATAGAATTGCAGCCTGTAATTTTTTCTCGTGAAAACGACTCCAAAACTCGAAAACAAACAGGGCAGGCTATCGTGTGTGACTATACAACTACAACTCTTGCCGCTTCGGGTCACGTGGTGGTCATGAGCAAAGACGTTTGTCAATAGAAACTTTATTTCCGCTTCCTGTAAAGTGTAGTTTGTGTTTTCGGTGAACAGAGATCCAATTATACCACGCTCGGTGTCGGCGCTCGCCAGGCATTGTGTCGTTCAAGGTACCGAAAGTATCTGTTTTTAAAAAACAGATACTTAGTCCATCAACTGTCGAGGAGAGCCGAAAATTTGTGGTTCACTCAAAGTCAAGGGCAATAAGGGGAAAAACCGTTTCCGTGTTAATCCTCGACTATCGAGTAGTCTCAAAAAGATATGATGGCAAGAACAGGATGCCTCTCTTTGGTGGTTTACTTTCGGCTTACCCGGCTTGTTCTTCCCCCTTCTTCCTGCCGGGCGCAATTTCCGTCTAGGTCTCTCTGGTGCTTCCATTTCTTTCTGCTCTTCTACGATAATTTTAACATTCCTCGATCCCTTCCTCATCCCTCGACCCAATGTTTGTATTCTATGGCTTCCTCTTCGCGTATTTTTATCCTTTGAGGCGTAAGTGATAGCACGGTTCTGCAGTTGGAGACAGAGTGTTTTTTCTCGGCCTTGAAACTCCGACTGGAAGAATTTCAGGAGCAAGCCGGCAAAGAAAATACTCCAACTTGATTATCATTCCCTATTCTACCAACTCTCTTTGGATTCCATGGCTTCTTCTTTTCTTCTTCGGGCATTTCTCCTTTGAGTAATTATTGTAGGTCGTTTTTTTAGCCGCTAGCAGCCCTGTAGTCTTTTTGTGCCTGTGATTTAGCTTTCACGTGAGCATCAACACCCCCCTGACAACGCGCCCCTCCCCCGTTAGTTGAGCACTCCCTCCTGACAACGCGCCCCTCCCCCCGTTAGTTGAGCATGCTTGACGTCACAATAGGGCTATTGTGACGTAGGGTAGACAGGAAAACGTACACATCCGGGACTTGCTGAGACGTCCAAAAATCGGATCGACCCCTAGCAATTTCCACAGGTTACTCAAATACTCACACAGGGTACCCAATACTATATTTGCAGTTTTTGACGCTGTTTTCTTAGGTATGGTGCTCCGCTTTGCGGCGGACTTCGGCCGCCGCAAGGAGCTCCGCTATAAATTCTGAAAGCCTCTCAGAAAATCAGAACCAACCCTCTGATATTATTTTTCAAAATTCACAGTTGGAATTAGGAATATGACTTTGTCTTTTGTAGATACTGTACACGCGTCTTATTTAGGCCAGAACCTTTGGTGTTACATGTATTTCAGAAGGGGGGGGGGGGGGGGGGGGGGGGGGGGCAATAAACTTTATTTGACATAATCACTCACTTTTCAGGGGAGGAATCCTTAAGACTTTTCCCTTTGTTGGGAGTTAATTAGGGTAATTTTCTGGGAATTAGTTGTACTCTTTTGTTTAATGTGTGTATAGGGGATTCCAAGACTGGCCTGCATTGCAATAACATCCCCTTCTGGCACCTCTAGCTGGAAGCCAGCATCTCTCATCAGTTGCTGCCTCTCTTCTTTCTGGACCAACCTCAGCTCGGCTGCTAGAAGCTCCTTGATATTGCCATTGGACAAATTTTCACGTACTCCCTGCATCTCCTTTGCCTGTCGCTGTATTGTCTGGTCACTCGTTCTTCCATCTCTTGCCTTGGTGATGACAGTCATGTTCAGTGGCTGAAAAGCCATTGCAAAAAATAATAATTAACATTTTCATGCTCAAGGGAAGGTTTACAACATTTCCTCGCCTGGTTTAATTCGAACAGCCACCATTCATGGCTCCATCCTTTGAGCAAGGGAAATCAGACTTTACCCAAGGAACACAGTACTAAAGAAAGATATGTGTAAAATATTAGAGATCTTTGTGTGGATTCCTGTGGTTTCCTTCCCAGATAAACAAACAAACAAACCCTTTTTCTGATGCAAACAAATGTATTAGTATGCATGATATATTAAGCAAAGAAAAAAAGCCCTCTCCCCTACCTCAGTCTACTTATATATCATTCATTGTGGAATGGAGAAAGGGTGAGGGGTGCCTCAAGTGCAATCCCTGAAATTCAGCTGATAGTAGCTAAAATTGTACATACTGTTCCTCCTGTAACGATGGAAACAGTTTTGCTCCCACAGTCATTCAACTTTCTCTTTATTAGTTTTCCATCCAGCCTTTCTTCTATTGAAAGAGGGCCATCTGTACTTGCTGCAACTGTTTTCACTGCAACTGGTTTGGGGAATTGGACTATGGCTCTGGTACATATCATCTCGTGTTTCTCAAGAGTTTCAATTGGGTATACTTAACAATTAGACCTCAAGGCCGAATGTGCTATGATGAATAGACCATGAGGCCGAAGGCCGAATGGTCTATTGATATCATAGCACATGAGGACGAGAGGTCTAATTGTTTTAGTATAAACCTACTAGTTGGTCGGTTTTGGCAATGAATGCCATTATTTCATGTTGAAAAAATCAAGTTTCTTGCAAAGAAAGGTGGTGGTTTTGCCAGGCACGGTCTATCACTAATAGACCATTAGTAGCTCAGCCAATCAGAATGCAGGATTTGTAATAGACCATTAGTTGGTTTATACTAAATTGCTACATTTGCGGCAGTGACCACTCATTGTTCGGATCAGTTGAAAAAGTACCCTGCAATAGGAAATAAGTGTACTCTTCAATTAGTAATCATTACAAGTAATTCATTACAAAAGTCAAATCATTTCTGCATGTATATTGGATATTTATTTGTATATTCTTCATTCAATTATATTTACTCATTTATTTAAAACATTAAATAAATTAGGGACCAATCATTATTTATTTAGGGGGGAATGGGTGGGAGGGGGCAAGGGTCAAGGCAATTTTAAATTAGCAAAGAGGGGAGGGGGCTGTGTTTTTAGGTTCAAAAAGAGAGAGGTCATTATTGTTAGTTATTCATTTATTTGGTTGTTTGTGTACCCTGGAGCTTGTGTTATTGAATCTCCTGTGAGGATAATCTTACAGACAGGACAGGTGTTTTCGCCATATTGTTGGCAATGTTGAGCCCAAACATTTATGCAGACCAAGCAATAATAGTGTTCACTTGGGCCAGCCACTGGGGCATCTACAACTTCTTTGCAAATTGGGCACAGTTCCAGTTCATGAATGTTCACTATTCGCTCGGCTGGTGGCATTCCGTGGTTTGGGAACAGGGATGAAGACCGGTCTGCAGGTATAAAGTGCGCATCTCCGAGATCGAAAAAAAGAACTATTGTTCGCATGAACGAAATGAAGTTTTTAATACAAGCTAGTCAAATGTTTGGGTTAAAAAAAACTTATCTTCGCGCATTCCTTAAACGGCTTGACACAGAGAAAAAAGCAACACACGTCGGAAACGCAATCGCGTATACGATCTTTTTCAAACAAGAAGCGCTGCTTTTTAATGAAAAATATATTATATTTTAAAAATTCATCTTACCTTGATCTTCAATGGTGTTTCGTCCATCTGGCAAAAATTGTTAAAACGTCTCGGCGAAGAACTCTCCTTGAACGATATTTGTTTACAAAACGTTTGAATTTTCCCGGCACAGCGCCATTTTATGCGCCCGCGTAGTGAACCGGGCGACCTGCGATATGCCAGCAAATAACAGAGAGAGAGATTGGAACCTAATGTCGCCGCTAAACAGCCGTGTTTGATGCTTGAAACTTTATTAGAAACATACAGCTGAAATTCTGCTGACTGGGAAAGTGGGGATCATCACCAGGGTCATTATGGTCATCACTGTTGTCCTCTGGATCATCAGATTTTAGATAAAAGTCCTTTTTTCCAGGTCGTAGCAAATTTCTCCACGTCATTTAGAACATTTGGAAGACAGATAAAGTAGCCTCTGGTTTCTCCATTGACAGTCACGCATGAAGAATGGAATGAGCGGCCGCAGGTGAGGCGGTGTGCAGCTTCAGATGTGCCACAGCATCCTGGAGAATCACAGTCTATTGATGGATTTGGCTCGTCCCCTCCTCACGAGTATCCCAAGGGGAAGGACTTTCGTGGGAAATCTACACCAAAGCTTGTCAGTCGGTAAGAAGCCTTTCCATATGGACGCCCTGCCTTATTAAGTGTTCTTGACTGGCGGTGAGAAGTGCCAAGATTTTTCGCAACTCGTTCAAATATGGACAGCATTACTTCAGAAGATAGTCCTGCAGTGATAAAAGAACAACAACACTGCTTAGTAGACTTGCAATCAGAATACTGATTTGGACTGGCTTATAAGGGAAGTAGTCCACTTGGCTTGCGTTAGATTACATGCACGTGATTTTGCTGACTAATGCAAACATGCATAATGTAATATTTTTAGTAATTAACTAGGAGTAATTAAAATGAGTGAATAAGCTGATTATTATAGAAGCAGTAGGTGTGATTGTTTTCTTATGCTGATTTTTGTTGCTAAACAATATTTTTTTTAGTAAAAAAAAACAAGTATTTGGCATAATATACAGTCATATAGTCAAACAACAGCAACATAAACACCTAAAATATGACTGGCATCTTTATCAATCATTAGAATCTTTGCTAGCTTTCTTTTGGTAAGAGTTAAAATATTTTAGAATTCCAGATTTTTGCAGAAATGTATGATCATGTACCTATCAGTAACTTTAAGTCTTGGTCACTGTAGCCCCGCTGATACCTTCGCACATAAGAATGTTGAAAACAATGTTCAACATTGGACCTTGCCATAATAATAATAATAATAAGTATTTGGAGCATTATATTACCTCAAAGCTCTTACAAATTTATATTAGATATATGTAGAAAAAAAAAAATATATATATAAAAGTATCATTAAAGTATATAAAATTACATTAAAATTGTATTCAGGATAAAATGATAAAAACATGAAAGAAAAGCAAAAATTTAAAACACAAATTAAACAAAATGTTTACTAACTAAACAGGTGTTTTTTAAGTTTAGTATTAAAAACCTGAACACTTTCACTGCGTCTAATATCCATTGGAAGATCGTTCCACAATGTGGGAGCGCAGTGGGAAAAGGCCCTGTCCCCATAAGTTTTTGTGTAAGATCATGGAACGCGGAGCAGGAGCTTGGAAGACGATCTGAGTGAACGACAAGGCGTGTACGGGTGAATGAGTTCAGAAAGATAGGTTGGGGCCAATGAATGGAGGGCTTTGTAGGTGATGAGAAGGATTTTGTAAGATATTCTAAGACAGACAGGAAGCCAGGGGAGGTTAATTAAGACGGGAGTTATGTGATCGGATTTTTTAGAGAGAGATACCAGGCGAGCTGCAGTATTTTGTATCGGTGTGACCTATCGGTGTGAGAGTGTGACCTTTGCGATGCGTTGGACCAGTTACGTGTTGCCGTAGTCCCGCCGACTCGAGGAGATCGTTCATTTTGATGGTCTCCTGTTCTGATGCGACATCCATATGTATCGGTTGAAGTTTTGAAATAGTTGAATCGGGAAGACCAAAGAGAATGCTATTGCAGGAGGCAAGGCGCGAAGTAATAAAAGCGTGAACAAGACGTTCGCAGTCGATCTGTTGCAAGTGTTTTCGGATACTTCTGATAGCGAGAGATGCGGATTTACAAATAATAATAATAATAATAACGACGACGACGACGACGACGACGACGACGACGACGACGACGACGACGACGACGACGGCGGCGGCGGCGGCGGCGGCGGCGGCGGCGGCGGCGGCGGCGGCGGCGGCGAGGCTTAAGTTGACTTTAGTGCCCAATTTGCTGACTTTAGTGCATTTTGCTGACTTTAGTGCATTTTGCTGACATTAGAACCACAGTTGCTGACAAAAGGCCAAAAGTGCTGACATACGGCCCCTTTTTGCTGACAATGGTGCAGACTTCCAGAAACCAGTCTTAAATAAAAGCTACAGTTACGAAACGTTACTGGGCATATGCAAGATACCATATCGCATAAGTGTGCCCCATCCTTTTCTCAAGAATCTCCCTTGAATTTACTATGGCTTGGTTGGAGGTTGCTGACATTAGAACATTTTGTTAAGTTTTACGACATCCGCACGCCCTTTTCCAGAGCAATTCCACGTTTTACAATCCGTATTTTGTGCCAGAACGCAGTAAGAAATTCGCAATATGTGCTAGAAACATGCCGAAACCAAGCTGGGATATAGAGAAAAGCGAACGAACAACGCACATCAAATGGAAATGAAACATTTTCCCCAGCTACATTAAGGCATGGCTCTCAAAGATCACTGACTCACAAAATTTAGGGGGTTTTAACAATTTCGTGGCCAAGAAACAAGTATGTTTTGAGTCTTGTCTCCATGACAACGAAGAATGTGACCTGTGTTTTAACCGTTTTCCACAAGCTGCCTGTGAAAACGTAGAAAGACTGGACTTTCAAAAGAAGTTTAAATGCAAGGTAATTAAAGTTGGGCAAGTATTTCCGATCGAACTGGAAATCGTGACTTTTTCAATTAAATGGGTTCTCCTTTAAGGCCCGTTCACACGGCGCGATCTTAGCTGCGATTTGAGGTGCGATTTTTGCGGCGATCGTCGGCGTCATATCGCATGGTGTGAACGGCCGGCGATTTGGCTCTGCGATATTTGTCAGTTTGTTGGCGATCTGAAGAAATCGCACCCGCCTCGCAGTGGAATTTGAACATGTTCAAAACGCCTGCGACGTCGCGGCGACATCGCAAGTGAAATCGCCATAAGATCGCCGGCCGTTCACACCGTGCGATATGACATCGCCATGGGATCGCCACAGAAATCGCACCTCAGATCGCAGCTGAAATCGCGCCGTGTGAACTGGCCTTTAGACATCTTTTAGACATTCTCGCTTTTCCGTTTTCAGAAGCAGTTCAGAGTAAAAGGTCACATTCCATGTTGCCACGGAGACAACACTATAATGTTGCTTGTTTTTAGTGCCCATTAATATGACTGAAGTTTAGTAATAAAATTCTGAAATTTACTCAAGATAGACCACCCGCTAAGACTTTGGGCCACCAGTTTGAACTGGGTGTTCTAGTCCAAAAGTGCGCTGATAGCTCCAAGTAGGAGGGGGCCCTTCAGAGCCGCGATTTATAGGAAATACAAATGGAACTGAAAACTTATGCTTTTCCTTCGCCATCTTCTACAACGGCACCTGCGTTTGGAGTTGTGCCTCACACCTTCAGAAATATCTGGATCCGCCCCTGGAGTCACCTTAATCGATGTGGAGATTTTCATTCTAACCATATTTATAATATAGCTACGATATAACGCGCGCTCTGATTGGTCCAAATCTATGCTCTCTTTCACCGATAAAGTAATACGTCTCCCCCGCCATACGATATTACGTGCGCTCTGATTGGTCCAAATCTATGCTCTCTTTCACCGATAAAGTAATGGGTCTCCCCCGCTACAACTTTCTATGACTTTATCGGCAAATAGCGCAATTGTGATGTTGGGAGAGCCACTCGAAACGTTCTCGTGTCTCTCCCAACATCACGCGTGCTATATTGCGCTGATAAAGTCATAGAAAGTTGTGCTCTAATGCTTATTATATAAGTAACACCAGAAGACTGACTTAATGCACTGACTCAGTTTCATTTATTCGTTTTACATAAACAAAGTAAGCAAGTCTCTTATCCGTTCTACCTAAGTAGTTCCGAATCTTATAGACGTCTCCATTAATGTTAATCTTGGTTAGCAGTCGATGCAAGTGCCTGAACTGCAACAGTTGCTACTTAGATGTTTTTAAAAACCGTTCATGAAAATGTTGCACCATTATCTGCCATGCAAATGCTCATAACGCTTTAACAATGTTCTTTTGTTCGATCTACAGGGCATATTGGGCATTTCCCCCATCCTGTATCCTCGCAAGAGTACCCCTAATCAAGTTTAATAAAACTGTTTTTGTTTTCACGTTGCGTATGGTGTCTTTTATCAACAGTACTAGAACAGAAACATTGATACCAATAGTCAGTTATCGATGTGCCCCACTTCCTCTTGTTAACTCGCACTCACTTCTTTACTTTCTCTTTTCTTTAGAACCGTCAATCATCGATGTGTCCTACCTTCTCTTGATAACTCATCTCTTTTCAATTGTAAATTGATGCATCCTTTTCTGTTTATAACTCTTCTTTTCTTTTGAATAATCAATCATCGATGTGTCCTACTTTCCCTTGTTACCTTAATAAACTGTCAAGCATTGTTTGCAATTGTCAGTTATGGATTAGCCCTACTTTTTCTTTTTAACTTGTTCGCTATTCCAGAGTGTGCGTATTTTATCGACACACTTGGCCTTCCATCTTCTGTCCTCATCTTTTCCCCATATCGCTTTGACATCTGCATCATCAGCTGTAAGGAATACATCTTCTATCTCGCGTTTGAGTGGGCGGGAGGACCCTCTTATAAGGCGCTTGAATACTCTGTTTAGGGCCTGATTCTGGTCATCCATCCAGCGTATAAGTATTGCGCGTCCGGGTAATTTCGCCTTACCACTTGGAGAACTTGATGTGCTCGACGCTGCCCCTTCCCTTGACTGGGCAATTTTCTCTGCTCGCTGCTGCGCATCCTCAATCAGACTCGCTGCTTCTTGCGCGTCTGCCTCTCGTCCAGGATTCTGGTTGTACCATGTAGTAGCCGTCTTCAGCTCGTGCATCATAAGCGTGGCGAGTTTGTCTCGACCTTCCACGTCAAAACCATCATCCTTTGAATGACCGGCGGTCACCCACATTTTTCTAATATCGGTTGCTGATATGCGTCGGTTTGGCAGCGTGTCGGTTTTGTTAACGAAGGACGAAATGCATGTAGCAATTTGGTTGCTCTCCACGCTTGATCCGGTATCCGCGAGGAAGAATGCGTTGCTCGTGTCGGCGTTCGGCAGTTTTGCTCGAATCAGCTTCTGGTAGGCGATCATCATATGGGCCGTCTTGGGTTTTAATGCCAAAGTTAATGGTCCGTATTTTTTCAAGGTCTTGTGCTTGGCAATTGACACTGTGATGTGGCTGTCTTTCTCTTTGCGGTTTTCAAACTCGGTTATAGTCAGGCCCGAGACACTTGAGGACCGCCCAGCTAGGTCGTACAGTAGCTTCGTCATGATGTAATTACGCAAGAGTGCGTATTCGGAAGTATGGTACAACGGTGCAATCCCATTCTCTAGCCCCGTGTATCCGAATATCAGTCGAGCTCTAGCTCTCTTCGCCAGATCTGACGTCATTACGCTTGCTAAGTCGTCGAGTGTCATCTGAGATGCTCTCTCTTCTGCTCTGCGTACACTTTCTTGTGTTGCCTTGTCTTGGGCCAAGGCTTTCCGCCATGCACGTTGCACATTCTTTAAATGGCCAACTTTTGTCTTCTCTTCAGCAGTGATCTTCTCCCCAAAGCGGTGTAACACGAAGCCTAAGTACTCTTCTAAGGAAAAAGAGTATGCTTGAAGACTAGATGCAGCTAGACCTTTCTCTATGTTCTCTCGATTGCGTGCGTCAATCCATGTACTTCGCTTTTCTCCTTGTGGCAACAAAAACGCTTGCCATACCGCATCTGTGCTCCCCCACGTCTGTAGGATGGTCTTTGATCCAAGTTTTCCTGCTACTGGTTCTGCAATATCTGAAACTTGCTGCCTCTTCTGTTTCGCTATTTTATCATCTTTTTTACCACCGTCCGGGCCAGTCACGTGCTTTTCGAAAGCTTCTAATGTGTCTTCTACTCTGGCTCGCCCAAGTTTAGGCACTTTAGTGGGTGGTTCTTCGTCAGTGGATGTCCCATCATCTTTTGTTGGGTCGTAAGTGGTGTCTGCGATGTCATCATCGAAATCTGATAAAAGCACCTCCTCCGATGAATCTTCAGCTGCTGGTGGATCTCTTAGGGGAAAAGTGCGGCGAGGACAAAGAGACGCTTTGCTTGACGGTGGGGGGCCCTTGTCATCAGGAACTTCATCGTTCTTGCACACTTCATCATTATTGTGAGTCTGCTTTACATTCTGCTTCAATGCGAGAATATCGTCTATTTTCATTGCTCCCTTTAACATACTGGAGTAAATGGTCGGGGACGTTGTTTTGAGGATGTTATGGGCCGATGCCAGGTGTCTTCCAAGAACAGTGCCCCACCAAACACATTTGCCTACTGGACACTTTTTCTTGGGGTTCTTTCGTTTCTGCTTTTGGTGCTTCATCTGCCAGACACTGACCCTGGACGGTTTCCAACGATGTACGTGTCGGAGGTGTCGGTACACTCTGGTGAAAGGTTTTGTACAAACAGGACATGGGCGTTTTTTCTGCGGATTTTTAGGAAGGATGGGGTCTACCGCGTTTGTTAGCTTTGCTTTTCTGGGCTTTGGTGTTGGCTTTCTGACGACTACTGGTGCATCTAAAACAAAATCAGTAAATAAATTATTTTAAAGTCAATTATCCAAGTCTGATCACGGCAGTTCCGTGATCTTCGAATGATCGATATTTAAAACAATGTGAAGCCAACAACAACTACTAGAGCAGATTTCGTATGACTGTGAAAAGTACCGTGACAAAGTTGTTCCGCGCCGCGACCGTGACCGTACCGCGACTACGCGATTTCATTGGCGATTTAATTCCATCTACAGCAGGCCAGGTTCCGTACCGCCACCGCGACAGTACCGCGCCGTACCGCGGCACTTTTCACAGTCATACGAAATCTGCTCTAAACTACTGGTCGCGACGGTCAATAAACGACGTGCCAATTCCAGGAAAGGTACACATGCTCAATTCGCTCTTCATTTCGTGCAGGAAAATATAGATAGGTGAAAAATAACTTTACTGACTCCTTAATAAATAGCTTGTCGCTTAGTTCGAGTAGTTTTGGGGTGCTAAAAATCAGGTCCACCAGTGAATTATGGTTGCATGCAGTAGTGTTTTTGACAGGTTCAACGCAAGCCGGGGCATCAAAGTCATCCCTTAAGGCCACTCACTTTTTTTATTTCGAACCACTATCAAAGATAAATCATTCAAGAGCGCCTGGCTTTTTGAAAGCACATACACAAGAAAATAACGATGTTGCATTTTTCTTGCATTACACTAAGTCGTTAGTGTGAATCCCACATCTGCTAATTGATGCTACTGCTAACCCACTCAGAAATCAATGAGCTCGATTGTGTTTGATTGCCCGTTTGATTTTGATTGATATAGTTTAGCAAAGACATCCAATAATTCTGGGCACATAGTGAGTTTCAAAGGTTTACCTTCAGCAACAACGACAACAATCACGTATATTGCCACTGTTCTCAACAAAAGGAGTGACATTAGGGGGACTTTCCATACGCTCAATCTTGTCCAAAATGCTCTCTTGGGGAAGCCGGAGGTCTTTTTAAGGAAATTTAAATTATGTGTTATCTAACAATTTCACGATCTTAACGCCATGTATGGAATTTGCTCATTTCAAGTTATGCTTTCAAATGTTCTCATACTAGTCACATGAAAAAGGAGAATTGCTTCCATAAATGCAAAAAAAAAATATGTTGTGTAAACATCACATAATCTGAAATGGGTAATTTACATTCATAGCCAAAGGCCTCATAAAAATACTTAGGCACTGCCTGAAAACGGAGCTCTCGATGACGTCACACCACATGACCAGGTTGTTGCACCCCCTTGCCATCAGAACAACATTGTACAAGTTTGGCAGTTTGGCAGTTTGGTTTTCTAACAATGTTCCCTTCTCAAGATATAAATTCTTTGTATACCATAGGGTTCCCATGTGTAGGGACATACAATAGGTTACTCATTTATTTAGTTTCCAATTTAGAAATTTAATGACGTCATGTAAAATGATCTGTTGATCGGTATGAAATTTCCCACACCCCCCTTGCACCAAGACAATTGGTGTCACAGGCCCCTAGCTTGGATCAATTGGGGAAATTGGATTAATGGAACAAAACTCCTTGGTCTCTGGGACCTTAATTAAATCAGTTTAAATTAATTTGCCATTTTCAAGGCAATAACCTGCACATTTTCTTCATTTGAGTCAAAAGGGGACTTTTTGGTTGTTTGGATGCTTTTTTTTTGGGGGGGTGGGGGGGAGGGCACACACCCCTTGCTACTGGCCTGTGTCACACCATATGACTGACCACTGTTCTTCCACCCCCCCCCCCCCCCTTAATTACCACCTAGACAACTACCCATGAGTTTAGCCTTCTTAGGTCCAACCCATAAGAGTCATGTGGAATGACATAGTTTCAGTGCTCCACTTTTAGGCATTTATTCTGTTGACATTTATTTTGTTGACTTAGTGCTACGTGGCCACAGGCTTGCCTGAACATATATCCACTTTTAGGCAGTTGCCTAAAGTTTATATCAGGTTATTGAAAATAATTAATAAACAGGGGAATTTAATTTTGGGAGGCATTGACTTCTGGTTGCCATTTTCTAGCTTTGGCCTTTAGGTCTAGCAATGTTTTTTTTTGTTTGTTTTTTTTTTTTGGGGGGGGGGGGCTCCATCTGGGCCATCCGGGGTCTATATATCTAATACTAAGGTGAAAATGAAAAAAACTTACCTCCTTTTGTCTGCTCTGTAGTTTCTGTTTCGTCAGAGTTTTTTTGATGACCTATGAAGAGAGAAGATGTCATGAGAGGGTGCTGGGGGATATACATCCAGTATCAAAATACAAAATAAAGAAGAATGCCATTTATTTGGCATTGATAGCCCTTTTAGTTCGAGAGCTATTCAAGATATTCTCTTTATGCAAATTAGGAAAAATGATGTCACAAACAGACCCTGGCACAAGCAACCAATAATGTTTTATGTATAACTCTGTTTCAGGGCCAGGATTCACTTAAAACTAATAGTAACAACAACAAAAAACACAACCACTGATATGTTTATTTCTATTACCATGGTAACACTATTGACACTGGGGCTGTCTATTTAATAAATAGGACAAATCTGAAACCTATTCACCTACAAGTGAAGTCCTACAAAACTTTGCCAAAACACTCTTGTTGGGTTAACAAACAAGTCAGGAAGTTTCAAAGACTTTCACAACTAAGGGAATATTTGAGAGATTTCACCTATTTTTCCAGGAATCACTTCTACAGCAAAACTTGTTACCATGGTAATGCTAATTAGCATATTGATGTTAGAGGTACTGGTTCTTCCACTACAAAGTGCATTCCCTATGAAATACATATGAAAAACCTATGAAAATTTCATAGCTTTTTCATAGATATTTCATAAGTATTTCATAGGTTGATACTATAAATCACTCTTATTTTCATAGGATTTCCATAGGGATTTCATAGGAAAATTTCATAGTACTATGAAAAGTCTCCCTTTGAAATCCCTGTGAAAAAGTGTCTCTTTCATAGCCTTGTTTCATAGGGAAACCCTATGAAAAAAATCCTGTCAATTAAATAAAACCCTATGAAAAAGCTATGAAATATGGCCCCATGAAAAGGCTATGGAAACCCTATGAAAATGATACCTAGAAACCCTTTAGTTCAAACCCTATGAAAACCCTATGAACTCAACTGATATGATATCGTTATCCTATGAAAACCCTCGTCTGTATTTTTTTCTTCCAAACAAATCAACAGTACTACCAAGCCTTTTTCTTCCTATAAACAAACATACTTAGGCTACCGTCTTGGAGCAGCAGATGGGAAAATGACAATACAACATTTGAGTGGAACCATTTCTTTTATAAAACATGCGCAACAACTTGGAAATACCGCGCGCCACATAGCCAGCACTAGTTCGTATTAAAACGCTATGTATATTGCCATTTTTTGTAACACGCGAGCAGCGCAATTATTTCAATCCATTCCTCTATTGTGAAGCTGAAATATGAAAGGTGGAACTTCAATTAAAAGTGAAAAGTTCACTTAGTTGCCGATTATTTATTGTCCCAGAACATGGCCACGGCATGCATGCAGTCAAAGGCTTATTGTGTATTACACATTGTATTGCATGACATTTCCCGGACGTTCTTTTATGAAATTTGCTAGCTATAAAAAGAAACTAGTATCTAGGAATACAAAGTATCATGATCTGATGATCTGTTCTCTTCAGTTTTAAGCTAAACCGTATATAGCGGTTTCTTAATTTATAAACCGGAAACACGCCATGTTTTCCGTCAGCTTGGAGCTGTGAAAGTGTTATATTATAAACTAAGCTGATGTGCGGAAATCGAATCAGAAATCATACAGAAATGTGCATGTAGCATGTTTCAATTGAATATGGCAACCCGCATAAGGAAAATCTAATGTTCCACACAATAGCCCAGGTTCGAATTACGCTCCAATGCTCACAAGACAAAAGCTTCAAATGGAGGCTCTCTCCAAGTTTTAATACATTTACAGTAATTTTAGAAGAGAGCCTCGACTTGAGGTTATTGTTTGTAGGCATTGGAGCGTAATTCGAACATGGCCTATTCAAAGGTGAGTCAGTTCGTTTACATGATCAAATTTACGGGCTTAAGGATCGAATTAATTAAGCTATGCTGGTCGAACGCGAGTTCAAAATATTAACAGACAAAAGAGTAGGCGAGTTTATCGGCAACTGCAACAATAGCGCACTCTATACCCAATAAACAGGACAAAAGACACCTAATTTTCTAGTTACCAGAGTCTAATGAATGTTAGAAGTTAACTTTTGACAAAAGACCGGTTTTAAAAGGTTGATTCAGTTCATTGACTTCTCATGCGCAGAGCCGCCGGTTCGAGTATTAAAGATTACCGTGTAGGAAGGGATGCGATCAACATAACACTTTAGATGATTTGAAATGTGGTCAAATAAACAGCCTTACATTTTAACGAGTTGCTTTTCAAGATTATGTTTTCTTCCTTGCAATATTACGGCCCACCGTGGACATCTTGTGATAGTTTATCCCGGCACAACATGACACTCAATCACCCAGACGCTGAACACGCGCGTGTGATGTGTTGTTCTCACCTCAACAGAAGAAGTAAAGGCCTTGCTTTTCCTCGGTAGTTCCCTCATGAAAACGCCAGACAAATATGTACTAGAACGATGATCAACTTAGTGTTTCAGGCATCAACTTTGTCAGAAAATAATGCCGTAGAATTCGAAAGAACTCCAACCATGATTAACGTTACTCAATAATATTCGAACTTTAGCCGCCTTTTATATGGCAGCCAATCAAATGCGAGATGGAATTGGCCCAGGTCCCGCTCGAACATATTCACTCTCTTTTATTTAGCGTGGATCGAAAATAGCCGCCCCGTTTTTGAGAAAAGCACAAAATGAAATGATTATTTCCCTGATACATGCATTCTTTTTTTACACTCAGGACGCAGTTCCTAGTTGTAATTCACTTATTTCATTTGTGACATATAACAGAATAATATGAAGAAAATGTGTAGAATATACAATTACAGTTTAATAAGGGTTTTAATAATTTTGTCTTAGTTTTACATTCCAGTTTCTTAATTCTTTAACAATTGACGATACTGTGACGATGGCACAGGGATTGCCGAATGTCTTGCCGAATTTTAAAAGTCTTGCTTGCTTGATCGAGATCATAGGATGTAGTTGGAAGTTTTTCTTTGTTTCAGAGGTAATGGGTAGCATTTTTATTAATGTGCTGATTTCATAGGCATTGCCTAGCATGGATAATTTCATAGGGTGGTAGACTGGGTGGTGTTATGAATTCATGGGTATTTCATAGCATTGAAAAATTTCATAGGGTTTCATTTTTTACTTAGGTTCGGATTTCATGGGCATTTCATAGCACATATATATTTCATAGGGTGGCATGTTCGGTAGTCTTTGGTTTCATAGGTATTTCATAGCACTGGGATAGCACCTCTATGATTTCATAGGGTGTTCAGATTTCATAGTACTATGAATTTTATTTCATAGCATTGGACGTTTTTCATAGGTTTTTCATATGTATTTCATAGGGAATGCACTTTGTAGTGTTCTTTGCTATAACCAAGTTTCAAGTGAATCCAGCTATCCCAAACAGAATTAAACATAAAACATTATTGCTGGCTTCTTATGGCTAGTCTGTTTGTGACGTCATTTTGTTGTAATTTGCATAAGTACAGATCTGGAATATCTCTTGAACCAAGAGAGCTAACAATGTCAAATCAACAGCTTTCTTCCTTGTTTTGAATGGGCGATCAAATAGACCATTAAAATTTCAACCTTTGAGTGGCACTTTAAGGTATTAATTTTGTTCCAAATGAGATCCACTTTAGCAATGTACAGAACATACCTGTGGTACTTGGGGGTATGTAAGACGAGTCATCCTCCATGCATACATCTTCATGATTTGAAACACCTGAAGAGTTAGAAAATCAAAATGGAAATTCATTTAAGTGCTCAAAATAGAATTTCTCTATACAGTTATAAATTAACTGTTCTGCAACAATTTTGCAAAATACTTCATATCCACATTGTGTCAGTGTCAGTAGAACGTTTTACCGTAACTGGGGTTTGCTATGCTAATGAGATTGCAAAATGCTAATGAGCTGGTTTGTCTGCTAAGCGCGCTAAAGGTCGGTAGAACGAGGAATCCACCTTAAAAGTTATTCTAAAACTCAAGGAAAAATGCGTTAGACATGTAACCCTTTGTGTGATTTTGGACTTTCTTCCCGTTTTAGCCAATTAGGCGAACATGAGCAGAGCACGCTGTAATCCACACGCTGCGAAACGTGAAAACTCAATTTGCAAAAGCTCAATTTGCTCGCTCAAATAAAAATTTGCTGTGATCAACACAAACTACTAATTGGATTCCGAAGGCGCGGGTAGTTTTGAATTTGTCGAGATTTGTTTTCAAAGGAAGTACTGAGTCGATTTTCTTGACATTTTCTTTTGGAATAAAAAAGTTTACAAGTCAAGCTAGTTCTGCAAAGGTGATTTATTTTTTAAACAATTATGAAATTCTTTATTGACAATTCGTTTAGAAGAAAACTCACTTCAGCTGTAAACACGTATAAACATTATTTTCACTGTTTCATGACCCAATGGCACTTTCTAGCGATACATTCGTAAAGTTCTCAGTTAATTAAAACTGCAATGAAAATTTTCATATCGCAAAGGTAAAGTTATTGCCGATGTGATATCGATGGCTTTTGAAATTACCTATTCCAGTTTATTACGTGTGGACAAAAAACTTTCAGTCTAACTTTAACATCAAAAAATTCGCTTAATATCAGACGTTTCCAGCGTTCTTCACTAGTTTTTCTTGTCTAGGTATCCGTCGACCTTGTCGAGAAGCTTGTCAACTTTAGCCAAAGTTTTGACTGCCGTTGCGCACATGTCTTTGTGCGCTAATTGTGCCTCGGTTGCAATGTCAATCTTTCGCTTTTTTGTTTTGTTGTCGCCATCCACACCAGCTGAATCCGATGCTGCCTCGTCGTCAGAGGAGAACACAAAGTTTCGCTGTATCTTCTCCTTGACAGCCTGCTGCCTGCGCTGAGTGGGCGTCCTTTTTTCGGCATATTTCATTGTCGTATGTAAAGGCTTCGATTCAACAGCTGGGACAGGGGTAGCGAGGGAGTCCTTGAGAATGTTTTTCATTCTTGTTGTTAGTCGCTGGCTGTCACATTCTAGATATAGCTGCACAACATGATGTGGCAGCCTTCCATCTACGACTCTCTGCCTAGCGTATTCCACAATCTTTTCCCATTCCTTATTGTTGCATTGGCTGTAGCACTTTAAGACAAATGCGCACTCAGCTTCGCCAATATCAGCACGCCTTCGCTCTTTGACTAATTAAGAAGAAAAGGAAGCGAACTAGTTAGTCAGAATTTCATACAACAAGCAAATACCAAAGCCATCCATGGCATACCAATTTGTATGTTACCTTGTATGCTTGATAATTGCCCAATCTTTTCCATCTTGAGCTAACTTGACAACGCACTCGAGATTCCTGACACGTAATATTTTATTCAATGTTCTTTTGAGGTTGTGCGCCTGAAATATATCACAGGCCGCTGTTTAATTGAGCAATATTATACCACCCTCTAGGCCGATTCTAGGTAATTTTACAAAGAACACGCGTCGAAAGATGGATATAGAAGAAATAAGACTAGTCCTCCTCCAATTGTTAGCCTTTTTGCTTCTTTTGACAGCTACTGCACCGCCTTTGCTAATAGATAACGTTCCTTTAAATCAGCGACTGTTCCCTGATTTCCGCGGTAGTGGCTTTCAAGGGAGAGATGTATTTTCTCTCACATCCCAACAGCCCTGGTTGTTTTGGCGAAACACCGGTGAAACACCAGAATCCTTCATGGAGCTCGTAACAGATCTGTCTCCTGCCCTACTCCATCTGACGAGGGACGGAAATCCACGCCAGCGGCTGCGACGTTCCCAGCTAAGCATTGTCAATCAATTGCTCTTAGTTCTTATGTGGCTGCGGCAATACCTACACGTGGAGAACTTGGCACTTTGGTTTGACATTGACGTAACAACTGTGTCACAAATTATCTACCGAGCGATACCTGAAATCTGGAGGTACTTCCATAACCAAATCCGTTGGCCAAACGTACATGAGTGGGGTAACATGATGGGTAATTGGCCCGAATTTCCATATGCCGTGGGGTCGATAGACACAACACCTCACGAGATTTATCGGCCCATAACAGAAGCCCAGCGTTTATTTTATAGCGGCCACCGCCATTACCATTGTATGAATACCCAACTGATTGTAGACAACGAAGGTCACCTCCGTTTTGTTCAGGCAGGCTTCCTGGGAAGCACCCACGATGCCACCTCGTATCGGTTGCTCACTCCAATCGGCCCTGGATTTGCACTGGACCTACCACCTGGGGCAAGGTTACTGGCGGACAGGGCGTACCCCGACGGTGCCCCGCTGATGACGGCAGTCCGTGCCCATCAGATGCATCTTCTAACCCCTCCAGAGAGAATTAGAGCGCGGCGATTCAATAGGTGCCTTGCCAGACGCCGCATCAAGGTAGAACACGTTTTCAAAGAAATGAAGACATATCGGGCTATAGGACGGATTTGGAGGCACCCAAGATGGCTGCTGCCTGTGTGTGTGGAGCTGGCAGCGTTCCTCGCGGAAAGGAGGGTGCGCCTGTTTCACGACATATAGGCAATGCGAGAATGAAACCCTTGGGACAACTAGAACAGTCATGACTCGCGGGAGATGCAACCCACAGTGTTTATTTTGATCTCTGTCACTGCGTACTTATTTTACTATTAGCTAAATCATTTAGTTTTACACATACGAAAACAATAATTATATTACCGTGGCGGAACTTCAAAGCCAAAATAAGCAATAAATATACAGCGAAACTATCAACTTGAGTGCCCAGCGAATTACTTTTGTAATCAGATGATCCCCCTAAACATCATAGTCTCAAAGTGCCCCCCCCCCCCATACGTGGTATACTCCCGTTTTCGTCGTTTTGTATTGCCTTGAAAAAAGCATCAACATTTAGTAGACAAAAACTTGCGATGTTATACCCCCTCCCCACCCCCAAGACGATAAAGGTGACCGGTCTTACTTAGCAAATCAAACTTGTATCGCGCGTGTTATATTTTTCCACGGATTTTTTTACTTATATCAAAGAGATGAAGCTGCAAACAGTAAAAAATGGAAACACGGTTCAAAAGAAAATGTGCCTCTCAGATGAAGAGGTAATTACAGTCTTGGGCATGCACGCTCTAAAACAAATGCGTCGATCTTATTCCGTAAAAGCAAAAAAACTAGTCCGACGATTTCTCCAAAAATCTTATTGTTATGATTTTCGTTTTACTAAAGCAGGACATCTAAAAAAAGACGATTATTTGCGGAAAGGATCGAAATCGACTCAGTACAAATTTGCTTCATTAAAAGAAAATTTAAAATTACACCCGCCGTTCTGGATCCTAATTAGCAGACGGAAGTTTTAAGTCACAGATTTTATTGTTGGTCAAAACAAACTTTTTCGCGTAGTTGCAGCACAGGCAATGTAACCAGAACTGATCGTGTATTTGCGGACAAAAAGAAATACACGACAAACTGGTGTGTCTATATACGAGAATTTATTTCAGCAAGAGAAAGTAATTTTCATTTGAGTCTTCGTGCTTCGCAGAGCTTGGATTTTGCCGCGTGTTCAGTTCGTGTTCGACTAAAACAGGAAGGAATTCCAAGATCACTACAAATAATTGTGAAGTTTACAAAATAGAAGTCTACAGCATTTTTCCTAGAGTTTTGGAATTAGAAAAACGTTTTCAGGTGAACTTCTTGTGCTACAGACCTCTGACGCGCTTAGCAGACAAACTAGCTCATTAGCATTTTACAATCTCATTAGCATAGCAAACCCCACTTACGGTAAAACGTTCTAGTATACATTACTGACAAGTCAACCTTATAAAGTATGCATATTGCCACCTTTTTCAGCACTGTGTTATTTCAGAAAACATCCATACCCCCACAATGGTTTACCAAGGGCGCCTACTCCAAAAATACAGCATTGTATGTGAAATAACAGGTACATTGACCTCCCACCCCTTTTTAATTTCCAAATCCCTCTATGGTGGGGGGTTATGGATATTTTCTGGAATTCCAGCCATTATATAAAACTTACAATTTGGACAAACAAACTTGTCATCATCACAGTAGACTCTTAAACCTCCATTTGGAGTTTCGTGAACTCCACTCGAATAGAGATCATCACTCACAAACTGACATTTGATACAAGTTTCAGTCCACACTCTGCCAATGCCATATTTCCGAATTAACTCTTCTGATGCTGCAACCAAGACAAAGTTCATGTCGATCATTATTTATGTTTTCTCACTTCACTGGGCCAACAGGACTTCATTATAAAGGCAGCACTCCCATGTAGTGTAGAAAAAGATCATGAAGACACACTTTTGCGGTTTTTGTTTGCACGTCCTTTCCCTATGTGGTCATGTCAGAAACAAGTGTTTGAAATTTTATCATTGAAAGTCTTCAGTCTCAGAAAATGTATAAATTCCTTTTTCTAAAATATTCCAATGGCTTTGCAACTTTCTTGCGGGTGGTTTGCTTCTGGCGCGGGCACGAGGGAAAGAAATGGAAACAAAACCACACATGAATGTGGGTGTGTTAACTAAACAACAGTGGATGTGGTGTTGATATGCCATACTAAGGAATCTGTGCAGGTCTTAGACAAATTGGAGAAATGGTACGAGAGATTAGGGTGAGGAGGAAGCAATCCAGAGCAGGATAAAGCAAAATATGTATCATCAGATTATTTTCCATGCAGCTCAAGTTAAATTGGTGTGTAATTACTAAAAACTGGAAAAAAATACTTGCCTTTTGAATCATCTTCCTGACGTTCTGAGTCCATAATGCCCTTAAAGCAATCGAAGGAAAACATTATTTAGTCTAAGTCAGTAACTGTAGTCGTAGAAGCTTTAGACTTTAGTCGAGGGAAACGCATCAATTGACATGAGATACATTACACTTTACAGGAAAACCAGAGCAACCAAACCGATAATTTTTGTCAGTATAGATTAAAAATAGCACACTATAATATAAGAAAGAAGATGTCTGTAAAGCAGACTTCATTAATAAGTGACGTTTTCCTAAATCCTAACAAAATAATGGACTGGAATTTGGGAAAAATATCTTACCTCTTGTAGTTGTTAACATGGCAAGGGCGTAAAAGGGACGCGACACGTCTTTTCACTGGCACACCCTTGACTGGCACAGAAACGAGGCTACGCCAAGAGGCTCCCTGTGGTGTAAATCGCGGAATGGAATGTACAGCGGGGAAAGTCTCGGTTCTGAACCTTTGAATCTTTTATTTTGATAAATGTTTGTACTGTGGTAGACTTTTGTAGAAAGTTGTCAGCATTATTGTTATTTCGCACTCCGTTAATCGTTACCAGGCAAATATTCCCATTCTGCGTACTGATAACTGATGCCCCGTGGTCGCATGCGCGGCAATGTCCGTTACATGCATTTCAATCAATTTAGAGCTCAATATAGTTTAGAACGATTTCACATAACCGGCTTTAGTATGCAAATGAGCTGTAAGGTAGCTAATGTGCTAATTCGGCTCGAGCGTGACAATATCACGGTTGAATGACTCTGACGACTTTGTAGCTTTATTATAATACTCCCAACATTCAGAAGATGAATCATTCTAGATTTTGTACCTGTATATTTTAGTTGAATGTCGAAAAGTCCAATTATTCTTGGTCAGAGATCAAACAGTAGAACAGCGCGATGAAAAATGACCAACCTTTAATACCAATAGAATGGATACAATTTAGTCGCAAAATTGTTAGAGCAAAATAACAAATTCTGTAGCAGTGTTTTATAATTTTAAAGTTTTAAGCTCCGAAATATAAACTGCTCAAAAGAGTGGCGTGCGAGTTACATCCTCGTGGTAGATAGTAAAATCCTTGCTGACATTCTGGCTTTGTGTGTGTGACTTGTGTGAGCCAGTAGGCTGTGTCGCAAAACACTTAACAGAACAATCAACAGTAGAAGGGAGAAGATTGTTAATGTATTTCTTGCGAGACCTAAATGTTTCGGAAAAGCGTTACACGCCTCTCTGCCAAACACGCGCATAGCTCGATACACACGGGCATCAACCATCTCGGGTGTCTCCAAATGCCACCTATGGCTTTAAACGTTTTTAATTCTTTAAAAACATGTTCGATCTTGATTCGCCTCCGTGCCAGCAACCTGTTGAACTTACGAGCTCGTCTCCTGCCTCGGTGGTTCAAGAGGTGCATCTGATGAGCTCGGACGGGCGTTAGTAGCGGCCCACCATCTGGGTAGGCTCTGTCAGCCAGGAAATGGGCGCCTGCAGGAAGGCTAAGGGCTAGCCCGGGTCCAAGTTGAGGCATATGCCTATAGGCGTTTGCGTCATGCATACTCCCCATAAAACCGGCCTGTACATAGCGCAGGTGTCCTTCATTGTCAATTATGAGCTGAGTGTTAAAACAATGATAGTGCCGATGGCCACTATAAAATAACCGCTGCGGTTCAGTTATCGGACGATAGATCTCATGAGGTGTCGAGTCGATTGACCCAATAGCATACGGAAACTCTGGCCAGTTCCCCATTAAATTTGTCCATTCAGCATCATTTGGCCATCGAAGTTGATTCAGAAAATATTGCCAGAGTTCTGGTACGATTTTATATACTATTCGAACAACAGAAGCCGGGTCTATGTCAAACAAGAGCGCTAGGGTATCAATGTGGGGGTATTTCCGCAGCCACATAAGGACCAGTAAGGGGCCGACCATTTAACTTTTGAGGGGGGGGGGGTTGGCTTTTTTGTCAGTGCAAGATTTTTTTTAATACCTCTGTTATGCGGTGAGAATTTTTTTTCCAATAAGAAAAGAGGGTTTTAGTCACCATTTTGCTGTGCAGGAAATTTTTTTCGGCCCTTCGGGCCGTGCAGGAAATGTTTTTTCAAAAAAGCCCACCCCCCCCCCCCCCTCAAGAGTTAAATGGTCGGCCCCTAAGATCTGATTAATCAAGTTAATCTTTTGGCGCCTCTGTCTTATACGCGGATATCCATGGACGGTAAGGTGCATTAACGTTGGTGTTACATCCCTAACCAGTTGTAAGAACGATGCAGGGGTCTCACCAGTATTCCGCCAGAAAAGCCAGAATTGCCCGCAGATGAGAGAGTAGACATCTCTTCCATTGTATGGGTGCCCATGGAAGCCAGGTAGTAAACGCTGAGCAAATGAAGCTTCGTCAAACGGTAAAGTTGGCTGCAAGGCAACAAATAAAAGACAGACGGCCAAGAGATTCAGAAGAACAGCCCTGACCTCTAAAACATCCATTTGTGTATCTGGCACGCTATACACTTTACTCTAACTCAGAAGCTCGAGCGAAAACACTAACAATATTATGAGTCGAGTTGGCCGCGTGCTCTTGCTAGTAATAATTTAGCGTAAGTGAAATGCACAAATGTATGTCGAATTCCAGCATGCTTTTTGTCTACAGCTCGAGTCGCTGGGTCGCAATAACGCAGTTTACGTTTGACAACTCGCGAGTTTGTTTTCTACATAAAAATGTCTTCCGTAGAATTGTCGAGTTTCAGGGAACTAGATAACCCTGTCGACGTTGATGTCCAAGAAGTGCCTGGTAATTTGGATTATATTTTTACCAAATCCATACGGAGCAAGCCAAACAACGTGAATTGGAATTTTATTATCAAATCAACTCTCGTATCTCTTTTCTTCATTTTTGCTACCAATTAGGCCCTGGAAATACAGAAAGAAGCCGAGCAAATGTTGGGGAGAAGGAGATAAAGTTTGTAGTCGACACTTACAACACTGCCTTTGGTAAGGGATGGGAATCTGTTGTTCAACTTGCAAGACAGCGGGTACTTGATCACGGCCTGCCGCAGCGAGTAGTCCAAATATACCTAGAAAATCCCGACCAAAGAGTTATCTCGAGAATGAGAAACATAGTGAAACAACAGTTGGCGGTTCCGAAGCCCTCCACCTCCAGGTCAAAGTCAAAGCCAATACACGTCGAAGCCAAGACGACAGAGGAGACGTTGATGCGTTACGCGACTAAGCGCACGCCCGCACAAAGAAAACTAGAAGGCAAAATGCTGACCGCTTTCGCCGCTTCTTCATCAGAAAGTGAAGATGAAGTGAATGGCCCAGCGAAAAAGAAGAAGACTGACAAAGAAATTGCTAGAGAGGCACAGGAGGCACATGTAACGATGTGCGGCAAAGCAGTGGAAACTCTTGATAGAGTGAACAGTCTACTCACGAAAGTCGAGAGTCAGCTGAACAAAACAACATAAAGCTATCTAGCGAACATTCAGTCAAATATAACTTGAACTGTAAAGTTTTGTTAATTCTGTGAACATGGTACAGTTGAGCAATTTTCAACACTTGCAACAGTAATCTTGCAACATCATCTATTATAATAGTATTGATTTTTTTTCCTTTCATGCCCCAACAGTTTTGCAACTTTGTATCCAATACTTTTTGGCAGGTTTGTTATTTTTTATTTCGCCCTTCTTTACTATTTGATCTCTGACGATTGTAGAATATTTCATTTTAGCTAAAATAAACGGGTATAAATATTGCACATCTGGGGACCGATCCGGCATTCATTACGTTTTACTCCCTAGCTAGTTACTGTTGTACGTAGGAAAAGACAAAATTTTACTTTGGCATAGAACATGGAAAATACACCGACTGCAGGAAAGTGTTAGAAGTTTGCTCATAGTATATGGGTTTAGATTTTCGTAACGAAAAGCTGAATAATTCATTAAAAATCTTTGAATTTCGAGTTTGTTGCTCGGACATTTTGAATTCCATAGGGAAAACGTGGAAAACTGCCCATTGTTTGGTGATGATTAATGCGAAGACGGGATCGGTCTATTATTAACGGTGATTTTGTCACGCTCGAGCCAAATTAGCACATTAGCTACCTAAGCAGCTAATTTGCATACTAAAGCCGGTTATGTGAAATCGTTCTTTTAAGTAATTTCATTTTATTAGGCTATATGCAAGTCAGCCGTCTAGCGTTTCTTCTTTGAAGTTCTTTTTCCGCGAACAAGCAATCTGGTGCATAACGTACTCCATATGGGTTTATGGAAAAAGAGGAAGACATGATAACTTCTAACCTGTTTTACATATACGTTTTTATTATGAAATCTACAAATCTTTCGGTGTTTTACAACAGCCCTGCTAATTTAATCTTATCATGCTGACATAAGTACAATGTCAGCTTATCATGCTGACATTAGTACAAAACGTCATTATTCAATAAAAAATCAGGAATTTCAAATGTTGGCGATTCTTCCCCTGGAGCATAATGGGTCTATGACTAACTATCATTACATGCAATTTACAGCTTGTCAGGATGTAAGTCTTACAAAGTATAACAGGTGTAGTTTTGTTCGTACCTTGTCGGACTTTGGTCTTCACGTATAAAACAAAAGGGTTTTTAATAACCTTGCTCCTCTGATTTGTAGATGATACTTGTATATTACTACCTAAGTATTTGTTTAGTCTTAAAGTTTCAATTTGTTACTGATGATGGTTAATCGAACAATGCACCAAAATGCTGACATCATATTTTGCCACCTTCACACCGCGAGACACATCAAAGACATTTCGCTTTTCAGTAAAACCGATCAGTTTATATGATAAAGGTGTTTAGCGCTTGTATACTCTCTAAAATGATAACTTTAGCACGTAAGGAAACAAATATGATTTGCAGTCGAATATTGACAAATTTTTGCTGACTTATGGCCGCGTGTCAAAAATCTAGAATCTGCGCATGCGCATTAGAGAACGCCAAAACAAACTGAAGAGGTCACAAATGTCACGGAGAACTCACTGTGTAAATTTCGTCGTGATTTATTGAAGCTTTCCTAGTGAAACAGACATTTCATTTTTCCAGTGCAACGAATCTTGAGTTTTAGTACAGGTGGGTGTGAGTTGGGTATAAAACACAAGTAATATATAGATTTAGCCACTGGCTAAAAGCGGAGCTCCCTCAGTTACATATTTTTCCATGTGAATGGAAAAGGGTTCCCATTAAAGTACTAACTCCTTCCAATGGAATGATATTATAGCAAAGCACAAATGGCAATAAAGGGAAAAACGTTATTTGACATGACTTTTACTGTGTCATCTTCCAATATCTCCAAATTTATTGAAAATGTTAATGTTATTGTATAAAACACATTATGGAGGAATGAGTATGGATCTTTTCTGGAATCCTATGATTCTACAATACTTAATTAATTAGATTACAATCAAAAACGTATATGTAATTTATAGCTGGAATGCTTGAACTAAAACTTGAACAGCCAATAAGAAATATATTTCCCAGGTATGAAAGAATAGGCTTGGGGTGGGGCACTCCCTAATATATTGTATGTTTTTTAGGGCTCCTGAGGTCTGCCATGTTTTTTTTTGGTCACTGATAGGGTATGTTTTTCAGTATGGCTTCTCAAAATTAGTGATGATAAAACCTTTACATAGAAATGCATTCAAAACCATCCCAGCATCATAGCTAATTGGGGGGGGGGGGAAGTAACATTTTCAATGTCAACATGTGGGGAAAAACCTGCTTGCCCACCCAGCAAAAAAAAAAGGATGACTAAGGCTTGCCCCCCCCCCCCCCCCCCCCCCCCCCCCCAGAAATTTCTACCTTAGGGACCGGTCATTATTTATGTCGGAGAGGGGGTGGAGGAGCAAATACCTGTGATCCAAAAAAAATCAAGAACCCCACCTGATAGCATTGATTGTTTTCGATTCAAACAGGTCCTGAACGGGGTCCAAATCCCATTTCTCAGTGCAAAAGTTTCGCAAGATCCCAGTCCTGAAGTTTTCCCAGTCAAAGTTTTCAAAATCCCAGTGTTAAAAAGTGACTTTTAGACATGTGTAAAGAGTGTTTGTATTGCAGTCGTAGGGCAAAATTTTAAAAGCAGTTCACAAATTTTTAAAGCCACTCTTTACAGACATTGATATTTCATTGTTGGTTCAGTTAAAAGCAAATTGACCCATTTCTAGTTCTATTGGCCAAATCCCAGTGACTCCAATCCCATTTCCAAGCCTAACATAAGGTCTCCCACAATGGCTATCATGGCAAGTCACTAAGGCTGCATTCATTATGTATACTACAGGGGGGGCTGAGGAAATTTTTTTGACAATTCAAAATTTTCAGATCCCCCCAAGGCACAACATATTTTTTACGAATCCCCCCTCTTGGTCAATAGGAAAAAACATGCCC
Organism: Scolanthus callimorphus; assembly: GCA_033964015.1. NCBI lineage: Eukaryota > Metazoa > Cnidaria > Anthozoa > Actiniaria > Edwardsiidae > Scolanthus > Scolanthus callimorphus. Next base: position 9,057,634 of record CM066924.1, read on the forward strand.
CCCCCCCCCCCCATCACCCCGGAGACAATTTTTTCAATTTATATTTATATCAATTTTACAAAAAATAAAGAACAAGGCTCAATGATAAAAAAAAATACAGAGCGTAAAAATGCAAATAAAAATCCTAGGTGGCTTTACTTTTTTGTGTCGGTGTGACTTTCTACAAAGTGATCTGGTGCGCTCCTCGATTGGAGCCTTACTACACATAGGCTGAGTATCATTTATTTTGTATTTGATTGTTTGGTATGTTTTCTGTTGTGCGCGCGAAGCGCGCCACAATTTTGACAATGAAGCTAAAAGACTATTAATCAAAAGTCCAAAGGCGTTTTGTCTGGCAGACAAAAGCCACTGAAGAGGACCTCGAGGAATTGTAGTAAACAAGAAGGCCTTTTGCGATCTTTTAAGTTTAATATAATTCTTTATGCGCGCGAAGCGCGCAGTTTTTTTTCCAAATCAGTTGAAAGAGGGTGAATACACGAGAATAGTAGTGCAAGTGATATTTCTTCAGGAAGGAGGTTCAAACTCGGTGTTCAACAATTGAGCCTTCCTTCATTTACTATCAAACTGCACAACCTTGTCTTAAATATATATAATAGCTCAACAAAAATATGCATCCCCCCTTCATGTTATGAAAAAACTTGACATCCCCCCTTTTCCAGTTCCTAAATTTTGAGATCCCCCCCAAAAATCCTCTGCCCCCCCCTGTAGTATACATAATGAATGCAGCCTAAAACCTCCCCCTCTTTTCTGAAGGCAGTATCTGGGTCTCTTACAATGATCAGGAGTGTTAAGATTGAGTAGATGGCGAATTTTTTTAGACTTTTTGCTGATATAGACAAAATAATTGTTTCTCAAGACCCCCCTTAACTGCCATTTTTGCCTTTCAAGACCCCCCTTGTGTTCGCTTAAAAAAATTCAGGGCCCCCCATTTTCTCCTCCCCCCCCCCCCCCCCCCCCCCCATTTTCTCATGGATACTTATAAATTATAGTAGCTGAACATACTGGAGTACCATTGTTTTTGTAAGAGCCACAATAATAATTAGTTCATCAAATCAGGGTAAAGAAAATATTTCTTTTTTATCATCTAATTGGTTAATTTCGTCTATTTTAATTTCATTTTTTGCCACATCAGACATTAGTTAAGGAATGTTATAATTGTATAGTAAGAAATAACATACATTTTGGTAACAAAGTATAAGAAGGAATATAATAACATGTCAACAGTATTGGACCCCCCCATACCCGTCAACCCAACTTCGTCAAAAATCTTGTGATTCCCCTCCACGTGGCAGGAAAATACAACTTAAATGTATGAAAAAATGCAGAGAGCGACAATGGTGAAATACAGAAAATGTATAAAAAAATATCATTCATCATGCGGGTGACAGGCTTCAAAATCTTGTGACATCTGCCTAATGCGGGTGAGTTGACAGCTATGCCCCCCTTCCAAGAAAGCAGTATTTATATGCCTATATCATGTGCAATTATCTTGTATCAGGCCCTCCTACCATAATTCATTTTTCAATAATAATGAAAAATATGATCTACTTAACCTACCAATTGGATCCGGGGGGGGGGGGGGGAGATGATCGTCGGAAATTTTCAGTTTCACCCCTAAAAGATACCAAACATGGCGGGCCATGGCGTGGCTCAAATAATTTCTTACCCTAAAAGATACCCTAAAAGGTGAGGCCTTATGTGCAAAGTAGGCGCGAAGGAGACAGGTAACAGGTAAAAGATACCCATCAAGAAATTTCCGTGTTTGTTTCTAATTTATCGTCTTCTCATCGAGTAATCTCTCTTTCTTACACGGTTTTTAGAAGCACCATCATGAGAGAAAACAATTTGGACACATATTTCGGCCCTAAAAGATACCAATCCCCCTAATTTTATTGAAAGAGACCAAGGCCCCCGTGATTTTAACCCATAAAAGATACGACGATCATCCCCGGTCAAAAAATATGGGAGTCCCCCCCCCCCCCGGGGATTGGATGTGACATGCAGTTTAGCAATTAATGAGTTCTGTGAGTATGATATGGATAAATATTCAGATCGATGGTGGTATTATTATTATCCATTGAGGTAAAAGGTCAGTGTAGATATTACATCCCCTAGATCTTAATAATTATCCATATCATACAAAGCTGAATTCATTGATTGTTTTATTATTCACTCAAGCTTTTAATTGTTTTATTATTGATTCAAAATAGATTTCCCAGCTATAATTCTTTGAGGGAGCTGACAGGGCTTGAAACTAAATACTAATCAAAGTCGTAATTTTATGCCATGTACCATGAACATTATAGGTGTAATTCATCAAAAGTCTAGGGCGTAAATACACTAAACGAACACAGTAGAAAATGAAAACACAGTCGTTATTTTATGCCTAAGTTGAAAATGTTAGGTGTAAAAGGAAATTTTTTAGGTGTATTTACACCTGTATCTGGCACAATTTCAAGCCCCGGAGCAGCCAGTTTGCCATCCTGCTTACAAAGGTGTGATGTCACACTTGCAACAACTTTCAACTTATCCAATCTTTGACGTCATTGATGGAATTAGTCGCTCGCTTTTAAAAAATCAAGAATTTGCCAGTGGTGATCAACCAATCAGAAGCAGGAAAATATGGTGAATGAATATTTATTCATTTATTTATACATACTAATAAACATACAATGTACATGTATGACATGTATCTTCAATGTAATTTTTTAGTACATTCAAGTCAACTGTATATTTCCGTTCACAAAAAGTGATAATTAACAAAGAAATGTACAACCTTGAATGAGGCTAATATTGAGGGAGAATTGCAGATGATCCAGAGCATGTTAGGGACCCCTCACAAAATGGTCTTCTAGAATTGGAAGGCAAGTAGATCATATTTTTCATAATTAAGTATTAAAAAAATAATGATAGGAGTGCCTGAAACATGGGCAATACCACCATGTTATAAAATCAATTTCAGGGGCCTGTCAAAACTTCAAGTAAATGACAATTCGAAGAAAAACATCCTCTATGTTGAATCCCCTTGGTTGATATTTTAAATGAGCAATTATTTAAACTTCCACTTCTAAGTTCATGCCTGACACTGCCAACCAGAGAAACAATAAACTAAAAAATGTCATTGCATAAATTGATAGAGAGCAATAATTATCCCTAGAGAGGTGTCTCCACTTGCCTGTCATATGTGAAATACTCTGTGAAGCATACCCTGCAGGAATACATCTTGGGAATTTCTACAAAATTAAATTAAACACAAAAGTTAATTTATAATCGACCCCGTAAAATTTACTATCATCAATCCGTCTCTCTCGTCTACTACTACAAGTGAAAACTCGTTGTAGCCGAACCAAATTGAGAAGTCGGAATATATAGAAAGTGTCTCAATTTTAAGAATTGTTAGCTAACTTACATTAGAGAATTCAAGAATCATTGTACCATTATCTAAATCTGAATTTTGGAGCCGCTTGGAGAAAGCTCGCGAGCTCAAGATGGCTGCTATGCGTAGCTATGCGTGACACTATTACATAACTTTCTCCCGAGTCTCCACGCCAAAGGATAAACACAGCCACTGAGAGTAACGGCAGTCAGCTCTACTAAATCACTAGAAAATACGGCCGGTATTCTGCCCAGATTGCAATCCTGAAAAAAAGCTTACCACAAAAAGCTGAGCGTGCAAAAATAACAAATCTCCCGAGAGAAATCTCTCTTGCGCGCGGCTACGATCGTCCCGTGCAACTTTCATCTTTTTCAAACTACCGTAGTAGCGAGCCGCGAAAGCTCGAGTTTGCGATTGATAAAAAATGATTACTACTAAATGTCCCTTTTATACTCTAGCTACAAAGTTCAAGTACCAACCTTGAGAATTAGTTTCTTATCGTTGTTTGTGCTTTCTCTCGCGCGCTAGCTCTTCGTTTGTCTTCTTTTTCGACATGTCTTCCCTGGCAGTTCTCCTCTACGGCGCTTTGTTTCTTTCCAACGACAAACTTTATTTCTTCATGTTCATGACATCGGTCTCAGCTTCTTTCTGCTCCATGGTAACTCATTTTCTCAATTTTGATTTGTCAGCTTGATTTAACGTTTCATTTTTTTATGAGAGGAAAAACCGTCTTCCTCATGACGAAAACTGACACGAAGTCACGAAGTTCACACGAAGTAAAAAGTCTCAAAGAAAAAAAATCCCCTTTCAAATAAAATTGCCGATCGCCAATTCTTGGGTTTCAATCACGTGACTTTTGCGCGTAATTTTGCTTCCGGTCTGAATCAGCTGGAGGTCAAAATGAAGAAGTTTTCTGAAGTTAACAGCGAAAATTCAAATTTAGTAGCTACATTTTCTAGAAAATCACAACTATAAATGAACCTGATTCGTATTTAAAATAAATCGTAGTGTAAATACAAATTTATAGCGATTGGAAAGTCGGGGTTTGCTTTTCTAGACAGTTCAACTGTGGTAAATGAGTAAAACTTTACAAACTGGCTGATATTTTATGCAGCGTTTTTTCAAATGCTTGATTTTTCACTCATTTGGCTAAAAAAAAAAATATTTGTAATGTAAAATAGATATGTAATAGAGTTGAGAAACATATATATGCTCCTTCTGTTCTTTGTTTCTGGACGAAAGACCTAAGAAACAGAAGTTTTGGAAAACGGTAAGTTAAGTACTTGATTGCTGTTTTTTTGTCAAATTGAACTCAGAAAATCGACCCGGCTCTGTTGGATACAGTTTTCCCCATACTGCAAAACAATTTTCCACATAAACAAGATTCATTCTCAATAAGCTATTACATGTAGGTGACAAATTTCTGTAGTTCTAGAGTATGTTTCTACAAAATGCCTAAATTTTGACTCTTTCAAAGTTGTGTTTCAGTCAGCTCAACGCAGCGACAAAACTCACTTTGAAATGAAACAAAAACTTGACCAAACTTTAGTCAATGAAAAACAAATTGTATACACACGACTGGGAAAAAGAATCGAAAAGTCCATGTCGACCTAGAATAAATAAGTAAATCCCTGAGTAATATAAATCCCGGAGATTTTGCTGGGTTTTCGGACTCCTTGTAAATGTTTGACAAACTTTCATTTTTGCCTACCTGCTCGGATTGTTTGAAGCGAACTTCATGTGATTTATCCTTGTATCAAATGAGAAACCAATTCATCTCATAGTCCTGGTGGTTTTGTGTAAATCCTTTATGATTCCCTAATCCATCCGTAGCTACCAAACTCATTTAACTTAATTTCAAATACATATTTTCATGAATCACTTTCACTTGGCGACAACAAGCTCTCGAGGCCACGGCGCTTTTTGGCTGCTTTTCTGGAGTCGTTTGGACCATTTCGATTGTTTTCAGAGTTTGTATTGCTTGCCTGTCTGTTTTGGGCAATCTAAAGACATCTGTTTATCTGTTTACCCACTTGTAGAATCAGAAACAATGCGAGGAGATACCATTTTCACAGTTTTCCATCTCGAAAAGCACTGCAGGCACGGTCGTTTGACCTCCAGCTGAATTTTAATGAGGCTCTAAAAAGCGGATGTGACGTCATATGAAACCCAAGAATTTGAACGCGCGAGCGTGCTCATTTTCCCGCCTAAACCGAGACAGGCAACCCACGCCTCTGCGACGACGGACACACAGACGAACAAACCGGAAGTCCATCAGAAAACAGGTCGATGCATATACACTTTGTGTTGTTTCATTTTCTCCTGCATGTAGCTATGGGGCTCCGCTACGCGGGCGCCTTCGGCGCCCGCGGGAGCTCCGCTACTACAGGGCACCTTGTACCGTTGGCGGTTTCATCATATTTTCATCATGACGGGGTCGTTTATATGCCATGGTACTAAGCCAAAAAAAGAGTTGAGAAGCTCCTCCTTCATTTCAGCCAGGTTTGACTCTGTTTGACCCTCAGGGGAGGTAGCTATGACGTCCCAAAGTTGGCCATTTTGACACCTCAACACGTTACTGCTCCATCGGGATTTTGACTTGTGAGCTAAAACTTGGAGTAAATGCTTACCACCTGGTGGGCTAAAGGATGCCACAGCGCACGACTTCATTCAACCTTTTTTTCAATGAGGTACCCAATGTCAGCTTAAGCCTGGTGACGATGATGATGATGGTGATGATGATGATGATGATGACGATGATGATGATGATGATGAAAACTAAAAGATAATAATATTAATAACTATCTTTATTATAAAAATAGATAAAAATATACTATAAATATATATATATATATATAATTCTACGAGACAGCAATATACACTAGCGCATAAAAATATATTTGAGTTAAAAAGATATCATACTTTGACGTGTGCGTTATTTTTCTTAATTAGGTGTTTCTTAAGGACCCTGGTGAACATAGCATAGGTGTTTACTGTTCTTATGTCCGCTGGCAGGTTATTAAAAATATTTGCTGCCTGATCTTGGAAGGTCCCGATTTCGCGTTTTGTTTCACGTTGGAGAGTTGGGGCGTGAGAAGATCTCAAAATATAAGAGCCTGTGTGGTGTAGATTTAGTGTAAGTGGGCAGCCTTGATCGTGCATAGCTTTATGTGCTAGTTTACCTATGTTGTGCGCTATGCGGTCCTTTATAGGCAGCCACCCAAGCTTGTTCACATCCTCTAGAGATGCGTACTTAGAAAGTACAAAACCTGCACAGGAGTTCTGCACCCTTTGCAGCCGTTTTAGTTGGTACTCAGGAAGAGGGCTGAAAATGACATTACAGTAGTCCAACCTAGAGAAGATGAGGCTCTCGACAAGGTGCTTTCGTACGGTGGCCCACAACTGTCACGGCAAAAATGAAAAGCTCGCAGCTAAACACAAACTCTCGCGGCTAAACACAAACTCTCGCGGCTAAACACAAACTCTCGCGGCTAAACACAAACTCTCGCGGCTAAATAAGAATACTCACGGCTAAAAGAAAATGCATGCTCGCGGCTAAAGAAAATGCATGCTCACGGCTAAAAGAAAATGCATGCTCACGGCTAAAAGGAAATTCTCGCTGCGGCTAAAGGAAAAATACTCGCTGCGGCTGAAAGGAAATACTCGTTATAAAAACGCGCTAAAACGAGAAAAGCAAGGCTTAGCGGCCAACCTACCTGAACTGTATAAGGGATAAGTTGGAATAGTCTGGCGGTCAGCGGCCCGGGGGTACTCCCTTGTATTTAGGCTATACGGGTATGTAGTAAACACAGAGCACCGTTAGAGCTCTTACAAAATTAAGATTAAGTGACCACATTTTACAAATAGAAAAAGGGCGTTACATAAAACTAAAAATCGACATTTTCTCTCTAGATCACCTAGTCCAGCTTTTATCAATAGAATATTTTTAAGTTTTAGTTCCTTTTATTCAATTTGAGGTACCTAAAAAATACTCAAGTACGCAAAATACTCTAGAAAGAGGAGCTTTACCCCGTTCTAGATTTTGGCCCCCTGTGGCTAGTGAACATTTCATGTCCACTTTTGCTCCACAGGGGCCGTTATATTATGCCGCGCTCAAAGCAGTAAAACGGGTAATCATCCTATTCACACCCAAGGATTAATGCTCAGTGCTGACAGAACCGCTCAATAAATATCATACACACAAGGTCAAAAAGAGTCCAGGAATATTAAACTAGTATTAGTTCTCACTAGAGCTGCCCCCGTGCTTTTTAAACTGCAGATGTAATAAGTATTCAGTTAACATTTTTACAGCTGCTTCAGACAACACGCGAACCCACCGTTATCAGGAGTTTAAGCCGAAACTCTACAAACAATTCTAACCAAAAGTACTAAAAGCCGTCAAAACTCTTACGAAACTCTAGCGAAATACCGAAAACTCTTCTGAAAACTATTGTGTCAAAATTCCAAAACGACTATTAATACACATTCTTACTCAGAAACACTTGCGCACAAAAATCGTGTTTGAAAACTCTATGAATATGAATACTTGAAAGCCTAAAGCCAATTGATCTTTCCGGAAATCCTTACAACGGAGAACAGAACACAAGACTTTAGACTCTCGTTGGCTGTCTCTGCTTCGCGACTTCTCTGCTTTTGCTCTTTTTCAATCGCTGCTCCCTAATAACCTATATCTGCGTTTTTATACCAGCTATCACCTAAAGCTGCTAAAGAGCTTATAATAGAACTTAATTTAACAGAACTAAAAAAACGCGTTCCGCCCTTGCCAGATTTCCGATCAACAAAGGTACTATTTTAACCTACTTAGTATACTTTAGCGGCAACAGCGCACACATCGGAAGAAGACAAAAACGCCTACTTCTCCCTTGTGCTGATGCAAAAAATAATAATTCTAAAGTCCTCTTTCTGAGTTTTGTGAACTTATGAAATGTAAATCTTGTCGGTAAAGAGAGGATTTTATAGAGTTGACCTATTGTTAAGCACAATAGCAACCATTTGAATGCTTTACTTCTATTATGAGGTTTAGAGCTCTTAGCTTTGTGAACATTCAAGTTTTTCTCTAGACTACACAGCCACAGCAGCTCAACATTTGCTAAATTCTGAACTATGGATTGCACTGACTGACTTCGGCTGAGCGTCTCCTTAGAGTTTTTGGTGATTTATTAAATTTCACGACCAGTTTGTTGTGAATGTTTAGAATTTTTATTGTCCGCCAGTGACAACGGTTGAGGTCTCAAACCCACGCTGCGAGTCACGTGATCTGGTCATCCAATCATAAACGTTACCCAAGACCTTTTGCGGGCCTTTTGCGAGTCACGTGATCTGATCATCCAATCATAAACGTTACCCAAGACCTTTTGCGGGCCCTGCTCCGAATCGAGATTTTTTCTGGCTTATGTACCATATACCCTTATATTTTCTCTTTACGCGGGGGATTCTATAATGCCTCCCCAGAGGCCAAAACCCTGCGGGGGCAACTACAGAGCGTGTGCGAGAAAAGCCCGCTGGATTAGTGAGCTCCACTACTGACCTAGTAGCAAGCCTACACGCGTTCATCACCTTAACAAAGTTAACAATTTACGTAGGAGGCTTAGCTATTTTTGTCCAACTTCAAGAGCACTGTTTTTCTGAATTTGTTGAGAATATTACTTCACAGACGTTTAGTAATATCATGTACAATAAACTTTGGATATCCCCACCGCTAAGTTTTGGCGAGCTATACCGTCAGCCAGGTGAAATTATCACAGCTATGCAGTATAGTGCACCGGGTCTCTAATAATTAAATATCTACAATAAACTTTGGACATCCCAACCGCTAGTTTTTGGTGAGCTATACTGTCAGCCAGGTGAAATTATCACAGCTATGCAGTATAGTGCACCGGGTCTCTAATAATTAAATATCTACAATAAACTTTGGACATCCCAACCGCTAGTTTTTGGTGAGCTATACTGTCAGCCAGGTGAAATTATCACAGCTATTCAGTATAGTGAACCGGGTCAATAATAATCAAATATCTGCAATGAACTTTGGACATCCCCAGCCTTAGTTTTTGGCGAGCTATACCGTCAGCCAGGTGAAATTATCACAGCTATGCAGTATAGTGCACCGGGTCAATAATAATCAAATATCTACAATGAACTTTGGATATCCCCAACTCTAGTTTATGGTGAGCAATACCGTCAGCCAGGTGGAATTATCACAGCTATGCAGTATAGTGCACCGGGTCTCTAATAATTAAATATCTACAGTAAACTTTGGATATCCCCAACTCTAGTTTATGGTGGGCTATACCGTCAGCCAGGTGAAATTATCACAGCTATGCAGTATAGTGCACCGGGTCTCTAATAATTAAATATCTACAATAAACTTTGGATATCCCCAACTCTAGTTTATGGTGAGCTATACCGTCAGCCAGGTGAAATTATCACAGCTATGCAGTATAGTGCACCGGGTCTCTAATAATTAAATATCTACAATAAACTTTGGATTTCCCAACTCTAGTTTATGGTGGGCTATACCGTCAGCCAGGTGAAATTATCACAGCTATGCAGTATAGTGCTCCAATCTACTACTATTCGATATCCTAATTCTCGTGAACATGGTCTGCCCCCCCTCCTCCTATCAATAAGGTCGTTCAAAAAATATTGTCCGAATGTATTGGTTCTCCAGTCGATGATATCTAGCATGAGCTAAGTCGACGGTGTTGATATGCTCTGCAATGTGTGTGAACAAAACGAGCTTTTTGGAATCATATTCTAAATATTCTGTTTCACAAACTGTCACAAGCCCGCCGATGAGCCCAAAAGCATGAACATGAACATGCATGAACATAGAAGTAACCTTGGCGTTGGCCATTTGTAAATCGCCCGTGACTGAAACCAGGACATTGGAGCAGTCGACCCGCCATCTTTAACCCAGACATCCTGCAGTTTAACCTTTGATATTTCGCCTGCGAAGCGCTCAAAAAACTTGTATTTAGCCAATAACCTCGGTTTGCAGCCACAAAGACTTTCAGAAAGAGCATACCATCTTTTTGGCGTTGACAATTAGCCAAGATCACTTCTTTAAAGCTGCAGTCTTGTCCCATGTCACCACCGGACCGAACGCGAAGGCGCCAAACACAGGAATGTAACAGTATCTCGTGTTCTAGTTTTGATTACAAGTATAACATTAACTATTTCGTAGCCTGGTCTTTTATTGATAATGAAATCACATATGTCTTTTGGCGCTTTCAAAATCGTAGCAGCCGTAATTGATATCGGGTACTTAATTGGATTTTGAACCAAAATCGTCGATTCCCGCTGCGCAATCTGAACGGAGTAAAGCTCCTCATGAGACTGTTGAATTTTGAATTTTTCACTCCAGAAAAATTCACTCCAGAAAAAGGCCAGGTTCTCGGAGTGCCCCCCCCCCCCCCCCCCCCCCCCCCCCCCCCCCCCCCCCCCCCCCCGATTCAGTGGTTGCTCAGCGTGGTATGGGATTGAGTCACGTGAACCAGTTAGTGCAAATGGTCTATCTCTTGCCGATAGGAACAAGTTCTGCTCCAACTGCACACTCTTATCCCAACTTATCCCATGATAAAGTTCGAGGAAACTCGGTCCAGGTAGGTTGGCCGTAAGCCTTACTTTTCTCGTTTAGGCGCGTTCTTATTTAACCGAGTATTTCTTTTTAGCCGCGGATTTTTCTTGCTTTAGCCGTGAGCATTTTCTTTTAGCCGTGAGTATTTTCTTTTAGCCGTGAGTATTTTCTTTTAGCCGTGAGCATTTTCTTTTAGCCGTGAGCATTTTCTTTTAGCCGTGAGTATTCTTATTTAGCCGCAAGAGTTTGTATTTAGCCGCGAGAGTTTGTGTTTAGCCGCGAGCTTTTCTTTTTTGCCGTGACAGTTGTGGGCCACCGTACTTTCGTATTTGAAAAGGGGCAAAATTTTCAGTTTTCTCAGAACACATAAGGTACCATAGCAAGAAGACACTATGTTAGTTATGTGATCGCGCCAAGTTAGGTGCTGATCCCATTGAACACCGAGAAGTTTCGCAGATGGTACCCTTTCAAGTGTTTCTCCATTACATGTAATATCTGCGCAAAAATCATTCAGGGAGTGGACGGTTGACATTTGTCTGGTAGACATCATCATCCATTTTGTCTTGGTCGAGTTGAGCGCCAAGTTTGAGTCACCCGAGTATGCACTCAAGCGATCAATTGTGTTGTTTACTTGCTGTACGCACTCGTTCAGATTTTTGGATTAGCATGATCGATAATTGTCGTATCGTCTGCATATTGATAGCAGTGGCACTTTGTTTTTTCTTGCAAATCCGAGACGTAAATATTGAAAATTAAAGGACCAAGAATGGACCCTTGTGGGACACCAAAGTTTGTTTCAAGTCGACCAGATGATTTATCGTCTATTTGCACCATTTGTTGGCACCCAACAAGATAGGAAAGAACCCATCGAAGGGAGTTTTTTGAAAAGCCCATGGCATGCATCTTAGAAATTATTGATTTAAAATTAACAGTATCGAAAGCCTTCGAGTAATCAGCAAGAACCATTAAGGTGACCTCTCCGCGGCGCATGGCGCGGATAATGTCATCTCTAATAGCAAGCAGTGTTGTAGTGGTTGAATGACCTTTCCTGAAACCCATTATCCCGTCTCCAAACAGCGCCATGTTTTCAATGAACATGATAACCTGCTGTGCAGCTAGCCGCTCGAACACCTTTGAGAGTGCTGGGAGGATTGATACAGGCCGGTAGTCATGGGAAGATTTTGGGTGGTCGACCTTAGGAATAGGAGAAATGCGCACAACTTTCCAGGCAGCTGGAAAATGCGAGGCTTTAATGCACACATTAAGAATGTATGTCAGTGGTCCTGACAAGATCTCCGCTACAGGCTTAATGAATTTCACCGGTAAAGCATCCAGGCCAGTAGAGCAATCTAATCGAAGGCGCTTTATCTCTCTCAGAACTTCACTCTGGCTCACCTCGCGAAATCCAAAGGTCGGTGATTGCGAGTGGTAATGGAGGCTGTTTATGAGTTCAAGCAGTTCATCAGAGGTATCAACAGCCCCTTTACCGAGAGTACGTTCAGCCGTGGTGTTGAAAAAATGGTTGAGCTCATCAGGATCCGCCCTGAGTGGATCCGCCCATGTAAAATATTATTTACATGTGAGTTTAATTTTATGTGTGAGTCAAGAGCAATTCCAAGGTCAAGGGCGTTTGGAACAGGGGAAATATTGGTACCATTTATAGAAATACCAGGAATTTGCTCACACTGCTTGAATTGCGAAGAGAAACTCAGTATTTCAGTTTTTGATGAATTGCAAGAGAGCTTGTTAGTAGCGCACCAGATAAAAATATCTTTAACACAGAGTTCAAGCTTGTTGATCATGGAAAATTTGTTGGACGCATTGACAGACATGTAAAGCTGAGTGTCATCGGCATATAGCATGTAGTCGAAACCATGAGCTGAAATAAGGTCCTCAAGGGGAGAGAAATACAAAGAGAAAGAAGTGGACCAAGCACAGAACCTGTGGGACACCATACAACAGAGGTTTTTTGGATGATGCAGTGCCCTGAACAATGACAGACTGGTGTCTGTCGGATATATAAGAGCGCACCCATGAGAGGACTGAGCCTCCAAAGCCATAACGAGAACGCAATCTCTCCAGCAGAATATCATGGTCAGGCGTATCGAATGCAGAGGAGAGATCAATAGGACTAGATTATGTTTCACAGTGAAACCTTTTCGTAGCAGTAAGCCAACACCCCCTCCTCGCACAACTCTCGGAAGATGGATGAAATCGTAGTCGGCAAGGGCATTTCTTATTTCAGCAATACTGTTGTTTATGCATGCTGCGACTGGAAGACAGCCAGGTTTCAGTCAAAACCAGGAAATCAAGTCTATTTGACATAACAAGGTCACAGACCGATGCAGACTTTTTATTCATCGACTGTGAATTCCAAACAGCAAATCGAAGAGAAGAATAAGTGGGGGTAAGACAACGTTCGACATGATTAAGTTGGCTAAATTTCTCCTATTACATGTTGGAGTCAAGAGGCCTGTGCAGGTTCTGTTTGAAACAACCACAGGTATCCCATGCCTAGGACAAGGCCGCCTAGACACAGCACTAGAAATAGTACAGCCCTCGGGACCTGGGTTCAACTTGAAAACAATATCACCAACAAGAGGTAGATGAAATGTGGCACACGTGTTGTTGTAGTAGGCACGTGGACACATGTCGTCTTATCTTCGATCGGGTAAAAAATTTGGGTCTACTGTTTTCATGGTAGCCAGTCAGGTGATGGCCAGAAGAACTATGAGCAGCAGATGAAGAGAGGAAAATTGTAAGGACACAAAAAATAAATGAGTAACCGCCCTACATGGTATGCAGTAGCGAAGGGATCAAGGCAGCCCACAACAGCCTAGCCAGGGTAGAAAAGTTATTGAAGAAAAATTGGGGTTGCACTATCGAACTATGTGCACGTAAAAATATTTGAAAAAAGTTAAGTGTTATTTAAGGTACTAGAGGAGGCTCATGATCGAAATTTCAATTCTCCCTAGAATCACCCAACCTGATGCTGGTGATACTATTTATCATATAGGGTAGTTTAAAACTTTGAAATTTCACGAATTCCTACAAAAATCGACAGAGAAATGCAACGTTTTTCGCGCCAAATATTGTAATGTTATACCTTGTGTTTATCCTTCCCGAGTATTTATCTGGTATTCTTGCAGTGACCCTTGACCTACTATTATTCATTAAGAGGCCTTGTCTGAGAAAGCGTTCCAGGTGATCAAAGTGGGGGGTAACCGATTTCCTTCAAATTTGTGCCAGAAGTTACCCTTAGTGAGATATTCTAGGAGCCAGTTTGGTTTCGTGTTCCAGCTTTTTGGTTCAAAGTTACAAGGGGGTCTTGTTTTTGCCTCCCTGACCCCAAAATTCAGTGTTTCAAGGGGGTATGTTGTCACCAGCATCAAACTTAACACAGGGAATACTTGGAATCATTTACTGTATGGTAGGTATCTACTATGAATAGGCTCTCATATAAACTAGGTGATGTTGGTATAGAGGTGCTTGGTCGAGAGAGAACTGGCACTAGTTATGGACAATTTTGAAGAAAATCAAACCTACTGAAAATTGCAATATTTCAAAAAAATAATTCTCTTTACTGCAGCAGTACCTGAAAGTCATTTTACCACCACAACCGACCTTGACCCTTGTACTTTCCAAATCAGTTGAGAAAAATTTGGGCATTTCACAATTTAAATGATTTTGAAGCCAAATAGCAAGCATGGTGACACACCAGACAACACTACAAAAAAATGCCAATTTATGATTCCAGTTGTAATTCTTGGCAACAAAGTGGCACAAAATGTTATCAGTTGTACAAAGCATGTAACATAAATTAATAGAGTGCTATATTTTGCAAAAATTACGATTTGGAGCCTTCAACCAGGCTAAACACAAGGGCAATACTGAGGTCGAAGGGCAATACATTGTGGAAATTGATGACATATATTATTGTTAGGCGCATCAAGTTCTTTCTCCATCAAGTTATGTCCACTTTGACAAATATAAGGATTCAGTAAATCCATTTTCACTCCTGGCAATCACAGGGTAATTTAAGAAAAAACAACAGTCGAAGGCTGACTGTGATATTCACGGGAAAATCGCAAACATTTATAGCCATAACACACCAGATTAGCAGATATATCGTGATATTTGAAGTTCCTTTTCGTCTAGCGTTCCACAAGATACTCTAATCACTTTCAGGATTTCAAGAAGGCTAATCGTTGTATTTACGAGACGATACAGGCCCACTACTATATACAAGCTGAAGGCGTCCGGGAAGCCATTTTGGACGTGTGATCTCAAAGGAACCTAGGGCGAGTTGAGTTTCCGAGCAAGGGACAAACCGGTCTTTTAATAACGTATTGGAATAACAACAGAATGCGGCCCTGTGACCATATTTGAGTGAGCTATGTTTTGATCATTGTTGTCATTAAAGATACGTTATAGGAAATGAAATACTGTTTCTATTTGCGCAGCTACATGAGTTGGTAATTTCTACGATTGGCTCAATGTAGGACGCCTTTCGCGATGCCGAGCCATTTATCTCGAATTGTAGATGTTGTTGTATCTGCTTCAGTTGCAAAAGCTTCAGTTTTTTCAGTGCTTCATGTAATCTGTTCTCGCTGAAAAGTTGACAAAAGTTTAATTCCTTGAATGCAACAGGGTGAGGTATATCGATTTGTTGCTGTGCCTCGTCAACCAGTTCTTGAATCAGAGCTTCTCTGTGCAGAGCGCAAACGTCTTCGTCCTCATCTAAATTCTCTTCTTCTATCTCTTTTCCCTTCTGTTTTGCTGCCAGACGAGAGAAATATCCCTTGATGGTCTGAGTTTGCAGCCACTCTGATTTCGGAAAGTTTCGCTTGAGCTCCTCAGCGATTACTGCCGGGTTAGCCTTATCTTGCCTATTGCCTTCGTTGAATACCTGCGTCAGGTAGCTTCTTACCGCTGGTGATATTCTTACATTCGCTTTCTGTTTCTTCAGTGCCCAGCCTTTGCTTTCCTTTTTACATTCTCTCTGGGTTCATAGTGTGCGTCTCCCATCTTTTCTAGGTTCCCCTTCACTGTAGTCGTTACCGCTGCCCATTGTCTCTTTACCACGTCGTATACATTTTCATTATCTGGCGTCATGATATGTTGTCCTGTGTCCATGTGATCTTCTGCATCTCGTAAGGTATCAAATGTCAGCACACACGCAGGTTCCTGGCATGAGTAGGTATAGGTAGGCGGTTTGCTTTTCTCTTTCGATGTAGACTTCTTTCTGCGTCGTTCAATCTCAGTTGACCACTCCTCGTCTCTTTTGAGGCCAGACAGAGCTTGCTGGGCTTCAAACGACTTGAATTGTAATCCTTTTCCAATGTCATAAGCTTGCCACACCCTAACACCATCATTATCGTATGAGAAGTTGTTGAATTTCGATATGCCAGTCATTTTGTTGCTTGCGACACTGGCGCATGCTTTGCTGGGATCGATCTTGCAAACAGCAACTCTGGTACAATCTATTCCAGGTGGGGATATCAACGCTTGCTTGATGTCATTAGCGCTCTCTATATTGTGATTCTCTGACACATAGTTCTCAGTCGCTGTTTACACGGTGCAATCTTCCGATCACACAAGTCTTTGCCTGCTTGAGATTCTGAAAAGTCATATGCCTTCACTTCAATTCCAGTCCTTTTGCTTGTATTGTGGATGGTGGTTAGAAGAGACACGTTGTGATAACACCCTGCGTTGTCGCTTCTAAGTATGGCTTGTGTGATGGTTGGGTGAGTCGCTTTCACTTGCGTCAGAACTTCCTCAAGTATGCATGAAACTGCAAACCAGTCTTGTAAGCATGAATCTATCGCGATAACGTAAGTGTGAATTTTATATCCGTTGGTGCTGGGAGTGGTGCATGGGCAATCAGGATGGTTGGCTAGGTGGATCGCTGCAGAGAAGTGCCAACTCAGCCCCCTTTTGCCAAACCACTGTGATTGCGTTTCTCTGTACCTCATTGGCAGAAGCTTCATTGCCCAGTCATCGATCATCAAGATTGTTGTTTCGTCCAAGTTTTTCAGGGCATCTTGTCTTGCAAGGTCTTGTTGAAAGCTCTTTAGCAGATGCGCCTTCCAGGCCTGTATCTCCGCAACAGCATGGTCATATGTCCATCGTGCTCTGTCGCGTTGGTTTTGTGTCAGGTCAAGTTCATGGTCGTCTATTTTCTCGTTTATACTTTCCAACACCAGCTTGATGCCTTGACAGTCTGTGCAAACTAAATCGTGTTCGTGGTTACATGATGCAGCAAACTCTGGTTTCCCCGGGTCAGAAAGTGCGTAAACAGTGCAATGATCTGTGCATTGTTCACTTGGACCAAGGTTGCTCTTGTATTGACTCTTTAGATAGGCTTTTCCTCCTATTAGTGCTTTTACGGTCTTGATACCCCATTCCATTCCTGCTCCATTGCTTGCAAGGTCTTCAGCTAAAGACTCAAGCGACTCAAACGCCTCTGTGCCTGCGGCTGAAAGGTTATCAAGCCCCTGAAGGGACTTTTGCTTTGATGCTATACACACCTCTAATATTCGGAAACAAGTGCGTTCTCCTAGGGCCGACTGGTCGTTCCGTGCGCATTCCGTCTGATATAAGTGTATGATTTTCGTAGCAGTCATTGTCCTTATCACTGCGGGAATCTCAATTGATTCTCCAGTGCTCAATTTAAGGGCCTTTGTACCAAAAGCTACATCTTGTAGAAAGGTAGATCTCGAGACAAATTCAATGAACTCTTTAACTTTCTTCATATTCAATCGACAACGGAAAATAGGGTCTCTTGTTACCACTTCTCCGCGCCCAACTTCTTCAGCATGTTTTCTTGCATTTTTATTTGGCGGAGTGAAAGTTCAGGCATCAATTCTTGTAATTCAGATTGGCTGTATTTGTCACTTATGACAGATAGGATTTGTTTTTTGTAGACTTGTTGCTGCATTCTCTGTACGCCAGTATGATCGCCTCAAGTGCAGCATCCAAAGTTACACCTGTGGAAAGGCCAGATACTCTGTGTGACTGTATAATGGCTTGCCACATATGTTCCTCTTGAGACGGCGCTAAAGCTGTCAAGACTAGCGCAACTGCATCATCTGCCCTTTTAGTATACTCATTCTTGACTGCTTTAGAAAGGCTATTCCAGGCTACATCAATGCAACTCGACAGGGGCTCATATTTCCCTTCAGATATAACTCCTAGAGCATGGTTTAGCGCGTCAAGATTACGTTCTTTACGCTCCTCCTCTGGAAGGTAAACACTTTTATCATCCTCTTGCGAAGAACTGGTAGGGGCAGAAAGCACGGAACCAAACGAAACGCGGTTTTGTTCCGTAGATGCTAGCACTCTTCGTAGTTCTCTTGAGAGAGTTTTGGGGGTATCAGGAGGGGGTTGCAAGTTCGGTGTGCAAGGAGGCTTTTCAGAAGTCTTCGAGGTTAGACCTCTACACTTGCGACATATAACTGCAATAAACAATAATGAGAGAGACTGAATACAATGGATGAACTGCCTCGTCCCTAGGCGTCTCTATTTGGCAGAAACAGAGAGAAAAGCCTCTTGCGAGTGTTCTGGGAGCGAGCGCGCAATGCATCTTTGGAACGGTTCGTTTACGCAATGCAGCTCTGGGTACGAGAATAATACTTCTCTGATTAGAGAGATACGCAGAACAGCTGTGCAGTTGCGTGACAGCCTCTCTCCTTTCGCGCTAGCTTGCTCCCAGTCACTCTCGCCTCGAAAATCACTAGAACGCGCCTGGGTACGAGGCAGATGGATGAACCCACGCGGTGCGTATATGCGGTGCGCGCATGATGTGGTCAGGGTCACGTCATTCTCGTACCCAGAGCTCCCAGGCGCGTCACCTCGCAGGGGAGGCTCTGGTGACAGCCAATGACGCATGCGCAAGATTTGATACAGAGCAGATGAGAGAACCCACTTTCTGCGCATGCCCCAATGGATGTCCCCAGAGCCTCCCCCAATCTCGTACCCAGAGCCCGTCATCTTTTGGCCAGCGGCAAGATTCAGGGCTCTGGGGGAATCCGATTTGTGAGCATGCGTGGTAGGTCAAAAACGTAACGAACTTTCATACAACCTTCAAACCGGAAACCCAGAGCCCTGAATCTTGCCGCTGGCCAAAAGATGACGGGCGCTGGGTACGAGATTGAGCCTCCCCGCAAGCAGAAGAGCCGGGGAGCTCTGGGTACGAGAATGGGGTCACGTTTTCCCCGCCCGATTTCTCTCGATTTGCTTTTGACTCAGCTCGGGTGTTGTGCATGCCGCGAACAAGTCAGGAGATCAATCGTCATGAAATAGGATTCCTGTGGTGAGTAGAGCTTGCAGTCAAATAATCAAAAATTACATAAGGGGTTCAAAAACAGTTAGGGGATTAGAGAAATTGCTATATTGGACCTTTACGGGCAATATTAATGTGGGTTATCGCAAATGTTACACACAAATACTACCTGATCCAATAGGAACAACCACGCCTGTTTGTTGAAATATTCGATCTGCCATCTCTTTGTGTACACGCCTCACACTCCTCAAGAAGCCCCTAACTCTTTCATCCGTGAAGAACAATGGTGAGGATGACAGCAACCGTCCTGAATGTTACAAATACAAAGACGCCTTTTGAGCAATAACTCTCTTATCAGGGTCCGGTTATTATCCATCGACTGGGGGGGGGGGGGGGGGGGGGGGGGGGGGGGGGGGTTATCAGAGGCCGGTTATTATCCGTCGACTGGGTAGGGGGGGGGGGGGACGAGCGAAAGGGGGGTCTCTCGAAACCTAAAGCCCTGAAATTGGGACCACAAGAAATTTAGTGTAGACAGGAGTAGTGTAGACATGTGTAACAACGGTCGTCTATATCATTTGCAGTTGTCTCATGTCTAGTTCACTGAACTGTCTGAACTGGATACCTTAAACATTGCGGCGTGCATGGCATCAGAACTCGCGCAACGCCAAAACACGCGGATCCCCCCGTTTTTCTGCCATGCCTCCTAATGTCGTCACAAGAACATGTGTATCTTGGCCAGGAAAAGTATGCCCCCCCCCCCCCAGAAAGCCTGTAGTGGTAGACCTGGGAACAGTTCGGAAGACAACCCTTTTTATTAGGTGAGCGTGAGTTTGAAGTTACAAGGGAGCGTCATTTGCCTGAAATTTGCCTGACTTGAAAGGCGCTCATAACAAAAATCATTCAGCTCGGAAATCGAAAAGTGCATAGGCGCACTAGGGGGCGGGGCTGCTCGTCGGGAACTTTCGATTTACCCCTAAAAGGTACCTAAAATGGCGTCGCTTAATTGATTTTGACCCCGAAAAGGTACCAACAAGACGTATTTTCCCTCGTAATTTTCTCTTGTATTTTTTCCGAGCGAAAATACGTCTGAAATTCAGGCTTCAAACAAGCGTGATTTGTTTGATTTGCTAGAACGGACCCCTAAGTGGTACCTATCTGGAAAAAATTTTACCACTAAAAGGTACCAGAGGCCTAATTTCAAACCCTAAAAGGTACGACGAGCACCCCGCCCCAAAAAATATGGGAGTCCTCCCCCAGGGGTCGCGCCTTAGCGCCTTCTCGAAGACTTAAAAAATGTACCTTTGGCCGATAAAGTATAGTTAGCTTGAAGCGATGTTTCGGACAAACTGTCATTTCTCCTTTTCCTCATCGGTGCACACTACCCCGGCGCGGTTCAATATGAGCTCGTACTCGGAAATTCCTTGATCTCCTGTATCTGAATTGAATAGACATACACGTGAGAGTCCCAAGTTATTGATAACTAACATGGTTAAATATAGGGTTACATTACTTACTTACCAGACATTGTATTGCTCGTTCCTGGGCGCCCTCTCTTTCCAGAAGCGCCAGACCCGCCATATTTATTTTTCAGCCACTTACTCAGGTCTACATTACAGCTGAGTAGTGGTACGGTTGAGGTGTCATGAAGCGCCCACTCCACAGCACCACAAGAGTCTAGATCATCTCCGAAGGAGCAAAAGGAAGCCATAGTGTTCAAACCTCACAAAGAAACGTCCCAAAACAAAGAAACGTTCCGAAACTGAGAAATTAGATCCCTACGCCGCAAAGTTTACAACACCACAGCTATAATCGACACCGTCGCTATAATCAAAGTGCAAACTCGTCCCAGTTTCCCTGAGATTTCACGTCCAATATGGCTTCTCCGTCGTCAATACGCAAAGAAGTGTTATATTTCCTCTGATTGCTTGAGTCAACTCCTTAAAATGGCTAGAATATCTCTTGGAACACCAGAGGAATTTCAAATATCACGATATATTTGCTGATCTGGTGCGTTTAATAATGGCTAAACGTTGCGATTTTCACAGTCAGGTCAGTCAGCCCTCGACCTGTCTTTATTTTCCTGTGATTCCTAATGGATTTGCTGAATCCTAATAATATTTGCCAAAGTGGACATAACTTGGTGGACAAATATGGAGAAAATGGCTATTTACTCTTTTGCATTGTGGTGGATTTAGCACGGAGCAGGAGAGCCGGGGGAATCCCCATACATGCAAGTGGTAAGTTACTTACCGAACATATTCGAAAGACATCAATAAACATTATATGAAGTAGTTCTTTAAAATAAATGCGTCTAACAATAATAAATGTCATCAATTTCCACGATTTATTGCCCTTCGACCTCAGTATTGCCCTGTCTTTAGCCTGGTTGAAGGCTCCAAATCGTTTTTTTTTTTTGCAAAATATAGCACTCTATTAATTTATGTTTACATGCTTTGTACAACTGATAACATTTTGTGCCATTTTGTTGCCAAGAATTACAACTGGAATCATAAAATTGACATTTTTTGTAGTGTTGTCTGGTGTGTCACCATGCTTGCTATTTGGCTTCAAAATCATTTAAATTGTGAAATGCCCAAATTTTTCTCAACTGATTTGGAAAGTACAAGGGTCAAGGTCGGTTGTGGTGGTAAAATGACTTTCAGGTACTGCTGCAGTAAAGAGAATTAATTTTTTGAAATATTGCAATTTTCAGTAGGTTTGATTTTCTTCAAAATTGTCCATAACTAGTGCCAGTTCTCTCTCGACAAGCACCTCTATACCAACATCACCTAGTTTATATGAAAGCCTATTCATAGTAGATACCTACCATACAGTAAATGATTCCAAGTATTTCCTGTGTTAAGTTTGATGCAGGTGACAACATACCCCCTTGAAACACTGAATTTTGGGGGTCCAGGAGGCAAAAACAAGACCCCCCTTGTAACTTTGAACCAAAAAGCTGGAACACGAAACCAAACTGGCTCCTAGAATATCTCACTAAGGGTAACTTCTGACACAAATTTGAAGGAAATCGGTTACCCCCCACTTTGATCACCTGGAACGCTTTCTCAGACAACGCCTCTTAACTGGACACAGAATTCGCCTTTATATGCGAGAAAGTACTTTATTTTTGTTCATAGAGGTTTTAATCATTTGTAGCATCGAAATAATTTCCAGAGGTTGCTTCTTTTCCTCTCCTAATGTTAAAAACAAGGAAATATTATCAGTTGTTGTGTTGGTCAAGCCGGATCGCATTTCATTTCCAGTATTTAATCCCTGATGGAGTCATGCCGTGTGCATTGATCGATGAATCATTCCTGAGACATAAAAACATGTTTTGGCAGCTTAAAAACAGATTCTTACTTGTTATAAAAAGCCAATGTTGTTAAAACCAAAATTAGTAGTAGACCAAAATGCCCCTTCATGTTTTCTCATTAATGTTGCATTAATTTGGAATGTTGATCGCAACCAATATATAATACGCTACGGAAAATTTCTCTTCTCCACCTTTTACGGAAAAAACGGCTGAGCTAGAAACCCCCCAAACCACACCACATTTGGCGAATTTGTTTTTATTACAAAAAAATCAAGTGAACCGAAGTTCTTAGCAAAGGCGCCATGTTGAAGTCTCCCACAGAAACTAAAAAAGAGCTCCGTTCACACAGCCGAAAGCGCCAAAGACATCCAGACCTATATGGTTCTGTTTCAGATAACTTACAGGCATGTACAGGGCTAATTCTAATTCGAAAGCTTTGAGCTGGGAAAAATTTTCATTCAAGTTTGAACAAACGTACCACTGACTTGGTTCGCAGAGCGCGCGAACAGTCGAAATGAAAGATTTTCACAACACAAAGCCATGAATAATATTCTCTAAATATTAATCCTGACGCTGTATCGCGAAACGAAGTTCACAAACCTGACGAAAAGGAGGAAATCACACCAGTGAGAATTTCATTCAAGCTTGAACGTACACCACTGGCACTCCCCTTAATTCGCAGAGCGCGTGCTAAGACCCTAAATAAACAAAGCAATTTTTACTGACCTGTTTCTTCTCTACCCTTGCTGGGATATGCTACACGTACAAAAAATCCAAATTCTAAGGGATTTTGTGTAACAGACTTGCGTTTTCAATTTTAGCGGGCTCTTTGACCGATTTGATAAGAGAGACGCGCGTGATTTTCGCAAAATCAGTGCGAAAACAAATATTGGGGGGCTCACTTAAGATTTTTTTTAGCATGGGGCGAGGAGGTTCTATGTGTAAGGGAAGTTTGTAAATCATGTTTATAAAGTTTGAAAGAAGAATCCCGCGCGCCAAAAAATGAAATATCCAAAAAAACAAAACCACTGGAGAGCCGGCTAAAATGTCAGTGAATTTTTCACGGGCATCAGCTAGTTCTTATATAAAATAAGAAAATGTTTATTGTTTGGTAAAATATCCATCCCCTCCCCCACGGGGGTTGAAAAGTGAAACACCCACCCACCCACCCCTCTGGAATTTCCAAAGGAAAATATAGTATTCGTATGGAAGAAATCAGGTAAATTGACTCCCCCACCCCTGTGGAATTTCAAATCCCTTTCCTTGGGGGTTGGGGGGTAGGGGATGATGGATGGATATTTTCTGGAAGCACACATTAACTTGTGAACTCAAAACACCAAAGTTTGATTGCAGAAAATCTAGATGCTCCCATGGGAATTCTAAAGGGGGGGGGGGGGGCATATCTCACACACACTTAATTGGAGAGGTTAGTTCTGGAATTACAAAATGAAAAATTGGTTAATTTGTTTGTAAACACAAGGTTGGGCATATTTTGGGAACTTTGTGGTAACATGTGAAAAAAAGACAGGAAGAGAAATAAAAAAACAATACCTGAAACATCAGTAGTCAAAAGAAATAATTGAGTAACAATTAGTTCAGGTGAATTATCATATAACTTCTTGAAGTTTAATTTGGAATTAATTACATGAGTGGGTTTTTCAAAGAGTATGATCAAAATGGCATGACTTAACACTAAAGAGAATAATGCATTTTGGATATCAGTAATGGGCAAGTGCATAAAGCAAGTAAATTCCAACTAAAAATAACTTAGGAGCACAACACGAGCCTTACTTTACAGAAAACAAGTTAGCTAAATGAGTGTTTTCCCTAATGATTTCATGCAATTACACTGAAAGGTAGCATTTTTAAGCTTTGAAAAAAAAAAAGAAATAGGTCGAGATCAACTTATTTGCTGTTCGTAAGAAAGTCTACACAGTTAGTGTAGTTGTAGCTTTTTAAAATTTTGTGAAATCATTAGCTAGGACAAACAGTCATAGCTATGTTTTCTCTAAATTGAACTTTGGCGCCCACACAATACTTTAGGGCCTGTTCACATTATGTTCACATGGGGGACGTTGGACTCCAGCTAGCTTGGGGACCACAGCCAGGTGAGGTGCGACCCGTCTCTTCCTATGATTTATCTTTTTCTCTTTGTTGGTATCAGCCATGTAGGCTATTGTCTCCGGCCATTCAGTTGTAGAATTGTGTTGATCCCCAGGGTTCAATGAGTCTGTTACATCCCTTAAAAATTCAATTTGATATATCTCAAAAATTCTAACTGTTAAGTTAGATACATAACAGAGTATCTCTACATACTTAGCCAACAAAAATCGGAAAACGTGAATGTCTATCTGTACACTCTGCTGGCTTTCCTTGAGCAAAGGAAAATTTATTATGAACTAGGAACAAGCCGATTACTCAGAATGCAAAACAAATTTAACCACAGGTCGAAGCTTTAATATCTTCAAGAAATAAAAAAAATTGCTATCAAGTATCATTAAAAACAAGTAATGAATTTATATGTCAATGAATGGCCAAAACAGAAGGCCTACAATACTATGCCTGTCAGTAGGCAGTCTTGGAAATGCAGTCTGCTCATGTTTTCTAAACCGTATACCGAGGAATCGAATTTCCTTTGGACTCATTTAGAGGCAGAAAACATTCTTACCACAGAGTCTTGCAGTTTTATTCCACTTCATAATTCACCCATTTCTCTCAGGAAAATACCGAATGTTTGTCAAACTCCAGCGAACAGTGAGTTTCCAATCCACTCCGCACCAATAATATATTCGTGGCTTTAAAGGCCCATCATCAACAAAGAGCCTTTGCGGCCTATTAGCCAATCATAGCAGCCGAAAAACATGGGATCAATTTGAAAACAAAAGCAAACGGGGCGCAAAGGTTTTCCGGTTGAAGATGGGCCTTTAAGATCTCAAACGAAGTCAAGAATCTCTCTCAGGATTATACCTGTACGAGTTTCAGGTGAAGGCTCAAGAGAAGTAGAGACCTATATGTCTTCCTGGATGATGATTCTGATACAACGCTGTGTCTACAAAGTTTAGCGGATGAGCTCGAAATTCCTCTCCTACCACTTACCACAATTAATGCGGAGAAGAAAGTAAGTGCTGGAAACGAGGGAAAAATTCAGCTTGATTGCGCCTGGGTATTTGAAGAGCGTCCAGGAAGGAGAAAGCAACCTTATGTTACTCGAACACTCCTAAGAAGGACGTTCATCAGTCCAGTCGACATAGATAGTATTCCATATGGCGCGAGCATTAACCCGAGGATCAGGCCCTCCCTCGTTTCCCTTGAAAAATAAATACCGGAAATCGAGAAGAGGGCCTGATACATTTACTGTTAAGCTGGTGTGTTTTGCGGCCAGAAAACGGCCGCGGCCTTTGATTGGCCAAAAAACAATGCCACACACAATGGCTTGCTCTGATTGGTCAAATGTGTTGCAAGGCGGGTGGCGGTTCTATCAAGTCGATTCGATGACCGCCATTGCTCTCTTCGACTTGGGGTTTAGGCCCGGGTTTAGGTTGCGAATTTTGAAATACATTTAGTTTACAAATATGTCAGATACTTTATCAGGCTTTTGTCAGGTTTGGACAATACCTTAGATGACTTTGGGATCCAGAAATTGAAAGCAGAACAATCTGAGTCCATATCGTATTTACGCTTCGCGCTGGTAATTCTTCCCACCAGATTCCCGGACTGGATTCGAAAGGTTTTTCTACGTGTAGCACTTTTCAAACAAGATACGATAGGGTTATAGAGCTGGTAATATACAGCTGTGCAGTTTACTAGTTTCCGTGGGATCCAGAAATTGAAAGCAGAGCAATCTGAATGAGATATGAAGCAAGATAAGTTACTCATTATTACTCCAAGATCGCAAATACTTTACTTTGCACTGTATTCCTCCTTGGATTCGGCAGTTTTTGCTCGTACTTATCAAACAAGATACGGTTATTGGAGCTAGTGATATGCAGCTGTGTAGTTTACAATTTTCTTGGGTAAATCTTGCAGTACTCACATTCGAACCCGCTCACCGAATTTAACTCCCACGCACTCAAATTCAACAGGTTTGCGAAAACAATCAACCGAATACCATGCTTTCCTATGGTAACTGGGCTGTTTGCTGGAGAAAATAGGTGCACTGATCCGGATTTTAAGCTCCATTTAAGGTTACTGAGAACCTTCGCGCATGCCCTCGGGAAAAAAAATCATACTCGTCCTTAGTTTAACCAAAAACTTGTCAACCTATATATCGTTGGAAAGCTTTTAGAATGGACTAGCGGGCTATGGCAAAAAGAAGTAACTTTTTAATAAATCTAATTTTTTTAAAGCTTTTATAAAAAAACATTTTCAAGAGCTATCGCCGCCGAACTGCTTGACCTTGACTCTCAAGAAACACATTGTTTTAATCCTTAAAAGTGTTTCTCAAAAATCGTGTCTGCGTTTTTTAAATTTTGTTTAGTTCAAAAGTTATGATTTTTTTTTTAATTTTTAGAGCGTGAAAATTCTATAAAATTTGACCTTGGAAATTTAAAAGTTCCATTACTTTGATCTACGTAAAATTTTAATATATAGATTTAGGCACTGCCTAAAAGCGGGGCTCCAAACTATTATAAGGAATAAAAGATGGTAGTAGTTAATTGTAGTATCAAAAATACATTTATTATATTTAGACTAATATTATTGCCTTTGTGCGTTAAAAAAACAAACACAAAAAGCATGAGGACAACTTAACTAATAAAAATGTAGACACCCGTAGGGCTTGTTCGCATGAGGTGAGATATCAACCTTGTCCCCAGGGTCTTGTGGGTAATTTTGAAGATGGCGGTTGGTTGAGTACAAGACCCCTGGGTGAGGCTGAGTCACATGACCACTGAGTCACTGTGATTTCTAAACCAGTCTCACACATGGCAAACATGTAAACCAGTAGTAGTTTATATATGTTTTTTAAATATATAATTACATGTATACTGAGTGTTTTGTCCGTGTATAAATAAAGTCTGTCTGTCTGTCCACTGTTTGAAAACATGGGAACGACGTTGTCCTTTGTTTTGAAACGGTCATGTGACTCAGCCTCCCCAGGGTCTTCTCCCGAGTCAACCAGGGACAAGATTGGTGAGATTTGAATTTGAGTTTATTTTCCACACACAGCTTACATTACAGTTTGACAAGTAAAAAAGGAGGTGGCAGGGGACCATGAAACCATCAGGTTTATCGAGTAGGGTCCCCTGTATTAAGTTAAATAATAATAATAATAAATTAGTGAATAAAAGGATTATGTCTTAATAATGTTCATTTGCGTGCTGTTCTCAGTATATATTTTTCGTTTTTTTATATATATATTGCTACATTGCCAGAAAAGTTGAGAGATTTGATTTGAATGAGGGAAGGTTATTAGACGATGTTACAAAAAGAGGGAGAGAATTCCAGATTTTAGGACCTTGATATAAAATAGTAAACATCTTGATATTTGTTCTACAGGGGTGGCTACGGAATTGAGGGGCAGATCGTGTGTTATAATTATGAATATTGCTACCAGTTAGAAATAAATTGTGAAAGGGGGCTGGTAGTAGATCATGATAGTAAGAGAACATAAACTTAGCAACATGAAATGAATTAATTTTGAATATGTCTAGGATTTTCAGTCTTGCAAAAAGGGGTGCTGAGCGGGCTCGAAATTCAGAATTTGTAATGGCACGGACCGCTCGCTTTTGGAGCAAAAAAAATACGATTTAAGTTAGAAACATACGTTGAAGACCAGGCAATGGTGCAGTAAGTAAGATACGGATAAATTAAGCTATAGTAAAGAGATACTTTGGTTGCAGTCGAAAGAAAAAAGCGAGACCTAAAAAATAACACCGGCTGATTTAGAAATTTTTTGGCAAATATAGTTAATATGAAATTTCCACGATAAATTGGAGTCCAAGTAAATGCCTAAAAATTTGACATGATCTTTCTGCACGATTGACTGGTTATCATAGAGTATAGGAGCGGTGATGCGCGTTAATTTTTGTTGAGCTTTGAAGAAAATGCAATTGGTTTTTTTGGCATTTACAGACAGTTTGTTAGCTTTCATCCAGAGGTCAACGTCAACAAGCTCCTTATTTAAAACATCAGTAACAATTTTTGGGTCGGAATGCGAATAAAAAATACTTGTGTCGTCAGCAAAAAAAGCATAGCTTCAGCCATTCGGAGAGTATGGGAAGATCGTTTATATAAAGAACAAAGAATAACGGGCCTAATATTGATCCTTGAGCTGCCCGCACTTGACAAGCTGCTTGGTGGAACAGCTATTATTAAATTGAACAAATGATATCTATTAGAGAAATAGCTTCTGACCCAATCCAAAGCAACTCCACGTATTCCATAATGATCTAGTTTCGTAAACAGAATGTTGTAATCAAGGGTATCAAACGCTTTGGAAAGGTCAAGGAATATACCGGCTGTTATTTTACTTTGATCAATGGCAGTGGCGATGTTGTTAATTAGATGAGTGAGACAAAGATCGGTAGAGTGGTGTTTTCGAAATCCAAATTGGAGGTGGTAAAGAACATCAAGACGATCAAGAAATGTAGAAATTCGGTTATGGAAAACCCGCTCAAAAAATTTAGAGAAGATAGGAAGTAATGAGATTGGTCGGTAATTGGAAAATGACTTAGGAGAATCGCTTTTAAATATTGGGATTAATTTAGCAATTTTAAGTCTATCAGGAAATACACCTGTAACAAGAGATAAATTAATCATATTGGTTACAGGGTCTGGATGGGGTTAACCGACTAGCGACAAACGGCCTAAAAAATAACCGACTACCGACAAAACGGGGAAAAAGTTACTGACTAACGACAAAAAAATATTTACTGACTACCGACATTTTATGATTGCCCGTATAATGATTGCCCGTATTATAAACTCTACATTTCTATCGTCAACATACATAAATCCTAATTTATATCCTAATTTATATAACCGACGACCGGTTAGCGCAGTGGTAGAGCGCCGGGCTTATGTTCGGGAGGTTGGGAGTTCAAACCCTGGCGGGCCAACACTCAGGGTCTTTTTCTAATAATTGAGGAGAAGGTGCTGCCTTTGCTCTAATATCTGCAAATGGTTAGACCTTCGCGTCTTCTCGGATAAGGACGTTAAACCGTAGGCCCCGTCTCTCACATACACTACACTAACCGGAACCAGAGGGACGTTAAAGAACCACTAGGACCGTCGGAAGTTGCCCAACCTCAGTGTCACAGAACTCACAATACTAACACACACTCATGTTTATAAAGCTGGTTCTTATAGGATGAGTTATCCATTAATGTAAAGGTCGCTTTGAGCCGCGAGGATAAAGCGCTATATAAGCACGTTATTATTATTATTATATTCTTGCGAACTCGGCTATCTACTACACGAGCGCTTCTATATAAAGCCCTGGCCAAACGAAACGCAAGTTCACACAAGTCGATGCAAGTTGTGACTTGCACAGACTTTTGACTTGGACTTTTGTTCACTTGCGCTGAGATGCAAGTTTTCATCAAGTTAGGGGCCGACCATTTGACTTGGGGGGGGGGGATATCCTGCAAGCTACGTTCCCCAGAAAAAAATTCATGCATAAGCAGAAGAGTAAAAGAAAAAATTATGCGATTGTGCACCCTATGCGGTAACTTCACATGCTGGGCTCTAAATTTTCGGCGCGCTTCGCGCGCCGCGCAAACGAGTTTGGTTAAACTTTCCCTACAAGCTTCCTTGGGTTTTTATTACTGTGTCCCCCAGTTTTTGGAGGTTTGCAACCGGGTCCGGGTTTTATTGTTACGGCTCCCGTGTAGCTTATCATTGTGCGAGTAAGAGAAACGAGTACTCAAAAGGCTAGGACATTTTTTAAATCTCTTTTTATCATTGAGATATACTAAAATAATTTATATGCGATGGCTAAAAGAAACATAAAACACGGACAAAGGATATAACAGATATAACGTCTCCAAAACAAAATATACACAAAGGACTTTTTTCATTTCAAATGTTTCTCCTTCTGTTAATTCTGCCAATCTGTTTGCACACTTCCCTGCTGCCAGTAAATAAACTACAGTCGAAGCTCTCTGAGCGACCGCTCTCGTAAGCGACCAGCTCCCATAACGACCACGATCCATGGCTTAATCCCCGTTTGAATTGTCATATAAACTCTGTAATTCCAAGCTCTCGTAAGCGACCACCTTATCTGTGCGACCAGTTTCGTTAGCGACCACGATTTGAAGTCACCAAATGAGATTTCTATTGTTTTTAAGTTCTCATGTGCGACCACAATGGTTTTTGTCTTCCAAAAATCAGTTAACATGAGTAACTATCAAACTACCATTTCCGTGCATGGTAAAATTTCATTTATGCCGTTCAGAGCTTTTTAACAGCTGTACTTTATGTATGTACGGGCAGAGATTCTTCATAGTCAAATCTACAGCGTCCTGGTCAGATAAGGTTTCATAGATTTGGTCCGTAGCAAGTTCTGGTAAGCAACCAACACCCACTTTTCTAGTATGTGACTGCCAGTGGTCACTTACGAGAACCCTTCTCGTAAGCAACCAGCTCCGTTAACGACCACAATTTTCAATCCCCGAGGTGGTCGCTTACGGGAGCTTTGCAAATGTTGTAGCAAATGTTGCTGAATAAATTAAAATTGTTTGCCAATCAGGGGGCTCGAATTCCTATATTTACTGGAAAAATTATACTACCAGGAACCAATCAGAGCGCGCGAAAATGACTATTTACTGATTTGCAGCGCTTACTACTCAGAAAAATGCAAAATATCTTAAGAGACTCCAATCGTAGAACCTGAGAGTAACTAACAAGGTTTTTAATTTTCAATTTTAATATTTAACTTAATTATTAATTAATTATTTAATTATTAACTTAAATTTACCGACTACCGAAAATTTTAACTGACTACCGACAAATTACCGAAATTTAACTGACTACCGACAAATTACTGAAATTTTAACTGACTACCGACATGCGGACCCCCCATCCAGACCCTGTGGTTAGTGGCTCAGCTATTACGTCAAAAGTATTCTTAACTGCCGTTACTGATATATTGTCGTACCCTAGCGCTTTACCCGTCTTTAAAGAACTACAAATATCCTCAATTTCTCGTTTATCCACAGGTTTGAGGATAATAGACTCATTTATGCGATTTGACAAAAAAGATTTAAAATCAGTGCTAGTTTTGGGGAGTTTATTTGCGAGACTGGAGCCCAAATTTGTAAAATATTCACAAAAACGATTAGCTATGTCTATAGGATCCGTGACTACTTTACCGTCAGATATAAATGAAGATGGCAGAGAGGCCTTGGTTTTGCGCTTATTGATTACCTCATTTATTAGTTTCCATGTCTGTTTAATGTCATTTTTGGCTAGTTCAAATCGCTTGTCATAGTATTGCCGTTTAGCCAACTTAATAAGATGATTGAGTTTGTTTCTATAAGATTTATAGGCCACTTCGCGCGTTAGACTGGGAAATTTCAATAGTTGTTTATACAATTTATTCTTTCTTTTTATGGACACCGACAAAGAGTTTGATATCCAGGGGGAATTTGGTTTGCCATTATATCTAAGTTTAACCTTTTTAAGCGGAAAGCTGAGATTATAAAGGCGTAAGTATTCATGGGAAAAGTTATTGTATGTATCATTTACATTAGATTCAACAAGGTAATCAGACCAATTGACTTGGGAAAGATGGGCTCGGAAAAGGTTCAAATTAGCCGCACAAAAATCTCTTCTCATTGCGTAATTAGGTCCTTTGTTAGCAGATAAAGGGTTATATGGAACATAAGCAAAAACAGGTAGATGATCAGCTATGTCATTAATAATAATACCGTTGAACACATTGGGCGTATGGTGATTAGTTAAGATATTGTCTATTAGAGTAGCGGAGTGAGGAGTTATGCGAGTAGGTCTATTGATCAGAGGAACAAACATGTAAGAGAACAGACTATCAATGAATTCTTGTGTGCAACCATGATCAGAATAGCGTAACAAATCCAGGTTATAATCACCGGCTACGTAACAATACTTGTCACCTTTGGAAATTTTTCCAAGGATATCATTGAAAGCGTCAAGAAAAGCTGCTAAATTTTGATTTGGCGGTCGGTAAACAGAGCCTACGATAATATTTTTCCCAGAGGGGATGTTAATTTCAACAAAAAGTGATTCGATGACTTCGGAATTTGTATAATTACAGTCGGGCAAAATTTTGAATTCGATGTTTTCTTGTAAATAAAGGCCTGTTCCACCTGCATTTTTATCAATGCGATGATTTGAAATAAATGTGTAGCCCGGAATATCGATAAGATCCTTTGTTTGATCCGTTAACCAGGTTTCTGAGATACCGATGACTGAGGTTGGTTTTTGCAGACGACCCAACAATA
Organism: Scolanthus callimorphus; assembly: GCA_033964015.1. NCBI lineage: Eukaryota > Metazoa > Cnidaria > Anthozoa > Actiniaria > Edwardsiidae > Scolanthus > Scolanthus callimorphus. The sequence continues at coordinate 9,090,628 of CM066924.1, forward strand.
ATTTGAATTTATCAAAGTTGCCGAGAAGGCTGCGAGCATTAACGTGTAGTATAGAAAATGAAGCGTCTGAAGAAAAATTTCGCACTTTATCATTATCTCTTCCTCAACAAAATAGTTACTATCGGGGGGGCTGAGGTCGAGGTTTTGATCAGGATCGGGAGGGGTATAGAATGAATCCCTAGACCTTAAACGGTCAGATATAGGGCTGAATTTTAGGGAACTTAGGCGATCATAATTAAGTGAGCCATGTAGCATTTCAAAAAGAGCAAAATGAAAGGAGGTATTGTCTAGTTTGAAAAAGGGAAGTGCAGAAAGCGGATTCGCAATAGTGGAAGCCATTTCTAAGCTAAGAATTGACATTAGGGATGAGATATACTTATCTACTGTCCATTTAGGTTAACATTTCCAGCTCGCTTCGAGTAAGCTCCTCAAGTACGCTGAGGTCTGTGACTTTGATCCTATCGCTGTGCTTTGTCTCTCGAAGGTAAATGACTTGGTTCCTTGACCAGCAGTAGGCGTATTCAAACTTTGTTTTAAACTTCTTTGCCTCAGCGTACAACTCTTGGGTCTTGGGTGGTAGATGGTCCAAAAGCATTGCTTTAGAAAGGTTAGCGTCGTCAGCTAAACCAAGGGCGGCAGGCATTACTTTGGAGGCTTTTTGCCTCACTGACATAACTTCGTCTCGTGCAAGTCTTCTAACAAACTTGCAGATTATAGGCTTTGGCTCGCCTGGCTTGGGAGTCCGAGTTGGTACACGATGGGCAATGTCGATATCCCTGATATCGACATGAGCGCCCATTGCACGGAACAGTCCCACGCAGAGATTGGAGGTGTCTCGAGCTGACTCACCATATCGCTCTTTGGCAGTCTCGCTCTCTGGAACTCCTAATATCTTGATATTGAACCTGTAGTTGTAATTTACCATGTCGTCCAGGACCCTTTCCATTTCGTTAAACTTTTTGTTAAGCGCATCAAGGCGTTTCTCTAATAGAGGCAGAGACTTCTTGGCCATTGTGCAGAAGCCATTAATACCATCATATTCGTCACTGAGGAACTGGAGTGAGGTCGCAGTTTCTGATTGACATGGTCCGCCATTAGTCGCCGCTTCTCCACGTTTCTCTTGTTCCTTTAGCGCTCCCTGAAGTTTGGCAAATTCAGCCTGAAGGTTTTTCAGTTCGTCCTTCATGGCCACATTTTCTTCCTGTAAGGATTTAACTGTGGAATGTTTCGGTGGCATGATATTTATCTTTGCTTTTCGCTTTAGTAATGAGACTTAAAGAGAGCTCAAAAAAAAGCACACCTGACCAGCACGCAGGTCAGGAGAAAAAAAAAAAACGATTAGCTATGAACGTGAACGAGATATCTTGGACTAGGGATAACTTTGGGATAGGGACAAAACTGGCACATGTTTCACATGGGAAACAATTGCAGCACCCACAATCAAGAAAGCTGGCAATCAAGAAAGTTGCTGTTGAAAGTTGCCAAACAGACCTAACAGCCCAAACAGCAGCGAGAAAACATTCCTTACTCCCACTTCTTCAAAGACGGGAGACAAATTATGATAAACACCTAACAACCCTACCAGCCCTAACACCACTTACAGACCTAACAACCCTAACAGCCAACAAACCTAACAGCCCTAACAAACCTATCAGTCATAAACAGCAACAAAGAAGCATTCCTAAAAGGCGGGCACACATTATGATCAACACCTAACAGCCCTGTACAGGTCTGTTAGGGCTGTTAAGACTGTTAGGGCTTCTAGGGCTTCTAGGGCTTGAGGGCTGTAAGGGTTCTTAGGGCTGTTAGGGTTGTTAGGGCTGTTAGGTCTGTTAGGGCTGTTAGGTCTGTTGGGGCTGTTAAGACTGTTATGGCTGTTAAGACTGTTAAGACTGTTAGGGCTATTAGGGCTGTTAGGCCAGCCAGGGCTGTTAGGGCTGCAAGGGCTGTAAGGGATGTTAGGGCTGTTAGGGCTGTAAGGGCTGTAGGTGTCGATCATAATATGTGCCCCGCCTTTTAGACGTGGGAGTAAGGAATGCTTCTCCCTGCTGTTTGTCCCTAACAGCAGCCCTATGCTGTTTGGGACTGTTAGGCCTAACAGCAGCCCTAACAAGAATTTCCCTGTCCTATTCCTTGACTCATATGACCCCTGAGATAGACAGTTTTATGCTGTCCCTACACAAATACCATATCTCTCAGCCCAGAGTTGTCTCGGTCACAAGTGAATTGTTTGATTTCAACACAGAGGTATTGTATAGATTGTATAGAGGCAAGTCTGGGGACCAAAATATCCCCTAATCCCCATATCTTGCCTCATTTGGTGCCTCAGCTGTATCCCTGCAACATATCCGAAAAATATCCCCCTAAAATATCTGGTAATCTTTTCAACCCTAAAAAAAGTTTGCAGTTTCAAATTTTGTAATGACTAAATTTTCAAATTTTCAAATAAATTTGATTGCTTGATTGGCTGGATTTATTTTATTGCTTGCCACATGTCCCATGGCCAAAAATCCAGTTACTGAAACACTTAGAATCGCTTGCTTGATTTTGGTCTATTTTGGAAACTAAATATATGCCATGAACAACAAATGAAAAACAGAGAAATATAATGTCAAAGTTCTCCACAATGAAACTCTATGTCAACCCAATTCTATAAAAACCCTCAGCTGTATATTGAAACAGGCTGCCATCTAGATTTCATAATGGAAATAACACAAGTTACTATACTAATGCGTGCAGACCCTTCAAAAGATATTGGACCAGACACTATACTCCTGGCCATACGGGTGTTAAGCAGAAAGCTGCAATGTCCAAAGTGTTCCAAATACATAACTCCATATTATGGGTGGAGCAATTTCTTTAGAAGAGTCTGAAATTCATGAAGTTTCAGGTTTACAAGATGTCCAGAAAAGCAAAAAAAAAGGTACTTGAATTTCACCTAATTGCACTTTAAAAAAATGGGGGTTTGGGGGGGGAGAGAAAATAGAAATGAAACAGAAAAAAAAATTCTGTTTGAGGGGGCATGCTCCCCCTGAGGAAAGTTTGAAAAACTTGGATCAAGATACTTCTATTGGGTTTTAGAAAGAGGTGAAAACAATGAAACTACGGCGGAGGCTATCTTTATTCTGATCCAACAGAAATGGGAAAACGTTCTGTGCACTCTGCTGACTTTCCTTTGAGCAAGGAAAATATTATTGATGAATCAAATTTAACTTATTTGACTGGGGACAAACCGATTACTCACGAAGAATCCAAAACAAATTGAACCACAGGTCGAAGGTTTTCAAGAAATAACTTATATTAGTCAAATCACACTAGTGGTCTATTATCATTGCTGCGTTCTGGTTGGTTGAGCTACTAGTAGGCTATAAGTTATAGCCTACTAGTAAAGTAGCGAAATGAGGGCCAGAAATGGCAAATGACCAGAGCAGAAATATTTTTGGGCAACACAAATTGACCTACTAGTGTGATTTGACTAAAAAAATTATTCCTCTCGCCCTCATGGCCTCTGAGTCAATAGCCCAAAATAGATAGCTATCAATAGATAGAATAAAGTAATCAATTCTATAATTCAATGAATGGCCAAAACACAGTTGAAAGTCTCATCATATTTTCTAAATCGTACGGCCGAAGAATCAAAATTCCTAAAGAGATCGCCTAGTCAGAGAAAATATTTCTCATAAAAAAAAAAACATTCTTACCAATTAAGAGCTTGCAGTTTAGTCCACTTCATACTGAATGTTTGTCCAACTCCAGCGAACAGTGAGTTTCCAATCCACACCGCACCCATTATATCCGTGACTTTCAAAGCTATTCCATGTCTTAGGGAGCTGAAGAACCCACAAAACACGGCAAAACACGAAAACTCCCGCGCTCTACTTGGGCGTCATTGTTGTTGTACTGTTCGTGACAAACGTTTTCAGTTCCTGTGAAATCAGCTATAGTCTTGACACTTTCGCATTCAGTGGAGAAGTGGAACATGTGTCTAATTAAATAGAATTGCAGCCTGTAATTTTTCCTCGTGAAAACAACTCCTCTCGAAAACAAACAGAGCAGGCTATCGTGTGTAGGAACTTGACTATAACTTACAACTACACAACTTTTAACTTTCACTAATCTTGCCGCTTCGGGTCACGTGGTGGTCATGAACAAAGACGTTTGTCAAAAGAAACTTTGAAACTTGTTTCCAGTTATTTCCGCTTCCTGTAAAGTGAAGTTTGTGATTTTCGCTGATTTGAGATCCAAAACAGAGATCCAATTACTTATACCACGCTCTGTGTCGGCGCTCGTCAGGCGTTGTGTCGTTCAAGGTACCGAAAGTTTCTGTTTAAAGAAATAGTGTTAGTCCATCAACTGTCGAGGAGAGTCGAAAATTTGTGGTTCACTCAAGGGCAAGGGGAACAAACGAAACCGTTTCCATGTTAATCATCAACTATCGTGTAGTCTAAAAAAGATATGCAAGAACAGGATGCCTCTCTTTGGTGGTTTACTTTCTGCTCTGATCTTATGCTTTGCCCGGCTTCTTCTTCCCCCTTCTTCCCGGGCGCAATTTCCTTTTAGGTCTCTCTGGTGCTTCCATTTCTTTCTGCTCTTCTACTAGAGATAATTTTAACATTCCTCGATCCCTTGTCCATCCATCGACCCAATGTTTGTATTCTATGGCTTCCTCTTCGCGTATTTTTATCCTTTGAGGCGTAAGTGATAGCACGGTTCTGCAGTTGTCTTTTCTCGGCCTTGAAACTCCGACTGGAAGAATTTCAGGAGCAAGCCGGCAAAGAAAATACTCCAACTTGATTATTATTCCCCATTCTACCAAATCTGTGGATTCCATGGCTTCTTCTTTTCTTCTTCGGGCATTTCTCCTTTGAGTAATTATTGTAGGTCGTTTTTTCAGCCGCTAGCAGCCCTGTAGTCTTTTTGTGCCTGCGCTTTTAGCTTTCACGTGAGCATTAACATCCCCCCTGACAACGCGCCCCTCCCCTGTTAGTTGAGCACTCCCTCCTGACAACGCGCCCCTCCCCCAGTTAGTTGAGCATGCTTGACGTCACAATAGGGCTATTGTGACGTAGGGTAGACAGGAAAACGTACAGCATCCGGGACTTGCTGAGACGTCCAAAAATCGGATCGACCCCTAGCAATTTCCACAGGTTACTCAAAAACTCACATAGGGTACCCAATACTATATTTGCAGATTTTGACGCTGTTTTCTTAGGTATGGTAGTCCGCTTTGCGAGGAGCTCCGCTAAAAAACGCAGACACGGTTTTTGAGAAACACCTTTAAGGATTAGTGCAATGTTTTACTTGGGAGTCAAGGTGAAGCAGTTCAGCAGCGATAGCTCTTGAAAGTGTCACACCCACATTTTTAATAAAACCTTCAAAAAAATTATGTTTATGAAAAAGTTATTTCTTTTTGCCATAGTCCGCTAGTCCATTCTATAAGCTTTCCAACGATATATAGGTTGACATGTTTTGGTTAAACTAAAGACGAGTATGATTTTTTCCGAGGAGGTGCGCGAAGGTTCTCAGTAACCTTAAAAGCTATAAATGTTCATTACAAACGAAAGAAACGAGCGCTCGACATTGTTTTGGTTTGGTTATTTTCCCTGGCACAGCGAGACAACAGGCGTTGACATGATTTTGACGGCCGTCTTAAAGGGGGCAGCGCGCGGCGCGACAAGTAATTGTGTCAGGCGTAATTTTGTTTTTCCTCCCTCATTTTCTCTTGGAAAAATTAAATTCCGCCTGATACTCAGGCTACGCGAGCATTTATTTTGTGCAAGAAGACGATGAAATGCTTTCAGAGAAAATTGAGAAAATGTCTAACGCAGAATTCTACAATGCACTTTCATCTAAGGTAAGGTAAGGTAAACTTTATTTCGCCACGCTAGCCTATTCAACACAGGTTGATTTCCAATAGAGGCGTGGCATATTAACAATAGAGATTAATATATAGATTTAGGCACTGCCTAAAAGCGGAACTCCAATGTTTATACCTCTTACAGAACGACTAATTGTTATACATGCAATAATATTATAGCAAATTTCTGACAATAATTGCCCTATTTCACTATGACGTCATATCAAAACACTCTATTGTTTTTGCGCTATGAATCATAGTCGCCAGCGGGGACAGCAGCAGACTCGTACCCGTCGCTATAGTAGAAAAGTTGAGGAACGCAGGGAATTATGGGAAGGTCGCTATAGTAGAAAAGACGAGGAACGCAGGGAATTATGGGAAGGATTAGCGCGGCGCGCAATGCATTGTGGGAAGATTTCGCAAGGCGCGCAATGGATTGTGGACAGGGCGCCCTTCCCACAATGCATTGCGCGCCGCGCCAATCCTTCCCATAATCCCCTGCGTCCCTCGACTTTTCTACTAGAGAGCAGCAAAACAGTTATTTGACGACTGATTTGACAACCTAGCGACGGGTACGAGTCTGGGACAGCAGCAGCATTTAGAAATGACCAAAACATGATGAAAAAATGCCATTCATGATGTTCGAATGGAACTTTTATTTGAACCAAGTTTCAGGTATCTTGCCCATGTAAACAAACCATGACGTCATAGTGAAATAGAGCAATTAATCGGACGTTATCTGGCTTCTGATGGTACTAATTAGAAAATGATTTCAGGGGGTGCATGGGGACCCCTCCTGGCGACTAGACTATAATGGAATATAATTGATAAGCCAGTTGGCTAAGGCAAGTAACTTTTCTGTGCTACTTGTCCTGATGGGACTAGTGATCAAAAAAGTCAAGGTCGAGCACTCACCCATATCAATTGGGTGGGGGTGCTTGTTGGACAAATGGAATTTGAAGAGCTGTGTATTGTGGACATGTATTTTAACCCCAGAGATACATAACTTCCCATTACAGAATCCTAGAAATCTGGCAAAACCTAAACATCTGAAGATTGTTTTTGCTTGAAAAGAGTTGCTTAATAATACTGAGTTTCCTAACTACCCCTAACAGAATCCTAGTCAGAAAAGTCAGAAAAAAAACCCTTAAAAATTTGTACTGTAGTATAAAAATCATAATCATAATCATGTGTTTCCAAAAAATATCCATACCCCCTCTATGTAATTTCCAAAGAAAAATACAGTATTTGTAAGGAAAAGATCAAGTTAATTGACGGAATTTCCAATCCCTTTGTATAGGGGGGTATGGATAATCTGGAACCAGACATTTCCAGAAAATATCCCCCCACACAGAAGGTTGTTGACAGGAGACCCCCTCCCCTCATCCCTCCAAAGAAAATAAATTGACTCCCCACCCTCACCCCTCTGGGATTTCCAATGCCCTTCCATGACCTATGGATCGAAAACGGGAGACAAAGCAGGTGTTAGAAAAAAAAAGAACTGAAATGGAAGAGCAATTTTATCCTACCCAACTATATGAACTCTTCCATACCATAGAAATCAAAACCAAAATCAATTTATGTCAAATGGCCCCCTTGGATGCATCACAAGAATAATGTTACTAAAATTAATAGAAAATATCCGAAAACATAGCAAAATTTTGTATGGGCGACCAAAACAGAACAAGAAGAACTACTTTGCAAAATCACTCCATCATGACAAGCCTTTGAACCCCCTCTTTGAACAAATAAGTGAAATTAAACAATCAAAAATAGGCAAAAATTAATGTATTTCTTTATATTTATTGGAGTTTTGCCAAGTAAATCATTATTATTTCTTACAGTTCAAATAAAAATATATCTAAGTATATATCCTTGTAGGGGGATTTACTGGAACTCCAGTGAGCAATGGTTTAAATCCAGTTTTAAGCATTGTTCTGGTAGGGAGCATTCTTATTTATGCCAGGGGGTGGGCTGGCAAGATTTTTCATTCAGCCCAAAAAAAAACTTGACCCCCCTCAAAGTATCAATAAAAACCTCAAAACCCCTTCAGGCATTTTTTATGATAATGATAGCCCCCTCCCCCCCTTTAGATCAGGAAGAAATGTTGGGACATCTACATACCAAGTAGACAACAACCAGTATTTTTAAGACATTTCCTGATGCTTGCATAAACAGTTTGTTGTAATTACAGGTGTGTAACCTCTTGTATCCATATGTTAAATTAACATAACGTTGCTGCCACAAAATGTAGATGACCCCTCACAAGTGTTTTCATATCTTCTGGTGATCCCCTACTTGAATGTGCCAAATTTAACATGGGCCCCCTTAATAATTGCCAGCCCACCCCCTGGCATAAATAATGAATGCTTCCTTAAAGTAAAAGTAAATGAAAAACTACCAACAGAAAAATGAGCATAGCCCCCTCACCCACTATAAAGTGAGATCCTGCTTTGGAATAACATATCAAGATAGTTCCCTTGAAAAAGTGTCGACTTTCTCCAACTTCCTTATAAGGAAATATCTGTATACCATATTTGGAATTCCAGTAAGTTTTTTGATATTTCTATTGGCCTAGAAAACTTAAAACTCAACTAGAATTCAGATACACTTGAGAAAGGATGGTATGCACATTTTCCACTGTGTTTTTCACGGTCAAGAACCTGGAAACAAGGCAGACAAAAAGCACAGGAAGCTTGGTTCAATGTCTAAAAAGGAGGCATGTTTGAATCACAATACTGATTACTGTGCGACTACGTCAACCGGGCCATCCCGTAAAAAGTTTGTCATTTAGAGATTCAAACCATTTTAAGCAAATTTAATACCTGCAATACATCTGACGATGAGTAATTAAGTGTTTGAAGTTATTTCTGCCCATAATTTCCACAATTTTTAGAGAAAAGTGAATATTTCGATGTCTTAAATCTCAAGAAAGTGGAGATCCTTTGTTCTGTACTTGCTTTCTGATTGGCTAACTTCTTACAAAATGGCCCGGTTGACGTAGTCGCACAATAAGTACAAATTCATGGTCTAGTTGAAAGTATAAGTACAAATAATCACAAAGTATTTGAAATTTTGCTTTTTTGCACATGGGATTTCATAATTATGCGAACAACAAAAAGGAAAGAGTTTGAGTACGCTATCCTTGTGATTTGATGAGTTGCATTCTTTTTTTTTTGTTACAAGATTGTTACAAAAATACTTCTGGAAAGGTGGTCTGTTTTTGTTTATATGAACCAAGCCACAAGCAGGCTAGATATGACCTCTTAAATTCCAGGGTTTTTTCACAGTGCTTAGTGAAAATGGAGTCTAGAGTTACAGGATGGGTTAGCTGATGCCCTGGAAAAAGTCTTGGCTACCTTCTTGCACCTTGTGTTGCAATTCATTTGTGAACCAGCCCTAGCATCAGCACCTGAGAACTGAAAAAAAAATCAAAGTCAAACGGGACACCTACAGCTAAGTAACCTAGTCAGTAAAAGAAATTTACTGGCTTGGAGGGCTGGATCATCAAATACCATAACTGATACCTTAAAGTAACTTTAAAGTCCTTGAAACAGCATTATTTAAAATTCCACAGAAAATTTAGAGTGTGGTGACAAATCTTAACCTAAGTCTGAATTCTAAGATTCCAGACCTCTAGCAAGAAAATCAGAAAATCATTCATTTCATGGAATCTCTAAGACCAGGGACGGCAAACCATGCAGGGACTTTAAAAATCTGGAGATTGTCTTGAAATGGCTAAATTTCCTGAAATATTCCCGGGAGAAATACAGTAAATGTATGGCAGTCATCTTGAATTTTTGCCGGGAAACGAAGCGAAAACTCTTGAGATGCCTGGCAAAACCGGGAGAGTTGACGTTCCTGTAAGACCCATGCAAGAAAAAGAAAGATGATAGTATCTTTTGCATAATAGCATATTCCAGGTAGAAGTAAATAAGAAAATGTGCACAAGCATTCCTCCCTGCCCCTTCGGAGTCAGATTGGTTGTTTGGTTTTACCCTGGGGTAATGTGCAAAATGTCCATCAGGGGTAATCTGCTTGCGGGGAAAAAAGTCCTGACCCAAATGATTTTTTTTATTTGTCTGTAGGTAGGGTTAGAACTTTGTTTCTTTAGAATTAGCTTGTAGAAATGAGATCTACAAGCTAAATTGGAATAAAAAAAATGTAGAGTGAATAAAAGCGTCTTGGCCAACTGAAAGACAAACATGTTTCCACTGTTTTAAAGTATTTACTGTTGTAATAACATTTTTTGTCAACAGAGTTCAGGCCGAGACATTTTCTTTATTTGAAGGCAGCTTATTACGAAATGTGAGCAATTTTTCTCCCATGCTCCATAAATGCAAAGTTAGCTTGTAGCAAATGTCCAGGGGTTGGGGGGATTGTTTTTATTGCCAAAGCCTGTTGTGCCTGGGAACTTTGTTATTCATGTGAGCAGAGAAAATCCCTTGCATTTTCTAGCAAACTGCCTAAGAAATAAAATGTCTTAGCCTGATCTCTGTTGACAAAAAATGACATTACCAGAGGATTAAAAGAGTGGAAAATGCTTTTGTCTTTCAGCTGGCTGTGATGCTGGCCACCAACTTTAAGCTGTATTATCATGATACAATGTTACAGTCAATCATTATTGATTTCTGTCTATGATTTCAAGCACCCTTTTTCAGCAAAAACGTTTTCACCAAAACACATGTAGTCTCATCCACAAAGCCAAGCTTCAAATATTGAGTTAATTAAGTCTAATTTCCAATAGTAAAATTAAAGACATGATTCCAATGTGTATTTACAATTATCGTATTGCAAGTACAAGGGTTATGAAGTATAGATAGAGTAGTTTAAATATGATTGATATCCTAGAGATTCATGTGTTGCATTTTCAATGGAGAACATGCGCCCTATAAGCAAAGAGATGAGCAAAGCACTCAACTTTGGAACTAACTTACTTGAAAACTTACCTGAATATCGTATATTTTCTTCTTGAAGGAATCTTGATGCCAAAGCATTTCTGTCGTTAGAAACTTATTCAGCTCCAAGGATGACCTTGAGAAGCGAGTCGTACATTGTTCTTTCCATGTACACATATTGAGTTTTCTCCTAACAGTTCGAGCGACATGTTTTCTTTTCTTGAACAAGCCAACTGCAAAGGCTGGCTAAATTCCGTGAGAATTCCGTGTCTATGCCAATTAAATTTATTCCGTGCTTGAGCTGTAACAAAGCTGCAAATTATTTTCCTTGTTTTTGCAATCTTAAATGATTCATAGCTTTATTTTAAACCTCTTAACTTAATTTCTTTCTGGTATGATCCCGGCTGAATAAACCACTTTATCGATTACTCATCCTTCCCTGATCCCAGTCCATTCTGCCAGCAACCAAAGACAGGTAACCCAAAGGCTTCATGTATCTTTTCCGAACATGCCCGAAAGTTCTTTCAAAGTTTTGTGGCCAATAACAATGATACAAGCTACAAGAAACTGCAGATGGCGGACGAAATCTTGACTTGCACAAGGGCCGCGGCGAAAAGTGAATATCGTAACCCATGGCAACAGACCGTGTACGCACTCAGAAATAAGCCGACGGTACACCAGCGGCTGTCCAACGGAAAATACAACCACTTGAATACAGCTCGATGGGTTACTTTTATTTATTTTTTAAATTTTTTTTTCACACATTAGCCAATGGGGCTCCACAGGAGTTCCGCTACAATGTAAATTACAATAAATAACTAATATATAGATTTAGGCACTGCCTAAAAGCGGAACTCCAATGTTTATACCTCTTACAGAACGACTAATTGTTATACATGCAATAATATTATAGCAAATTTCTGACAATAATTGCCCTATTTCACTATGACGTCATATCAAAACACTCTATTGTTTTTGCGCTATGAATCATAGTCGCCAGCGGGGACAGCAGCAGACTCGTACCCGTCGCTATAGTAGAAAAGTTGAGGAACGCAGGGAATTATGGGAAGGTCGCTATAGTAGAAAAGTCGAGGAACGCAGGGAATTACGGGAAGGATTAGCGCGGCGCGCAATGCATTGTGGGAAGATTTCGCAAGGCGCGCAATGGATTGTGGACCGGGCGCCCTTCCCACAATGCATTGCGCGCCGCGCCAATCCTTCCCATAATCCCCTGCGTCCCTCGACCTTTCTACTAGAGAGCAGCAAAACAGTTATTTGACGACTGATAAGAGGAGGTCTGTCAGTCTTCCCATGAGCACCTGCGCGAGATTTTTTGAAACTACCCGCCAAAACGGACAATGTTCCCGGGAAAAAAAGCGAGAAAACAGATGTGAATCCCTCAATAAAAATCTCTTAAGAGCACCATTATATGCAACCTGATAAATAGACATAAACGTTTATGAAATGAACTCGTGATTTAGCTAAATTCTCACTTCATAATGTCAAGCAGGAGGAAAATAACAAGGGCGCGACTTTTCGTCAAATCTCTGCACGGACATTTTGTCCAGGTGATGGCTTTGTTTACATTTTTCATTAACCAAAATCTACTATTTCTAACCAATTGCCCTCTGATTTTATTGAGTATTATACTTAAGCAAATCTCTTTGATTTTAAATCTTTTTCGTTAGCAGAATTGCCCTCTCGATTTCTTGTTGAATTTGGGACTGGAAAGTAGACAACCGAAACAACGGTCGGCCTTCGTGAGCACTGCAAAACACGTTGAAAACCTAAGTCTCGCTCGCCGTCACCACTCGCGAACGGGGTCGATCCTGAACTTAATATCTAAAAACTGATTCAAACGCGATACATTTCTGCAATACAAAGTCCGAAATGGTTTCTTAGCTATATTTTAAGCAATATCTAATGTCAGAAAGATATTTATTCGCCGAAAAATATGGGAAATGTGAACAGAAAAGTGCTAGAGCTCGTGTGAAAAGCCGTTGTGATTGCGCGAGAGCGCGCGCTAATCTAAGGAGAATTGAGATTTCATCGACGAAAAATAAGCTTTATTTCTTGCGATTCCTACAGAAAGTCACCAAGAATCGCAATACAAAACGAATTGTTATGATTTTGATACGACAATTCCACAATATATTGACGACGTTGGAAGAAAATATTTCAGAATTGCTAGGGAAGATAATCCTGCAAGCAATTTTTTTTTTGCACTGCTTGTAAACAAACAAAATCTGATTTCTTCAAGCGACGACGGGAAAAACAAAATGTCCCAAGACGGTGCTAACATGAAGACACGTGAAACTTGTCAACCTGAAGTTTATGCTCCGTTGGCTTCGTCGTAGCAGAGGTGCAATCGTTTCTTGTGTGAGAAAGGCCGGAGCGCTTAAATTTGTGAGCTTCACAAAATCCTCCTTGTTCAACTGCCGAATCGCGCGCGCGTCATCCGGCCATTTATAATATGGCTCAAAAGCGATGCATTATGGGAAGACTGACAGACCTCCTCTTACGACTGATTTGACAACCTAGCGCCGCGCTAATCCTTCCCATAATCCCCTGCGTTCCTCGACTTTTCTAATAAAGAGCAGCAAAACACTTATTTGACGACTGATTTGACAACCTAGCGACGGGTACGAGTCTGGGACAGCAGCAGCATTTAGAAATGACCAAAACATGATGAAAAAATGCCATTCATGATGTTCGAATGGAACTTTTATTTGAACCAAGTTTCAGGTATCTTGCCCATGTAAACAAACCATGACGTCATAGTGAAATAGAGCAATTAATCGGATGTTATCTGGCTTCTGATGGTACTAATTAGAAAATGATTTCAGGGGGTGCATGGGGACCCCTCCTGGCGACTAGACTATAATGGACTATAATTGATAAGCCAGTTGGCTAAGGCAAGTAACTTTTCTGTGCTACTTGTCCTGATGGGACTAGTGATTAAAAAAGTCAAGGTCGAGCACTCACCCATATCAATTGGGTGGGGGTGTTTGTTGGACAAATGGAATTTGAAGAGCTGTGTATTGTGGACATGTATTTTGACCCCAGAGATACATAACTTCCCATTACAGAATCCTAGAAATCTGGCAAAACCTAAACATCTGAAGATTGTTTTTGCTTGAAAAGAGTTGCTTAATAATACTGAGTTTCCTAACTACCCCTAACAGAATCCTAGTCAGAAAAGTCAGAAAAAAAAACCTTAAAAATTTGTACTGTAGTATAAAAATCAGAATCATAATCATGTGTTTCCAAAAAATATCCATACCCCCTCTATGTAATTTCCAAAGAAAAATACAGTATTTGTAAGGAAAAGATCAAGTAAATTGACGGAATTTCCAATCCCTTTGTATAGGGGGGTATGGATAATCTGGAACCAGACATTTCCAGAAAATATCCCCCACACAGAAGGTTGTTGAGAGGAGACCCCCTCCCCTCATCCCTCCAAAGAAAGTAAATTGACTCCCCACCCTCACCCCTCTGGGATTTCCAATGCCCTTCCATGACCTATGGATCGAAAACGGGAGACAAAGCAGGTGTTAGAAAAAAAAAGAACTGAAATGGAAGAGCAATTTTATCCTACCCAACTATATGAACTCTTCCATACCATAGAAATCAAAACCGAAATCAATTTATGTCAAATGGCCCCCTTGGATGCATCAGAAGAATAATGTTACTAAAATTAATAGAAAATATCCGAAAACATAGCAAAATTTTGTATGGGCGACCAAAACAGAACAAGAAGAACTACTTTGCAAAATCACTCCATCATGACAAGCCTTTGAACCCCCTCTTTGAACAAATAAGTGAAATTAAACAATGAAAAATAGGCAAAAATTAATGTATTTCTTTATATTTATTGGAGTTTTGCCAAATATAAATCATTATTATTTCTTACAGTTCAAATAAAAACTATATCTAAGTATATATCCTTGTAGGGGGATTTACTGGAACTCCAGTGAGCAATGGTTTAAATCCAGTTTTAAGCATTGTTCTGGTAGGGAGCATTCTTATTTATGCCTGGGGGTGGGCTGGCAAGATTTTTCATTCAGCCCAAAAAAAACTTGACCCCCCTCAAAGTATCAATATTTTTTATGATAATGATAGCCCCCTCCCCCCCTTTAGATCAGGAAGAAATGTTGGGACATCTACATACCAAGTAGACAACAACCAGTATTTTTAAGACATTTCCTGATGCGTGCATAAACAGTTTGTTGTAATTACAGGTGTGTAACCTCTTGTATCCATATGTTAAATTAACATAACGTTGCTGCCACAAAATGTAGATGACCCCTCACAAGTGTTTTCATATCTTCTGGTGATCCCCTACTTGAATGTGCCAAATTTAACATGGGCCCCCTTAATAATTGCCAGCCCACCCCCTGGCATAAATAATGAATGCTTCGTTAAAGTAAAAGTAAATGAAAAACTACCAACAGAAAAATGAGCATAGCCCCCTCACCCACTATAAAGTGAGATCCTGCTTTGGAATAACATATCAAGATAGTTCCCTTGAAAAAGTGTCGACTTTCTCCAACTTCCTTATAAGGAAATATCTGCATACCATATTTGGAATTCCAGTAAGTTTTTTGATATTTCTATTGGCCTAGAAAACTTAAAACTCAACTAGAATTCAGATACACTTGAGAATGGATGGTATGCACATTTTCCACTGTGTTTTTCATGGTCAAGAACCTGGAAACGAGGCAGACAAAAAGCACAGGAAGCTTGGTTCAATGTCTAAAAAGGAGGCATGTTTGAATCACAATACTGATTACTGTGCGACTACGTCAACCGGGCCATCCCGTAAAAAGTTTGTCATTTAGAGATTCAAACCATTTTAAGCAAATTTAATACCTGCAATATATCTGACGATGAGTAATTAAGTGTTTTGAAGTTATTTCTGCCCATAATTTCCACAATTTTTAGAGAAAAGTGAATATTTCGATGTCTGAAATCTCAAGAAAGTGGAGATCCTTTGTTCTGTACTTGCTTTCTGATTGGCTAACTTCTTACAAAATGGCCCGGTTGACGTAGTCGCACAGTAAGTACAAATTCATGGTCTAGTTGAAAGTATAAGTACAAATAATCACAAAGTATTTTGAAATTTTGCTTTTTTGCACATGGGATTTCATAATTATGCGAACAACAAAAAGGAAAGAGTTTGAGTACGCTATCCTTGTGATTTGATGAGTTGCATTCTTTTTTTTTTTTGTTACAAGATTGTTACAAAAATACTTCTGGAAAGGTGGTCTGTTTTTGTTTATATGGACCAAGCCACAAGCAGGCTAGATATGACCTCTTAAATTCCAGGGTTTTTTTCACAGTGCTTAGTGAAAATGGAGTCTAGAGTTACAGGATGGGTTAGCTGATGCCCTGGAAAAAGTCTTGGCTACCTTCTTGCACCTTGTGTTGCAATTCATTTGTGAACCAGCCCTAGCATCAGCACCTGAGAACTGAAAAAAAATCAAAGTCAAACGGGACACCTACAGCTAAGTAGCCTAGTCAGTAAAAGAAATTTACTGGCTTGGAGGACTGGATCATCAAATACCATAACTGATACCTTAAAGTAACTTTAAAGTCCTTGAAACAGCATTATTTAAAATTCCACAGAAAATTTAGAGTGTGGTGACAAATCTTAACCTAAGTCTGAATTCTAAGATTCCAGACCTCTAGCAAGAAAATCAGAAAATCATTCATTTCATGGAATCTCTAAGACCAGGGACGGCAAACCATGCAGGGACTTTAAAAATCTGGAGATTGTCTTGAAATGGCTAAATTTCCTGAAATATTCCCGGGAGAAATACAGTAAATGTATGGCAGTCATCTTGAATTTTTGCCGGGAAACGAAGCAAAAACTCTTGAGCTGCCTGGCAAAACCGGGAGAGTTGACGTTCCTGTAAGACCCATGCAAGAAAAAAGAAAGATGATAGTATCTTTTGCATAATAGCATATTCCAGGTAGAAGTAAATAAGAAAATGTACACAAGCATTCCTCCCTGCCCCTTCGGAGTCAGATTGGTTGTTTGGTTTTACCCTGGGGTAATGTGCAAAATGTCCATCAGGGGTAATCTGCTTGCGGGGAAAAAAGTCCTGACCCAAATGTTTTTTTTTATTTGTCTGTAGGTAGGGTTAGAACTTTGTTTTTTTAGAATTAGCTTGTAGAAATGAGATCTACAAGCTAAATTGGAATAAAAAAATGTAGAGTGAATAAAAGCGTCTTGGCCAACTGAAAGACAAACATGTTTCCACTGTTTTAAAGTATTTACTGTTGTAATAACATTTTTTTGTCAACAGAGTTCAGGCCGAGACATTTTCTTTATTTGAAGGCAGCTTATTAGGAAATGTGAGCAATTTTTCTCCCACGCTCCATAAATGCAAAGTTAGCTTGTAGCAAATGTCCAGGGGTTGGGGGGATTGTTTTTATTGCCAAAGCCTGTTGTGCCTGGGAACTTTGTTATTCATGTGAGCAGAGAAAATCCCTTGCATTTTCTAGCAAACTGCCTAATAAATAAAATGTCTTAGCCTGATCTCTGTTGACAAAAAATGACATTACCAGAGGATTAAAAGAGTGGAAAATGCTTTTGTCTTTCAGGTGGCTGTGATGCTGGCCACCAACTTTAAGCTGTATTATCATGATACAATGTTACAGTCAATCATTATTGATTTCTGTCTATGATTTCAAGCACCCCTTTTCAGCAAAAACGTTTTCACCAAAACACATGTAGTCTCATCCACAAAGCCAAGCTTGAAATATTGAGTTAATTAAGTCTAATTTCCAATAGTAAAATTAAAGACATGATTCCAATGTGTATTTACAATTATCGTAGTGCAAGTACAAGGGATATGAAGTATAGATAGAGTAGTTTAAATATGATTGATATCCTAGAGATTCATGTGTTGCATTTTCAATGGAGAACATGCGCCCTATAAGCAAAGAGATGAGCAAAGCACTCAACTTTGGAACTAACTTACTTGAAAACTTACCTGAATATCGTATCTTTTCTTCTTGAAGGAATCTTGATGCCAAAGCATTTCTGTCGTTAGAAACTTATTCAGCTCCAAGGATGTCCTTGAGATGCGAGTCGTACATTGTTCTTTCCATGTACACATATTGAGTTTTCTCCTAACAGTTCGAGCGACATGTTTTCTTTTCTTGAACAAGCCAACTGCAAAGGCTGGCTAAATTCCGTGAGAATTCCGTGTCTATGCCAATTAAATTTATTCCGTGCTTGAGCTGTAACAAAGCTGCAAATTATTTTCCTTGTTTTTGCAATCTAAAATGATTCATAGCTTGATTTTAAACCTCTTAACTTAATTTCTTTCTGGTATGATCCCGGCTGAGTAAACCACTTTATCGATTACTCATCCTTCCCTGATCCCAGTCCATTCTGCCAGCAACCAAAGACAGGTAACCCAAAGGCTTCATGTATCTTTTCCGAACATGCCCGAAAGTTCTTTCAAAGTTTTGTGGCCAATAAC
Source organism: Scolanthus callimorphus (assembly GCA_033964015.1). NCBI lineage: Eukaryota > Metazoa > Cnidaria > Anthozoa > Actiniaria > Edwardsiidae > Scolanthus > Scolanthus callimorphus. The sequence goes on from CM066924.1 coordinate 9,108,879, forward strand.
AATGATACAAGCTACAAGAAACTGCAGATGGCGGACGAAATCTTGACTTGCACAAGGGCCGCGGCGAAAACTGAATATCGTAACCCATGGCAACAGACCGTGTACGCACTCAGAAATAAGCCGACGGTACACCAGCGGCTGTCCAACGGAAAATACAACCACTTGAATACAGCTCGATGGGTTACTTTTATTTTTTTTTTTAATTTTTTTTTTTTTCAATTTTTTTTAATTTTTTTTCAATTTTTTTTTTAATTTTTTTTTTAATTTTTTTTTCACACATTAGCCAATGGGGCTCCACAGGAGTTCCGCTACAATGGTGGACAAAAGTCGTTAAGACAAACGCATAAAATTGGTCGGCTATGTCCAAAAGACCTCTCCCCGTTTCCGGACCCCGGCAAACCAAGTTTGAATGGGTGGGGGGATGGGAGAGGGACTCAACCAGTTCGGGTTTTAGCAGAATTGAAAAGTAATGGGCGCAAGTGCAAACACTTTTGTCCACCATTATCTGAGGCAAAAACACAGCAGGCTATGCTACCTTGGGGCCGTTTTTTCCTATCAGACATTAAACGTATTAGATCATGTATTTTTTCCAAGTAAGGTATGGAACAAGGTTAGCGCTGCTAGGTAACTACATAAAGGTAACCCACTGTTATAATTCCATCGGTGTATACACAGGCCATGACAACCCTCAATGATAGTGACTATTACCATTAATAACATCGACGAACTAGCAACTTGTCATATAATCATGATATAATTTGGTCGATCATAGCTCTGTTCAATGAAGAGACGTAGGAGCGGGCCAATGAGTATGAAAGGGGGCGCGAAGACCTTGATACCCATCGTTCCGGAAGTGTAGCAAGGTGTAAGATGCGGAAGGGGCGCTCCATGGGGGTCATTTTGGCAATTGCTGTCCAGCGCCAAATGTATGGGGCCCGAACATTCTATCTACCCCGCCAAGTATCGCGAGACAGGGTGCAGTCGAGGTCTGACCGTTTTCGCGAGGGTGCGTCAGCAGGGTTATGAGCGGAGATGGTGAAATTAAACTCATGAGAGCAGCGGAGTGGCCCATTGCTAATTATTTCAGGGACGGATGGTCACTTTGGTCGCACTGTTTTGAGTTCAATTTTTACTTAAACTCTTCGATTTCTTCAAATACAAGTAGGTGCATCATTAGAGCTTCCTCCTGAATAAAAAGATCTGTAAAAATCTATGCGGATTTCGAAGAAACAGCAGAATTCTAAAGTCCATGGTTTTGCGACACAGGCAATATTCGGATAATCAAGACGACGAAAAGCTTATAAAGGGTTACCGAGACGTGACTGTCCGTGTTCCTCGGTAGGACGTCCGACCACTATATATCATTCTGTTGTGAGCACTGTGGTTCTTTAACGTCCCTCGCATAGTTGTCAAGTGTAGTGGGCTGAGAGACGGGACATCGGATTATTGTCTCATCCGAAAGACGTGAAACACAGGAGAAATGACGAATCACTTCAAACCACGGTGGACACAAGGTTCGAAACAGCAGAGAAAAATCCCAACTGCCCCCGACTGGGATTCGAATCTGGTGCACAGAAGTGAGAGGCACCATCAACTGAAGCAGCTAGCTGGGATTTCCGAGTTAAATTTGAGACAACCTTGGAGATTTCTCTTACGTAGAGTTTACAGCCAGAAATTGCTAGGCTGAATGAGATTGCTTTGCCTGCGAAGCGCTGGAGCGTTTTCAGGGTGACGGATTTGGACGCCAAAATCTCCTCGCGCAGGGATATGAACTTGCGTTTTTTGTCCTCAACTACTCGGAAAGCTTGCCTAGAGGAATCGCATAGAAAACCAAGGAATCGTACAGAGGTGGATGGGACACACTGGCATTTCTGCAAATTGATGAAATAGCTTGGTTCGACCAACAGGGAGCACATGATGAAAGCTGCAGGTTTTCTAGTGGGGGCCTGGAACGGACCTTTGGACGTTTGTGGCGCCTGGGGTTGTTTCATGGCTTGCCACCGCTACTTCTTCGTCGGAGCTGACTAGTTTGAGTAGAACCTGTTGGAACGTGGGCGTCCCTGCCAGGGCACGCGTCTGCCTCAGGACTATGGCGAATCTTTTTGGCTTTTTGATGTCCCTTCTCCCTTGCTATATCGACTAACTGCTCCATCGCCGCGATTGTCACATACGGATCAAAGAGGGCGGGCGGGTGTGCGAGTAGCCCTTGTAGGTCTCTGAGCGCGACATCAACCGACGTTTTGTCAGTTTTCTCTCTAAGAGATTTAATCTCCTTTTTTAAGGCGTCCAGCTAAAGAGACAAAAGGTGATAGACATCACGTTTGAGCGCATTGGAAATCTACGGTCGTCAAGTACTGCTTACAAAAATGGTTCATTCAACTTTCCTCATATTAATTTTGCGGACTCACAAATTAGTTGGTATATTGCCCCGTATTCTAATATGTGCCGGTCACGCCTTCCTTTCTCGTAATCTTTTTCTTCCCGCTCCACACATTTCTTAAATTTCCACTGTCTTAGACAGTATTTTTCTTTATATTCATTGTGTTTGTTTAAATTTCCTTCTCTGGCTGGTTTCAGCTTGCTTGTGATAATTATGTATTGTAAAAAGGCTTCGTGCCTTCAGTCGCCTCCTAGAATCTAAGAAAAATCTGTCGGGAAAAAGGCTAGTGTAGGCTAGTCTACCTACGAAACTATTTGCCCCATAAACTAATCTGCGTACACTCGTAGATGTTTCGATAGTGTAGTGGTTAGCACATCTGGCTAGGAATCCAGAGGACGTGGGTTCGATTCCCACTCCAGACAGCATTTTTCTTTATATTCTTTGTGTTTGTTTGTGTGTGTTTTTTTACCTTGCTTGACCATTTTATCTCCTGCCGACATTCGGGCTTTGCTAACTGTCTTCCGTAGTGAGTGCAGTGTGGCTCGAATAAAATGGTAGTTTTCAACCATCGCCCTCCAAATAACGTAGTGAGTGCAGTGCGGCTCGATATAGAATGGTAGTTTTCAACCATCGCCCTCCAAATAACGTAGTAAGCGTAGTGAGTGCAGTGCGGCTCGATATAAAATGGTAGTTTTCAACCATCGCCCCCCTCGGCCCCTTAGTCGCGATTGGTCCAGAGTCAAGATTTGTGTCCAGTATGATATTGCTTTGGCTTTAATTTATATAAAAGATACCAAACATGGCGTGTCTCAAATAATTTGTTACCCTAAAAGATACATAAAAGATTAGGCCTTACGTGCCAAGTAGGCGCGAAGCGGAGACATGTAACACGTAAAAGATACCCATCAAGATACCCATGTTTTACTAAAATGCTTCTCATCGAGTAATCGCTCTCTTGTCGAAATATATAAATTATTTTCACGCCATTTTGTATTGCAGTAAACGTATCATCCGACATGAAATTTTAACGGATCATATCAACAAGAATCTTGTCGGAATGACGGGATTTGAACATTAATTATAACATTCGAGTTTGTCTAGATTGCAAGAACTAAGGAATTTGAGTGAAATACGGCAACCCCAATATAGGTGACGTGGTGTTGCTTGCCTTAAATAGTTTAAAATTCAAAAGGCTATTTTGGGGTGCCATATCGCGTAAATTTGCATACGTACAACATGAATTCGCGCCAAGAAACAATGCCGCTATCAAAACTCTCGCCAGAAATGGCAGGACAAATTTAACATAGGGTGGAATTTAGATATAACGTCACTTCATATAACGTGCCGTTGAGCTACAATAGCTTCTGTTTTCTCAGCATACTCTTGATGTCCGACCGATAATATATTCTTATAGAGAGCCACGACGAACAATTCTAGTAGGAGGTCGAGATGTCTTATCAGACCAGCTAGAATTGGACTTGTCGGGTCGGCAGAAGCACTCATACAGCCGGTGTCCCTCTCCCTTTCTCTTTGCGCTCGTACGCAGGCTGCGCCAGTGCGGCTTCGTCGTTTTAATTTGGACTCGCGTTCTTACAGATCGCTCCGAGCACAGTCGCACTCCCGTAATCGCCACCGCGGTAGTATATTTTAACATCATTCGCCTTCCATCCGTCTTAAATCAGTCTCTTAGAAATAAAGTACTGAAATCTACAAAGAATAACATAAAGAAAGAAAAATAGGCATTTTCTGAGTACTTACTTTGTGTTCAGCTGTCCCGTCTTGCGTATGTTGACTATATAACCACTCTGTCCGGTGGTGTCCCCGGCCACTTTCACAAAGCAGTGAATGTCAAACCAGAAGTCCGACACTGACTTTTATTGTTTCGGATTTCGACATTGTTTCGGATTTTTAAGTGCAGGCTCACTTGCCCCTCGCTATCCGAACGGAAACTTAGCGACTTGTGAGGGGAGCTCATGACGGTCTTCCTGCTAGCAGAGGCCACTTCTTGAAGTGGCCTCTGCACACAAAATTCACAACCTCGTCCAGGATCGTGGAACTTGACCGATTTACGAACCGGTTAAAAAAACAGGTTTCGGGTGGCGTGAGTCTGACGAGAGCCGCGCACGCGCACAATTTGGCGCGAAAAGGGCGGGAAGGCGCTTTTCGGAAGAGAAATGGCGCCTTGAAGTCACGAAAGTTTCTTGTGAACCAAGTTCGGGTCATTTCCCGGTCCAAGGTCGCTTTTTTGCACTTCAGAATTAAGGAAAATGTAAGTTAAGGGTAAATATGTATTTTGGTCGTAAACTTCTTGTCTAAAACGTTATTTTAATGTTTTTCGGGCTTTATGTTCGGTGATTTCTGTCTTGTTTTTAATACGAGTGAAAATGGAGTGTGTACATTCCTAGAACTAAAACTAACCCTGTTTGCAAAACTTTTTTACTTTTGCAAATTTTGAAACGTTATTTGCCACGTCTGGAACGTTATTTCAATGTCTTTTGGACTTTAGTTTCGGTGTTTTCTGGCTTGCTTTTTACTCGAGTACGAGTAATGGCGTGTGCATTCCTAAATCCTAGAACTAAGCTTCTAATAAACATGCTTGCAAAACTGCATTAAAATTAACTAAGTGCTTTTCTGCAACTAACCGCTGCATCGTCAATTTTAATTTGCAGTTTGACACGTTTCAATTTTTTATATTTGACTTGGCGGAAAGAGTAAAGCATTTGTCTACCAACTAAAACAAAACTTGGTTGCTAAAGATTCGTATCCGTGGCTAACAATGGCGTCGTCCAAATCTAAGTTAAAAATAAAAAAGGATGCCTCTTTTGAAAAATGCATCACTGCTTCAGGAATAGCTGTCACGAAACAACAAAGAGCTGCTGCGTTATCCTTCCTGGACGGCCACGACACATTTGTATGTCTCCCAACAGGATCTGGGAAATCTTTTATTTATCAATTAGCCATGTTAACGGAACTGGAGCTGTTCAGGACGAGCTCTTCTTCTAAAACTGAAAGCCCTGTTATGGTGGTTATTTCTCCTCTTAATGCACTTATCACTGATCAGATCTCTTCCTACACAAGCTACGGATTGAGGTGCTGCAAAGCTGAAGCAAATTTAGATGAGTATATTTCTGCTGATATAATTTTCATAAGTCCTGAATTGCTACTGGGTATGCCAAAACTCCTGAAAAAACTTGGAAGCAGAATTGTCGGAATTGTAGTTGATGAAGCTCATTGTGTTATCAGTTGGGGATTTCCTTGGTCTAATGAGCACTTGTCGTGAAATCTACTCAATACTTAATGAGGAACTTTCTGGCAACTCCACTCTTTTTGCAATGTATCACAGCAAAACTCCTCAATCTATCAAGGATGAAGTCTTGCAGTCATTCATTAATGGTACAATCAAAGTTATCATTGCGATCGCGTGGTGCACTATGGAATTCCAAATGACCTTAATGAATATGTTCAAGAGATAGGAAGAGATGGGAGGGACAATACGAAATGTATCGCCATGCTTTTTTATAAAGACCATCACCTCAGCCATAGCGATGAAAGTATGAGGGCTTATGTGAAAAATCTAAATGGAACATGCAGACGGAAAGTTATAGGAAAATATTTCAAGTCTTTACACAGTAATGGAGTGCTGCATGAGTGTTGTGATGTTTGTACGGAGAAATGCACTTGTGATCTTCCAGTTTGTAAGACATGGATGTCTGTACCATTGTCCTCTAATAATATCACTAAATCCCCAACTGATCACCAGGCAAGAAGAAATGTTGACAATGACCAGAAAGAACTTCTGAGGGATATTCTTACAACTCCTACCCAGGTTGATGCTGCTGCTCCCTCGATTTTGGGAGCAGAGGTGCTGAAGGAAACTCTAGACTCTCAATTGATCAAAGAACTTGTTGACAAATCAGAGTATATTTTTGAGCTTGAATTTATAATGGACAACTTCCCCATCTTCAGTGCAGATCTGGAGAGGGCAGTGCTTCATGTTTTTGATGAAGTGTTTGAGGACATTGGTATTTTAGACAAGTAAGTAATGAACTACCACTAGATACTGACCCTCTGTTTCTGACTGTGGACTACGATCAAGAAGGTGATGTCCAAGAAATGATGAGTGAGTAAAAAACTTTAGATTTTTTTTAGTAGTGAAACCCTGCAAGGATATGATGTGCATGATGATAATACAGCCAATTATATTTGACTGTTTAACCCTAACAGTTCGCACGTTATGTTTGAACATTGGAAAGTAGCGCTTTTTCACAATGATGCATTTCTATGGAGAACCAAAGAGTTCTGCCCTCTCTGATTGGTCAGTGAAAAATAAGCATGGCAGTTGCCCTTGGAAACATCTCACTTTTATCTCGCAACATTCAAACGTTTAAATGTAGTCATGAGAATTGTTTGGGTTAAAAGTAAAATGCAATTTTAAGAATTTTTTAAACATAGAGGATATTACATGGCGGCGCGGAGATACGAATTTTATCTTCGAGTGTTGAAAATTTATCTCACGAGTGAGCGCAGCGAACGAGTGAGATAAACTTTTAACACGAGAAGATAAAATTCGTATCTCCAAGCGGTCATGTAATGTTCTGTTTATTATATAAACATCAATGAAATATCAAATTCAAATTTTATTTGAGTTAAGCTTAAAAATCGAGCATTCAGCAAAGGCAAGTGTGATATTTTCACATATGAAAATAACATGATATTTTCACGTGTGAAGATATCAAGTTTTCGCGCGGGAGATCACCTGGTATTTCATTGGTGTTTATATAATAAACCTGAGTATTGCACTTTTCACATCTCTGTGAGCAGGCCACTACAAACATTTTTTGTTTTCTTAATCAAATTTGTTGATTGAAGTGCGACATCTGAAAAGTTTTATGCCACAGTCTATCCCTTTGTTTCCTTGTTTTACAAAGGTTGCCTTGTATGTTACACAGTGGGCAATTACTATGTGACTACTGGTTCGTCAACTGGGCCAGCATCCCGTAAAAAGTTTGTCATTTTTGAGATTCAAACCATTGTGAGGAAATTGAATACCTGCAATTTATCTGACAATAAGTAATAAGTGTTTTGAAGTTATTTCTGCTCATAATTTTCACGATTTTTATAGAAAGGCAAATATTTTGATGTCTGTGATCTCAAGAAAGTAAAGATTCTTTGTTCTGTACTCATTTTCTGGTTGGCTAACTCCTTACAAAATGGCCTTGCTGACATGTAGTCGCACAGTAATTCTAAGGGAAACAGTTTTTTCCTGAACAAGGTAATTCCCAAAATAATTGAAATTTCCATAAAAAGATTGCTTTTCTTTTAAAAATCCATTAGAAATTGCTTTGATTAACCAAACAAAACAATTTGTTCATAGTCATTATATATTTTTTGTGGTTGAATACAGATAAAATCACTAGCATTTTTCTGTTGCTATTTTCCTGTGAACATTGCTGTATCATTCTTTATTATTATATAAACTAGTTTTATCAGGATTTCGGCCACTTAGAAATATCGTAATTTTCACATGCCTGCTCACAAAATTCATTAAATCGAAAAATTTTCACGAAAAAGTTTATATAATAAACAGAATAATACATGGGCACTTGGAGATATGAAATTTATCTTCGAGTGTTCAAATTTATATCTCAACTGTTTGCTGCGCTCACTCGTGAGATCAAATTTGAACACTCGAAGATAAATGCCATATCCCCGCGCGCCCATGTATTATTCTCTATTTCATTGCCATCTGCAATTTTTACAATTATATAGCATTCTGGTAATCATTCTGGTGTCAATGCCACTGGGTGGACTGTGTATAAGAATGTTTAACATTCTCATGCTACTCATGAAACATCATTGCTAGCATGAATGGCCAGTATATAAGTGAGATGTGATGTTTCTATTTTGAGGTTTGCTTTGTTTCTAAGAATATGAACTCTGATTGCCTGTGTCAATGTCAAATTTGAAAGTCAATATTATTCTACATGAGGTTGATAACTAATTGATGTTCAACATGATAGACCTGATTCCAAGAAACAGGGCACACAACCTGTAAACTATAGGAAATCACAAATAACTTACCATTCCATGATAGCTTTGAGCAGGGTATTTCATTAAATGGCATAGCTGTTAAAGGCCCATCATCATCTGACAGTCAGAGCAACCAAAACAACAATGGATCAATTTAAATACAAAAGAAAACAAGGCTCAAAGGCTACCGGTTAATGATGGGCCTTTAAATTGTAGAGGGCAATAATGCAAAAAAGCGAACATTATTGCAGAAATAATGGGATTTATCTCGGTCAAGTGCCCTATGATGAGTACATGTATTTAGACTAGATAAGGTAAACAGGCATCTGTCGACGAGTAGGTTGGAGGACGCGGTGATACCACAGGCATGTGACTCGTCCCACGTGCGGAGCCCTATATAAACGGGCTTTCCTTAATATGAGTCCTTCCTTCCACAACCTCGAGTCAAGTCGACAACTTCAAATTGACTATTTTCAGGCAAGTGTCCTTCTTTCCCTTACCATGTCAAGCACAAGGGTTTTGATTCTGGGAGATTCCTTTGTTAATCGTTTGCAATCATTTATATGTGGCTCACACGATTTGAAGCTCAATTTTGGAATCGTCGATCCTAAAATCATTGTGAAATGGCATGGGGTTGGCGGGCGTACAGCCCAGAAGATCAGTGATTATGACTTGCGAGTTGTGGCAAATTTCGGGCCCGACGTTATTATTTTACAAGTTGGGTCTAATGACCTTGCGTGGTTACTGCGCATATCGAAAGCTTGGTGCGCCTTTTGCACGACCGTTTTCGTGCCGAACTTATTTGTGTTTGTCAGACACTAAAACGGGATCCATCAGTTGTTTCATTTAACACTCGAGTGGGGCCTCTCACCAAATCTCTTAAGAAGATGTTAGAGCCCATACCTTACGCCCGTTTCTGGTCGCACCGTGGGTTTTGGAACAGTGCGGTAAACTATTTAGATCCCCGCGATCGGGTTCATTTGAATCATGTGGGTTTACACAAGTTCTATCGTAGCATGCGGGGGGCGGTGATTATGTGCACACGTGGCTTGGACGCGAGTTTGCCGGTTCCCCGCTCCTGATTTTGACATTGCCCGCCTTTTTAGTGCACTGTACTTTACGGTTTATGCCGTATCTTTGCGGGCCTGGGAGTTTATTGCAGCCAGAACCCGTGTTGAGCGTGCAACCCCTCCACCGGCCTCCTTGAGTGGCCAACTGCGCTGGGTTCTGGTGTTTTGCTTTTTGGGAATACGGCTTGATTATTTATGCTATGCGTCTTTACATTCTGGCAGCACCGCTCCCGGCCTCTGCTCGATTCTGTTCTGATATGAAACCACGGTTATTTACTTTGCATAATAGCTGCCGTTGGCAGTTCGACTCGCCTTATTCTAATTATTGGCATTTTTCTCGGGCTCAAGTCTTCCAGCATGTCCTCCAAACGAAGAGCTCCTTCTGCCCGATCTGCCCCCAAGCGTTCGCGCCGAACCGCCGCGCCAGTGATCCAAGATACAGCGGAGCCAGGCCCCTCGTCGGGAACCGTGACGTTGGATTTACAAGCACTCACTGCGACTCTCTCCGTTGCGTTGAAATCGGCCGTTAAAGAGGCAGTTGAGGAGGCCCGCCTACAAGCTCCACAGCAGCGGTCACTGGCCAAAATGCCCACCCCCGTAAGAGCTGATCGCCTTAATTTCTTACTTCAGGGCTATCCTCCACCTTTACAGGATTATTTAGTTAATGGGTTTTCTGAAGGGTTTCGTATCCATTTTACGGGTATTCGTCGTGCTACGGCGCCAATCAATCTAAAATCAGCCCGGGAGCAACCATCCGTAGTTCTCGCTAAATTAGGCGAAGAGTTAGACGCGGGGAGAATAGCTGGCGCCTTTTGTGACCCTCCTTTTGCGGATTTTCATTGTTCTCCCGTCGGCTTAGTTCCAAAAAAGACACCAGGGAAATTTCGGCTTATTCATCACCTATCTTATCCTCCGGGGTCGTCCATTAATGATTTCATACCGAAAGAATGTTCATCGGTATCTTACGCTTCCATCACGGACGCAATTGCGTTACTCAAACAAGCAGGGTCGGGTGCATTTATGGCTAAAATGGACATTCAATCGGCTTTTCGTATCGTCCCAATGCATCCCGACGATTATCCCTTGCTAGGTATCAAATGGCAAGGCTTATATTTTTATGATAAATGTTTAGCTATGGGGCCTGTCCGAGAGCTGTGCCGCTTTTGAAAAGATCAGTTCTTGTCTCCAATGGATCGCAGTTACGCGCTACGGCGCCTCCGGGGTGTTACATATTCTTGACGATTTCCTATTCATTGGCGAAACCAAGGAAAAATGCCAAGCGGACTTAACTAATTTCCTCTCCTTATGCAAGTTTTTGGGTATGCCGATTGCGCAAGAAAAAACAATGGGACCCTCAACAACTTTGCAGTTTGCTGGGATAACGCTGGACTCAGTTCAACAAGAAGCGCGCCTTCCCCCGGAAAAATTAGAGCGTTGTACAGCGCTGATTAAGTCCTTTCTTAAACGCCGCAAAGTCACTCTCCGGGACCTTCAATCACTGATAGGTTTATTGAATTTCACGTGATCGGTCGTACTGCCAGGGCGAGCCTTTTTGCGCAGACTAATTGATTTAACTTGTGGTGTCAAAAGGCCATCTCATCGCATAACTCTTGATAAGGAGTCGCGATTAGATCTGAAGATGTGGCTTAATTTCCTTGAACATTTTAACGGAAGAGCTTGTTTCCTTCCGGACCGCTGGCTTTTGTCTACGGAACTCGAGCTGTTTACCGACGCAGTGGGTTCCAAGGGTTATGGTGCAATCTTTGGCTCGCGCTGGTTTTATGGATCGTGGCGCGTTGCTTGGCGTTCATTGAACATCACTTTATTAGAACTTTTTCCTATTGTCTTAGCACTGCACCTCTGGGGTTCTGACATGGCTAATAAGTGTATTTGTTTCGTGACGGACAATGCTGATTTCGGTATACGGTAGAGCATGGGTCGTTTTTAGACAGTTTTATACCCACTTTTATAGCCCAAACGAACTTGTTTTGCCACTCAGCAGTTCTGTTCTGGCTAATTTTATTTCTTATCTAAGCGCTAAAAAGCTCGCCGCTTCTCTCTTCTTTATCAGCGATCGGCTACGTGCACAAGATGAAAGATTTCCCAGACCCGACTAAAACTTTCCTCATACAAAAGTTATTGACAGCTGTCAAGAGGCACAAAGCGCCTGACGTACGTTTGCCTATTACGATATCGATTTTGCATAAAGCAGGGCATCCTTTTTGATTCACAGATATACCAACATCCACCAAAACGTATTTTTCGATCGACTGTTGTTACTGCCGGCAATCGATGGTGGTGGAGTCTTGATCTTTTTACCCTTGGATTTCCAAGCGGCAGGAAATTGACTTTAATGGTACTGGAAAGTAGTTTACTTAAGGCTTAGTGTTTCTTGTACACAACAAAAGGGCAGAAAACATTAAAGGCTTTCAACTTTTTAAAAAATATTGTATTTTATCTCTACTCTGATTTCAACATGCATGGACTGTGTCATTACTAAATACCAGTAAATTTTTTTTTAGAAAAACAAAGAAATGAATACATGTAAATTAGTGCATTATGTTTGCTGCCATTTTCATAGCCTTCATGACTTCACTCACAACATAACTGATAGCATGGCACCTCAGTTTACATTTCCCTGTGCAGTTGCACGGTTTGGACACAGCTTTCGGTGAATAGAGATGAAAATGGTAGCAACACCAAAAATGGTAGAAATTTGCATTGACATTACAATATCTAATAGACCTCCTCGGCTTGGGAGTAATGTTTTGCCCATTTCAGATCACGTGGCATTCCCATGAGTATTCTCTCTTTGTTTGAAATGATTCCATATTCATATATCCTTTGGTGCGTAGCAGAAAAAGAAAGAGAGAATACTTATGGGAATGCCATGTGATCTGAAATGGGAAAACATTACGCCCAAGCCGAGGAGGTCTATTATGCCATATGGCATACTTGTGTCTAAAATGTACCCATTATGGGATTATCGGAGGCAAACATTTTCTTTTCTCTCTTAGCTGTATATTATTGGTTTCATTGTCTTTCACATTATTTTCAATGCTTTGGATAGAGATTAATGTAACTGCAGCTTCACTATTGCTTTGATTGGATATGCTGTTCAAACTAGCATCTAACTAACATATTATACACGGTTAGAGCCCCTGATGGAAATCCGCCGACTGCAAACAGTGCAGGCCTTTGGGTGGGAGCGAAGTGAAGGGCATGAAAGAAGAGTGATATAGACTGCTGGAATAGGTTTACATTTACCTTTGACATTTTTTAACAGATATAGTAATAATTACAGGTCTTGATTAATTTTTAAAAACTTTATTGTGTGTTTTGAACTGTACTTAATAGGATTCCCACCTAGTGTTTCAGGAGGGTGCAACTGGCAAAAGTATTTGGCAGTAATCTAGTGCACATTAACCTTATTTTTTTATTCTAAAGCCCAATAATGGAACCAAGTTACAGGCTCTCACAAGCAAACTTTCTCCAATTTAAAAAAAAAATCATGAATTATTAATAAGAACAACACAAAAGAAATAACAAACATAGGATCGTAGCCTGTTGTACAGCCATTAGTGGTTGTAACTTATTTGCATTAGCAACTTCCATGAAAGATATCTTAAAGCTGCCAAATTTACAAGCAATGAATGGCATCTCAGCATTTTAAGTAGTTTACAACATCAGCATCTGTGTTGTATCAGATCTACATCACCTGCCTGTGATAAATCTGATACAACACGGCTGAGCTCATGTTGTAAACGATCCAAAAAGATTAATAACTCTTACATACCAGTAATTTTTTTACTGCACCACGAAGGGCCCCTCAAATTTTTTGTGCAATTTAAAGGGGGAGGGGGGGACTTGAGTTTAATGTTAGCAAATGAGATGTAGGTCAGAAGTTGATTATTGTATTGTAGATTTACACTTTGTGATGCATAGCAATTTGCTAATATCATACACAAGCAAATAATTAACACTTATTGAATGAGGTTGAACATGATAGTGAGATTTGTCAACGCCGAGGTTTGTGTTATCTGCCGAAGCGAAGCTGAGGCGGATAACACTAACTCGAGGCGTTGGCAAATCTCACTATCATGCGAAAACCGAATTCAATAATTGTTTTATTATTCATTAACCAGCAATTCTTACCTCTAAGTGAAGTCGACGACGAGGCCTTGCTCGGCGAAACGGTTTTTGAACTTTAGCTTACATTTTTTGGTATTTTACTCTTCGTATTCAATTCAAATAGCCATAGTTGAGGTTTAGATATCCTGAGCATTGATCTCTTGGCAAAATTCATAACAGATTCAACGAGAATATTGGCAAAATTGGCTTTCGCTTACGAAATGAAAACGAAGATGGCGGCCAAACCTATTGGCTTGCGTGATGATGTCATTAGAGTGCATCAATCCTAATGTCTGCAGTGTGACGTCACGCACTGCGCGCCAACACAATTTCACTGCGTACTCTTAGCCAATCAGAATCGAGATAGTGGCATGGCTGAATAATAATAGCGGAACTCCCCGTGCCGAAGGGGACGTATCATTCAACGTCACATGAGAAAGCAACCCATCCAAGCCAAAACGATACGTTCAGCGGCTTACGAAAACATCGCGGGCTCTTATTTACGCATGCGCACTTGCGTTAGTGGCGACCCGTGTACACAGCCAATCACAGTCCGCTGTCCTCCAGCACAGCGCCGCGGTGCTTGGCGCTTGGCAGAGGACACGGACCGGAAGTAGTACCGGAAGTCGCTCCTTCATTTTCCCGCCGAAAAAACTCACAAAACACGCGCCCGCGTCGGCTCACTCGAGTTCATTCAGACGAAATTTGTCTTGAGTCAAACTGAGACAAACTCGTGGGTGCGAACCACGCCAAATTTGCTCAGAATTCTCTAATGATTGTCAAAATACTTCGGATTCGATTCCTTCGCCGATATTTCATAATGTTGTTTAGTCATTTTGGAGAAACTATGAGGGAGTTGCAAAAGATTCAAAGGCTAGATTGCAGAATACCCGGCCCACGGCGAAGCAAGACTTGGGCGTTCTTCTGAAGAAAAACAACAGTTTCTTTCGTAAAAGCTGCAAACGACGTGTTCTTCGAATACTCATATGAGATCTACGAACAGGGAGCCAGAACTGGATTGAACAGGATTGACAATAACAGAAAATTGCAATGGTTTTAGCCGAATAATATATTTAGGAAAATTGGCTTTGTGCAAAAGCTAGTAGCAAAAGTAAGAATGAATTTTTTCAACTCAACACGACGGAGACTTTCGGAGGAAAGAAACGACTTCACTATCAGTTATCGGTAAGCACAACGCTTGAAATTGCTTCTTATGCTATTTATATTTTTAGCTTCCAAGTTTATTGCATTTCTGATGAGAAAGTTCTGACTTTACATGTAACTTTTACGTTTTGCTGCTTTAGTTGGCTCCCTCAAGGTTTCTTTTCTCCGGCTAAACTCGAATAGTTTTGAGTAAGCTTGACTTTTTGGCCCTACTTTGTCTTATTCTTATGTAAACAGGTCATTTCTGATATTCTAGCCTTGATTTTTTCTTTGTCACATATTAGATTTAGTTAGTACAATGAGACAAATACTATGTCAAGTATTCTTTGTTGTCGATTTCGCTGAAAATCTTTTTTTTGATTTTTATTTCAAGGAGATTATCTTTTGTCGATGTCGGTCGTGAACTGCGACTTGTTAGCATATCAGAACGCGCTAATACTATCATTGCCATATAATGGTAACATGAATTTTCTTGATTTAAACTGTAAAGGTGAGCTCCCTGTGAGTAAGACGCGGGGTGTGATTGATTGGAGTTCCGCTTTTAGGCATTGCCTAAATCTATATATTGTGACTTAGCACCTCTCTAATAGCAACCCTCCTTTCCTGTTACTGTTATTCTCTTATCTGTTTTTATTTCACATCATTTAAGACTTTTTAGTGTGTGGTAAGGAGGGGTATCTATATTTTTGTTATTCGGCATGAGGAGGAGGGGGTATCTATATTTTTGTTATTCGGCATGGGTTAAGCTATTTTTAGCCCTTCCGGTTTCCACATAGAGGTGGCGGACCCCGGTTCAGCGGGGTTACTCACCTTTTCATATAATCTCTCTTATTTTGAATGTCCACAGTGGTAGTGTTTTTGATCCAAAAAATTCTACAGGGCCATTCATGTCACCTCGGAATTTCCACAGGGCATTCATTTACAACTGGCATTACCCCCTATCGAGGAACCTGGAATTTCCATAGGAATTGTTGTGTTTGACCCTGGAATTTCTGCAGGGGTAGAGCAATTCCTCAATAGCGCAATACAACAATTTTTAAACTTTTTAATCATCAGGGACTACTTGAATCAATGAAAAGGATAATTTTTATCAAGGCAATAAATTTTGAGTTCATAGCAAGTTGATTTTACTGACGACTGTTAATTCATGTCTCACAACCTCACCAAGCTGGGGTACCCCAGCTACCCATCGTCCCACATCTTCATGTTAACAGGCCCTAAATATTATTGGGAGCTCCGCTTTTAGGCAGTGCCTAAATCTATATATTATCTCTGCTACGATAAGAGACTTCAAACATAATATTGACCTAAAGCCTTTTGACATTAAGCTAAGTCGTAGCACGCTTTGTGCCTGTCCGGTTCAGGCCTTGCTAGATTACTGCTCTGCTAGGGGTTCACGTCCTGGCCCTCTGTTCCTTTGCATGGCAATGCCGTTTCAGTTCATTCTTTCAACGCGCAACTCAATCAATGCCTTCATTTTTGCGGACTCGATGCGTCTCGCTACAAGAGTTATAGCTTTCGCATTGGCGCAGCATGTCACGCAGCTCAAAACGGTTATTCTGATGCGCAAATACGTTCTTTAGGTCGTTGGAAATCTGACGCTTTTAAGCTCTATACTAGTTGTAGCTCTCGCTAAGTGCCAACGAGCAACAGAACCGTGAATCATGTTATGCCCTTTTCACAAAAAGGTAGTTTACTACTTACAATAAAAACCTATTTCAAAAGGTTGCTCTCGCGTGTTCATCGGCTATGCGTGTTTCATAGATCGCAAAAGCATCGTTTGCAAAATACCTCTCTTTTTGAAAATTGACATGGATCACAGAGAGCAACCTTTTATGAAATAGTGTATCACAAGACGTTATGAAGCGAGTCAGAAATTAAAACAAAAGTTGAAAGAAAATGTTTTATTCTTTAGGGGCTGACCATTTAACTCTTGAGGTGGGGGAGTTGTCTTTTTTGAAAAAAAAATTCCTGAACAGCAAAATGGTGATTAAAACCCTTCTTTCTTACTGGAAAAAAAATTCTCACCGCTTAACAGAGGTATAAAAAATCTTGCACTGACAAAAAAGCCACTCCCCCCCTCAAAAGTTAAAATGGTTGGCCCCTTAGTGTTTCGTTTTGACATCAACGGTATCACATCAACGGTATCACTAACAATTTTAACACGTTTGTACCAATTTTTCCACGTGCGATTATAATCAAACATCTTGAATCCTGTCCGTAATCGCATTGGTGAAACTATTATGCCATCGGTTGTAACCATATTAATTGATCAGTATCAGTTCCAACGCTACACAATATTGAAGGCATTTTCAACATGGATCCGCCTTTGAACACAACAACATTGTAACTATGTATCAGTTTGAGTTAACCAACGTAGATAACAAAAATTAAACATTCTTCTTAGTCTCTACCGTGACATACGTCTCAGTGTTGAGATCCAGGTTGAATACAATCCGTGAAAGCTTGAAGCCAGATTCAGTTCCGTTTGAACTTGTATACTTACGCATTGTTCTTGCCGAACTTACGCATTGTTTCTTAGCTGCACATTAGTTGGACTTGTCGCTATCGGGTAGTTTGAAAGAAAGAACATCTGTTACAGTGTTGGTTTGTACATTGTACTTCATTCGGATATCCAAAATGGACATGAGATAAATCTCAATATCATCTACTTTGGAGTTCATTGTCAGTTGAGATCCAGCCAACAGAGGTTCCATACAATCCGTGAAAGCTTGAAGCCAGATGTCCTTGCCAGTGTCTTCATCGCGGATGCAGATTTTAACTGAAGACTGCCGTTTTATCTCACTAGACCTCTGCCTGATGCCACAATTTTGGCACTTCAGAGTAGTGCCTGTTTCTACATCATTGAGCCGCCTTTTGCAGACTTGACATGAAGAATATATGTTAAGCTTGGCGACCAACTTGATTTGAGGAATTGATACTTCTTTTTCTGGGTTCTTCAGCATGGTTGGTCCAGAGAGATTTTGAAGGACTTGTGTTGATGGGGATGCTGTTGTTTTGGGGGAAGTGCTCAGAAATGTAGAACCTTGGAAATTTCTAACCGTCAGGTTAGTGAACAAGTATGACTGACCACTTTTCAAGCTGCTTTAAAGTGGTTCCCATATGTGAACCATCGAAGTACCAGTAAGATCTTCCAAGACACAATCCTCTTTAACGTGTGTTTTTTGACCTGACTTAAGTTGCACTTCTTTTGGCGGTTCGTTTCCAATGGAGAGTGTGGCAGTGATGTTTACTTTCTGATTAAGACTAAGGTCTTTCACTTCAGCCGCAGTGACTCTTAAAGGTATGATGGTATCTTCTGATGATTCCACCTTTGGTTGCTCCACATACTGGAATGAAATATCCGAGTTGTCTGCTTCGTGCACAACAGATTGTTGATTGAAAAAGTGCTGCCCATTGTCGTTTATTGCAATGTTTTTCAGTTGCACTGGAGTTTGGGATTGTTGGAAATTCATCAAAGTATCATGTAATCCAATATTGAATCCTGCCATGCGTTTGACCTTAGTCGGAGAGGTCTGCACCTGGAATTCATACCACTGGCGCTTGGTTCGTGTGCTTTTCTTTACAGGAGACAAATTGTGGATATAACCATGCTCATTAGCTGCAAAAGATCATAAGCAAAAGATCATAAATGAATGATTCTAAATTTGATTTCCTTGTAGACAAGCACTATTACAATATGTACCTAATATGACGCAGGCAGGTTGTCACAAATTAGAGGTGGGACAATGTGTCCCTCGTTCACCTCGCCCACCCAGAAACATCGTTTTGGAAATGTAATGTATCTCATATTCATGCGATTAAAATGAACATTGAAATGAAATAAACTTCATTGCAGTTCAGTTTGGAAACAAAAGGTTAGTTTTTGGGTAAAATGTTTTTCTAGTGAAGGTTTATTTGAAGGAAATTGTCTTTAGTAAACTAAATTAAAGATACAAAACAACGTATCAGCAGATTTTTTTTTACTTACTGCAACTTCGCTTGCTTGCCATCTTCTGCAACAAAGGAATATGTAGTTTCAATAAAGCTAGTTTTTAGTAAGAACTATTACCTTTTTTGCATTAAAGACTGAGAAGTATGATAAGACAAAGAATTCAGTCTTTTATCTTCTTGTAACCTATATGTTAAGTAAGTTGACTTTTTATATGCTTGCAACCTTTCAAATGTCATTGGCTCAACAATGAGATCTTGGAGTTTTTTAACTCTACTAAGAGCAACGTATGTCATACCAGGTGATTTCTCTGACGGCCCAAGATCAACCCAGGCTTTCTTTAGAGTCAGACCTTGGCTTTTGTGAATAGTCATTGACCAAGCCAGCCTTAAAGGCAGCTGTTGTCTTTCACATTTCTGGCCTAAGGTTTGAGAGACCTGTGTTATGCGACAAATTGGAACACATCTTGGAAACCTTGCAGAAAGAGATGGACCATTGTAGTCTTCATCAAACTGAACAAGAACACAAATGGGCAGTGTTGGGGGGCTTTGTTGATCAGCATAAACAAAATCTAGCACAGTTCCTAGTGCAACATTACAAAGACCAACTTTAGTCCAAATGTTCATAGTGAGCATAACTCTAGCTCCTTTTGCTAAGTAAATAACTGGTTCCAAACCACCCATTTCATCAGCACTAAGTGTTTGAGCACCACCAGAGTGACGAGCTTTAATCGTTGCTGTTGGCTGGTTCAGACTTGTCAATTTGACTGTGTTATTTTCTGCAACTTTAGACCTTAGATAGCATAGCCTTATTGCTGACATTTGGAATTCTTCAATATTCTTCACATTTTCGGGAGTTCGAGATAACAATGTATGCCAATCTTGTAATGTGGATTCGCCATTTCGAGCTCTCAGAAGGAGATTTCTAAAGCTGTCTTGATCATTACTGTTGCCATCAACTCTATGATTTACTGTTAATGTGACAACCTGTTTGATCTCTTGATACATGAGATGGCCCTGAATTTGCTTATCTGATTTTGGAAAAGAATGAAAAAGTGGTTTGTCACTAACTGGAGATAGCTGTGCTATATCGCCCACTAAAATAACAGACAGACCACCAAAAGCTTGATCAGCTAGACCTGTAGCTTGTCTGCATCTACAATCTATCCACCCAAATAAGGACTGGCCAACAAATGAATACTCATCGATAATCAAATATTTGATATTTTCAATATTAGTTTGAAGTTGCTGTAAAGCTATTCCTTTCAATTCAAAGAGTCGTTTTGAACCAATAGGTAGTTTGAGAAAGGAGTGCAGTGTCAGACCATTGACATTAAAAGCTGCCTTCCCAGTATATGCTAAAACTTGACATTTTTCTTTAAGAACATTTCTCACAGCATCAATAACATAGCTCTTTCCTGAACCTGCTATTCCTTTG
The DNA here is from genome assembly GCA_033964015.1 of Scolanthus callimorphus. Classification (NCBI taxonomy): domain Eukaryota; kingdom Metazoa; phylum Cnidaria; class Anthozoa; order Actiniaria; family Edwardsiidae; genus Scolanthus; species Scolanthus callimorphus. Next base: position 9,129,043 of record CM066924.1, read on the forward strand.
ATAAGGAGACGTAATGGCAACTCAGTGTTCTGGTTAAAGTGATTTAAGACAATATTGTATGCCAACAATTGATCTTTACTAAAACTTGAAATATCTATTTCTGTTGATGGTATTTGCCAAATTGATTCATTTCTATTTCTTTGAGTACTTATCCAGGATGTTACGGAATGCAAATCTTCATCTTCAAAATATTTACTTCCATTGTGCCAGTATCCTTCTGGAGCTAGAACTGAACTCTTTTCACTATGAGTGCCCAATTCCTGAAAATTTAGTTCTGACATGAACATCCATTCCTCCTTTTCTTCTTCAATACATTCTGTATTTAGATCATCAGTTTCTATTTTGATAGATGCTTTTAGTGTATTCAATTTTACTTCCCAATCAGGAACATGGTTCTTCCCACAGTCACTGGACAGAAAGTTCATCCAACATGTTTTGTAAGTTTCATCACACTGTTCACAGTGATCCCAAGCATTGTCTGGTACATGTTGCCAAGGCTTATATTTCAGCAATTCATATTTACAGAACAGTCCATAATGCTGATTTTGTGGATTTGACGAAAACCTTGGGTACGTTTTCACTATGACTGGTCGTTTTCTTTTTTCAAGTTTGGAGTTTTTGTAAGCAAAAGTGGAGGTAAATTGCAAAAAATTATATTTCATTATATGTCTGGAAAACTCTTAATAAATTTTTCACGCTCAGCATAAATATCAAGCATAGATGAAACGGTACAGTAATCTTTATTCCCAGACACTTGCACTCTTCGTGAACCATCAAGGGATGCATTTACTACTTCGTGTGTTGCACTTACACATTTTAGTGAGAGTAAATGGTGCATAACTTCTTGGATTGAATAATCTCTTTGACCTACACTTTTGATCATAATCTGCTTCAAAACATTCTGTATGTCACTTGTATCTGATATTTTACTGATGACCTTTGTGAATGCATTATTTAGAACTGAAGACGCTTTTTCTCCTTTAGATGCATACTTCACCAAATATTCCAAACATGCCTGATAATCAACAACAATTTCAATATCACAATTTGCTCGCCAACCTTGAAGTTGCAGTGGCTGGTGACGGTTTAACCTAGAGTCATTTCGCTTAGTAACAATTGTTGCTCTGTACTTTGTTTGACCTGATTTAGTATTAATAGGCTCAAAATCTATTCTCGTCTTAGGAGAGTTTTCAAAAGGAAATGAAATCTACAGCTTAAATAACCTTGGTTTTCTCTTAGACAATACTTAGTGCTACAAATTGTATGCCTCTCAACAGAATTCAATAGATTCACATAGTCTTCTTCTGTTTGATTGTGTTTTAGGGACAAATAGGGTGTCTGGCAAGGATGAAACTGCTCCGTAGATTAAATAATATCCTAGGAGAAGGCGAACCAAAGCAGCCATCGACACACAAAGACAGTGAGCCGACAGCTAATTTTGTCACCCGAAAAGAACTGGACGAAAGACTCGCCAAGATATGGGCGGATATGCAGTGTATGAAATCGACTGCTTCTAATGTTGAGTTATTAACGAGGGAAAATAAGTCCTTAAAAGAAGAAATTAATTCACTGAAATCAATTCTAAGAGAAAAGCAGCTCCAGATAGAATTAATTACACAAGAAAGGGACTCCCTGAACAAAGCCATTCAAATAATTGTAAAGGATTCTGCCAACGCTGACGAAACGCGAACAAAGCCTGTAGCACCTAAGGCGGCAACTTGGAAAATTCCTGCTCAGCCAGACAACAAAAAGGAAAATTACGGTCCTGGCGAAAAAACAACACCATCGCCCCAAAATCGTCCTGGTCTCAGACCAATTCTCCTTATTGGGGATTCCATCATTAAAGACATCCAACCCAAGAAGTTGTCCCAGAAGCCCGTCAAAAAGTGTACTTTTCGCGGAAAGAAAGCGAATGAAATCGCTGAATGCGTGAGGGAATTTGATGAGTCCACTTGCCGTGACCCATCGCATGTGATAATCCACACCGGCACTAACGATTTGCCATCAGACAACGCCAAGGATTGTACGACTAAGATCACAAGTCTAGTTCAATTGGTGAAGCATAAGTACCCTAATGCTAAGCTTGGTGTGTCCGGTCTAACTCACAGAGGTGATATCGCGGATATCAGCGAGAAGATAAGAAGTACAAACGAGCAGCTAAAGTCAGCAGCCTCGAGTTTTGGTTACTTTTTTATCGATAACTCAGTTATTGACGATACTGCATTAAACGGTAGTAAATTACACCTGAACGTTAAGGGGTCCAAATTGTTGGCCTCAGATTTTATTAAAACCCACAAGTGAGGATTTTCCCCAAGCAATCCACAAATTGGGGAAGCTACTAATGGAATTCAGATCTCAGATGCCATCTCACCACAGCAGAAGCAAAGGTCGCCAGTAGGGTCAACTCAGCGTGTCCCTGGTACAGGTATTTCCAAATTGCATGGCGTCTCTAAGTTAAAAGGCTTCAAATTTGCCTCGATTAATATTAATAGTCTTGTAGGACATTTTGATGAGATTCACTATATTTTGATTAATTCGGCTTTGGATGTGCTAGCTATTAATGAAACTAAAATTGATAGCTCGATACCTGACGCCGCGATAGCAATCCCAGGCTACAATCTAATTAGAAATGACCGCACTGAAAATGGGGGTGGGGGTGTGGCAATTTTATATACGTGAAAGTTATTCTTTTTCTGAGCGTAACGACTTGGTCCCATCTCGGCTAGAAATGATCTGCCTTGAAATATTTAGACCTCATAGCAAATCTTTCTTGCTTTCTACATGGTACAGACCACCGAACGCATCAATAGATTTATTTGGAGATTTCGAAGTATTCCTTAGGAAATGTGAGCCTAATGAATTAATAATTTTTGGTGATATGAATGCAGATTACATCAAAGCCCCATTAGAAAATCACACCAAACACCTCCAGAATTTATCTTCGATATACCAATTTCACCAATTGATAAATGAACCGACACGCGTCACTCTGACATCTAAAACGTGTATCGATCTCATTCTTACAAACAAGAAGGAGACCATCTCTCGGTCAGGCGTTGTCAGCCTGGGTGTGTCTGATCACTATATGGTCTATGCTTGCCGTAAGCTCACTATTTCAAAATCTCGTCCAGTTGTAAAAGAAATCAGAAATTTTATAATAATAATAATAATAATCAGTTTAATTACTCTTTTCGTAGCTTAACAGCTAAATTACAAGAGTGGTCAGGATTCAATTAATTACAAAAAAATATTACATACATCTCACACACATCAACTATATCTATATGTGACAAACATACCTAATCGCTTTGTCGAGGCCACAGCTGGGTCACCCCTAGCAGCGCCAGACCGAAGATTATATCCATGAGACACACTTGTGCGCGGTGGTAACAAGTTGGCAAGGACACCAGTGTCCCGTACTCTCTGGATAAACTTAGTACAAGCTGCGTGGCGCCGATCCGAGAGAGTATGGAGACCACAGCGCACAAGTGCGTCTTCGTATGAAAACCCAGGATAGATGATACATAAGGCTGTTTTTTGAACACTCTCAACTAGAAAACTTAAGTACACTGGCAAGTTAGCCCAGACTGGAGAGGCATACTCCAGCACTGAGCGAATCAGGCTAGAGTACACCAAGACCAGGTCCTCTTCAACAACACCAGCCTTCTTCAAGCAGCGCAGTGCGTATAGGCGTTTGCGCGCCCTCTTGACAATGTACTCGCAGTGGGTACTCCAGCATAGATTTTCTGCAATGTGAACACCAAGCAATTTATACGTGGTGACGCGCTCAATTACAGACCCAGAAAGCTGCAGAGGAGGAGGATGGTGTGGTTTATACTGTTTATACTTAGCACTTTAAGAGTGACGAATTTATAGCTGATTTGGAGAGTGTCCCTTGGGACACTGTAAAGAAATATAGTGATCCAAATTCGGCTTGGCGCGCGTGGAAACTTGCTTTCACGGATGTTCTTGATCGACACGCGCCCATGCATAATAAGCGAGTTAGGACAAACTCGCTGCCCTGGATCACCAGTCAAATTAAAAAGGATATGATGAACAGAGACCTCCACAAAAAGAAAGCTGCTAAATATAGCTCGGAAAATCATTGGAAGCTTTATCAGTCGTATCGAAATAAGGTGAATACTGAAATGCGTAAATCCAAATCTAGATACTTTCGGGGAAAAATCGATGCTTGCTCGAAAACCGACCCGCAAAGTGCCTGGAAATTGGTGAATACCCTTCTTGGGAAAAGTGTTAAATCGACCCACGTAGCTGATCTTATCGTGAACGATCAATCCATAACAAATGCCAAGGATATTTCCGAGGCCTTTAACTCATATTTTATTAATATTGGGCAAAAGTTGGCTGATGAAGCAGCTAAACTAAACACTTCGGCTAAAAATCATCGCGACTACTGTAATGATATTGCACCTAATTCTAATTCTGACTTTAGCTTCAAAGAAATTCCGATATCAAATGTAGTCTCGACTCTTCAAAAACTGAAGGCATCTAAGGCGACGGGACTCGATAAAATACCTGCAAAGGTTCTAAAGATAGCAGCTGAGGTCATTGCACCATCGCTCACTGCTATTTTTAATCTTTCTCTTCGTACAGGTGTTTTTATTGATGACTGGAAATGTGCCCGTGTTACGCCAATATTTAAAAGTGACGATAGGCGAAAATCAGAGAATTATCGTCCAATCTCAATTTTGCCAATTATTAGTAAAATTTTTGAAAAGGAAGTTTTTTGTCAGCTCTATAAATATCTCATTAGAAATTCCTTTCTCTCAAGTTATCAATCTGGTTTCCGTCCTCAACATTCAACTGTAACAGCACTGATCCAAATGTGTGATACTTGGTTCCAGAGTATGGACGGGGACAGCTAACTGGTGCCGTTTTCTTGGACATTCGAAAGGCCTTTGATTCCATAAACCACTCGATTTTACTTGATAAAATCAAATTTTATGGGGTTACTGGTGCTGCACACGATTGGTTTAGAGCCTACCTTGACAACAGGAAACAGCGGTGCCTTATTAATAATCATCTTTCTGACGCTAAAACTATAATATGCGGGCTGCCTCAAGGCTCAATACTTGGGCCACTGCTCTTCCGGCTATATATCAATGATCTCCCAAATTGCCTCCAGTACACTGTCCCCTGTCTGTATGCTGACGACACCCAAATTCATACATCCTCAGATGATTCCATTAAATTAATTCATGACCTTAATTTGGATCTCCAAAACATTCAGGATTGGCTTCAGGCTAATAAACTGCAATTCCACCCCTCGAAAACAAAATGTATGTTTATTGGTTCTTCCTACAATATCAATAATAAGACCAATGGGTTATTACCGGTCCGCATTAATAATGAGGAAGTACCCTATGTTAAATCCCAAAAGTGCCTAGGAGTTGAAATTGACCATAGGCTTACCTGGGAAAATCATATTGATTATGTTTGTGAGAAAAAGCTAGTGCTGGGATTGGTGCTATCCGGCGTCTAAAACCATTTATCCCCGCCGACTCACTAGAAACATTATATAAAGCGTTGGTCCAACCGTACTTTGACTATTGTTCGCCCATATGGGACACCTGTGGTAAAGTCCTGAGAGACAAACTACAGAGGTTTCAGTCCCGTGCGGCTCGAGTAATATCAGGTGCAAGCTATGAAATTCGATCTTCATCTATCCTTAAAGAATTAAATTGGCCAACACTTGAAATCAAACAAAAGTGCATCAAATCTATTCGTGTATATAAGGCCCTTAACGACCTTTCGGCGCCTTATCTTAAAAAGAATTTTATAAAAAACAGTGAATGCGGTAAAATCTACAATTTGAGAAATATTGAGACTGACCTAGCACTTCCAAAGCCGAAAACTAATTTTCTCAAGTGCGCTTTTAAGTACAGTGGCGCCATGCTTTGGAATAGCCTCCCGAGGGAGGCCAAAATCGCAAAAACACTACCAGCATTTCGGCGAAAGACTTTGGCCTCCCTCACGTCAGGGACACGCTGAGCTAACACATCATTATAACACATCATTTTTATTACTGTTTTTACTGTTTGTTATACACGTATACTCATATTTTTTAGATCATAATTTTTGTACAGACCTCTCTATATGGCTGGCACGCCCCACACGGAAATCAGCAAATCCGCTTTTTGTAATTGTGTTTTTGTTGTTTGTGGCTAGCGTGGGTAAATAAAACTTTATGTATGTATGTATGTATGAGTGTCAGGTTTGGACCACCTTTCGTCTGGAGAACATGGATTCCAGGTTGTTAATAAAAAGTCTACGTATTGGCAAACAATAGACTCCGCTTTAATACCATGACTCTTCTTACTTTCTAATTCTATCATTTCTTCTTCTGATAAATTTCCCTTGTGGTCATCAATATATTTTGAAGCCAAAAACCCTTGTAATGCAATTTCGGTCAGTTCACAAAGTCCTGGGTCATTATTCAATTTAGCTACTCCATGACAGTGAATTGATCCTCTCTGGACTGCATATTCATATCTATACCAGTGCCAAGAAGCCCCTAATGACTCTTTTAACCAATACTTGATAAAACGATCTGTTCGCTCAGTAAAAAGCCAATCTAGAATGTGTGGATTTTCAATAACATTTTGTTGCCTGGTTGCTGGTGGAATGTTTTCAGAAGGAGAGCCACAAATAAGTTCCTGAAATTCTGGCCAATGATACTCAGCACATGACAAAGTGAAAAAAATGGTAGGAGGTCCAACTTGAGCAATGGCAGCCCTCAAATCTTCTTTAGCTTTGTGCCAATAACTATTACTGCCAGTCACATTTTTAGCATAATGCATAAGTTTAGACATCAATGCAGAGTATGTATTTGATTGAAGCATTTGTTGAAGTTGTTGTACAGTTAATTTGGATCACCAGGGTTTTGTTTCAAAAATATGTTTCCCTGACTAAGGAGTCTGTGTCGCTGAATCATATTAAAAGCCCAATAAGCAAACCGTGGATGACTTGCAAACCTATAAGTCCAGGTATCATTATTGCATTCAGCAAATTTGATCAAATGTCTTATTTTTTCTCCAAGGGTTACATTACGCAAAGTAGCTGAATTGGTGGGATCTCCTTTAGCATCTGGAAACAAAGTAGGAAATGCCATTATTGCTAAAAATTCAATTTTAAACTCATTCAGAGGATTTGAGTTCCTAGATGGCCAATTGATTTTTTTTTCAGTAACTCATCTGTAATTAGCTGTTTTTGAGGCTTTAACTGTACAGGATTGAGAATTGTACTACTTAATTCTGTCTCTTTGTTCAATGGTATTTCATCAACATCTAGAGGACCCCTGTCTGGATCAATTTCATCATCTTTGCTATTCTCAGTACATTTTATTGTTTGCAGCTCACTTGGAATGCCATCAAATGGCAAGGTAGCTAGGCACTCATAATCAATAGTGATATCTTTGTATACAGGGTTATGCTGAATTAACCAGTCGAGGGCACAGGTCACTTTTTCCCGTCTGACTGTCAGATCTTTATAAGTATCATCTTTGCCCTTAACAGACACAACTAATACTGGCAATTCACTAGGATATCTTGGCAATGAATTTGCTAGCTCCTGGATATCTTGGGAAAAGTTAATACAGTGACTTTTGTATGCCTTTTGTCCACCTGGTTTTGTGTAAACAGATATGATTGGGAAAACACGGGCTATGAGCATTTCCTCCAATTGTGTAAGATCTTGCAATTCTTTTGGTACTGGTGAAGGTATCAATTTGTTCTCTGATGAAAATTTTTTAACTGAATTTTTGTCACGTACACACCTTGAGCAGATATATGAAGACTGCTTTTTAAATTTGGCTGCCAATGGCCATGCTTCATGACAAATCTCACACTTATAATTGTAAATCTCATAGAATTATGAAACTGCTGCATGTTCTTAATAGCCCACTCTTGTTTGTGAATTGGTCCATTAGTTTCACTGTTGTACTGAGCCAAATATGTTTCCTTATTCAAAGCATGATGGGTAGTTACCGGAGGTATGTTATCTACTCTATGTTTTATAAAACATTGCTCATTACTTTCCTTCATACAAGTTCCTTGTTTCACAATGCTTTGTGTATGATCCCCCATTAATGTATCAATTTTTTGTTTCTTCCGGTATTCCTTCATGTAGTCAGCCCTCTTACGTTTATTTAAAAGCTGTTGCGTTTCATTATCAACTTTCTTTCGCTTTGTGTATTCTTTCATATATGCATTTTGCTTTTGTTGTCTGTAAAGTTTTTCAATAGTATTTTCTTTATTTTTGGTTATGCCTTTGTAAGTCTTCATGTATAAATTCCACTTTTTATTGCTTTTAGGTTTTTCTTTCTGTGCAGTTTGAATAGAATATGTGCCTTGTTCCCTTGTGCTAGTGAGTAGACTGACATGTTTCTTAGGAAACCTGGTTGTTAAAGATTTATTTTCTACAATTTCTGAGACAGCTAGTCCTGTGGCAGTAGCAGAGTCATGTGAAGCGTGTACTAATGGAAGACAGGACTTTTCATAGACAGCAAAGTACCAACCATTGCAATGTTCATCTAATAAATCTTGGAAAGTATCATATTGCACAACTGTTGTACAACAGTCATCATAATATAACCAATGTTGACAACTATTTATGGCAATAGTAAAATGCTGACTTGAACAGCGCACAACTGCTTTTATTAAATAGAAATTTTCAAGCACATCCATAGTTAAAGGGAATAAGATACGATCAATGCAATCTGATGACAATTCAATGATCAAAAATGTAGGAAGAATGACAAAATGCTGTAATGCAGAAATATCTCCAGAGTGTTGTTGGCAATAATCACAATAAAGAGCCCTACTGCTTGGAAGAATGGCCTCAGAAACATGGCTCTCAAACACTATTGAAGTTTAATTTTGGCAATTAATGTAAAGTATAAGTATGTCAGTATTTTTTACGATTTGATTGCCACAAAGATTACAAGGCGACTGATTACGTTGCTGAGCAACAAACAAAACTTCCAACAGTTCTTGCGGAAAATATGTCACTAAAAACAGCATCAGCAGTCATTGCATAAAATGATGGACTGTGATTTCTGATCCATGACCACACAGGCTCTCTGACATCCTCAACAGCACCAAGGTTTTGCCTTGCATTACAGGACTCATAAATAATTTGAAAAAACTCATTATGGGCTATATTATGAAGGTGAGTTTGGAATATGAAAAAGCACAGTTCCAGAAAAAAATCGACTGCACAAGAAAATTTTCCAGAATGGCTCAAGCAATAATTTTGGAAATGATCTCTGCTTATAGACCCTATCACATGACAAACTGTTGTTTTCCTTAAAAGATTCAGCAGTTTCTAGAGAATAAATATTCCCATTCATAATATGAGCCTCCTTGTTTGAAATGGCGAAGGGGTTGAAACTACCATTTGAAGCGTAAGGAATCCGCCTAGACAAATATCTCCCCTTAAATCTGAATATTGTGACACTGATATAATTATGATATGCTGAATGTGATTGGTAGCTATGACTATCGTAAGCATAATTATGCGAGAATAACAGAATGAACAACAAGAGGATCATGTCAGTTGAGTTCTTGTGCGTTCTTTCAGACCTCCTTTGACCCAAATCAATCAACCAGTTTGCTATTTATTTACTTTTGTGTGATCGTATCAATGCTTTGTTCAATTGCTTTACTTTTTAGCACGTTGGCCCAATCAATTGTAGTGAATATAATCGCTTTTTCGATTACAATTTTTGTTTCTGAACAAGGTTTTTCGGCACGCTCGCCGACGTTTGTCAGAATAGCTATCGACAAAATTATTGGCTTGCTAGCCGATTTTGAGCTTGCTAGCTCAAACTGGAACACGCTGGTTCTCAAAAGCACTCCTCTGAAGCACACAAATGTGTTATGGGTAAAAAAGAACGCACCAGAACAACTTAAATCTCTGAAACAAAGGATCTTTACAAACCTTTTCCTTTGATCGAGATGCCGCCGAAAATCTCCACGCGACCACGAGACGACGAATGCACGCTTGGTAGTATCATTTCAAGCCAGCAAAGAACACGCGCGACGATTGGCTTTTGAAGTCACATGACCCGATCAGCAAAAAGCACGCGCTACGATTGGCTTTGGTAGTCACATGACACGGTGCCAGGCAATACTTGTAAAGAACACGTACTACAATTGGCTTTCTCGGCTGCTTCTAGACATTACGTCATTTAATATTACCTTAAGAGCGATTGTCAGAGAAAATCGACCATTTTGCAAAATCGCCGGAAAATCAAAATCTTCGATTTGGATAAAAATCAGTCGAGTGATAGTTGTCCATGAGTAGATCACGACACCACTATTTGTTTGAGTCATAACAATGTCTATGACGGATTTAAGGGGGGTACATTTTAACCCCTGGTACAATTTTGGCCATGTGATATTGTGCAATTTTAGTCGATTTGAGGCAGCCCTTATCGAAACGCGTTATAATATAGAATATCTTGTTTGCCATTTATCGAAAGAGATACTCTTCGACTTTCAAAATTCGCTTAAACCATTTAGAATCAATTGAAACTCAAGTTTTTAGAGAGAGGAAAAGAAAGGCATACACAAGGGCTATTTTCTGGAGGTAAATTTTAGTGATTTTCAATTTGCTCTTACGCTTTGTTCCAACAATGATTATCTCTGGTTTCTATAGGGACGTGAAGGCAATGGACCAATATACATGAAAACATAAAAATATCTTTGGGCACTTCATGTACGTGCAGCTGGCTGGCCATCACTTTTATGGCTATTTTGGAGTCTTAAGGGGCTTATACGCGGGTCAAAACTATTTTTTTCAACTTTACTCTCGTGAAGGAAATGGAGATGAGACAATCAAATGTCACAATTGCCTTGTCTGCCATTGTCAAAGTGTTGACAGTACTTGTTGCCATGACAACCAAATTAAGGGGGCTCGATGCTAATTTTGCTTTTTTGACGTTCGTGAAGTTGGGGAACATTTAATGAAACGTTGCCATAACAAAAACGATGAGGTGAAACATATTAGATATCGCCCTTCTCAGGCAAATTTCACTGGAGCAATGCGGGACCGACAAGATCAGGGGTGGCGGAACTACCCATTTGAATCATCGTGATGGAGGAGCGAGTCCCCAACAATGGTTATAGCTACCAACGTAAATAAGCAAATAACCTAATATTTCCGAAATCGTATACTTTCCCAAGCGAGGACACACTAGAAATTGAGTGGACCTGTGGTTTTTATCATTTTAAAGACTTTTCACTATATATATGAATATTTTATTTTTCATTTCTGTAGAATCTTGATTTGCTTGTTTTGGATTACTTCAGAAAAGGAACTCCCTCCAATAACAGGGGGAGGGGGTGTGCTATATTGGCTGCGTGATTAAAACCAATGGCCTGTCTTGATATGATAGGTTCAAAATTGGTTGGCATATCAAGATAGTTTCCTTGAAAAAGTGTCGACATTCTTCAACTTCCTTATAAGGAAATATCTGCATACCATATTTGGAATCCCAGTAAGTTTTTCACTATTTGTATTGGCCTAGAAAGCTTTAAACTCAACAGAACTCAGATACACTCGAGAAAAGATGTTATGTGCATTTTCTACTGTGTATCTCACGCTCAAGAATCTGGAAACAAGGTACACAAGACATCACAGGAAGCCCGTTCGATCTCTAAAAAGACGACACTGTTATCTTGATATGGTATGGTTGCAAAATTACTGGTTCGATACACCTTAAAAAGTTTGGCATACTTTGCAAATTTTACGTCCGTTTGTTTTTAGTGAACATAAAACTTTCCTAACAAGTTGATGAATTTTTCCTTTCAAAAGATCCGCAATTAAATAAAGCGGTCATGGTCGAAACAAGTCGTTAAATAAATGTGCTAAACAGGAACAATTCTGGCCTACAGATACGACACGACACGAGAGAGAGAATAATAGCCGAGAGTGTGTTTAGACTGGAATTTCAATGGGGTGTTTCAATATTAAAATAACCTTTAAAGAATCCAGACACTTATTTGCTACACTTTCGCCGCAGAGATATCCCAAACTCTTCATCTATACTATTATAATCGGGTTATCTGCGCAAACGTTATGATTGGCTAAATCAGTCTGTCCGAGAGCAACACTGAAATGGCTTCTCTGACCACAGCTTTGTGCCTTTGTGCCCTCCATCACGTACAACACTGAAATGGCTTCCCTAACCACAGCTTTGTGCCCTCAGTAACGTACATTACGCGGATGTGCTTTTCTAAAATCTCTATCTTTCGAAAGCTCTAGAATTTGTAATGCCTAAACAAAATGTTATTCTGAGTCTTCTAGCGTCACGAAGTGACGGGCTGTTTTCTTGTTCTTATTGTAATAGAGTCCTAAAGTGTGACGTCACAAATTTGAAAAATTTGAATAATGAAAGCCCAACTTCAAAAAACGTTGCGCGCAAAAAATGAGGCCGGGTGAATCGGTTGAAACGCGTGTGAGATATGGCCCGCTGAATACATAATTTTCTTTAACAAGTCACTGCATTTTAGACACAGTTCAAAACTGTATGAACTTAACTAAAGATATAGTGATTTGTCATCTTAAAGAAAGTTATCCATTCAGAGGGCCATATCTCGGTCGCGTTTTGCAACCGGTTTGCCTCATTTTTGGTGTGTAGCTATCATTTGATTTGCCCTTTCGAAATTAAGGGAGAAATATTGCTAAATCGAAAATTTGCTTTTTGTGACGTCATCACTTTAGGATTCATAATTTAAAAATAAGCTTTTTGTTCCATTGAACGCTACTTTTAAAGAGATCAATTGTCCTCGGCTATCAGACAAAAAGTCTTCTCGGACTCATTTTCAAGAGTTGTTATGTCCTCAAGACCTCATAAAAAGGTTCAAAATAACTAGCAGCATGGAATATTTTGTTTTTCATTCCAAATTGAAAATGGTGGCCAATAGGCGTCAATTTTGGATGTTGTCGTGAGAACGTGGGCCTAACAGAACTAATGCTATTCAATGTAGGATGTTACCTTTTTTCTATTACAATAATAGGAGCTAGCGTGCACATCAGATGAAAATGGAACAGGGTGCGTAAAGGATCTAAGAAGCACCCATCCACAAATGACGCCTCCTGCTTAAACGTTGAAAGGTCCAAAATTGCAGTTTATTTGACTTCACAATCGCTGGAACTGGTTGCCAGAAGCGTTCAAACGTGCACCCCTTTTACCTCCTTTCTTTATCAGAGCTCCTCATTAAGATAATTCATTGCCACAAGCAAGTAGCTCGGACCAGAAAATCGCTACCATTGCTTGGTCCGGGATCGAAATCAGGACCTTTTGCACACGCTGGTGCACTGCCCCACAGAGTAAACAGAGCAACTTAGGGTTGGCACCAAAATTAGAGAGCGAGACGATCAAATATTATCTGTAATTTGCAATAATTTAGTAGAAATTGCAGTTGCGAAGACATATTTTCGCCAGCTTCTTAATTTCCAGGACGACCATTCGCTACTTCTCAAAATTCAATAAATCAATAAGGTTTTTCTTGTTGATACGCGTAAACGGGGGCGGGGGAAGCAAAACTACGTAAAAGAGGATATTACATGGCCGCGCGGAGATACGAATTTTATCTTCGAGTGTTGAAAATTTATCTCACGAGTGAGCGCAGCGTCGTGTAATGTTCTGTTTATTATATAAACATCAATGAAATACCAAATTCAAATTTTATTTGAGTTAAGCTTAAAAATCGAGCATTCAGCAAAGGCAAGTGTGATATTTTCACATGTGAAAATAACATGATATTTTCACGTGTGAAGATATCAAGTTTTCGCGCGGGAGATCACCTGGTATTTCATTGGTGTTTATATAATAAGACAGATTTATGGTCATGCATCCTCAATACAAATTTTTTTTGTCTTAACACGACTCCAAATTTGAGCTGAATCCACAGATTTTGGCCCAATCTGGTCTTGATATATGCCCTGAAAATCAACTCATTGGCTTATTGCATTTTTAAAGCTCATCGGGGGGCTGAGGACCTCCCTTAAAAAGACCCCCTCCCCTGGAATTTCCACTCGTCAATCAGGCCCCCCTCCTGGAATTTCCATTTTTTCTGGCCAAAATACCCCTGGAAAATTACTTTAGGTATAAAAAAAGTCACTTTTTACCCCTCCCCTTGGATCCAAGCGCCAGACACACGCCCTCCAATACACCTCCCCTGAAAAGTTTTCCGTAGGTCCTCAACCGCCTCCCCCCCCCCTCCCCCCTCCCCCCGATGCGCGGTTTAATGCAAATCAGCCATTGACATGGCCAAAATTTCTAGCGTCCTCACTTGGGATAGATAAGATTTCGGAAATATTAGGTTATTTGCTTATTTACGTTGGTAGCTATAACCATTGTTGGGGACTCGCTCCTCCATCACGATTATTCAAAGGGGTAGTGCCCTCACCCCTTGTCTTCTTGGTTCTGCATTGCTCCAGCGAAATGTGTGAGAAGGGCGATATCTAATGTGTTTCACCTCATCGTTTTTGCTATGGCAACGTTTCATTGAATGTTCCCCAACTTCACGAACGTCAAAAAAGCAAAATTAGCATCGAGCCCCCTTAATTTGGTTGCCATGGCAACAAGTACTGTCAACACTTTGACAATGGCAGACAAGGCAATTGTGACGTTTGATTGTCTCATCTCCTTTTCCTTCACGAGACTATAGTTGAAAAAAATAGTTTTGACCCGCGTATAAGCCCCTTAAGACTCCAAAATAGCCATAAAAGTGATGGCCAGCCAGCTGCACGTACATGAAGTGCCCAAAGATATTTTTATGTTTTCATGTAAATTGGTCCATTGCCTTCACGTCCCTATAGAAACCAGAGATAATGATTGTTGGAACAAAGCGTAAGAGCAAATTGAAAATCACTAAAATTTACCTCCAGAAAATAGCCCTTGTGTATCCCTTTCTTTTTCTCTCTGTAAAAACTTGAGGTTTAATTGATTTTAAATGGTTTAAGCGAATTTTGAAAGTTGAAGAGTATCTCTTTCGATAAATGGCAAACAAAATATTCTATATTATAACGCGTTTTGATAAGGGCTGCCTCAAATCGACTAAAATTGCACAATATCACATGGCCAAAATTGTACCATTTGGGGGTCAAAATGTACCCCCCTTAAATCCGTACATTGAAATTGTTATGACTCAAACAAATAGTGGTGTCGTGATCTACTCATGGACCACTATCACCTGACCGAGTTTCATCCAAATCGAAGATTTTGATTTTCCGACCACCAGTCGATCCACTCTGACAATCGCTCTTAAGTTACGCTCGATCGAGATTTCTTTCGCCTGAACCTCGTACGGCTCTATGATGCTGCCGCCTCGCCAGCCTCGCGTCTTCGCTCGGCTGGCTCGATGGCAATTTGGAACGAATCACTTATTGCCAACTTGGAAGGACAGTTTCATGGGCTGCTTCACGGGTTCGGGTGTAACACATGGGTTCCATGTTTGCAGGCGCAGATTGCGGTTACCGAGTATGCAGTTCATGGGCTGTACTCCAAACCGTCGCGCGTTACATTATTCGCTAGGATCCCCTTTTGCGTTTCTGGCTGACACAGATTATGGCTACGGGGTAGGTAGTCCATGGGCTATATCCCGCTGTTCTCTCTGTCCGCGGTTGAGTTCTATTGGTGCCTAGGTGGGGCGGGCCACACGGTGTGGCCTGTGGCGGTTTTTCTCTCCCCACCTTTGCTGAAAGTCGATGTATATTTTGAGTTATGTAATTTGCGGGTCAGATTAAATGTCACGCAAGTGGCCGATTATCTCCACTCGGTTGTATAATTTTCTTGCCTCCTTTCATCAAACCTAGCACGGCGCGAACAGAACTCAACCCAGCCATTGCTATCGAGAAATTTAGACTGGGGAAATTGACCGAGATAAAGAAATTTAATACCGACTGCAGACAGGTTACCACTTCCATTGACGTGAGTGAAAATTGTACAGTAGAATTTGATTTGCGTGGGGACTGCACTTTCCTAAAAGCACACCTAGATTCCATGTTCCCCATAAACAGAATTATAGCCTTGCAAAAAGCTGAGATATGTGTGGTTGCCTTTTCTTGCTAGAGAGAAATGGATCTCCTTTTTGTAGATTTTCTTATATTCAGTGTGATATGCACTTCAAAAAACCCGCAATGTACTTAAGATGAGAAATAATTAATTAATGTTTGGCTTTTTTCTTTCCAACCTTTGATTTGAAAGGAAAAAAGGCTTAAAATTAATAATAAAACATGGACATCCTAGCAGCAAAATTTAAGCCACAACTTCAAAAAACAATATAGTATGTGTAATGCCATGTGAAGCAAACAATTTTATTATGGGCATGTAATTGAAGTTCATGTCAAAGTCCAAAGTTTGAGGACAAGTACTGACACAGTTTTCAAGTCTGCATTTAAACCTGCAGAATGTACGAAGCTAAGCTAATTACCTCTGAATTGCAAAAAAGTGACTAAACAAAGACAATGTATCTCTTTTTTTGGATGATGTTGTCATGGATTTATTTGTAATTTTATTGAATTCTGTTTTAGATGCAAATAAATAATTTAGCATTATTTTGACGTTAACTTTCTATGTACATGGTATTCTATCATCCTGTCGGCTAAGGAGAGCAAAGGGCATTCATTACAGTACATGCGCTCTGGTTGGGTAATTGATGTGCCTGAATCTCCCCTTTTTGCCCACAGGCATGGGTTACATCTTTTCACAAAACGTGTGCAAGGCCTGTGTCAGAGTTTATCCAAGAGAAGCAAACCTCAACCTAAATTTATTTTGAAGCTATTTTGAGCTTTTAATGCATTACATAATCAATGTCCAAGATTCCCTGTGAGACAGGAGGCTTGATTTCATCTCCCTGCATTTGCTTTTAATTTTAGGGGTTTCTTGTGTTTTCTACGTTCACACAAGTAGCCTCTGCACACAAACATTTCTTTCACTCGTGCCAGAAAGTGCTGGAGAAACTGGTTGACCAAGTTTTGGCAAGCAAGAAAAACGCCAATTTATCTGCACTTCACTGATGCAAAATAGATAGATGACCCATTACTCAATGTAACAGTCCTTATGCAACTCTGATACTCTTCTGTTTTCCTTTGAAAATTTTGTTTTCTGGAAATCAGTGTATTTCAAATCAAATTTTTTATCAGAATGTGCTGGTCATTGAACCAAGAAAATCCTTGTAACAGAGCACTCTGTTTTCGAAGCAAAAACTGTCCTTGAGAGTTTGGGAATTTTGACAAGTTTATAAAGATGGAATCCCTTGGGGTAGTCGAGTAATAATACCCCCCCGCCCCCCATCATTAAATACCTTTTTCAGTGCACTGGTTCATAGAACACCTAAAAGATACTTAATTTTCTTCAATATACCGATTTCGTTAAAGACGCCGATAAAATAAGTCGCTTCGACTTCCTTCCTGTAACTCTCTCCTCGGATTTTCAAACATCTACATACTCATGATACTGGTTCCTCTCCCCTGTTTTATACCTCGCGATGCCTCAGCAAAGGCGCATCAAACAAGATCAAGTCAGTGGCAAATAAGATGGTTGGCTTTTTTAAGGTTGTTTTACGGCGAGAAACGAGCGAGAATTCCGATGCGGGCGTCATATTGGAGGGGTCAAAATTCTGTATCGGGCGAGTGACAAAACGAGGGGGTGGGGGTGGGGCTCTCTCGGTTTGCCGCTGCTGGTGTGCCGACTTCATTCCCACCAAAAGTCACGTACTTTTCTATCATGGCCTTTACCTCTGTGTGGAGCCACTCGCGCTGTTTCTCTTTCGTTGCACTTTTCACACTATTTATGCACAGAGGTACGGAGTCTACGCTGCTCACTCCGAAGTGCTGTAGGGTAGCTCCGATTATAACCGCGTCTGTCTGAATTGCAAAGAATTCTTTGACCGCATCGTAATTGTCGATGGCATCTCGAAGGGCGTTGGTGTTGCCGGACACTACAGCATTCGAGGCCATCGTACCCCAGCCCGCTAGAGAATTTGATTTCCGTAGAATGTCAATGGCAACCTACAAAATAGATCAAGTAGGATGACACTCCAGGGAGAATAATAAATAATAGAATAAAAAAAGCTAGCCAGCGTGTGGGAAAGGGGGTCACAATGTATGATCACCCTGACCTTTTTTGTCCATTTTTCCTGTAATATTCAATATTTTCGTCCCAAAAGGGGATCACGTGCACCCCATTTGCTCCCTAAGCGCTATACCCTGACTTCCTACTATGTGGCTGAGGGTTATGCGCAATTTAGTCCGCACGCCGCTCATGTAATTATAGTGGTGCCAGGCAAGACTTCCTGGTTATATGGCTTACCTTGTATGCTGTTCTAATCGCGTGTCAGTCTTCGTTATTTGGCCACACGCCCTCCAATCTCTCCTCCACAGTTCGCCCATCCATTCGCGCTTTCTGTACATTTCGCGCCCTCTCCTCTGTCAACTGGTCGCCGCCGAAAAATACGAAGTCCGCTGGTAACTAAAACAAGTTTGAATATACAGCTCAGTCCTCCTACCGAAATATCTTAACCAAACTCCCAAACTCGTCACGAACGATCGATCGGTTTTGTATTTTGATCGATCGGTTTTACCATTTCGGTTAACTCGCGCATTATACACCTCTTTCCAACTTTTTGTTCCATTGGCCCTTGTTGATGCTCACTCTCGTAAAAAATAGGTTTTTGTTTGAGTTTGAGTGAATAACACGAGTAATCAATTTAAACAATAACCCAAGAAAGTAATCAATTTAAACTACCTAACGTCTAGCTAGAAAACCTAACGGTTAAATTAGACATAGGGCCATTTTGGAAAAAAACGTGGATGACACTGCAATCGCATAGAAAACAAAATAACTTCCATGACGTGGTCATTTCGATCGCTCGAAATGTTCACGTGAGTTAACCGAAATTGTAAAACCGATCGATCGAATTAGAGTATCAAACTTTTAGGAATTTTTGTTACCTGAGTGTTTTCGTATTTTGGTACGTATTTTTCCATTACTGTTTCCAGGATGTCGATCATGTCTTCGTTTGATGACTCATTTTGTGGAAGGCATCCCAGTGGAACCTTGTCAAAAACAAAAAAAGAACAAACATGGACTTAGATATACTTTAGATTGAAGATATTTTGAAAATCCCAGAGAGGCGGCCGCGGTTGTGGATCTCTATAGAGATCTAGATTCTAGAGGAGGGGGTATTCGAATTTCAGGGCCCTCGAACTCCCACTTGAAAGCGTTTCTCGGACCGTAGATCGATTAGTTTTTTTTTCAAAACTCTTACCTCCTCTGACCGTTGCTGCATGTCACTGGAATACTGATGGGGAATGTGATATACTACCACTGGCCTTAGGAAACGAAATATTGGAATTTCTCGCACAATGACGCGAGACCATAACGGAATCATGTCCTTCTGGATAAGGAACGCATCATTTCGTGACGGAAGGAATTCCTTGACTTTGACTTCATTCAACCCACGTGCGTGTACATCGGGTAAGTGGTCACCAGAGACAGCCTCTCGAATAGCTACCATATTGAACGTGTGCAGTGACTTGTTCTTATTAGACGAGCTCATGTGCTGCACGTTCAGTTGGAGATCCAGGTTGTCGCCTATAATCTGGAACCCCTTCGCACCTCTCTTAGCCAACGCCACATCTGCAGCTTTCATAGGCGACTCGTCTTGAGTCTCCTGCCGAACATCCCTTAGCGTTTCCACCGATGCTATTAATGTACTCTCGTCATGATTCTGTTGCCTTATCTTCTCTAGTACCTGTGCTGTGACATCAGCGGGGCTGCTATGGCTAGACACAAGCACGAGTTGAGATGCGTCGATGGTGGTTTCCATACTATTACAAGCACTCGCCATGTTACACATGTATGCAGATGATACCCAGGTGTACCTGAGCTTCAAATCCTCCGGAGACATACTGAACGAGCGCGCCAAAGTTGAAGCCTGTCTCAAGGACATTGATTCCTGGATGCTGTCTAACAACTTGAAGCTAAATAACGACAAGACAGAGCTGTTGGTACTGCACTCAAAGTATCGTCCTCAACCATCACTTGATGATGTCTCCGTCGGGAACACTCAAGTCTCCCCTACTGATGAGGCGCGAAACCTTGGAGCTATTTTTGATAGCACCATGAGTTACGAGAGACACATTAGCGAACTATGTAAATCAGCGTTTTATCACATCAGAAATATCTCTCATGTACGCAAATATCTTAGCGCAGAATCCACGGAGAAACTTGTGCACGCTCTTGTCACCTCTAGGATAGATAACTGCAACGCTCTTCTGTTTGGTTTACCGGATCATTTGATTAAGCGCCTTCAGAGCGTACTCAATGCGGCTGCGCGACTTGTAACGCCTATTTTAATGCAATTACACTGGTTGCCTGTGCAACAACGCATCATTTTTAAGATTTTACTTTTTACATTTAAGGCAATTCATGGTATGACTCCAACATACCTTCGTGAGCTCATAAGTCCGTATCAACCAAGGCGAGCGCTCAGGTCTGCGGACCATCTTTTATTAGTACAGCCGGCACACAAGCTGAAATCGTACGGCTTGAGGGCTTTCTCGGTGTGCGCGCCTAATCTCTGGAATAAACTACCGCACGAGATTTAGAGCAGTACTTCCGTCCCTGAATTTAAACGCCGGCTGAAGACCCACCTTTTTAAATCAGTTTATTTTCATTCATAGTTAGCTTTGTAATATATTATATTTCAGTATTAAGATTTTTAACGAATTTCATCATATTTTATAGTTATTTTTAAATGAATGTAAAGCGCATTTGGACATTGGGAAAATGCGCTATATAAATACTTATTATTATTATTATTATTATTATTATTATTATTATTATTATTATTATTATTATTATTAGCGGAGCTCCTTTGCGGCCGAAGGCCGCAGAGCGGAGCACCATACCTAAGAAAAAAGCGTCCAAATGATCGCAAATATAGCGCATGTATGATATCCCCACAGGGTACCCAAAGCATCACAGGTTGCAAAGGGATGCGAGTGAATTTTCGACGTCGAGAGGCATTTTCCCGCCATTTTCCCGTGATTTCTGTGAAGCCCTACGTCACAACTTGGCGTGACGTCACAACATGGCGCGACAGGGGGGAGGAGTGGATGACGCGCGCTCATGACGTCGCAACATGGCGGTATGGCAGTGAGGGGGGAGGGGTGGGTAGTCGGGGGGGATGCTGCTCACGTGACAGACTACAGGAAACCCAAACATCTTGACGGTTCTTTTGATAAAAAAATATCACTGTACGCGGCGACTACAGACGTAACTGTGCTACGCAAATGATAATCTGTTTACAAAAAGCCAGGGAGTACAAGACAATGTCTGAGCCGTGTCTGAAGAAATCAGAAGAGTGTCTTCCTATCATCTACTAGAAGTCCAACCAAGATTTTAGCGCCGAGTAGAATTGCAATATGGCTGTGCATTTCCTTGCGAAGTCATTCTTCATCTTCTCTCCATTTCTTTCACAAAGCCGAGGCGTTTTTATAACTGGGCAGTGACTTTTTGAAGAGTGAAATTAACTGGGAGAAGCCCTCATTTCCACTACGGCAGAAGCTGTGAAGGGACGGTTTTATTTGTAGAAATAATTAGCAACACAACAGGAGGTCACCTAAAATTTTCGGATAGAGTTTTTCCCCTAGCATTTTCGGAAGACTTGATTTCAATCCCTAAAATTTTCGCAACCCAAAACTTTCCGCTACGAAATCCGAACAGATATAAAATTTGTAGGGATTAAAAATACCCAGTTTACAGTCATTTGTATGCTCAGCAATGAGTTATAATGGCATTCTGAGCTGTCTTACGGTATTGTCTCGTTGGGTGCCACTGATACAAGTCGGGTCTTTATAATGGCGGTCGAGCAATTCGTGGTTCAAAATTCCTGGATAAAGCAGTGTTTATTGGGAGATGGCAGGACATTCACAGTTCCGAGGTTGTTTCTATACAAACTACTCGGGATGAAGGTAGGAACTAAAAGTTAGTATACTGTGTTAGTAAACATCAAGTATTTAACATTTGAATCCTAGCCAGAAGGGCGGCTAGAACAAAGCTGGCGTGACATTGAAACGCGAACTTGTTTTAGCTTCAAAATAAAATATGCATTTGAGTTAATATGCGACCCCGAAAATCTCTAGAATTCCTTTAACTTTCTAATATAAAGGCTAACTATTGCTTGAGCCGTGTGTGTTGAGAAAAACATTAGGTTTCTGCACGCTAGTGGCATTTCTCGAAATCAAAACAAGAACCACAAGGTAGCTAAAGAAAAGTGAGTTAAACAAACGCCTGTCACATTACATAAATATATTATCATTATTCTGATTCACAGATAAATAAGAACGCTGAAAAACGTACTGTATTGTATCGAGCGGCACACAAGAAAACCTCTGCTCGCTGCTGATCCCTGCTGTTGCTGTACATTTGGCTGGCAGTCAAAACTACTTTAACTTTACTTGAGAAGATGGTGATGGAGCCGTGTTCTCTTTGCTGCCTTGGATCCTCGGCAACAGGACAATGACTTATGGTACTGAAGTTGTTTACTTTAGCCTAAGTTTCCATATAGTCTTATCTGTCTCATCAGTCGACCGTGAAACAATGAAAATTGGAATTCTCTATTTCATATCCTCTTATTTCATAGTGTACTACTCTGTTGCTGTTGTTGTTATTGTTTATTTATTTATTTATTTTCTTTATTGTTAGTTAATTATTCTCCTTTGTTTGTCTCTCCCTTAACTATAACTCCTATGAATTGTACATGACTATTATCTGCTTGACCACTGTTACCTAACTCGATTAGCTCTGCTATTTTTAGGTAACTGTGATCCTCTAATTACTTTAATTCATAACTTTTCTTGTATTGTATCCTGTTACTAGGAGGGCATTAAAGTATTGTTGTTGTTGTTGTTTCACAGTTGACTGATGAGACGTCAGATATGACAGATAAGACTTTATGGAAACTAGGCTTAAGGGTTTCTTGTGCACAGCAGAAGTTATTGAATTGGCACTGTCTACTATTTAGAGTGAATCATAAAACCTTATGATAATATGCTAGTTAGCTTCTTAGTAAAAAGATACCAGTAAGAACAATTGGAAAAAACAAAAATACAAAAGTTTTTAGTATCATCCTTCATTAGCCTTGATGCATAATGTATGTCGAGACAGGTGGAATCCTAGTGTGTGTGATATGTATGTGCCCTCTGATTGTTTTTTCTTGGTGATAACCCATGTGTATTTTGCATTTCACTGTGCAAAACAGTTAGGGACTGGTCATACATTAGAGGGGGGAGGGGAGGGATAGTGCAAATGATAAAGGGAGGGTCACTATTTTTTACGCAAATGTTGTTAGGGTAATACAGGGCCATAGTAATTATAGGGTCAGGGAGGCTTGTGCCCCCACAGTTTTTCCCCAGTAAGTTCCCCCAAACATGCAGTAATTTCACATGCTGGGCTCTAAATTTCCAGCACTCATCGTGCGCAAGAGAGTAAACTTTCCCTAAAAAGCTGACTTAAGTTGTTTATATGTTGTCTCTCCCCCCCCCCCCCCCTGCTAGTTTTTTAGTGTTTGGAGACTAATGCTACAGCTGAACTACACTGAACTTGGCAAGATAGTTATTATCTGGGATTTTAGCAACATAATGTACAGATCTATGTTAAACATAAATACACACATAAGAGAAATTATAAAATTCTGACTCCACCAATATTTCAACTGTACAAGATACTCTAATAGTATCACTCTGCCCTACTTTATCTATCCAAAAATATTGGTCAGAATTTTAAAATTATCTTGTGTGTATTTATTATTAATTGAGAAATAGTCTGTTGAAGTTTAGGATATTTGTGAGTATTTTATGTAAAACATACATACAGATGAAGTAACTTTCCGATTCTTTTTCCCTAAACAAAAGACATAATCGAATCTTGCACTGCTATTATTACATGAAAATGGATTTTAGAAAGTAATAAAAATGTCTATTTAGCAATATCTAGATCCAGTGAATGATGGGGGAGGGTCACCATTAATTATGTCACCACATTTGGGAGGGCCAACATTTTTCCTGCATCTTGTCAGGGGAGGGTTTCCAAAAAACATGTAGACCAAAATGGAAATGCACCAGCCCTTCTCAAGTGTATTAAGGCCTGGGTCTGCCCAGAAAATCAACAAAAATACAAAATTTCAAATATCTTTTCTAATCATTAAGGCTGCATTCATTATGTATACTACAGGGGGGGCAGAGGATTTTTTTTGACAATGCAAAATTTTCAGATCCCCCAAGGCACAACATATTTTTTACGAATCCCCCCTCTTGGTCAAAAGAAAAAAAAATATGCATCCCCCCTTCATGTTATGAAAAAAACTTGACATCCCCCCTTTTCCAGTTCGGAAATTTTGAGATCCCCCCTCAAAATCCTCTGTCCCCCCCCCCCCCTGTAGTATACATAATGAATCGGCCTAATAATGGAGCATGAAATTTTCAGAATAGTTAACATTCATCAAGTGAAATGTTTTAGTATGGAATTTCAGCTGATACACTCGTCACGTGACCAGTCACATGACATTTTCACTTTTCAAAGTTTAAAAATTTCTCCAGTGGTGAGTTTCACTCCTTCCTGAAAAGTTACTAGCTAATAATATTTCTCTCTTTAGGTTCTACATAGTGACGTTTTTACATGCGGAAAACGTTTGCTCCTTTAAGGTGCTTTAAAGGGCTGATATATTAATTAGGTCACGTGACCTGATTCTGACCCTTATATCTCGTTAACAGTAAATAATAGTTCAGCAGCCAAAACGGTACGATGTTTCTATTGCTGAGGTCTATCCATTTTCACCAAAGCTGTTCATTGAGTTGGTGTGATACAAAATCATGTAGCTCCCCCATTAGTGATACCCATGGGAATTGATTTTGTTTTGATTAATTGTATGCTCTAGATTTCCATGAACTGATGGAAGATTCCTCATATGAATCTCCATCTTCATAATCCATAATCTTATTGTTATGTGTAATTCATGGTACATAGACATAGATAGAACTGACTGTGTGTGATTCCAGAAAATATCCCCCCCCCCCCCCTCCACGGAAGGGAGTGGAAACGCCAGAGTGGTTGGGGGGTCAACTATCCTGACTTTTTCCATACAAATACTGTATTTTATTTTATTTATTTATTTATTATTATTATTTTTTTTTTGGGGGGGGGGTACTTTTCAACACCATTCCATGGGAGGGGGATGGATATTTTCTGGAAGGTCCACACAATGCCAGATTATCAAATACTCATCTCCCATGGTGGGTTTTGCACACATGGAAGGTAGTTTTTTTTATTTCAAAGGGGTGGGGGAGAGGACTGGGGAATTTCAGCACTGTTTTCCATAAAGTGTTGGCCCTCCCTTGCATTTTTAGGGAAAACATCTTGCCCCCCCATCTGCAGGGGTCTAGGAAAGGTGCAAACCTCCCCTCACCTTGGTATATGTTTTGTTCCAAGGCTTCTGAGAAAACTATGCATCATGAAAAAAGTGTATATATAAAATAGTAGTTTAAGTTATAAACTAGGAGAAATTAAATGGACAATTGATTAAATGGAAAGTAACATGTAAGAGAATGGTGTGCCCTCCCCTGAAAAGCTTTCATATATGTATGGCCCTACCCTTGTGCCTCCCTACCCCCACTCACCATCACTCAAGAAAAAAACGTTCCTTCCCTTACAATTGGAATTTGCAATAAATTTTACACAGAAATTCAGTCAAAATACCAAAATTGACAACCAACTACAACATTCTGAATTTCTCTGCTTATTCATGTTGGGTATTTTCTGCGGTGACACATTTTAATAAAAATACACTGAACATGTAATAATATGGTACATGTATGGTATGTATATGTTGAAATATTAAAACAGCTCATGACAAAGAAAAGCTTTTCTCTTGATTACACTGTTGCACCTTGTTAGAATTATTCCATTGTGAGGGGCTAGTACCTAATTTTTTTTACCTTTCTTTCGTGCTTATTTTCATCTGTATCTCTGTATACTGCACATATTTAGAGACATTTTTTCTGAAAAGATTATTATAGTGACAAACCATGTACGCAACCGGGAGCTCCGCTTTTAGCCAGTGGCTAAATCTATGTATTATTATTACACTGGTTAGTTAGCACTGCTTCTTCAAAGTGACGCACTGAGGAGTACGGTGGCCGATATGGACAAAGTATCATCATATTAAATATAAAGCGCACGCAAACTTAATAATATGAACACAAACTTAGTAATTTGGACGCAAATTATAATTTGAGCTCAAACTTAGCAATTCGAACGCAAACTTAGCAATTTGAACGCAAACTTAGTAATTTGAACGCAAACGTAGCAATTCGAACTCAAACTTTAGTAATTTCAATGCAAGTTTGCATTCGAATTACTAAGTTTTCCAATCACTTGGAAAAACACATGACTCAGTTGAGGTACTGAAAATGTGCATTAAAGATCAGGAAATTACTGCAGCTATTTTCAGTACCCTAGCTGAAATTCTATAAATCCCTGTGGCTTTACAAATTACTAATGGAAAGCGAATTCAATAATTTTATAAACCTGAGAGGAGCTCACAGGCTGAAAATGAAAACTAGGTAAATAACTATGTGATCTATTCAAAAACTGCCTGAACTCACACTCAGTTACAGAGTTCTCAATATTCTCAAATACGCTCAGCCCCATTCTGGTAAAATATTCATTGAAGGCTTGAGCATTTTTTTTCAGGATTCGTAATCCTATGATCATTTACCTTAATTTCCTTAATATCATTATCACGTTGTTGTCAATAGATATGGTTGTCTCTTCTCCTGTTTGACTTTGCGTGCGGTCCACATAGAAACCACCCACGAGCTAACTACAGATTCCTTCCTTCAAGCCTTTTCCCGTTTCGTTACTAGACGAGGCTCTCCCAAGGAAGTATTCAGTGACAACGCCACTAATTTCAAGGGTGCAGAGGAAGAAGTGAAACAAGCACTGAAAACGTGGAACCAAGCACGAATTGACGATACCCTCCGCAAAAATGCAATCCAATAGCATTTCAATCCCACCAGAGCAAGTCACGCCGGTGGAATCTGTGAAGGAATGATCGGGTCTACACGCAAGATTCTACATGTTTTACTTGGCAACCAAATAGTAGATGACGAGACCCTCAGTACACTGATGGCAGAGACGGAGAAGATCCTCAATGATCGCCCACTCACCAAAGTTACCGACGACCCGACATGTAGAGCCGTTGACGACGAATACGCTCCTGTTAGTTTATCGTAATCCATGTATTGCTGCAGTAGATTTCTCAGTACCAGGAGATAGATCTAAAACACGATGACGTCATGCACAGTACCTCACTAACATCTTCTGGAGATGTTGGGTTGTGAAAACAGCGAGCACGCGAATGGGAAGAGAAGTCCGAAAAATTTGCTTGCTAGAGGCAGCAATAGTCAAGGATTGTTAAGAGAACATTTGAATTCTCTGGCCAGCCTCCGTCACCGTTAAGGCAAATTCGTTGCTAGTTTCATCTATCTATTGTGTAGAAGCACTCTTATACTGTAATTATTTATGTTCGTGTATTTATGTTTGGAATTTCTATCAGTACAGTCGTAAAAATAACCCGAGGTGTGTATATTGTTGTGAACGTATTTCTTACACGCGTCACTGACTGCGGCAAGTGCTCTGAGTCAAGTGCACAGTGTTTTTCTCCAGGGTCTGGATGGGGGGTCCGCATGTCGGTAGTCAGTTAAAATTTTCGGTAGTCGGTAAATCTAAGTTATATCAATTAAAAAGTAGTAAAATTAAAAACCTTGTTAGTTACTCTCAGGTGCTACGATTAGAGTCTCCTTTAAGATATTTTGCATATTTCTTAAGCGCTGCAAGTATGATTTCAGGACTTGCGATTTAGCATCTCTACAAGGCAGAGATTGAATGGCAAATAATCTTTTTCAATAAAAGGTGGTAACTGGGATAATAAGCGACTAAGACGTGGGTTTAGAAGCGTAAACACCCGGAGGCAAGGCACAACCTTTGTCCTTTGTGATTTCGCACCTTACTTTTCTCTGGCGTATTGGCCTGTAGCTTTCAAGCCACTCTTTCAATGTTGCCTCCATCGCTGCTGTGATGCTTCCACTTGGAAGAGGTTTCATCACCGCTATAGCAGAGGGAGGTGTGGCTGACTGCGGGACCGGGTAGTAGGATTTATCGTGGGTATAATATTTGGCGGCCAATCTGGAGGTTCGCGCGCTTTATAGATTCTTTTGCAATTGTGCCAAAAGCCATGTGCGTAATGTAGTACACTAAACGTTTCATGCTTAAAGTGTGACACCACATGCAAACGTTCTACTTGTTTTGTCAGCATCGTTTCCATAACCATATCATCGTCATATTGTGGATTAACGTATACCACGTTCTTGTGCATCCTTTCAATCCCCTTCTTCAGCAAAGACACTGATAACTGAGTCTCACGTGAAACAGTTCCCTGTGGGCCATTAGTTACTGAGGTGTTTTTTACCTTTGCTGGAGTCATTCCTTTGCAATGTATTTCAAAGGCATCAAGGCATCTCCTACATACATTCACTTAATGCCGTCCCAGTCGACAAACGATGAAGCCGACTCTCCCCTTTCACAAATAAACATAACTCCGCCAGCAAAGCACACGTCTCTAGCATCCCTATGACCGTCTTTGAGAAGAGAGACATCCGCTGGCTGATGCGCAGTGTTTGGACATGAGTTTGCCCGAACTCGCAAAAATATGTCCTAGTGGCCCCGCACAAACGGCAATGGGGTGAGTACTGACATGCCTGGCCGGTTACTTTTCCAACATTTCTGGGACGATGGTATGCGCAACATACTTAACTTCTTCTAGTACTTTTAAGACATCTGGACGGGTTACGCGAACGATTGGTTCAACAGACATCCTGCCCTTATTTCTAACACATTCTAGTGTAAGTAACTTTCTCATTTTCTTGATACTGGACTCGGCGTTATCACGCAAATTCCTAAGCAAAACAAGATTGCTTATTCGCCATCCAAGTTGAGAAACCAATTTGACCAACTGCACTTGAAGCTCTTTACGTGAATAACATCTGGTAGGGGAACGGCTAATTCTATGATTCTGCTGGTACTTCCTCTGCATCTGCCATGTCACTTAGGTAAAGTAGAGCCTTCTTTGCATTTTCGCAATCAGTTATCATTGCCATTACAACAAACTTATTTCATTGTTCTCTAAACAGGCATCACATGCTCTCGTGTTCTCAGGGATGGGATATGGGAAATCTGGCCCTTTTCTTTGCTGGTCACAATGATTAACACTTCTCTGTTGTTTCAAGCAACTTTGAATTTTGATTGAAATCCTCCATGGTAGAAAATATGTCCTCTCTAACAAGTAACGGTTTCGGGAAAGTAATGAACTGCACAGGCATTGCAGCACCGTTGACAGTCGATAAAATGGACGAAATGAGCGAGTTTTTCAGAAATCGTGGTTACCCTGACAATGTCGTCGCTAACGCCCTTAGCCGCGCCCGTTCGATCGACAGAACCACAGCCTTGCAGCCATCAGAACCCACTCTAGAGGATTGGATTCCCTTCCCCCTTACTTTTCATCCTACTAACTTAGCAATCAAGCATTTTGTATCCAGGAAAGGGACCCGGAAACAGCCGCCATTTTCCCAAAGCCGCCTTTGCTCTCTTTTAAGCGGGACCGAAACTTGTGCAATTCTCTTGTTAGAGGCGTTCTCGCGCCTGGCGGTCTACAGCCCGGCACTTTCAAGTGTACTAGAAAATGCACAACGTGTGATCATGTCGTTTCCACCACCCGGATCCTCGGCCCTAGCGGCGAGTCTTTTAACATCACGGATCACTTTGATTGCACCACCGCCAACGTCATATATTGCATTACTTGCTCCCTTTGCCGCATGATATATATAGGACAAACCGGTCAAATGCTTTCTACGCGCTTTTGCCAGCACCGAATGATGTGAACAAAAGGGACTTCAACAAACCAGTGGCCCGACACTTCAACCTTTCCGGTCACACTAAGGATCATATGACTGTTTGCGGTGTTTCTCTTCAAAACGGGTCTAATCATTCTCGCTCCCAGAAAGAGAATAGACTTATTCTTTCACTCGGTTGCCGATCACCCCACGGCATCAATGAATTTTTCTCTTATATCTAATTCTACATCTCACCATATTTCCTCTTTCTTTACTTTTATCACTAGTTTGCGATTTCAATGGCCCATGGCATCCTTTGTGTATTCTTAACCAATTATCACCTTTAGCCATTCCGAATGTTTATCTGTTGCCTAGCAACGTCGCTACATTACTATATATGCAGCCTCTGTTTTCTCTCTTTTTGCTCCGACGAAAGGCTAACGCTCGAAACGTCAGCAAAACACCATTTTTCCACGGCGTTTAACATAAATCTCAACGTTTGGTTGTTGTTGTTCATGTTCACGTCTCCGCCGACGCAGACCACCTAGTTTTCCCGTAAAACTAGTCATACCACTGTTAAAAAGGTGTTCCTTCAGTTCCGCAACACTCAATAGAGACCTACGATGGCGCTCGATTGGAGTGTATTGTTCTTTGCGAAAGAAACTTGGGATAACTTTTTAACTATTCCACAGCTCATGTTTGTATTTGACTGCCAAGCCAAAAAAAGGTCAAGTCGAGTCGTGATGAGCACGCGGTGGAGAACTGGAGTGCCGTCAGAATTTATTCTTGCAATACCAGATTAATTGACGGGTTAAGTTGATGAAACAGGAAATGTATGGTACAGAAACTGGAATGGCCGATGGAAATGAAGAGTATACAATACGGGCAATCATAAAATGTCGGTAGTCAGTAAATATGTTTTTTATCGGTAGCGGTAACTTTTTAACCGTTTTCTCGGTAGTCGGTTATTTTTTTAGACCGTTTGTCGCTAGTCGGTTAACCCCATCCAGACCCTGTTTCTCGTTTCCCACTTTTTGTTTTCAGGCAAGCTACAATCTTGGACAAAAGGGTAGAGAAAAATCTGTCCCTTACTTTTGAGTTTTCGACTAGTGCCCAATTTATCCCCACCCCCTCCCCCCTAAATCAATGTTGGTGGTGAAAGGCGTTCATCCCTCGAAACGTTCCTTGCAACATTGCTTTGGGGAGAGGGGAGGTGAAATGACAGGAGAAAAGCGAAGAAATGAGCGATTTCAGTAATTTTCTCTACAGGTTTTGTCGAAGATTGTAGTAGTATAGTACGTATGGAATTTAGCAGTTTTTTTGAGGCGGAATACTAATTTTGAGGCGGAGGTCAAAGGTCACGTCAGGAAGTTGAGGAGGAGGTCACGTCAGGAATGTGAAGAATGTAGGGTATCAGGTTACCTATAGTGATGTGGATATACGCCACTAGGGGTATCAGGTTACCTATAATATACGCCCCTAGGGATATCAGGCTACCTATAGTGATGTGGATATATAAGATTGGTTACAAGTCTAAGTTTTGTTCACTAGGATTCTTGACTTGGGGTAGAGTTTTCCACTCATCTTTTTTGTTGTTGTAATACGATCCCGCCATGCAATCATAACACCGTAGAAAAGACCATGGGTGATTGGTTTTGACAAACTGGTCATTGGTAGAGTTTGTCTTTTTCTTAACGTCCGGATATTTTCTCTTGCCACAAGCACTATCCACACCCAGCAATATGCGATGCGATAAGAATTGTTTCCTTCACAATGACTGCATTATAAACCATCGACTTTCTTTTCAATGTCGCTCCCTCTTGACTCTTTTCGTCGTCACTGGATTGGTCAGTTTCCTCATCACTGGATCGCTCCTCTTCCTCATCGTCGCTAGATTGGTCAGTTTCTTCAACACTGTCATTATTACCGTCCGTTTCATCATCGCTAGATTGCTCGATTTGTGTCTCCCTGCTTTCATAGGTAACTACATCGTTCAAAGCTGCTTTATTACGGATCAATCTTTTATCTGCCAGTCCCTCGAGAAAAGACTTCTTGGAGGCGAAATATGTTCGCTGAAAGGAAATAATATGAACTCTACAAGATCAGTAATAACTGTGTTTGGTATTCTTCGCTTACGACGAATCATTTCCCCGTTAGGCGACCAAAACAAAATATATTTAGAGGCAGCTATACTGTGTAGTAGGTCTTGGGCATCTTCATGACGATATTCAGGGGTCTCTGGACGGGGATTAAGAATCCCTACAGGGGTGCGCAGGATTACTTTTTTAATCTAATAAATAAATCCTCGCTTTTATTAAAGACATACGATACCCTTGAATTACACCGTATTTTTCCAATTAGAGATTGCTGTGGATGCTTCAGCATTGTAGCCATTAAAAAAATTATAAATATTTTAGTCTTGTAACGTATACATACAGCCTTATGTCATCACTCCGCAGAAATTGTTGATGTTTAAAGATTCCACTGATTTAGCGGTCACTCAACAACAACCAAAATCTGCTCAAAGATCTTGCATTCTGGTTGCGACATGGGAAATCATTTTCAGTTGCATTTAAGACTATATATCATCGAGCTGCAGCCACTCCACAGAAATTTGGCGAAGTTCTAAGATTCTACTTTACTGGTAAAGTAGTCACTCCACAACACCAACTCCGTTTAAATATCTTGCAGTTCAGTGATACAGTTTCCGCCAAACAAAAACAGTTAATTATCTATAAAATACACGTACCTCAGATGTATAAATATACTAACATTTCTCAATGCTGAAGCATAAAGTAAAGCATAAATACATCTCTAAAATAGGAATCTCTAAAGTAGAAACATAAAAGTCGGAATATCAATGATAGCGGTAATGCTGTTGATGAGAAAAGTGCGGGAAATCCAGGCTTACTCTCCTATACTATATGAATCGCAATTATTTTAAAGTAAATTTCATAACTTTTATACATATACACATCAAAGGCGAGATCAACTAAACCCCGCATACGAAAAGGCGTTTCAAAGGGCTTCGACAAAGTCTACAAGCAACTTGTGGTTTAAGGATTTGCCAACACAATTCATCTCACACAATTGGCGCGCCGGGTTGGCGCGCTTCTCTATTAGCTTCTATTGTCGATTTCAGAGTACCTTAATAACTTGATTCACTCACATTTAACCTGGTTCAAGAAAAAGATCACCAATTAAATAATAGATCCGTAAAATGTAGACGTTGTGATCTTTCTTGCATTCTTCCTGGAAGAATATAAACATCTCAATGCCGGTCGCCGGTCTACTTCCATACGCACTGACCGTTAGCGCGTACTCGTATTACAAGCTACTACACTGCAGAATGCTTGTATGCTGATTGTAGGGAGAATTGACTCATTGCTCCCTCTTGGGGTCAGAGATTTTTTCTCTTTCTCCGCTTACTAGGGCTAACGCTCAGAAGCACACATGGGACCATTTCATTAGCACGTTAGCTTTCACACAAGGTTAATTCCTTATCTCCACTCTGTTGAACTTAGTGCTACGCGGCCACAGGCTTGCCTGAACATCTACATATATTTGACTGTGTATTTTCGCAATTCTCCCAAAGACATTAAAATGTAGCTGCGACGTAAAAATTAAGTAACCTGCAGTTCAGGTTTCTTGAACATATGGTGTGGAAATCAATCGAAACACTTCTACTCGAGGTTTGGAGTTTCACAGAATACGAATTCTGTAAAGCAGCCCGTTAGGAAACTGATTTCCCTCTAACTCTCTATTTCCGAACGTTCACCCGAATAAATGCTGTTACTCTCGTATCTTAAGTCCATGAAATCCTGTTCAGCGTTCATAGCCCAGGTTGACATATCACACCTACTTAAGACGCAATTCTGAAGAGAAGCGCGGCTAAGCCAGGAGCTCAAATAACTACATTCCACCGTAAAACAGTAAAATATCAGCAGGGGCATAGGCGTTTCCAGAGAGCTGAATATCGTCATGGTAGGGAAAAGCATTTGAAATCTGACTCAACACGTCTTTGATTCGAGGTTCATCTTTTGTCTCATGGTGCTCACCCTGGTCATCGCTAGACAAATCGCTATCTGAGGCCAGTGAACGTTTCATGGTGAAAGCCAACAACAAACGTTTTGATCCTCAAACATGACTTGTATTTATATTCTCAGAGCAGCAATGCTAAAACAGGGATGAGCAGGTCTTGGACAAACCCACCCCCTTTTTGTGACAGAGTTGCTTTTTTTTTCTTTGAGAGGGGTGGAACCACTAGCCAAGGCGCCTACGTCCTCCCCGTGTTGCCTTATGTTAATCAACTCATCGTCACTCAATGGAATATAGCCATTTCCAATATTATGGGCAATCTGAGTTAGAGCATGAACTTGTTCTGGGGTGGCTGTGTCGAGAAGGAATGGGCGCTGATGTTGCGGGCAACTACACAAGGCTTGGAGAAAGCCTACGTTGTTCTTCACTACTCGAGACATGGTTGTAAATGAACTAAACTACATGGTGCGACCATTATTTATACTATTTCTCTATTGAAATTGCATTATTTTCATGTGGCTATAAAACATAGACTACAATTGTAGCTGCATAGACTAGTATAGTATAACATAGTCTAGCTACATAGTCTAACATAGACTAACATAGTCTAACATTTTCTAGCTACATAGTCTAACATATAGTCTAGCTACATAGTCTAACATAGACTACACTATCTACACAGCCTAACATAGACTAACCTGTGCGTATAAAAGAGGATTCCGAGTGCAGATTGATTCAGTCATGCTCTTTATGTGGGAAGGACCAAAAGAATATTTCAACTCATCTTAGCAGGATTCACGGAATGGATGGGGTCGACAGAAAGTATTGGCTACAACAGGAAATCAATCAGCGAGACATTCCCTCTTTTCCTGGGATACAGAATACAATGGAGAAGCATGAATTGTGTGGTCCCTTTCAACTCCAGCATCCTTTTATCTGTATGGTGGCGGGAATGACCGGAAGTGGAAAAACTGTTTGGGTCCAGAAACTCCTTGAGCATGGGCAAAAACTGATCTCGCCCCCACCCCAACGCATAGTCTGATGCTTTGCTCAGTGGCAACCAGCCTACGCTGCCTTAGCCATGTCTATGCCACAAATAGAATTCGTAAATGGAATCCCAAATAACATTGAGCAAGACTCGTACTTTGACGTCAATCTGCGTAACCTCATTGTCATCGACGATCAGATGTTGAAACTGGGAATGACAACAGGATTGCAAACTTATTCACAAAGGGATCCCATAACAGAAATCTGTCAGTGATTTATATCCTACAAAACCTATTTCAACAAGGGAAAGTCAATCGTAACATATCCTTAAACAGTCACTACCTGGTCCTATTCAAGAACCCAAGAGACCAATTGCAAGTGATGACGTTGGCCAAACAAATGTATCCACGCAACGAGCATTATTTTCTTGACAAGTATGAAGAGGCCGTCACGAAACCTTTTTGCTACCTGTTTGTTGACTTAAAACCAGCAACCAGCGACAGCTGCAGACTACGAACTGATGTCCTTCCTGCGGAAGTGTCAACCGATGAGAAAAAGGATGCCGCCGTTGGGAAAGAGCTTCTAAAATTTCTTAGTTATCAAAATATTGATATTTTAGCTCCAGAGAAGCGGCGCATGAGAGAACTACACGACAAAATGGATGGCATCCTTCACAGTCAAACTATACGTGAAGGTGAAAAGGTAATACGATATACGCAGCTTCAAAATGATTTGTTGCAAATGTAGTACAGCAGATTGGTGCAAAATTGTGCAAATTGATGTTACAAGCATGAAATTTGGCAGAGTGGTAGAGCTTGATGTCCTGAGCAATTCTATAGGTAAATCCATTGCCTGACGAGGGAATTCCAAGCTAAATTTCACGCGAAAAACCGATATCGCTCGAGTCGCGCAGCGACGAGAGCGATATCGGTTTTTCAAGTGAAATTTAGCGTGGAATTCCCGAGTCAGGTAATGGATTTTCTTTGAATCCCATGCCGGACATTTTTAGAGAATAAGCTAGTCTAAATTTAAGGGAATTGACAGTGGATTTCGAGTGCTTGAAAGCCGCGCTAGTGCAAAAGCGATGGAATTTTCTGAATCTTAAAACGAAAGTCCCTTGAAATTAGGCTTTGCTGCAATAGCGAATCTTTAAAACATGAAATTACAATATATAAATGTTTAGATGAAAGACAATTCATTCAGTTCAGTGTTCAGTGTTCATTCAGTTCAGTGTCAACACACTGAAGTGACTGAAGCCAATTTGACTATGAAAGCGATCGAGTCTACAAAGAGTTTCAAATGATTTGAATTAGTAGAATTATCTTAGGGACCGATCGTTTATTACGTCCACGGGGGGGCGGTGGTTTTCTAAATTTATTGAATGTTAAAATTCGCACCCCCCTCATTAAAAAGGCGATACAAAAATAACCCCCACATAACCTTGATGTTCTAAAAACTTACCCCCCACCCTGTAACCAGATCCCCGTTTGAACTAATGGAAGACAATTTACAGAAATTTCTCTTGTTGCGCGCGAAGCGCGCCCTAATTTTTATGCACGATATGAACGCATTTCACCAAACCTCAAAGAAAATGTAGATGAACATTCCATCTGCTATGTGTAGTAAACAAAGATCGCAAATGACGTGCGTGAAGCAGGGTCAAAATGACGAATCTCTATCCTCGTAAAGTGGAACTCACGCTTGCCTAATAATTAGGCCTTTTTTTTTTCGAACAGAGACAGCTCCGATGCTTATTACTGCAGAGCGTCTTTTTGGGGAGGGTTAGTTTTTTCTCCTGGCTAAGATATATTTTCTTGTAATGACATTCGTAGCCATTCCATTTCGCACGTTCTCAAAAACTATATTGTACATTCCGTTGCGCGCGAAGCGCGCCGAAATTGGCGTACTTGCTATATGGCGTAGCGCTGTATGCCACGACGCGATAGCTTGTACATATTATTATTTAGTTTGAACCAGTGTCCCTGAAAAAATTACCCCCTCTTTTGAGAGAGTGTGCCAAAAAATTACCCCCCTAAAATCTATGTCTTCTAAATTTTTACCCCCACCCAAATTCCACCGCCCCCCCCCGTAGACGTTATAAACGATCGGTCCCTTACTGATCGAAAATGTTTTAACTTTTAAAGCTTACTTGTTTGATTTCTTGTTCCCTTACGGCTTTCTATCTCCTTTATTCTTGGTAAAAAGTGCAGCTCCTGTAGTGTTTTTCGTTTTGCATGTGCTTTCCACCTCTAACATTTGACATAACTTTTCAATCGATGACAGAACTTTTAAGTTGAACTAGCCAACAGCTTCTCGTTGAAATTATCTTGTAAAGTAAATATCTGGACATTGCCTTGCATACCCAGGGTAGAAATACCCGAAACTTTGGAGGAACCAGAGAGATTTTGTTTCCAAAACTTGTTGTGTTGACCACGCGAGAGTTTGAGCGTTTTGTGTTTTGTGGAGGCGCGTGTGCCCACGTTTCACAAAGCGCGCGAAAAACTGTGATACGAAAAATGGAGATAAACACATTTCCCCTGCTTTTATCGTAGCTAACTTCTATAGGTAAATCCATTGCCCGACGAGGGAATTCCACACTAAATCTCACGCGAAAAATCGATATCGCCCGAGTCGCGCAGCGACGAAATTTAATTTCGTAGAAATTTAATTTCGTGGGCGTCCTGTGTTTTCATTAGATTCTACTTTTGCAGCCATGTAATTCCACAAAAAATCTCCCTCGATTTCAGCCAATCAGCGCGCGAGATAGAGTCATAGCATGGGATTCTATATAAAAACCACGCCCAAAAGTATATACTTCCAGATAGCATAAAGATGGGTTGGTTTATCTTTGCTAAAGAAATAAGAACGTCTTAATTTTACACAAAAGCCTTAATATGTTACTTTATTCGCAAATAGATGTCCTGCATTACTATACATATTGAGTCACGCCCTATATTGCTTACTTACAGCCTTGATAGATGTACACTTCACTATTTGGCAAAATCTATTTCTTGAGTTTCCTTTTTCTCCAAATTACAAGTATTGATAAGATGTTTTATGCAGCATTATTCTTAAGTTAAACCACACCCTATTTCAGGTACTTCCAGTGTTGAAAGTTATGAAATAAAATAAAAAACATTTAAAGCAAAAGTATTTTTAATTTGATTGAGCTGCCACGATTAGCTTGGCCTCCTGCATCAACAAAAATTCCATATTTTGTTATATGCCTGTCTGAAGAGTCTAAATATTATGAAGTCCTAAACCAACAATGAACATTAACTTAGTCTTACTGTCGTTCGTAACCTCTTCTGTACTTGCACATGGCAGTGCATTGAGGACGTGCTTTGACACATTTACAGCGCCCTCGACACCCCTTATGAGGTTGACAGCCGCATTGCACGAGTAGCTTACACGTTGTAAAGATCTCGGGGAGTATGGTCCAGATTGTTGGTTCAGCATTTATTACATGATGGCTTTTTCGCCATCCCAACTCTGATGGCTATGGGATACTTCTCCCCAGTAGGTATCACATCCATCTTTGGTCTTCTGGGAAACATGTCCGCCCTTGCCACTCAAAGGCTTACTCCTTGCATACGATGTTTGGGGCTGGGTCCGAGGGCCAGAGAATTTTTTCACTTTGATGCTACAGAGCTGTGAGCCCTACCAGGGGTGATTAGGAGCCCTTGGGGGACTGGCTCCGAATTTCAGTTAGTTAATTTCAGTTAGATGCTTGATGTCTGGTCATACAAGAACACATTGAAGTGAGCTCTCGCATAATTCCTGGATGGAAGGAACATCATCGTCAACCATCTGCTTCCACCAACCACATGAGTCAGTGCTGCCACTCAAGGACTTGACCTCTATGTACCAATGGGTAACGTCAGAGCTGACACTTTGCGAGTATAGTATTTGGCTTTAGATGATTTGCATTCTCGTTGCACTGTATTCCCTAAATCTTTATACTGGTACGACTCTTTCTTATGCTCTGACAGAGCAGTTTGTCTTGGAACGATCAGAGAGGTCAATCTAGGGATATGTGTGATATGGCTCTCGAGGTTCTGCTCGTCTTCTTATTCCTTGACCTCGTTTATCTCTTGTGCCTACCTTGGGACTGTTGTTGCCACGTCTCAGGCAATGTCTATCTTCTTCATGTTGTTTGCTAGTAATGGCGCACATAAAGAATAAACAAACGATATTTGCGTAGTGCTTTTACGTCTTACGGTTCTCTTCTTTTAGCATAATTACAACGGCGGCTCCGTCAATCACGACTGCAATGACTTCAGGGAGCTCACTATGAACTTAGGTCACCAAAGTTGGATATAGGGATAGTGGAACTAAATATTGATGCACTCGCTACAAGAAACGTTTGCTTTCAGAAGAAAGAATGTGAAATGATTTTTAGATACACAGAGATACAGTTATTTAGTGGATTGTACATTTCAGTTCACCCCTCGCCTCCCTTCGCCTGATAGCAGACATTAAAACATGCTTCAAAAGTAACATCTTACCAAAAGGATATTGAATTGCTAGAAAGCAGTACATGACGACGTTATGCCATGCTGATGAGTCCTAACAAGGACGAAACAGCTGTACATGGTTGCCGAACTGCACGGGTAATAGACTGTGCTAGCGTTCCGTCTAGGCCAGACTTATGCCGATGTGTGTATAGTTAGTGTTCATTCTCATTTATTTTTTAGGCAACCTTTTTTTCTTCTACGCTAGCTGGCGGGCTAGAGGGGTGCTCATAGTTGGTGAGGTCTTGCATTGTGTGGAAAACCGTTCGAAAAGTTAAATGAAAGAACATTTTCCTATAGAAAAGTGTACTTGCGAAAACAAGTGGTAGAGTTGAAGCAAGAAAAGGCGAATTAAAATCTTTACCGTCTCTTTCTTAGCTCAAAAGCCGAAAAAGACGTTGAATGTGCCAAATACAGGCATTTTGGGCGTGTGGTTAGCTGCGAAGGTGCTAGGTAATTTGTCTGTAATAGGTTGCAAAAAGATTTCAATAATAACTATCATGTTTAATTTATTTTTGTAAACCCTTACTTTCGTCATTGTAATACCTGTAAGTACCGCAATTGGGCGTGGTTTGTCTGCCTAAACTTGAAGGGCATGCAATCTCAACATTATGTGAAGTTTGGAAGAATTTGGAAAACGTTTAGTCAGGCTTTTATTCTTATCTAAGATAATTAATTCCACCTCTGTAAAACGGAAAGTATGCACGTTTTGGGCGGTTTTTTTGCATCAAGACTACATAGGGTATAAAGCTCTGTCATTGTGCCAAATTTCATGCTTGTAACATTAATTTGCACAATTCGACCTAAATTCTGCACCAATCTGCTGTACTAATGAAGCACCGAGCAAGTCACAACCCTCCAGTGGGTGTAGGATCTTCAGTAACAGTACCTACCTACACTACTCCCCTAAGTATCCCGTTATCATCACCCGAGCCAGCCACGATACCCTATTCGGCAAAGGTGATAGAATCTCCCAAGACATCCTTTGTTCCGCCGACACCGACGGTTTAGTCGAGGAGGAGATGTCAAAAAGAGGCTTAAAAAGTGACCAACGTAGCACCCCCACTACACAAAAGGTTTGACAACAGATTCTGATAGCCAGATAACCATAGATTACGGATTGGATGGTTATTTATTCAAATTGTGGGGTCAGAGACCAGCTATGCTACGAAATTTGAGGGGGATGGGGGGGTCTTTTGAGGCTTCTAAATCTAGCCTTTTCTGGCTTGTGCAAATATAAAAAAAATCATATCTTCTCAAAACATGAAGCAAATGGGACAATATTCGGCCAGGTGGTGCATCTCCATGAGATCTTTGTCTCAAGCATGTTGCCAGCCTCATATGCGTTACCATGGCAACGGTTACTTGATATATCCGTTTTTGTTGGTTGTAAGGTGAGAATATCGCAGATAACCATCCTTGAAAGACAGAAAAACATATCAAACATAGTTAATGTACAAAACAAGCTTTATTTCCGAATTCAGATGTGACCAGTCGCTGATATAGCAAGAAATTTCTCAATCAGATCATCATACGGCTTTGCTGTGGCTAACGAAAGTTGTCATAATTATCGAATATGCCCAGTTCTCTGAGTATTGCCAGGAAAAACGTTCATAAATTCATATTTCCACAACCAAATGATATTTTCCTATCAAACTTGTCCAACTTGTGAATGCTAACTAGTATACTGTTTTTAATGCATGTTTTTACTTTTCCAAGTGTTGCCATGGCAACAATTGAAATGAACTTACGAAATCAGAAAAAAAGTATATATTGTCCCGAAACGCTGTTAAAGAAATATGAAGTTTTGATTTCCACATTTGCAGATTCCTGTGTTAAATGTGGCGAAATAATTTTACTGAATTTTTAGTGCAGAGCACCCTTATTATTAAAAAAATATATATTTTAAATTCCCGATGCCCGTCATTTTTGTAGAATTTAATGTAGTTGTTTTTGTCAAATCACATGTAGGTTAAACATACGGTTCAGTTCTTGAAACTTGATTAGCTAATAAGCGTTATCTACAAATCAATGAAATATGAGAAGTAAAAAGGTCATAAAAATGAAAAGGGGATAAAATACAAATAAAGTTTTGTAAAAACAGAACTTTTCCTATATAATGATATATTTAGTTTTCTTAAACATTAGATGGATAAGTTAAAATATAATATGTTCTTTGTAATCCTTGTTCTGCTTTTTGATCAAGTACATTCGGTTTTCCGATTCTATTCCATTCCATTCACAACTTTCTTTCCCACAATGCATCTGGCGTGAGTCCCAAGATGCAAGATGCATTGCGTTTAAAGACGTCCGCCATCTTGTTTAACGAACAAGGATATGATGAAGATCAGGTGAGTTTCCTCTGCATTTGAATGTTAACATTGGTTCTTTTTTAATCGAAAACGTAAAATTGTTTATTGTAAAAGTCTTTTGTGGCGACAAGAAGACTTTACAGAACAAAATTTCAAAGACTTCACTACAAGTTCTGTAAGTTCGTGAAATGCCAAGTTGTTGTTTTGCAGACCGAATGAGGCACATTTTTTTATTTCCCTTCATAAGTCATTTGTTTACATCAGAAACATATAGGTGAGTTGAAACGTGTAACAAACATACATTGCTTTAGTGCCATTGAACAGATTTTAAAATAATGTTGTTGCAAGACTTCAAGATGATATTATCACTTACAATTGCATTGTTCTACTTTATTTTAGCGAAAAATGAAATATTATGAAGAGAAAACCTGCTTGGGTTAGAAGTCGAGAGTCATAAACAAACCGCGAATAATCCACAGCTTGGTTCGCTGTTACATGTTTCAACTAAGTTATATGTTTCTGTTTACATCAAATAACACATTCTCTTATATGATATTTGAATTTAAACTGATAAATAATGGGAAAACATATTTCCTATGAACCAACAATTTATGCCGAAGACCAACACTTACTATTGATTTCAAGACATGTCTGCTTATAGGCTCTACCGATTGTTCCTGTCAAGGTTAAAGTCAAGGGAGAAGAGAGAATTGTCAAGACATATGCACTGTTGGACAGCGGTTCTACATCCACGTGGTGCAGCCAGAAATTGATGGACGATCTCTGTGTAGAAGGCTCCCCGGTCGAGGTTTCCCTGTCGACAATCGAGACGGAGAATAATGTGATCTCGTCATCTCGGATAAGCTTGGAGATAATGGACTTAGACGAAGTTGTTATAGTAGAGTTACCTGAGGTGCTGAGCAAAGGTTCGCTGAACATCGGTGATGATGTCGTAGCAAGTCAAGAAGATGTTGATAGATGGCCACATCTTTGCGGCATCAAACTACCCGAGCGTTTGAACGGAGGCGTTGAGCTGTTAGTCGGGCAGGACAATGCGGAGGCGCTTCAACCAGAAGAAATTAGTCATGGAGTGGTCGGTGGTCCGTATGCTGTCAAGACGAAGTTTGGGTGGACGCTGAATGGTCCTCTGGGAAGATGTGGTGAGTGTACAAGTACGGTAAACTTCTTACGTGCAGACAAGGTCCTACCCGAGCAGTTTAGTAAGTACATGGATTTGGAGTTCAGTGAGTCGTTAGCTGACGACGTGACTGTTATGTCGCGAAGTGACAGGAGGGCACTTGGTATCTACGAGAAATCCACGCAACTAAATGACGGTCATTACGAGGTCTCTATTCCATGGAGGGACGAGAAGCCTGGACTGCCCAACAATAGACCAATGGCGGAACATCGTCTGCGCCTGACAAGAAAGAAGCTTTGAGCGTGACCCAGACACGAAGCAGAAGTACGATAGCGCCATCGAGACCTTGCTTGAGAAAGGGTACGCAGAGAAGGTAGCAGATGATTGCTTACAGCGTGACGACGGAAAGCTCTGGCTCATCCCACATCATTTCGTAACGAATCCTCACAAGCCGGACAAACCGCGCCTGGTGTTCGACTGTGCAGCTAAGTATCGAGGTACGTCACTGAATGAGCAAGTGTTACGCGGTCCAGACTTTACCAACAAGCTCGTGGGTGTACTAATGAGATTCAGAGAAGAATCTGTAGCTATGATGAGCGACATCGAGGCGATGTACAATCAGGTGAAAGTCGCAACGGATGACAGAGACGCGCTGCGTTTTCTATGGTTTCCTGGTAACGATTTTGATAAACGTCCAGAAGAGTACCGCATGGCGTCTCATCTGTTCGGTGGAATCTGGTCTCCCAGTTGTGCTAACTATGCGTTGCTGAAGCTAGCAGAAGATAACGCATGCGAATTTGACGAGGAGACAGTTAAGACAGTGCGTAACAATTTTTACGTTGATGATTGCCTTAAGTCGGTTGACAGTATTGAGAAGGCTGTGTTGCTGAGTGACGAATTGACACGTTTGTTAGCGAGAGGAGGTCTCAACCTTACCAAGTGGGTAAGCAACAGACGCGAGGTCCTAGAACAAATCCCCTCTGATGCGCGAGCAAAGAACGTGAAAAATCTTGATCTCAACGCAGATGAACTTCCTACGGAACGCGCCTTAGGGGTTCGTTGGGATGTAGAGGCGGATAAGCTTACGTTGGGCATCAGTGAGAAGAACAGACCAGCTACTCGCAGAGGCCTTTTGAGCATTGTGTCGTCGGTCTACGATCCATTATGCTTCGCCTGTCCTTTCATCTTACCCGCGAAGGTTCTGATGCAAGATCTTTGCAGAAACAAATACGGATGGGACGAGTAAATCAATAGCGATTATCTTAAAAGATGGAACAAGTGGTTTAATGAGCTGAAGAAGCTGAACGGGCTGAGCGTGGATCGATGTTACAAACCAGCAGACTTCGGGCAAGCCGTTGACACCAATTACACCATTTTTCGGACGCCTCGGAGTTGGGATATGGTGCTGTTAGTTATCTAAGGCTGACGAACACTGAAGGCAGAGTGCACTGTTCGATCGTGATCGGGCAGTCCCATATGGCTCCAGCGAAGAAGATGACTATTCCACGCTTGGAATTAGCAGCAGCAACGGTGGCTGTAAGGCTGGATAAGATGTGCCGGAGGGAATTA
The DNA here is from genome assembly GCA_033964015.1 of Scolanthus callimorphus. Taxonomy (NCBI): domain Eukaryota; kingdom Metazoa; phylum Cnidaria; class Anthozoa; order Actiniaria; family Edwardsiidae; genus Scolanthus; species Scolanthus callimorphus. Next base: position 9,173,586 of record CM066924.1, read on the forward strand.
GATATTGACATCAGTGATTCGTTCTTTTGGACTGACAGCACTGCTGTTCTGCCGTATATCAATAATGATTCTAAGCGTTTCCATACGTTCGTAGCAAATCGCCTTGGCGTAATTCATGATGGATCATCCCCTGAAAACTGGAAGTATGTCAGCACTGTACAGAACCCAGCTGATGATGTGTCACGCGGTTTATCTGCAGATGAATTACTAAACAGTGATCGATGGCTAAATGGGCCGCAATTTTGTGGATGAGTGAGCACAAGTGGCCCAAGTTGCCTGAAGCATTAGGCGATCTGAGTGGAGATGACCTGGAGGTCAAGAGAGAGGTACAGGTGCATACTACCACGGCTCGCGACGTCCCTGACGCTATGGAAAGCTACATAAAGAGATACTCTTCATGGTACGACCTCAAGAAAGGAGTAGCATGGCTGTTGAGATACAAGGCTTGGTTAAGAGCAAAAGTTCGTTTAAGGTACGAAGGAAGTAACGCCGAAAAACCATCGACAGGACCGATTTCCCTGAGTGAGATGAGGAACGCTGAGCATTATGTCGTTAAGTTTGTCCAGCAACGACACTTTGGCACGGAGCTAAATGACCTCGAAGCAGGTATGGCCGATCCGCCAAAGGTGAAGGCAAGAAAGAAATATGTGAAGAAGTCTAGCCCTATCAGTGATTTAGATCCTGTTGTGATTGACGGTTTGCTGAGAGTCGGTGGTCGATTGAAGCACGCTCCGTTAGACACGTATGTTAAGTCACCAATGATCTTGCCGAGACACCACCACATCGTTGATCTTATTGTGAGACACTACCACGAGATATCTGGACACAGTGGAAGAGAGTATGTACTTAGTCTAATACGTCAAAGATTCTGGTTGGTGAAAGGAAGAGTCACTATACGTCGTGTGTTGAAGTCCTGCTTCAGTTGTAAACGTAGGCAACAACCCCCGTGTGAGCAGAGAATGGCCGACTTATCATGGGACAGGGTAACCCCAGACAGTCCATCATTTTCTTATGATGGTCTTGATTGTTTTGGACCCTTCATGATCAAGCGTGCAAGAAGCGAGATTAAACGGTACGGAGTCATATTCACGTGCCTCACCACGCGGGCGATACACCTTGAAGTAACTCACAGTATGGACACACCGTCATTCATAATTTCGTTGCGACGCTTTATTGCTAGAAGAGGCGCTCCGCAAGAAATAAGGTCGGACAATGGCACTAATTTTACGGGTGCTGAGAAAGAATTGAGGGAAGCGATAGCTGAGTGGAATCAGCAAGAGATACATGATTACCTGATGCAGCAAGATGTTCGCTGGATCTTTAACCCTCCTGTAGCCTCACACATGGGAGGTGTGTGGGAGAGGCCCATCAGGACAGTGCGCAAGGTGCTAAGAGCTTTGCTGAAGCAGCAATCATTGGATGAAGAAGGATTAACAACACTGTTCTGCGAGATCGAGGCAATTGTTAACGGTCGTCCGTTGACGACCATTTCTGATGATCCCAAGGATGCTGAGGCTCTAACTCCGAATCATCTTCTGTTAACTGAGGGCAGGTCCATCTCTGCCCCCAGGAGTGTTTAGGAAGGAGGACGTGTATTCTCGTAGGCGTTGGAGGCAAGTTCAATATTGCGCCGACCAGTTTTGGTGACGTTGGATCAGGGAGTATCTCCCTTTGCTGCAATTATGGTCTAAATGGCAGCGAATGAGACGCAACGTCGCAGTTGGAGATGTCATTCTCGTTGTCGACGACACAAAGCCTAGAGGTTCGTGGGATCTTGGCCGCGTAATGGAGGTCTACAGCGGAAGTGACGGATGTGTAAGACAGGCGAGAGTCAAGACCAAATCATCTGTTCTCCTTAGACCGGTGGACAAGCTGTGTGTGCTGGAAGGAGACGACGATATCGACGCTGACAAGCAAGACGATGTTCGCTGAGAGCTAAGTGTACTAGGACTTTGCGTGTACTACGGACGCTTAGTATTAACTGCGTAAATTTGTTATAGTTATTGTTAGAAACAGTCACCCTGTGGGTCTCCTGTTTGGGGTCGGGTGTTACGGACAGTCGCCGAATTTAGCGCGACGCGATATCGATTAGGAGAGACACGTGTAGTTATAGCGAGTCGCTTGTTTGTGAGTCAGTTGTGAGTCAAGTGGAAAGCCACAACGATCTTGTAAGTAGTTTATTTCCTTCTTTTACTGCCTAGATTGTAACTGAGATGTAGACATTCATTTGTTTAGGAACCGATCTTTGGTCAGAATCTGTAGAGTTGACATTATGTGGTATTAAAGAGTCGAAACAACGGCAACACATAGAAATGGAAAAAGCTCATATTTTGTTGAAAATAAAATAAGTTTCCATTGAGGAAAAAGCACTTGGACTAGTCGCCTTGGCTTGGATTTGACCGAAAGGCTCTGGGAACAAAAAGGCACCCAGTTCGTGTCGAGTCAATCCTTGCGTTGAAGCATGTAAACCTTGGTTGAAGTACGACAAATATTCGTCTTACTTCATATAAGTCTCTTGTCTTGCGCATAACTTATTTTAAAAAGAAGACACTTATTTCAAATTTACCAAATCAATTGTAATGATTTGGCAAACTTCGACTAAGTAACAGGAATATTCTTCACACTTCAGGTTAGTAAGATGGTTTTTACCTGAAAACGGTTCTTAGTATTTGGTACTTAATCTAAGGGTAAAATCGAGTTTATTTCCTTGATTGAAGTAGATACACACTTGACAGGATTTCTCGCACGTCTTTTTGCAGTGTGATGAAGAAACCACTTTATCGCTTACTCATCGATTACAGTCTTCAACTATCCTCCCAGTCCAATTTGCCAACAACCAAAGACAGGTAACCCAAGCCATTAGGGAAATAAAAGTCCACTACAGATGCTTTTTCGGTAATACCGGTGGGAAATCAAATGGAAAGCGTCATTCCCGGGAATTTCAAGGAAACCAGTAATTTCGAAAATATCGGGGAACGCTTTCCATTTGAAATCATTCTGATTCTTTCCCCGGTATATAATTAACCGGTATTACCGAAAATTCAGTGGTTAAGGTTACTGAGAACCTTCGCGCACGTTGTTCGAAAAAAAAATCATACACGACGTCCTTAGTTTAACCAAAACATGTCAACCTATATATCGTTGGAAAGCTTATAGAATGGACTAGCGGGCTATGGCAAAAAGAAATCACTTATTGATACCTGTAATTTTTTTTGAAGCATTGATTAAATATTTTGGTGTGCTATTTTCACGAGCTAATGCTGTCGAACTGCTGGACCATGACTCCCAAGTAAAACATCGTTTTAATCCTTAAAGGTGTTTCTCAAAAACCGTGTCTGCTATTTTTTAAATTTTGTTTAGTTCAACAGTTATGAATTTTTAAAATTTTTAGAGCGTGAAAATTCTACAAAATTTGACCTTCGAAATTTAAAAGTTCGATAACTTTTGAACAAAGCAAAATTTTAAAAAACGCAGACACGGTTTTTGAGAAACACCTTTAAGGATTAAAACAATGTGTTACTTGGGAGTCAAAGTCTAGCAGTTCGACAGCGTTACCTCTTGAAACTCTCACACCCGAAATTTTAATAAAACCTTAAAAGAATTTCTAATTATGAAAAAAATATTTCTTTTTGCCATAGTTCGCTAGTCCATTCTATAAGCTTTCAACGATATATAGGTTGATATGTTTTGGTTAAACTAAGGACGTGTATGATTTTTTTTCGAACACGTGCGCGAAGGTTCTCAGTAACTTTAATGGAAATTACCCTGGGCTATCTCGATTCCCAGTCGGGACGCTCACGTCGCTTTGACCACAGGAATTCCCGAAAACTCAAACCGTAAATGTTTTCTAGCTTTTCTAGCTGCTTTGGTAATTCGTAGCCATGGTAACGAAAAGAGCCAGCAGTACTTAAGGGCAGCTGGTGCCCACCAACCGCCAAAATTCAACTCGATAGGTTTAGGGACCTGTCATTATTTACCGGGGGGGAGGGCTCCCATTTTTTTCAAAGAAGGCTAAAAAAAATTAGGACCCTCCCCTTGAACATAACATAAAAAATGTGACCCTCCCCCAGTCATAGGTAAAAAAAATTGGGACCCTCCCCCATGCAATTTATTTCTAAAAAACCTGTTAGATTGACTATTGTCCAAGTGATGTAATGTCTCTTTCTTTCTTCTTAATACAGAACTACTTTTTTCTTACTTCTGTCATGCACCAGTCAATTGACATCACGGCCCCCCAATTTAACGTTCACTAAGTGTTAAATGTTACTATTTTCCCGGTCACCAGGGACGTTGTTAAAGCTCCAGGCCCCCGGGGACACTTTTGCAACATGGCGAAACGCGCCTTTATTTTGATAAACGCATTTCATCAAGCCTCCAGAGAAAAGATAAACTTTTTATTTTCTGCGTGTAGTAAAAAAGCCTGTTGGTTTTGTTCTTCACGCGCTACAAATTATCATGATTCATGTGCGTGAAGCGCAGCCCAAAAACGAATTTCTATGCAGCTTGTAACGTCGAACTCACTTCTTTCGAACATATTGACTGCCAACCAGGCGTATCACTGGAGAGCTTTTGGGGTTTTCATTTGTCCTTGCCAAGATACACATGCGTGTAACGGACATTCGTACGCATTCCATTTAAGCGCCACAAGCGTATTGTTTTCTTTGGGCAAGTTCTCTAACACTAGCGCGAAGCGCGCCGAAATTTTCAACATAATGAGTGAAATAAAACTAGAAAATGATATAGAACTCGTTGCTGGAATCTCTCTTTCAAGGCTTCAGGTTTCGAGAGATCCTTTCACACGCCCAAAAATGAAGTGATCCCTCCCAAAATCCTCCGACCTCGGTCCTTAAACCAATATATTTTCGCACGATAATCGAACTTCTGGCTCAGCGTTAATTTCCCGTTAATGCCCCGTTGAATATTCCCGCTATAGAAGGTCCGTGTTAAATTCCCTGCCCTTCCGTAGATTAATGTGTTGAATCCCCGGCCTGACCGCGTTACTTTCCCGCCCTGTCCCGGGGGTGGGGGCCGGGGTGTCAATTGACTGGTGCATATATTATTCATCGCCTCGATTATTTACGTGAGGATGTTTATAATACACAGGTAAAATACAGTGATCCTCCCTCTTAAGTGCAATGATTAACGTAATCCCACATCTCCGTCCCCTGTTTGACCTAGTACTGTAGACATTTTACAGAAAAACGGGCTCGCATATCCTTCGTTGCGCGTGAAGCGTGCCCAAATTTTGTTCATCGTTTGTTTGTTTGTTCATCGTTTTTTTGATTGTTCATCGTTTTTTTTGTTTTTTCATCGCATTTCATCAAGCCTCAGAGAAAGGGTAGATGAACATGTTTTGTGTGTGGCATAGTAAAAAAAAGCCTGTCAGGAAGTACACCACCTCAACTTTATAGGTTAGGTTATATTTTTCATGCGCACAACTGCGCTCCGCAAATGACGAAGTTATTAATATTCATGTGCGCGAAGCGCGCCCAACGGACGAATTTATATGCTTGTAACGTCGAAAACTCACGCTTACCTAAGGGGTCTTCTTTCAAACATATAGTGACTTGCCCTCCAGGCCTATCATTTGCAGGGAAATTCTGGGAAAGTTTGATTTACCTTGTCAAGATAACTTGTTCTTGTCAACGGTAGTGTGCTCATGGCTAAAAGAGTATATTATGTCATTGTTATGCGCGCGAAGCGCGCCGAAATTTTTATGGAGAAGTTGCTGAAATAACCACTATCGCCATTGGTATTACCCTCTTCATCGTTCAAATGTTGCTGAAAAAATTATGACCCTCCCTAAATAGGAGTGAAAAAATTTGGACCCTCCCTTTAGACACGCGAAAAAAATTAGGACCCTCCCCACAAAAATAGGAGCCCTCCCCCCCCGCTAAATAATGACACGTCCCTTAGTTTTATTTTCAATCAATCGATCGATTTTTATGTTCATACATTAGCCTATGGAACTCCACAGGAGTTCCGCTAAAACATTATGCATTATTAAGCAAACGGAGAAAATAAAACAAGCACACCAATGATACACATGATTTTATATGCGCCATAGTATAATATGGCTACGTTGTGGTTGTGTAAGCAGTGAGCAAGCTTATGTTGTATTCCACATTGTGGTCAACGGTCTTACGACCAAGGACCGGCGTTCACGGCCGGGTGCCATCATGGCCGCCATTACATCAAAGTCAGTGGTGAATGAAACCTAACTTCTGTCTCCTTATTAACTGGCGTGGTGTCCTACGGTGGGCAACGAACCCTGTTGTACCAGTGGCCTTCCAGAGGCGGAGGTAATCGAAGTATTTATGGCTCCACATGACACTAGGAACGGTTTTTGTGCGATGAAATGCACCTTTCACGCCCGAAGAGAGATTCGGTTACGAGCTGCTTTCTTCCCTAATGACTGGGCAAATATGGGCCGGTGCCGTGATCCACGACATTTAACAAGAACCTAAGACTGCTCCAAACTACAGACGTTTTACTTTACAAGGATTCATTCTGATTTTCCACTTTATTACCGATGTTATTCTCGAACAATGGCTGTGTCGCCGTTGCGTGACCAAGGATGATGTAACGTGACTCGAACACGTGATACCTACCGACCGCCATGTGCGATGAATTCGCATGTACGAAGCTGAGTGAAGTCAGTGTCGGTCAGGTAGGTGAAAAACCCGTTCGTTTTGTCTTGACTGTAGTAATAAACACGATTTGATGACTAGGAATTGTTGCTGAACTATGAACTGAATCGCTCAAGTGATATTATCGACTACGTGGATGATCTAGTGTGTATTTATTTCATATTCAAGACTGAACGATGTATTTGTGTGTGTTTCTTGTAGCGTATTGAATAAACCTGACAAAAACCGAATTCCACTGCGTATCGGCGCCACAGGCTGCCTTTCAAGTCTCCACGTGCTAAAGATCTGTTTGCCCCGCACGTCAACGAAGCCGCCATGTCGACATTATTTTATCTACATCTACGCCTACGGCTCAAGTCTACAACAAACAGACTCCTTTGTTTTGATCATTTTCGAAGCCATTTATTGTCCACATTTCCAGCAGAAGTCATTCCCTCATCCTCGTCAGCATTTAATAATTTTCTCATCGCCTCAGCAGACATTGACGACATCAAATGAATATGATCGTTCATCACAAGTTTCTTTCAAGTCCAAGCACGCTACTTACCAACCAGTTCATCAACAGCCGTTGGACACCTACGATCACCTGCTACAGCCTTGCCGTTCAAGATCATGGACACAACCCCCTGAACATTAGTTTATTTCAATTTTTGTATCTATTTATTTACATTTTTCATTAGTGTTATTTTGTTTCCCTTAGCTTGACCTAGATTATTTCGTCACATTCCTAGCGCACCGTAACCTCTCATTTGTCTTGTGTCTATGTACATACTTGTATTTTTTATCCCCTCCCCCGACTACCACTCCCACAACTCAAGAATATTTGTAGGGAAGTATAGGAGAAAGAAAAAAAGTGGTCACCCCTCCCCCATGCATGGTACCACTGGTAGCCATGTATGCTGCTATGTTATATGTGTGTAAGCATACCCGTCCCATAATTGTATTCCACGTGACCTACGTGTGTGTACCCCACAGTAGCGTGTGTGTACCCCTCAGTAGTATTTTGTACCATTGTCTAGCACAGTCTGCGTACCCTGCTATTTGTAACATTCTGTCCACTAGTACCATAGCAATGCTCACCATCCCTTCTCACAGTTCAGTCAGTCCCATCCGTTTATCATATATCTACAATAGAATAGCTTCTTGCGCCATAGACCTGTTGCTAGTCCTTTGTTTTCCGTATTTAGTTTCACTCGTAAACAAGGGTAAGGAAAAAGATGTTGCGCCATAGTAAAATATGGCTACGTTGTGATTGTGTAAGCAGTGAGCAAGCTTATGTTGTATTCCACGTTGTGGTCAGCGGTCTTACGACCAAGGACCGGCGTTCACGGCCGGGTGCCATCATGGCCGCCATTACATTAAAGTCAGTGGTGAATGAAACCTAACCTTGTGTCTCCTTATTAACTGGCGATGCTTCGTGTGAAGTCCGGGGGGACTCGAACCCTAAGAGTGTGGTTATAGCAAATTTATCCTTAAGAGATGGGAAACTGGGTTTGTTTTAATCCTAAGAACTAGCAAATAAGACATACGAAGTTAACTGTTGCAGGCTACCATTGGCGTGAGACATCCTTAGGGCTGGGGAGGCTCCCCCTAAAAATATACGGGAATGATCGCCCTATCCTTTAGGCTGGGGACAAACCAATTCAACATCAGATTCATCTTCATTCGACATTTGTTGAATCACACATGTTGAGTGATGTTGAACGATGGTGCCAAACCAGCATTATCGAACGTGGTCTACAGCCAATTACATCGTACTTCATTAAATGTTCAACAACAATGTTGAATTGGTTTGACGCCCCATTCAACATTGCGCGTACAACAAATGTTGAATGAAGTTGAACCAAATCTCGAACTGTTTCTTTCCAGCATTAGGGCCTGTTCACATGAGGCGAGCTTAGTGAAACACCTTAAGGCTTTGACTATGGACACCTTGAACTTACTGAAGAAAATGTTTCCTAAACCTGGACTGACACCGAGACCGCGGCTCCGTGTTTGTTTTGGTTGAGAGGTCATTCCTCTCTAGTTTGTTCCTGACGTCATAGTTTCTCGCACTTACAACCTATTCCGAACAATCTGAAAGCAATGCCACTAAGAATTCTTAGCAGTTCTATTTACAAATGTAGCTAGTGGGCTGTCGGCAATATTTATAACATATACAATCTCTCAGTGTTGAAATCAAACAATTTACATGCGACCGGGACAACTCGGGGACCCGATATATCTCGGTCTGGAAGGTAGGTATAGCCCCATTCTCGAACCGTGAGCTCCCCGGCTCGTAAGCTCGCAGGGGAGGCTCTGGTGACAGCCACTGACGCATGCGCGAGATTTTATACAGAGCCGCTCGGAGAAAGACCTTTCAGCGCATGCTCCAACGCTCAAAATCAGCCAATCAGCAACGGCCCTCAAATGGATGTCCCCAGAGCCACCCCTGCGAGCATAAGAGCTGGAGCTCTGGGTACGAGAATGGTAATAGCCCTAGGGGTAAAGCTATCTCAGTCACCATCAGCTCCATGTGAGCGGTCTACCCCGGGATTGGCCCCCACGTTCTAGCCACAACACTGAGATATATCGGTGCATTTTTTTTCTTATGTGAAACAGAGCCAGTTTCGTCCCTACCCCCCGAGATATCCCTAACCCCTTGAGATATCTCGCCTCATGTGAACAGGCCCTTACTTAGGGAATACAAAACATTAAAAAAAATGTTATCTTTAAGGTCTCGGTCAAGGTAAACGACATGCTTGCGAAAAAAATTCTCGTCGCGTCGCAATTTATGCTATGGTAATCAGTTATATATCGTTTTAAAGCTAAAAGATTCTTCTATCTAATGAAGTTGTTCATTTTAGCGAAGTTTGAATTTTTCTTATATCTTACCCGAATTAAAAACTATCTTGTTTACTTGAGACGCTCCAGACCATTAGCGATTTGTTGCACACTTTCACACTTTGTCGGATTTTAATCTTGGAGAAATGAACTGCAAAACCGTGTGAGCGATTTTTGATATTTTGCATATTTACGAAAATATTAGGTCGCAAAGTTGAAAGTTGAAAGTCACATTTTTTTTAATTTGCTGCCGCCAAATTTATCCTAAAAAGGTTTTCAAGTAAAAAATAAACATTTCTGTGTTCTAACGGCACAGAAAATTTGACGCCGATATCTTAAATTGTGCGAGGTCAGGAGCTTCGCGAAGGTGAAAATTTAACCTAAAATTTAAGTGCTAGGAAATTGCGTGTAAAGTTAATTAAAATACAGAAAATGAGTGCCGGGCAATACAAAGAATGTTAGAGTTAATTACCGAGATTCGAGGAGTACAGTTTACCATTGAAAAAGATAGCGGATTCCAATAGGAAACTATTGTTAATTATTTAGCTGCTTTCATAGAAGTGCGTTCCCCAGAGAAACTTATTGCAATTAATTTTTACCATGCACAAAAAAGTGGTGATGCTGAAGAAAATGAATGACAACTTTTATTCAACCATGATTGACAAAGGTTTCCAAACACGAATTACGTCTTTTGTTTTCGTACAACAGCCAGTCCAATCAATCAAGCGGCCTTTTGTAAAAGCGCAACTCATTAAGCGCTGTTATTTTGGTCGGTACGTAGCTGCTTAAAGCTCCTCTCTGGTTGGATAATACAACAATACCCTATACCTCAACACAAACAACGAGGATAATAGACTAGAGACAAAAGAACTCCTTTGTAGAACGAAAATAATAGAGACAAAAGCAACTACGTCCTCACTGGTTATTTTCGTTTGTACCACGCCCTGACAGCTACAGCTACTACAGCTCAATTTTCATAACTTTGTGGAGCTGATTCAAGTTGGCGGAACTGAAGGCAAGTTTCAGGTATTTTGCGCTCGTTGGTTGCTCTCTACGATTAGATATGCAATTAACTTGGGCATGATTTTATCTGTATTTTCAGGTTTACGTCTTAAATACACTCTATGGCAAGGAGACCAAGCAAGTAGACTGGACAAACGCTTCTCAAATGGTTCAAGTGAAGGCGTTCTCGGAAATCGTGTTTTGTGGCGTTCAACGGGATTCGCATAAAGGATAATCAGGAGCAAATATTGGTTGTAGACAGATAGTCAGTATAGATGCATAAACTGAGATTATTGGATGTTTTTTTCTCGGGGTAAGTGTATGGATTTGAATTCACTAGTTAAATGTTTGGGTTGATAATTGAATTAGTCATTGTGAAAGGGGCACTGTCATGCTTTATCATGAATTTGGTCCAAACTTGGGGTCATTTTGAGTAGCTTAAATGCAGTCAAACTCGCTAGAAATCAACAAAATAATCGTCTACGTTTTTTAACTAACCTTTCAGCTCTTAGATCAATACAAATTTGGAGTATTTTCGTGTATAATCGAGCGGATTGAATTGGATTGCTAATTGGCATTTTTGAAACATAATATAGGTTCGGAATTGTTTCTGTAGAACACTGGTCTTATTTTAAAACATTTTGATGAAACAACCGTGACAGTGCCCCTTGAAGTCTAGGTAAAAATGGCTTATTGTGTGGTTCCAGAAATTATCCATAGGAAGGATAATAGGAAGGGATATCTTTTCCATGCAAATACTGTACCTTTCTTCGGAAATTCCAGAGAGGTGGGGGGTCACTTTTCAACACTCTTCCGGGGGGGATGTTTTCTGGAACTACACATTATAGATTCATAGGTGAGTATATGGCTTATTATGGATTCATAGGTAAATATCTAGATACTTACCTATGAATCCATAATGAGCCATATACTTACCTATGAATCCACAATGAGCAATATATTTACCTAGAAATTCAATTCAATTCTATTGATCAACCCCAACCTTTCCCTGGAGAATTCAAATCCCTCCCCGACTTTTAATTTGTTGAGAGTCATTAACCGAGTTAAATCCCTACGAATAACAATGGAAACCGCGTCAACTGTAAACTAAGGGCTATTGATGCCTAGGAAAACAGTTGACGCGTCATTTGAGGTTTTAGAAATATACTTTAGGATTCTATTAACTGAATTCCAGGGGAAAAAAATCGTATTATGGATTTTTAATTATTTACCCTGACTGAGACCTTAAGGAGTGTCAGATATCCATAGAATCATCTTTGAATTGATCAAAGAGTAGGAAAAACACATTATATCTGAATAGTTGGGGGTATAGGAATTACTTCGTTTTTTATAATTCGCGAACTACCACTTTACATTTCCGAGCGTAAAATTGCGTTTTGGCTTCTGACCATCAAACCTTTTCAGGCAGGCGCAATTTTGTTTTTTCGTTAAAATTTTATGGTAGAAAATCATTATTTCTGAAGCCTAGTCAGTCCTATTAGTTCAAAAAACTTTCAAAGCATGTGTGAAATGACCCAGAAATGTTCACTCGTTTGAGTGACGAAAGCCAAACCGCGGTTTGTCAGCTGGCGTAGAGTTCGGGCATAAATATTAAAAATACATTAAATCAGTGCTAGTCGTACAGCTTCGCTCAAAAGCTGCAAAATTCGACAAAATGAAATTGAACCACGGTTAAGGCATCAATTTGACAAAGCAAAACCGCAGGCAAATTCCGTCAAATATTGCTTATGAAAACAGCAGGTTGTGGAAATTAAATTGAAATTGGGAAATATCAAACGCTATGCAATAAAACTGTTATTACTTCCACAGGGTAGTAGATGACACCTGTTCTCGAGACTTTTCACTGCCGACCAGGTCAGCAAATCGGATCTATGTGCTCTGACGAGTATCTTTCTAGTCGAATTTTCCATTGCATTGACATATAGCCATGTGGGACGTCCACTTATTGACGTATGATGAGGACCTAAGTGGTCGAGTACAGACTATGGTTACCTATATATTAACAGGAAACGAGCGCTTGTAAACTTGCGCAGGTGAAAGGAAAATAATCATATTGAAATATTCCGGCACTTAAGGGTCCTATGCAAGTCATCTAAGCTCCAGTGAAACACTTATTTTGCAGACTATTTTTGCAAATTATTCAAACGTGTTTGTCAGCGTGGCATGCTGTTTATCTCCTGATGATTTGCTACTAGCTAGATTGGTGCTTATCTTAGCAAGGGCAAGTTTTGTCAATCTCTAGTGCAAAATGGGAAATGGATCTAAAGTTCTGACATGCCTGTTCCTAGAATTCGACTCTGAGGCTGTAAAAGAAGTTTATACAAGCTTTATCATCAGCATAACATTGAACGTTATCAGTACAGTGCCTGCAGTACTTGTAAACGCCTTGGTTATCACTGCGATTTTGCGAACAAAGAACCTACACACCCCATCCAACCTGCTGCTATGTAGTCTGGCCTGTACTGACCTTGGCGTTGGCGTGGTAACACAGCCAGTCTACGCCGTCTACAAGTTCGCAGCGATTCAAGATAACTTTGTAATATTTTGCCATATGGGAGCGCTGGCCCAAGTGTCCGGCTACATATTTGGTGGCTGCTCATTTCTCACTATGGTCGCTTTAAGCATTGATCGCTACCTTGCGTTACATCTGGGAATGCGTTACAGATCTACTGTCACGCTATCACGGGTGTCACGCTTACTTGTTGGAATATGGGTATTCTCCGTGTTAGTAGGCGTATTGGAACTGTTCCTAGACCAAAGAACCTATATTAGAATAATTGCAACATTAATGGTACTTTACTTGACAGTAAGTATTACTGCATACACCAAGGCCTTCAGGGCACTAAAACACCAGCAGGTCAGAGTATGTGCTAGCCAACGCAACCCCATGTCTATTGGTCCTAGAGACATCGGCAAGTACCGGCGTTCCCTCGAGACCATGGTGTTCATTCTTATATTCATTATTCTGTCTTATGTTCCTTTTCTGTGCGTCTCTGTTGCTATGGGAATCACAGGACTGACGGCCAAGACGAGAGCAGCACGTAATATCGCGAGTCCACTACTGTTTACCAATTCTGCAATAAACCCTATTTTCTATATCTCAAAGATGAGAGAAATACGTCGTGCGTGCCGTCGGGTCCTGGTTCCAGAGAATATGTTACAGAGCCGTGACAAAACGACTGATCGTGATTATTCAATCAATCCTGCTAGCGTGACTATACCAGGGGAAAACCTGGTATACCTGGTAGAGAGATGACTAACTCTACGAGCACTTTCAGCTTTTCACGTGAAATTGTGATAGTGGTTGTGTAGCAAATTACAATACAAAATAGCAGAAATTCGTTTCAGAAACAACAAAGACGATCTCTCATATCTCATCGGCAAAAACTAACTACATGATAGTATCTTCCCAAATAGGAGAAAGGATAGACACTACTGTCATGCAACCTATCTCTATTTTAAGCTTCGAAGAAATCGAGGAAAAATACATCCCTAAGAAAAAAAAGTATTACAATTAGATAAGAGAAAAAAGTAAAGGCGCAGTGACCATAGTTGCATAAACTTTCGAGATGGTCACTGCCATTTTTAATGCCGAGGCTAACAAGTCATAGATGAGAAAAAATTGCGCAGGCTGTCGTCTAAACATAACTATGGCTATTTTAATTGAATGCGAAGAGGAAAATACCAATGGACGTAAGTTGAAGTTGAAAAACCGTTTCGCCGAGCAAGAGGCCTCATCGTCGACTTCGTTTAGCTAGGAAAGAATTGCTGGTTGCTCAATAATAAAATAATTATTGATTTCGGTTTTCGCATGATAGTGAGATTTGTCAGCGCCTCGAGTTTGTGTCATATCCGCCTCAGCTTTGCTGGCAGATAACACAAACCTCGGCGTTGACAAATCTCACTATCATGCTCAACCTCATCCAATAAGTGTTAATTATCATGCTCAACCTCATCCAATAATTGTTAGTTACTTGCTTGTAACAATACATTTCTCAAAATAATTATCAAAGTTTAGCAACGCATAGGGCATGCATATGTAATGTAAGGAGTATGACTAATATTTGGCGGGGAGAGGGCTACTGTTCTTGTGTGGAGGGTCACATTTTTCACCTCAGTTTGGTGGAGCGTCACAATTTTGTTTAAAGCCATTTCGAAGGAGGGTCATAATTCTATTTTTACAACTAAACTGTGCTTTTAAAGGGACCCCTGGGGTCTTTTAAAGTTATATACTCGCTGGCTTCGGCTCGCCATATCCACATTTCCAGTGAAGTATTTTAAATGCAAATAACAAGGCACCTACCTATATGTTTCCTTCTAAAGCAAATAGAGAGAAAAAGGAAGTTAGCCAATTTTTCACTATGTCAGGAGGCTTGTGTAAACAGGTGTCTCTTGCCATCAGCGAACAGACCCTCTCTATATTAGTTGTCTCTTAACTAGGAACTAACAGCAGGGAGACGGCCATATTTTTTCGACCCCAATTTTTTGCCATCCGCTTGGGAGGGTCAAATTGGTTTTCAGCATTTGAATAATGACCTCTCCCTAAGAAGCACTAGCGTTAATTATAACAAAATAAATACAAATACCTCTTGGTAACCAATAACTTGCTCGTTTAATCAACAAAAAAGGCCTTATTATCATGAGAATTCATGATAATACGAAACCGTTATTTGTTTTCCACTAAACTTGCCTCATGTCAGTAGCTGCCAGTAGCAGCGATACATTTCAGTTTCCAATTTCGTTTTTCCGTCACCTTTCATTACTTGGAAATTTTAATTTTGAGAAAATTCCCGTGTCTTAATCAAAATTGTCACCATTGTATAGCGGTGGTTATTAGTTTTCTCTGCAATACGGCGATCGATCAGCAAAGGTAAATAGCGTGCTGATAATCAGGGAGATTAAAGCTGTTATATCAACAAAAGACGACAGGGAGGTAATCTTAAGAGTAGAACATCCTCTCAGTTGGAAAACTCCACGACTTGCAGATGTTAAATCTCGGCAGTATTCAGACAAACGATAAGGATCAGCTCGACAAGAATCAACAACAAGGATTACCCGGTGATTCCGATTCGTAATAAGAAGTTCACTTTAAACAATCAAGAGATAAGGAAATACTTGTCTAGAGTAACATTTGGTAAAGCCGCACGAATGCAAAAACAACATGGCGTTTCTTCAACGAGCCAAAAAGGATGAACTATATGTCCACCTAGTTGGTTTGTTACATGTATTAATCGGAATTTTACTTGAAAACAAGATCTCACTATTACCCATTTCTGTTTACCCGTAAGTTACCTAGGGAAGAGGAAAATCTCTTGTAAAACGAAACATTGCGAGCGAAGCTCCAGTCAAAAGCTTGTCGACCCCGGCCAGACATGGCGAATGGATCATTTGTAAGAAGATGCTTGTTTCTAACACTTGACACGCAAGCCGTCCAAAGCGGGTATACGAGCTTTATTATCAGCATAACATTGAACATTATCAGTGCAGTGCCTGCAGTACTTGTAAACGCCTTGGTTATCACTGCGATTTTGCGAACAAAGAACCTACACACCCCATCCAACCTGCTGCTATGTAGTCTGGCCCTTACTGATCTCGGCGTTGGCATGGTAACACAGCCATCTTACGTAGCATATAAATTCGCAGAGATTCATGGAAACTTTAGAGTCTATTGTGGAACGGGCGTGGTAGCTCTTGTGTCCAGCTATATCTTTGCTGGTGGCTCGTATGTCACGCTAACATCGATAAGTATAGATCGTTACCTTGCATTACGACTTGGAGTGCTCTACAGATCCACCGTCACGACATCGCGCGTTACGCGTGTTCTCATTGGACTGTGGCTGTTTTCAGTGTTACTTGGCACGTCTCAGCTCTACCTCGATCCAAGGACCTTCATCCGCACCATTGCCGCCCTTATGGTGTTATGTCTTGTAGTGTGTATCAGCGCATACACCATGGCTTACCGGGCACTAAGACACCATCAGATACAAGTCGCATCCCGTAATGTTCCCGCTTCATCTTCACTGGGTCGAAGGGACATAAATAAGTACCGGAAGTCCCTCAAGACTATGGTTTTCATTCTCACCTTGATATTGATCTCCTATGTCCCTTACCTTTGTGTTTCCGTTGTTATAGCGATCAAAGGATTGACTCCTGAGGCAAGAGTGGCGCGTAACATTGCAAGCCCCATCTTGTTCTCGAATTCAGGTCTCAATCCTATTGTCTATATCGTGAAAATCCGAGAAATTCGTCACGCGTGTATCCGCCTTTTGGGGAAAGCGTTATTTCTAAGAAATGCAGTGGATGGTGGCTCGACCGATGTGGAATCGACTATGCACTCTATACATAGCAGTGCAGCTGCTACCTTGACAGCAGTGGGATAATGGTCACGTACATCCCGAGATAACGTGGCGCGCGCAATTAACTCTTTGAGTTGGATAGCAAATGTCGTTGAAATAAGTGTTGTGCGATCTTCGTGATGTTTTCAAGAGACCCAGAAATGGATAAATGGTTAAGTCGGCACCTCGTAATGCGATGCATTCTACGGCCTTGAGCTGCACATTAAAATAATGGACTAATCACAGGAAAGAAGATATTTAATCGTCTGTCAGTGGATAGTACAATTTTGCAACATTTGGGAAGTTGTAAAGATTTGTGAGATGGGTTCAATTACTATTTTCATTTAGTTCATTCGCGGCCATATTGAATAAACTGTAATTTGATGATATTCAGTTTTCAACGCTTCAAGCCTATTATTATTACTATTATTTGCGTAGCGAACGTGTCCGTACCAAGGGCCATGACCCTTCTATAGCAGGCGTGTCCTTTTTACCGATTTTTGCTCCTTGGCCAGCGGACTTATCCGAATCACGCGCATCCTTGATATCCTCCGCAACCGCTGGTAAACCGAGTTCGTCCGGGAAGTCCTCGACGAGTACTGGCCCAGCGTGTTTGTGTTGGACGTATTGGTTGAGTACTGGCCCAGCGAGCGTGAGGTACGGTCGAGAGCGAAGGGACGGCTACGTTTTGGGGGTTTCAGAGAAAAAACAAGGACAGAGGAAATAATTAGTATTTTTAGGGGTAGAAAACCCCCAAAATTGATTAGTTACTGTATTGCAATTGCCGTGGAAGTATCACAATTAGCAAGAAAACAAGCAACATCGACACCTTTACCTGTTGTACCAACGCGGTTTTTGTATTTTTAAGGTTTATTTTGAACGATGAGATAGTTTTAGTGTCGCGTTTTTCAGTGCTTAGTTGCGTAGTTTCTCCAATTTCCCTACGGGGCATCCCTATCACTTTTACCCCAAACAATCCCCCCCCCCCCCCCCCCCCCCCAGACTAATAGATACTATAGTCTAGCTCAAGATACATAATACGCTTTAAAATGATATTTCACTTGTCAAGATAAGACCGCATTTGATCATAATACATTATGTTAATTTGCGTTTTGCAAGTGCTAACATTTCCTTTTCATTTACTTTTTTCATGAAATTACGCCATTTTAGCGAAAAGGTACCCCGAGGGTGATCTTAAGGTGACTCCACGAAAAGTCCAAGCGCATTTTCTGTAAATATAAATTCGGTCATAACTTTTATAATATTCCTGTTACGAATATCAAACTTGAAGGACAGTAGCAGGCATCTTTTAGCAATACCTTAACATACTTCGATCTTTATTTGCTTTAATACTTTTAATAATATCCCAGCTACAGTGGACCCCCTTGTTCAACTTTAGACATCTCTGGAAAAAAAATTGCTATCACTTTTGCACGAAATTTCAAAATTGATGTTCAATTTAATTGCCCCATGTAATTAGAAAATCTTAGCCAATTCCTCGGAACCAAAATTGAGATTTTATAAGAGCAAGAAATTGATGACTTAAGTTTTCTTTTACCTCATGCTTAACATTAAAAGTCCTATAGCATTACCAAAAAACACCGAAGCTTTCTGAAATTTTGCGGAGAAGACATGCTATCACTTTATGTCTTCAAATGCTAAGCTGATCGTCCCTTGATAATTGCGTTGCGGATCACTCTATGATTTATAGACGCTGGTGAATATTATAAATTCGTCAAGAATGAACGAACGATTACCTTTGTTGTGAAGAGCCAATATTATAGCTTTAGCATGGGTCTTTGCTTTCTACAATGATTCAGGCCTGTAGCGTTAGTTGTTAACTTGCCCCAGCTCTAATAGTTCGGCGAAAAAAACATTTATAAGCAGAGAAATAATATATTTTGGTCGCAGAGTACTACACGCTCAAATCTTTGCAAGCCGTCTAGCGTTCTTTGTTTATGAATCGGAAAGAGCGGGTCGGAATTTGCACCCTGTTTAAGGAGGGTACAAATGCTGTGCCTCTGAGGACTCAAGGGGGAGGGTATGAAAAGAAATTGTCTGCTCTAGTGAAGGCTGACAAACAAAAATTGGTTTTCAAACCCTCCCCCTTGAGTGAGGCACAGCATTTGTACCCTCCTTTAAAGGGGTGCGAATTCCGACCCGCTCATTTCGATTCATAAACAAAGAACGCTAGACGACTTGCAAAGACTGAAGTGTGTAGAACTCTGCATCCAAAATATATTATTTCTCTACTTATAAATGTTTTTCCACCGAAATATTAGAACTGGGACAAGATAACACCTAAAGCTACGGGCCTGAATGCGGTAGAACGCAAATACGGATGGTAAAGCTATAATATTGGATCTTTTCAACAGAGGTAATAGTCCATTATTTCCTGGCCAATTTTAAAATATTCTACATCGTCTATAAAACGTAGAGTGATCCACAACGCAGTTATCATTGGATGATCAGCTTAGCATTTGAAGGAATAGAGCAATAATATCCCCTCCGCAAATTTTTTTTGTTTTTTTTTTGGTGATGCTATAGGACTTTTAATGTTAAGCATGAGTAGAAAGAAAGCTTAAGTCATCAAAGTATTGCTCCTATAAAATCTCAACTTTGGTTCCGAGGAATTGACCAAGATTTTCTAATTACATGGTGCAATTAAATTGAACATCAATTTTGAAATTTCGTGCAAAAGTGATAGCAAAAAATTTTTTCAGAGATGTCTAAAGTGGAACAAGGGGGTCCACTGTAGCTGGGATATTATTAAAAGTATTAACGCAAATAAAGATCGAAGTATGTTAAGGTATTGCTAAAAGATGCCTGCTACTGTCCTCCAAGTTTGATATTCGTAACAGGAATATTATAAAAGTTATGACCGAATTTCTATTTACAGAAAATGCGCTTGGACTTTTCGTGGAGTCACCTTAAAACAGCGCATTATATTTAACAATTAGACCTCAAGGCCGAATGTGCTATGATGAATAGGCCATGGCCGAAGGCCGAATGGTCTATTGATATCATAGCACATGAGGACGAGAGGTCTAATTGTTTTAGTATAAACCAACTAGTTGGTCGGTTTTGGCAATGAATTCCATTATTTTATGTTGAAAAAAACAAGTTTTCTTGCAAAGAAAGGTGGTGGTTTTGCCAGGCACGGTCTATCACTAATAGACCATTAGTAGCTCAGCCAATCAGAATGCAGGATTTGTAATAGACCATTAGTTGGTTTATACTAAATTAGTATATCCCTATTCCAGAAAAGGTTGCACCGTCACAACTGTCTGTTGCATGCAGTCTACGGTTTGGGTGTACATTTGCATAGCTATTGTCCGTTGTCATTTGGCATTTTTAGATTTTAGCTTAACAACCGATGACGCTTTGATCCCTAAAATACTGAAACACGAATATGAAACTCCTTCGCTCATCGCTTGTATTCTGAAGAAGAACAAAAGGCATAGCGAGCAAGTATAAGGGTTGAGCTATCGCATACCAGCAATTTAAATTACGAACACGCATTCACAGCAATTGACAAAGTTCTGATTTTTGGTACAGCATCTTAAGAGTAAAGTACAGAGCTGAATTTTACAGAAAAGCTTCAGTTACTATTCCTGTCCAGCTGTTGAAAATTAAGTTGTAACTCCTCCGCTTTGGCAAAATTTTGAGCGGCAACTGAACATCCGCTGTTTTTAACGTACGCGCTCGTTGACGAGCCGCGAAGTTCTGGTCACTTTTTATATGAATATTGCACCATAAAACAAAACAGTCTTAAAATCTGCGTGCGATGTATATCGAAAAGTCTTTCTGGAATATATCAGGCAGTTAAAATTAGCACAACTCTCTTTTGTGCAGAGCAAAATTATTTTTTATAGCCAACACCATCCTGTCCACATTGGTGCGAATTTGCATATATTCCTTCAGTCCAGCGGCCCGCATATAGTAGGGTGGCTTAGCGACAAAAACGGGTCATTTTGTGCAATTTCGCGTAAAGGCACCAAATTTGGCATGAATATTCTTTGCATCATTTTGAACAGAACTGTAAGGGGTGCCACGCGATTCGCACTGTGTAGGGGTGGGGAGGGACAGTTTTGTCACCAATATTTGATGCTCTTTTTTTGGCCAAAACATAACTGAATTCATGCATTCAATAAATCTATGTGTTCCCTAATAAGTTTTGAAGAATTCCAGAAAGATGTTACATTTTGAAATTAAGAGGGGAGGGGAATTTGGCAAATTCTCATAATATATTCAATTTGACGTGTCAATTTAAGTGTGCAACTGACCAAAATTGGCATACATGTTCCATGTATCACCCTTAATAAATTCAGAAGGGGTGCCAAAACATCGGACACCAAGGGGGAGGTGAGGGGAATTTTGTCAAATTATCATAATATATTCAGTGCGATGTGTCAATTTAAGTGTGCAAATGACAAATTTGGCACATGTCCTCCATGGAACACCCTGAAAGATCCAGAAGGGTGCCAAGAAATCGGACACCAAGGGGGAGGGGAGGGGAATTTTGTCAAGTTATAATATATTAAATTTGACATATCAATTTAAGTGTGCAAGTGACCTAAATTGGCATACATGTACCATGAATCACCCCTAATAGATCGAGAAGGGGTGCCAAAAAATCGGACACCATGAGGGGAGGGGAAGGGAATTTTTGTCAAGTTATAATATATTAAATTTGACATGTCAATTTAAGTGTGCAACTGACCAAAATTGGCATATATGTTCCATGGATCGCCTCAAATAGATTCAGAAGGGGTGCCAAATAATCGGACACCAAAGGGGGAGGAGAGGGGAATGTTTGTCAAGTCATAATATATTAAATATTACATGTCAATTTAAGTGTACAACTGACCAAAATTGGCATACGTGTTCTATGAATCACCCTAAAAGATTTGGAAGGGGTGCCAAAAAATCGGACACAAAGAGGGGAGGGGAAGGGAATTTTTGTCAAGTTATAATATAATAAATTTTACATGTCCATTTAAGTGTGCAACTGACCAAAATTGGCATATATGTTCCATGGATTGCCCCAAATAGATTTAGAAGGGGTGCCAAAAATCGGACACCAATGGGGAGGGGAAGGGAATGTTTGTCAAATTATCAATAATATATTTAATTTGATATGTCAAAGTTTCAGGAAATTCGTTGGAAGCAAAGTGCCTAAACTAAAACTAAAACTCTAAAATATGTCCACACTACACTACACCGTTTTCAAACGAAAACGGATACGTTTTGCACCGGATACGGCTATCGTCCACACTACAACGCCGAAAACCATCACCGAAAACGGCGAAAACAATAAAAAAACGATAAGTGTGGACGCAAATCTTTTTGAAAACGGTGTAGTGTGGACGAGGTCTTATACGTACAGCCTCGGGGTGCCAAAGCTGAATAATAACTACTTAACTACTTTGTTTATTTACTTAACTACTTTGTTTATTATATGGCATTTTCATACAAAGTTAATAAAACAAAAAAACAGGGAGGAGACGATGCGAAAATCAAACTAAACCAGCCGCACGACTTTTATAACTTAAATTTGTGAACGACCAACACAAGAACACATAAAAAGCCATTAATAACTACTTACTAACCGAGAGTGAGGGCATTACGTGAAATATCAAACTGAGGTTTTGGCGTATCGACCGAGCGATAGCGAGGTTGATACGCCAAAACCGAGGTTTGATATTTCACGTAATGCCCGAACGGTGGAGGTTAGTAAGTTGTTTATTATATGGCACTTTTTCTATAAACTTTTTACGAATCGGAAGTCGCCTCGCTCATTTTCCCGGCGAAATAACTCAGACACGCGCCCGCGTCGCGCTCGAGTTCATTCAGAGTTTTTCATTCTCTGAGTCAAACTGATAGAACAAACCCGTGTGTGCAAACCACGCAGATTTGATCTAATGTAATCAATCTCTTCTGGATGTCAAATACTTCGGAATCCTTTCTTTTACAGATATTTTATAATGTTGTTTAGTCATTTGTGAGAAACTTTTGAGGGAGTTACAGAAGTTTCAAACGGCAAGCAACCGGGAAGCAAGTCTTCGACGTCAGCTCAACTTTTTTTTAGCACCATTGGGGAAGACATTGCTCCTTTTGCACTAGGAAAGGGCCTTTAATAAATACGGAAGAAGAGTTAAACCTGAAGAAGATACTTCACAAGCTATCCTCCAGAAAATTGCAATGGTTATTTTAGCTGGCTTTTGTGCAAAAGCAAACGTCAAGTAAGAATGAATTTATCTCGAGGAGATGGAGAGAGAAAAGAAATGAACGACTTCACTATCAGTATCGGTAAGCACAAAGTTTGAACTCGCTTTCTGTTATTATTTTTAGTTCTCAAGTTTCTTGAATTCCCATTAAATTTTGACTTTACATGTAGCTTTTATCTTTTGCTGCTATTTTGACTCCCTTAAGTTCTCATTTTCTCCGGATAGACTCGAATTTCTTAGAGTAACTTTTTGGCTCTGTTTGCTTTTGTAAACTGGTCATTTCTGATATTCAGGCCTTTATTTTCCTCTTGTCACAAGTTAGATTTGTGTTATACTGTGTCATGTATTCCTTGTTGTGAATTTCGCTGAAAATCTTTTTGAATTTGTGTTATTTCAAGGAGATGAAGAATGCTTGTCAGTCGTGAACTGCGAGCGGGCATTAAGAATTTCCATAATGCCCGTGGGCATTACGGAGAGTTACGCCCGCTCGTTAGCCAATCAGAGCGCGCGTACTATCGTTGCCATATAATAAATAAAAGAAGGCAGCTTGCAATTTATCGAGCAAAATAATCTTACATTAAACTTACATGGAGTTTTCTTACCGTATTTTTCGATCATTTAGTAGCTTACTTTCCAAGGACGACTACAGTTTCCAACCAGAGTTCTAAAGAATGTTCATCCAGAGAACCTTTGAGGATTTCAAATGATAATTCACAACTTTTCAATCTGGAAATAACCGACGAGCTACAATCTTTGTCAAAACGCTTGGACCGGTAAAACGGATGCCCATTTTTACAAGCTATTTTAGACGAGCACTACACAGTATTCGCCCCCCTCCCCTTTCAATGTTGATATCAGTGAGATGAA
This sequence comes from Scolanthus callimorphus, assembly GCA_033964015.1. Lineage (NCBI taxonomy): Eukaryota > Metazoa > Cnidaria > Anthozoa > Actiniaria > Edwardsiidae > Scolanthus > Scolanthus callimorphus. Next base: position 9,197,514 of record CM066924.1, read on the forward strand.
TTGTCTCGGCATTTTGAAGCCCGCGATCTGAACGTTCAAAATAAATACCAAAATTGAGTGGGGGAGGGGAGGGGTAACACAATTTCAGAAAATTCCCTAAACCGACGAGAAAATACAAATTTCTCAAAAACGGTCCAAACCTTTTTGGCAAAGATTGTAGGCAAAATTATTTTCACTGATTGTTGTTAGTTTTGTGTCCGTGAATCATGTTCACACTCGAGAACTATAAAGTTTCAAAGTCTTCGCTTGTATCCGCTGTTAGTTGCCCCTTATGTTTCTGTTACATGTGAGCATAGTTAGTCCCCTCTAATAACTATGATGTGAGTCAGAAGATTGTTTATGTGATGGAATATAGATTTCTTGAAATCCATGTAAATCTGTTTGTCAACAATGAATCTCCACACGAAAACACGACTAGTCTGCCGAGCGAAGTTCTCTGAAACTTCCCGAAATGTTTCCTTGTAGTACACCCATCATTTCAGTTTCCACTCAATCCAGATGGTAGTTAAGGTTACTGAGAACCTTCGCAGCACGTCCTCGAAAAACAATAATACACGTCCTTAGTTTAACCAAAACATGTCAACCTATGTATCGTTGGAAAGCTTATAGAATGGACTAGCGGGCTATGTCAAAAAAGAAATCTCTTTTTGATATCTGTATTTTTTTAAAGCATTGATTGAATATTTTGGTGTGCCATTTTCACGAGCTAACGCTGTCGAACTACTGGACCTTGACTCCCAAGTAACATATATAATATATTATTTTAATCCTTAAAGGTGTTTCTCAAAACCGTGTCTGCGTTTTTTAAAATTTTGTCTAGTTCAAAAGTTATGAATTTTTAAAATTTTTAGAGCGTGAAAATTCAATAAAATTTGACCTTCAAAATTTAAAAGTTTGATAACTTTTGAACAAAGCAAAATTTTAAAAATCGCAGACACGGTTTTTGAGAAAACACCTTTAAGGATTAAAACATTGTGTTACTTGGGAGTCAAGGTCCAGCTGTTCGACAGGGTTATCTCTTGAAAATGTCACGGACGATTTTTTTATAAAACCTTTAAAAAAATTATATTATGAAAAAATTATTTCTTTTTGCCATAGCCCGCTAGTCCATTCCATAAGCTTTCCAACGATATATAGGTTGATATGTTTCGTTAAAGTAAGGACGTGTATGATTGTTTTTCGAGCACGTGCGCGAAGGTTCTCAGTAACCTTAAGTTTATAGAGGTTTTACAGTTCGGTACATCCCCAGATTTAGCTTCCTCAACAACGACGAATGTTTTCGCTGTTTAAGGGTTTTCCTTCGCCTGAATGAACTCTGACAGAGCCACGCGCGCCCGTTTTGTAGAATGGCGGGAATGCGTATTGCCCACGGGCAATACGGTAAAATTCTGCCCACTGATTAGCCAATCAGAGCGCACGTACTATCGTTGCCATATAATAATGAATAATGAAGAACGGGTCTTACGAACAAATGAATAATGAACAATTGCGTCGAAAAGTCGAGGAATAAGGAATAAGAAGTTCCTACAAATGAAGAATGGTTGTGTTGTGTTCATGAATAATGAATAACGCCTCAATAATGAAAAGGAATAATGAATAATTGAAGAAAAATGTCAAAGAATAAGGAATAATCAAGGTTCACGTATTCAGCTTCCACCCCGATACAGCCCACCATAACTAGCATAGTCGTTTTTTCCCTCTGTCCTATACAGGAACTGAAATCGCCAAAACAGAGAAGCGGGTCACCTCTCAAACGCAACATGGTGTGCAGTTATGGCAGTTCCTGCGTGGACGTCCTTTGCGTGTTTTTTATTCGAGAGGCCGGATCCGCTTTCTTCTTTATGTCCCCTTGTTTACACCACGCCAAAATAATGTACATACCAGACGTTTGATTAAATGAAATCAGCATACACTGCCTGTTTAGCACTAAATCAGCCTTGGAACTTAAATAATTGTTTTCTGCTTGAATATTAATGTCTTTCTTTCAAAATAAGTCCTTGTTGGATGGGAAAAAATATATTCTTTATGTTAATTTACATTGTTATGCACTTCCGACATAAAAGGACGAGAAAAATATGGTTCAGTTTTCATCCCCTTTCATTGCTAAGTTGTCATTTGAAGCTCGCTGGAATGCAGTGTCGTGTTATTTGTTTGTACGAAACTGACATCTGATCAAGATCAAATTCGGTCGAAGCCAGGCAAACGATAAAGTTTGTATTTGGTCTCTTATTCCTAGGGCGTGGGGGGGGGGGGGGGGGGGGGGGGGGGGGGGTACTCGGATACAAAATGACGGGGGGGTCCGACGTATTTTTTTGGGTATGAAATTTGTAGTAAAAGTATTTTATTATGTTGAAAATTGAAGGTATTTTTTTGAGTCTTGAAAAATCCGCGGGTATTTTTTTGGGCTGAAACTTCTGACAGGCTTGTTGATCATCAAGATACTGCCATAAGCTGAAAAATATAATGGGACAGGCATCATGTGCTGGTATTAAATAGCCTTTTTAGGCTAACAAAGTTGGGTGTTTTTTTGGTTATCAAATTTTGGGAGCAGGTATTTTTTGGGGTATAACATTTATGACTCAGGTATTTTTTGGGTATGAAATCCGAGTCCCCCCCCCTCACCCCGGGCTCTTACTCCTTGTTGCAATAACGTCTGAAGGTACAAATTCTTATACGAATAATTTATGAACGGGGGACTCTCAAATGATGTATTAGAAATGATTTAGACGCAAAGGCGAACTTTCGTCGTGTGTTTTCTATACGGAATAATCCTTCAATATAAAATAGTTGTACAAAAAGAGTTGTGTTAATCGTAAATGCTTCAGATATTCTACAAAGGGTATTAGATAAAATGTTACATACAGATTTGCTTTGTGTTTTGTTTTTTTCCTGCGATATTCAGATACAAACTTAACTGTGCTTCGCGGCTGAACACTGCTAAAAATAGTGCGTGCCCAATTCCCTTAAACATTTTGGGAAAGCGGAGGAGTTTTTATTTCAAATTTTCAACAGTTGGTTAAGCATAGTAACTGAAGCTTTCCTGTAAATCTCAGCTCTGTACTCTATTCTGAAAAAGGTGTTGTACCAAAATCAGAATTTCGTCAAGTCGACGCTGTTCTTGTCGCTAAATCTAACTGCTGTGAATGCTTGTTCGTAATTTTAATTTCTGGTGCGATAGCTCAACCCTTATACTTGCTCGCTATGCATTTTGTTCTCCTTCAGAATACAAGCGATTAGCGCAGGAGTTTCATGTTCGTGTTTCAGTGTTTTGGGGATCAAAGCGTCATCGGTTGCAAAGCTAAAAATGCCAAATGGCACTGACAATGGTTATGCAAATTTACACCCAAACCGTAGACTGATTGCTATTTATCCTAAAAACCAGTGTCCATGATTCTGTTTTGGTATACCTATTTCCTCCCATGACGCATCGCGGGCTACATCAGACACAGTTATGACGGTGCAACCTTTTCTGAAATATGCGTATATAATAGAACTCCATGCTATTCAACTACGAAAAAATTGCTGAGAAAATTCAGAACAACTCAAAAATCGGACGAGGTTGTTTAATAATAGTAAATACATTTTTATGTTCATCTCTCCTCGAGCATTTAGATATAAGTTGCAAACTGTCCTTTTTGAGCGCACGCAATCCAATTTAGGATAAATTGAACAGTGACAAAATTAGAAAAACAAATGCGCGCGGACAATATTTGGTTTTGAGGTGGCTAAACATCAAACTCAAACGAGCCCTGGACTATTGACTATTACCCCATTCACACCAAAACCATGTTTAGCTAAACAAGGTTTTTCTTCGCCTCACACCATGCCAAATTTCTTACTGCGATAAACTCTAACTAGCTAAATGATCACTTAGTAACATGTACAGTACAAGCTATTCAGTTCTGTCCTTGTAAATGTCTTCCCTTGGGAGATAAGGATTTTAAACCAGTTTAATTAAACCACCTTTAGACTGGTTTAAGCGCCGGTTTGAATGGGGTATATGTTCCGAATGGCCAGGGCTTTTATTGCACAACAGCAAATGAGACCGCGCGTTCTATCCTCTCCTTAACGGGTATCGTGTGTTGATAGTTCATATAATACCTTAAGGAAAGACTTCGGTAAAAAGCGAATTTCTCCAGGCGACAGAGGAGCGTCATTCGACTTCACAATATCTGGGAACAAGAGAACATTTTTGCTCAGGGTTGCTAGGCAACGACGTTGCATGTTTACCAGTGGAGGTGCAGAAGAGGTCATCTTGAGCAGCAGCCGAACCGATTGGCACACATGAAGAGGTCGCGCCACTTGGTACACATGAAGAGGTCGCGCCACTTGGTTCATATGAAGAGGTCGCGCCACTTGGTACACATGAAACGGTCGCGCCACTTGGTACACATGAAGAGATCGCGCCACTTGGTTCATATGAAGAGGTCGCGCCACTTGGTACTCATGAAGAGGTCGCGCCACTTGGTACTCATGAAGAGGTCGCGCTGCTTGGTACACACGAAGAGGTCGCGCTGCTTGGTACACATGAAGACGTCGCGACACTTGGTACACACGATGAGGTCGCGCTGCTTGGTACACATGAAGACGTCGCGACACTTGGTACACATGAAGAGGTCGCGACACTTGTTACACATGAAGAGGTCGCGACACTTGTTACACATGAAGAGGTCGCACCGCTTGGTCCTGGTGTATTCGTATCTTTAGATGTCACGCCATTACGAGGTCGCGCCACTTGGTACTGGAGTGGTCAAACCACTTGGTACACATGAAGAGGTCGCACCGCTTGGTGCACATGGAGAGGTTGAACCTGTTGGTCCTGGTGCATTCGTATCTTCAGATGTCACGGAAGGGATACGCCATGACAAGGACCTTAACGAGCCTCCTGTGGAAATAATACGGGCTCACGTTAGAGGCGCTACTATACATCTACGGGACCAACTGCAACTAAACATTTACTCTACCCTTTTTCTTTCTGTTTTCCTTTTCGGTTCTCTTTCTTTTTCTTTGTTTACCCGTCTTTGTTGATGTCCTTATTGATGACGCAGAAGATGACGTTTTCTGTGTAAAGGTTAGAATTAGCATATTAGCGGGGGAGGGCTACAATACTTTTGTTGAGTAAGCCACTTAACAGGTGTTCTCTGATTTTCCGTTTTCCGCGATGTGATCTCTGGTTTCGTTTCGTGCTCGCTACAGCAAAGTTTCAAATTGACTAATTGCATTTTTAAACCGCACCGGGGAGGTCGAGGACCTACGAGAAGTTCTCCATGGGAGGGTGTGTTGGACTCTGGAATCGAACCTGCACGGGAGGGGGTGTGCTGGCGCTTGGAAATTTCAAGGGCGAGGGGTAAAAAAGGTGACTTTCCAGGGACATCCCACCGGTGCGGTTTATTAAAAATGCAATCAGCCATTGTAGCATGACAGCGAAAAGACATGTTTAGCTGAGAAATGTTAACTGAAAAAGACTAGGTATTTGCATAGTTTTGTGTAATATTTCCCTGCGAGCAGAGACTAATTTTCTCCCTGCATTTACTTTTACCTTGTGTTTTTCAACTTCGCAAACGCCTTGCTTCTGCATACAAATGTCACTTCTCTTTCGCGGGCGTGCAAGAATATGGCGTGAGCTTGGAGAAAATTTGTTCATCACGATTTACGCAAAATAACAGTTTTCTAGTCTTTAGTAAGATCATATATCAACTCGAATTAAAGAGTAGCACGATTCTGTGATTCTCTTGTAAAGTCTGCCTTGGATAATTTGCTGGCATTCGTTTTATTTTCGATCAAAATTGGACCAAATGTGGAACAATTGTGTGTTTGTCATCGAGAAATTTCCTCAATAGACCTCCTCGGCTTGGGCGTAATGTTTTGCCCATTTCAGATCACGTGACATCCATGAGTATTCTCTCTTTGTTTGGAATGCTTCCATATTCATATATCCTTCGGCGCGTAGCAGAAAAAGAAAGAGAGAAGACTCAGGGGAATGCCACGTGATCTGAATGAGAAAACATTACGCCCAAGCCGAGGAGGTCCATTGCATTAAGAAGGCTCATGATTAGACCAGCGTATGTCCTAGGCCTAAGTAATGTCAACGGTTTGTTAAACCGGGAGCCTTCGTTTTCTTTTTTTTTCAAATTGATCCAATGTTTTTCGGGTACACCGCAAAGGCTCTCGGTTGACGATGGGCCTTTAAAATATACCTTCTATCAGGGGCGTACAGGGTTTTTTTCGTGAGCCGTGGTCGACCCTTTTTCGTATTCGTGATCCGTGAAAATGGCCAATCTTATTTCGTGATTCGTGCCCAAGAATCGTGGCGTGACCCGTGAAAGTCGTTTTCAAATGCTCGTGAGTCGTGATTTTGAGCTGATAAAATCGTGATGTGATTTTTTTTTGTCCCGGCTGAGATTACGCATACAGCGAATTTTCTGTGGAAAAAATGATCACATTGTTTGTCGCCTGGGGATGGGGGGGGGGACTTAAGATTTTTTGGGGGATAAATTCATTGTTGGGTGAGCGAAAGGGGGATCTCTCGAAACCTGATGCCCTGAAAGGGGGGACCACAAGAATTTTCTTAGGAGTTATTGCGCATAAGGAAGACATCAGGAACAAACTTGTCCCTAAAAACATTTAATACTGTTTTTGAGAACGCGCGCAACGAGGCCAATAACTCACCCAATGCGCCCCCAATTAAAGGTTTGACGGGCAATCACTATGTTCGAAAGAACTGACACCTTGGGTCAGCATGAGTTCGACGTTACAAGCATACAAATTCATCATTCGGACCGCGCTTTACGCACCTGAAGAAGAATAACTTCGTCATATGCGGCGCGCATGAAGAATTTACAGGCTTTGTTTACTATACACAAAAAATGAAATGTTCATCAACCTTTTCTCTGAGCCTTGATGAAATGCGTTTATTAAAATCAGGACGCGCTTCGCGCGCAACAAAAGAAGAATGCGATCCTCTCTGTAAAACGTCTTCCACTACAAGTTGTTTCATTTGGACAGAGTGTATTGCCCCAAATCCTCAGACCCCCCCAGGCTATAATTAATGACCGGTCCCTTTTGGCATGGCAAGCAACAACAGTGAGCAGAGCGTGATCTACCAGCATCCATTTTCGTGATCCGTGAAAGCTTACTTTCGACAGCCGTGATTCGTGATTTTTCTATTTTTGCACTCGTGATCCGTGCGGCATACCCCCCCCCCCCCCCCTGTACGCCCTTGTTCTATGCACGACACTTTCTCTATACTGCTCTTACTTTTTATCGTCGTTTCTCAAAGGTATCACTTCCAACAACTATTTAACAATTACACTACGAGTTCGAGTTTTCTATGAGTAAATGGATAGTTCACTATTTGACTCAGAAAACGAGAACGAGTAGTCTAATTGTTTTAGTAGAAACCCACCAGCATACTACCTAAAACGTATTTATATTTTCATGGTTTAAAACGTTTTGCGCTAGCGGTTTTCGCTACTCACTATCTATTACGTATTAGTATCACCCAACAAGTGGACTATTGCCAGTGCTGCATTCTGATTGGCTACGCTACTAGGGGACTACTACCAATAGACCTCTAGTAGCGAAAGCCAATGGCGGCCGCTTCTCGTTTTGTCGAGGTTTCTGGTGATTTTTTAGATAATTTTTCCCTTTTTGTGTCCACTAGTTGGGTGATACTAGAACAATAATAATAATAATAATAATAATAATAATAATAATAATAATAATAATAATAATAATAATAATAATAATAACAACAACAATAAAATAATAATAATAATATATAATAATAAGAGAATTATATGGCGCCTTTTCTCATACGGATCCAGAGCGCTTTACAATATTAAAAGTTAAAAAGTTACATACTTTAAATAAATAATACTATGAATAATAACAGAACAAATTACATTTTAATGCTAAAAGAATTAAAAAACTAAAAGTTAAAAAATACGCTATATACTGCATTATATTATTCTAAGCTCATTATATAATTTTTATTCTGTTTATATTTAAAAATATACAATGAATGATGATAAAAAGTTACAAATGGAATGCGCGCTTAAAAAGAAATGCACCTCGAGAAATGCACCTCGAGCCCGAAATGCACCTCGAGCCCGAAAGGGGCCACGGGTCAATAGTAGCCCATTCGGCCTGCGGCCTCATGGGCTACTGGCCCGTAGCCCTTTCGGGCTCGAGGTCTAATTGTTAAATAGATAGCGAGTATGCGAGTGGGTTTCTACAAAACTAGTATAGGGGTGCATGACCATGACAGACAGACAAATATTTTACTGGCACCTTGTAAAACCTAGTTACATCGATGTAAGCGCAATAAATCTACATTAAATATATATATGAAAGGATTATTTAAACACGTTTTGGTTTGGTTGAATTTAGCAGCGATATTTGCTTTTGACGGAGCAGGGTTGATTTACAGATAAAAATAAATTATTTTGTGATCTCCAGTCCTGTTTAGAGGGGAAGCTAAGTGCTTTGCAAATATCATGATTTTATTAATGATTCTCAGGGCGTAGCTAGGGGGGGGGGGGGGGGGGGGGTCCTGGGTACCAGTGACCGCCCTTTTAGAATAAAAATACAGCAAACATTAAGAAAAATCGGTAAGCTGGAAAAGGGCACCATACATTTGTACAGATGTGACCCCCCCTTTCTCAATTCCTGGCTACACCCCTGGCTATGGGAATTATGTAAACGTTTTTATTGTTGGGGCACAGTCGAATTTCTTTTAACGGTTTTTCCAAAAATAGTAACCCTCCTCCACCTTAACGTAATTAACAATTATTCCATGGGAATGGTTCGGCCTCATGGGCTATTGACTCAGAGGCCATGAGAGCGAGAGAAATACTTGTTTTAGTCAAATCACACTAGTAGGTCCATTTGTATAGCCAAAAACGGTTTCTGGTCTGGTCATTACCATTCTCTGGCTCCCAAATCCGACACTTTTCGCTACTAGTAGGTTATAACTTATAGCCTACTACCAGCTCAACCACTTAAAATGCAGCATTGACAATAGACCACTAGTGTGATTTGACTACGATTCCCCTTTTATACTCACCAAAAACTCTGGATCTGAATCCTGTAGATATAAGAGAGAATTATTGAAGTTAATTAAAAAAACTGCTACTTTCCGTCAGCACTCTTGCTGCTATTGTCAAACCAGAATAAATAGTGTTCATCATCATCATCATTTATTTCTATATTTATAGTATTATTATAATTCATAGTATTATAGTATCTTAGAGAGAGAGAAGCCTTTATTTAAAAAATTAAAAATTTAAACACCCAGGGTTGTCCATTCAGGTAGCCACAAGGGCCACCCTGCTATCAATAGGAGCCCTGGGTATAAACTAAAATATACACTGACATACATAAACATTTACATAATATGATATAAAAAGTTTAGTTTATTGTTATCGTGTGTTTTGGTTCTGTGTTATTCTGTAATTTGGTATTCGAAGTAATTGTATTTAGCGTCCACACACTGCCTGCCTGATTAGCTTCGCTAGCAGGTAGTGTGCGTTTTAACTTATGAATTTAAAATAATATTAATATATAGATTTAGGCACTGCCTAAAAGCGGAGCTTCCAACTATTATAAGGAATAAAAGATGGTAGTAGTTAATTGTAGTATCAAAAATACATTTATTATATTTAGACTAATATTATTGCCTTTGTGCCTTTTACAAAACACAAAAAGCACGAGGACAACTCAACTAATAAAAATGTAGACACCCGTAGTTCACATGAGGTGAGATATCAACCTCGTCCCCAGGGTCTTGTGGGTAATTTTCAAGATGGCGGTTGGTCGAGTAGAAGACCCTGGGGGAGGCTGAGTCACATGACCACTGTTTGAAAACATGGGAAAGAGGTTGTCCTTTGTTGTGAAATGGTCATGTGACTCAGCCTCCCCAAGGGTTTTCTCCCGAGTCAACCACCATTTTGAAAAACGATAGAGAAGACCCTGAGACAACTTTGGGTAGGGACAAAACTGGAACCTGTTTCACATGAGAAAAAAATGCAAGATATCTTGGTGTTGTGGCTAACACATGCGGCACACACTATCAAGAAAGTTGGCCCAACCCTGACCTGTCAAGGAATAGGACAGGGAAATTCTTGTTAGGGCTGTTGTTAGGCCTAACAGCCCAAACAGCATTGAGAAAACATTCCTTACTTCCACCTCTTAAAATACCTGGGGCACAAATTATGATAAACACCTACTAACAACCTTAACACCAGGGCGTAGCCAGCACTTATGAGAGGGGGGGTTCCAAAATTCAAAAAATAAAAAACTCCATAGATCGGACGTGTTTTTGCGTTCTTGCCACAGGAAACCCAGCCAAAAATATTGATCTCGGGGAAAAACTAGCATTTGAAGAAATTGCTACATTTTATTGGAGCTTTTATTTGTTGTCTATTAAATATTTACAATTTTAGTAGTAAGTCGGTCCAGAACAGAGGCGAGGGGGGTTCCGCTGCGGGAGAGGGGGGTTCCGGAACCCCACCTGGCCACGCCCCTGAACACCACTTACAGACCTAACAGCCCTAACAGTCTTAACAGCTCTAACAGTCCTATCAGCTCTAACAGTCTAAACAGCCCTAACAGAGGGCTGTTAGGTGTTGATCATAATATGTGCCCTGTCTTTAGGAATGCTTCCTCTCTGCTGTTTAGGACTGTTAGGTTTGTTAGGGCTGTTAGGTTTGTTGGCTGTTGGGTTGTCAGTCCAGCCAGGGCTGTTAGGGCTGCAAGGGCTGTTAGGGCTGTTAGGGCTGTAAGGGCTGTAGGTGTTGATCATAATATGTGCCCCGCCTTTAGACGTGAGAGTAAGGAATGCTTCCTCCCAGCTGTTTGTCCCTAACAGCAGCCCTGTGCTGTTTGGGCTGTTATGCCTTACAGCAGCCCCTAACAAGAATTGCCCTGTCCTATTTCTTGACTCATATGACCCCTGAGATAGACAGTTTTATGCTGTCCCTACACAAATACCATATCTCTCAGCCCAGAGTTGTCTCGGTCACAAGTGAATTGTTTGATTTCAACACAGAGGGATTGTATAGAGGCAAGTCTGGGGACCAAAATATCCCCTTATTCCCATATCTTGCCTCATTTGGTGCCTCAGCACAATGTTCTTAAAAAAGATCTGCAGCGGTTTGGAATAATTGCAGACTCTAGAAATGTTCTTTTTGCTTTTCATACCCGGAAACGGTTGACCATTTTTTTGTAGACTGTCCGGAATCAAAAACCTTATATATTTTCAACTAAGACATTGGTTGGAGCAGTTCGATATTTTTCTTCCAGAATCGAACGTAGCTAATAATTCTTCTTGGAGTCAATACTGATGGCGCAGAAAATTTTATTATTCTTATTTATAAATTAGTATTATATAAACATAAAAATAATTTCAAAACTCCTCCTTAGCTATTCTGCAGAATTTCTTAAAACATTAAGAAAAAGTAGAGGTTACTATTGCTAAGACCAAGAATAAGCTGGCAGCGCACTATAAGAAATGGGAAAGCATTCTAAAGGCTCTAGGTTAAATCCATGTGGTATGGGGTGTTCATGCAAAAGGGGTATGTCTGTGTTTTGTCCTTAATGTTGGTGTATATTGTTTGTATAGACTTAAAAGATTGCATGTGAAGACTAGCTTTGAAATAAATCCATGTAACCAAAAAAAAAAACTGTATATAGGGGAATAAGAAAACAACAACAATAACAAAAATGTATTATATGCACTAAGGAATAAGAAACTGTAAAAAGGGAGACAGGATGTAAAAATACCAGTGATCACATGTCTTTGAATAAAAAAGTAATAAAAAAAGGACAATATTATTCCTCAGTGGAAAAAACTGCATTATCTGACAGAATAGTAAGTAGTATATATTTACAAGACAATATTATTGAATACACCAGAGAAATTAATATGAGACATTTTACCAGGATTCCGGGCAATTTTGGCAAAGTGGCCAAAAATCCAGTTACTGAAACACTTAGAATCACTTCCTTGATTTTGGTCTATTTTGGAAACTAAATGTATGCCATGAACAACAAAATGAAAAACAGAGAAATGTAATGTCAAAGTTCTCCACCCTGGAGTACTACACAATGAAACTCTATGTTGACCCAATTCTATAAAAACCCTCAGCTGTATATTGAAACAGGTTGCTACTAGATTTCATAATGGAAATAACACAAGTTACTATACTTGCGTGCAGGCCCTTCAAAAGATATTGGACCAGACACTACTCCTGGCCATACGGGTGTTAAGCAGAAGGCCGCAGAGTCCAAAGTGTTCCAATACATAACAGCCCATATTATGGGTGGAGCAATTTTGTAGAAGGGTCTGAAATTCATGAAGTTTCAGGTTTACAAGATGTCCAGAAAAGGAAAAAAAAGTTACTTGAATTTCACCTAATTGCACTTAAAATACTTAAAAAATATGGGGGTTGGGGGGGGGGGGGGGGGGTGGGAGAGGAAATAGAAATAAGACAGAAAACACAAAATAATTTCTGTTTGAGGGGGCATTCTCCCCCTGAGAAAAGTTTGAAAAAACTTGAATCAAGATACTTCTATTGGGTTTTAGGAAGAGGTGAAAACAATGAAACTACAGCAGAAACATATAACAGAGGCTCTTTTTATTCTGATCCAACAGAAATGGAAAACGTTCTGTGCACTCTACTGACTTTCCTTTGAGCAAGGAAAATATTATTGATGCATAACATTTAACTTATATTTGGCTGGGGACAAACCGGTTATGCACTAGTTAATTGAAGCCCCCACCCCTAGAGACCCAGGGAGGGGTTGGGGATTTGAGTTTACCCCTGAACAAAAGCCGTTTAAGTCCCCACTCCATCGGGAGGAAATTCCTGTGAAATGCCCCTACCCTGGGGCCTCAAAAATCACCTTTTACTTGCAAGCATCAAAGAAAGAACACACCTTTCTATGATCGTCAAAGGGGAGTGGGCCTCAGCTAGTGTGGTGTCCTATATGAAACAAGGGATGCAAGTACAGAAAAATGCATTAAAATCGAATGATTCCAATGAATTGCATCGTAGAACATGTAGATTTTCATGGCCCAAAATCAAAGTGAAAGATTGACCGAAATAATTTATTTGAAAGCAAATAAACATTCCCCGGGGAGTGGGGACAGGTTCCAGAATCAAAACCAGTCAAATCCACCCCCCCTCGGAACAGACTCTTGTTTTAAAATGCTTTAAACCCCACGATAACCCCACCCTTCCCAGGGTCCCTAGGGGTGGGGGTTTCAATTGACTAGTTAGTGCATTACTCACGAAGAATCCATAACAAATTGAAACACAGGTCGAAAGTTTTAAAGAAATATCTTATAATAGATAGCTATCAATAGATAGATAAAGTAATCAATTCTATAAATCAATGAATGGCCAAAACACAGTTGAAAGTCTATAATCATCTTTCTAAATCGTACGACCGAGGAATCAAATTCCCTGAAGAGATCGTCTAGTCAGAGAAAATATTTCTCAAAAAAAATAAAAAAACATTCTTACCAAGAGCTTGCAGTTTAATCCACTTCATACTGAATGTTTGTCCAACTCCAGCGAACAGTGAGTTTCCAATCCACACCGCACCATTATATCCATGACTTTCAAAGCTATTCCATGTCTTTAGGGAGCTGAAGAACCACAAAACACGGCAAAACACGAAAACTCCCGCGCTCGATTTGGGCACCACTGTTGTTGTACTGTAACTCGTGACAAACCTTTTCTGAATCCAGCTATAGTCCTGACATTTAGTCCATCAGCTGTCGAGGAGAGCCGAAAATAGGGGAACAAACGAAACCGTTCCATGTTTATTATATCCATTTTGAAATCACTGTCAATCCCTGCAATCTGATTGGCTTATAACAGTGCGATTTATTCCCAAATCGCATCCTTTTGAGTCCAAAACCATCTTCCTGCAATTTTTGGGGAAATTCCCCCCTTTCTTCTTCTGCTTGAAAAGAAAAACAAGAAACAAAGACAAAACTATGGATAAAACTTTAAATATTTACAGTACCTTTTTATCTGTCGTTTTTCCAGAGTATGATATCAGTTTCACGACAATATGGAGGATTTTCAAGCGAATAATCCAGCACGTCTGGTGCAAAATTCCGGTCCCGAGTCCAGGAATCCGAGTCCACCGAAAACAAACAACATCAAATTACACAAAATCAAAAGATAATGATTTTACATGCTTTCCGGTAGACAATGTGGTAGAAGAGCTGAAGTCTAAAGTGATCAATAAAAACACTTCCCGGTTAACACAAAGCTGGATGAAAGTGTTTCGCAAATTCACAGCTGATAGTGAAACGATGCCGCCATCTTAAAATCTATCAAACTCCACTCTCTTCAAACATGAAAACACTACCATCCACAGCCAGATGCAGCTAGTGATGAAATTTAGCAATACAGCTCATGGCTTCCAAGCATAATTTGCAGCCAAGTTTTGATTTTATGCCATCGCAAGTCATTCGCCCAGCAAAGTCACAGTTCCATCGCAAAACTTCAATATTTCTACGTCTCCAACTCCACTCCATCTCCAAGGCCGCAATAAAAGCGACGAGCATTCCTTCCTTTTGTCAGACAATGAAAATTACTTTGTTGAATTGTGTATGGTGTAATTTTAAACATAAGTGATCTCAACTCTGAATGAACTTTGCAGGTTATGAGTTTTCGAAATCGTTTGTGTTTGTCACATGACAATTTCTGCATATAAGTACTTAATGAGTTCGTTTTGCATACAATGTTTTTGTGAGGCATTTCGGTTTCAAGAAAATAAATTGATAGAATCCTTTGGGCCTAGAATGTGATTTCAAAATGGATATAATAAAGTGGTAATTGAACTTCGTGTCGTGCAATTTTGGTTTGAAATCATACTTGTGATTTCAAATCAAACTCGCGCTACGCGCGCTCGTTTGATTTTGAAATCACGCGTATGATTTCAGACCAAATTGCACTCCACTCAGTTCAATAACCATTATTAATCCTCGACTATCGAGTAGTCTCAAAAAGATATGATGGAAAAAAACAGGATGCCTCTCTTTGGTGGTTACTTTCTGCTCTGATCTCATGCTTTGCCCCGCTTCTTCACCCTTTTTCCCGGGCGCAATTTCCGTCTAGGTACGTCTCTCTGAGAGTCTCTGGTGCTTCCATTTCTTTTTGCTTTCTGCTCTTCTACTAGAGATAATTTAACCAAATTATCATTCCTCGATCCCTTCCTCATCCCTCGACCCAATGTTTGTATTCTATGGCTTCCTCTTCGCGTATTTTTATTATTTGAGGCGTAATGCGTGATAGCACGGTTCTGCAGTTAGCTGTCATTTCTCGGCCTTGAAACTCCGACTGGAAGAATTTCAGGAGCAAGCCGGCAAAGAAAATACTCCAACTTGATTATTATTCCCAACTCTACCAAATGTTTGGATTCCATGGCCTTCTTTTCGGGCATTTCTCCTTTGAGTAATTATTGTAGGTCGTTTTTTCAGCCGCTAGCAGCCCTGTAGTCTTTTTTGGATGTTGCCAAAACATGCTGGTATTTGTGCCTGCGATTTTACCTTTCACGTGAGCATCAGCATCCCCCTGACAACGCGCCCCTCCCCCGTTAGTTGAGCACTCCCTAATCCCTCCTGACAACGCGCCCCTCCCCCAGTTAGTTGAGCATGCTTGACGTCACAATAGGCTATTGTGACGTCAGGCTTCACGAACTCGTACACATCCGGGGCTTGCTGAGACGTCCAAAAATCGGATCGACCCTAGCAATTTCCAGGTTACTCAATAAATTCACACAGGGTACCCAATACATTATTTTCAGTTTTTGACGCTGTTTTCTTAGGTATGGTGCTCCGCTTTGCGGCGGCCTTCGGCCGCCGCAAGGAGCTCCGCTAAAATTGATTGACTGATTCATTGATATAAAGTAAATAAACGAACTGGCTCACACAAATGTTGAAGGATCCAAATTTGCATGAAAGATGCAGCCGAGTCAAATCAACAGACCGTGAGCTAGAGGAGCACGACGACCAACAGAAAACTTTGGAATTGTTTGGGCCTCTTAAAAAACTTCAATTAAGCATTCGTTCGGATTGGCCTTTGCAATGTCGTGAACTTCAATCCAACAAAAATTCATATACGAAGTCTATTAAAATAATGATAAAACTGGCACAAAATGCGACGACTAGAACCCGAGAAGTAAAACATATTTTAAAATCATGAATTATTCATAAGGTATGTGACCAATGGGTGAACCTATATATTGGTCACGTGCCGTGTTTATAACTACGATAAAGACACTCATGTTTAATCAATGAGTGTCTATATCGTAGTTATAGACACGGTACCCCGGATGAAGTGCCTATTTCGACACTCCAAAGCGCATATGGGTGTACAAAGGTGGACCTTTGCCAACCCAGGGTCGGAACTAGTGCTAGGTATGCATTTCCGACCCTACGCATTGGGTAAATTTTTTTAGGATTTCGTGAACACTGGTCACCAAAACCACAACCCTAATCCATGTGGCATGCTTATTCTGTATCTGCGCATGTTTGGTTCTGTATCTGCGCATCCTTGGCGTCTACGTCACACTAGCCATACTTTTATTTTGTTTGAGAAAATTGTTTGAATGAATTCTTTACAGTTTCCTAGTCGTTTGATAAAAGAATGCGTCAAAATCAGTCGAAGTAGATGACTAGTTCCTTAGCTGACTTCATGACGGCGTACACTATGTATAGCGCCTAGTCCCTTCTTACTGGCGTAAAATTAATTTCGTATTGACTAATTCAAGTTATAGCGGAGCCCCATAGCTACATGCAGGAGAAGAAGGAAAACAACAGAAAAGTGTTTATGCATCGGCCTGATTTTTCATGGACTTCCGGTTGTTCGTGTGTCCGTCGTCGCACAGGCAACCCATGACCAATTTGATAGCAGAGCTAAATAATATCGAGTGTAGGTTTTGGTCGAGGGTCGAGTGTCGAGGGTAAGACGTCGAGGGTCGAGGGTAAAATGTCGAGGGTCGAGGGTAAAATGTCGAGGGTCCAATTTTTTCTGCAAATAAATGAAATAATTTTCCCGTGATACATGTTGAAATATTTTTTAAAGAATGCAAATTTTGGTTTTCCTGACTGATACGTGGATTGACTCCGACACAGTTGTGCTGAGAATTTTCCCACCTTTTTCGACCTTCGTGGAGCGGGATAAAACAAAAGGTTTTCCGAAAACTCCAGGCGTAAATTTCGGGCAATCTTTATCAAAATCAGATTCCCTAAAACTGTGGCAGATTTGTTGTGCTTTTTCGCCAGGAGAGAAAAGTTTCCTCGACAGAGCGTACCGAGCGTGCGGCACGCGGATCTTGCTCAAACAGGAGAACACAAATGAGAACAACAATAAACATCTTTTGGTCCGAGATAATATCAAACCAAAGGAAGTCCACTCTACGTTCATCGAACTGGTGTTTTTCGAAGATTTTGAACACGGCGTTCTTCAACTGGCAATGAACTGGAGTGTTGGTAGTCCCATTGCGATATGCTGCCAGCGCAGAAAAAGCAATCGCCGACGTGATTTTATACCCAGCACTTACTAGTTTTGCTTCCAATGCTACTCATTATACTACAGCTAACTTTAGGAGACTCAGGGATAGGTAGCACAATAAAACGAAGCGAAATGAAGTTAGGTCGAATATCATTTGCGATCTTTCACGAAGCACTCTAGTGAAGTGAGCGCTAGAAATAGGCTGAATAGGTTGTGAAAATGCCGCGGAAATCTTGGTTTTCCCGAAGATTGAATAAAAGCAAAACATTAATATCTTTTCTTGCCCAAAATACTCAGACTCGGCAAGTTTGCTTCGAATTTTGCTGTTTAGCTTTAGAGATTTCCACGGTTAAACAGGAGATTTTGCTTCCCTTCCCTTCAGTCTAATTAGCGAAGCAAACGTTTGATTGACAAATGTCTGCGATAAGAAACTTGTAGCGGCAAGTCTGAAGAAGCATCTGCAAGAACGCTTATCACCAACATGCGGGCATGTGAGCGAATAAAGCGGGGAAAACCGCGAATTTGCATTTAAAAAAGAAATAGACCCCGAGAAAAAGAAGAAAAAAAATGGACCCTCGACCCTCCACATTTTACCCTCGACGTCTTACCCTCGACACTCGACCCTCGACCAAAACCTACACTCAATAATATCTAGGATATCTTGGGAAGGGATGTACCTCAGACAACCAAACTTGGGTGAAGTTGTGTAAGTGGCAAGGGGGGTCCAACAGCGTGGTCACGTGGTATGACGTCATCGATGACGTCACCAAAATAAAAAGGGATATATCTTAGGTAGGGATGACCTCAGACAACCAAACTTGGGTGAAGTTGTCTAAGTGGCAAGGGGGGTGCAACAGCATGGTCCGTCATATGACGTCATCGATGACGTCACCAAACGAGAAAAGTATTATATCTTGGGAAGGGATGAACCTCGGACAACCAAACTTGGGCGAAGTTGTCTAAGTGGCAATGGGGGTAAAACGGCGTTAGTCACGTGTATGCCGTCATCGATGACGTCATCAAAGGAGAAAAGGTATATATCTTGGGAAGGGATGAACCTCAGACAACAAAACTTGGGTGAAGATGTCTAAGTGGCTAGCGGGGTTGTAAAGGCGTGATCACGTGGTGTGACGTCATATATATCTTGGAAGGGGTTGAACCCACGGCAACCAAACTTGGAGTGAAGTTGTCTTAGTGGCAAATGGGGGGGGGGGGGTGCAACGGTGTGATCACGTGGTATGGCGTCATCAAGCCAGAAGAGGTATATGGATAGATATCTTGGAAAGGGATGAACCTCAGAGAACCAAACTTGGGTGAAATTATCTAAGGAGTAGTAAGGGGTGCAAGTGCTTCGTCACGTGGTATGACGGTGACAGGCTATGTACAATGGCAACCTAAAAATATGTAACCGGGAGCTCCGCTTTTAGCCAGTGGCTAAATCTATATATTAAATTTTCGCATCTTCTAATATAAATTTCAGAAGTGATTTATAAAATTCGCATGTCGTTTTTTATCGGTTGATATAATTATATGACCCAAAAAAAACACTCCACCTCGTTTTATAAATACCACTTACAGTACGAGCTGCAGTTCGGGCTCCCTGTGCTGAGATCACGTGTCAGACGCCCGGTGAAGGAAAGCTCATTATAGTCGAACTGTGGGGTGAAAAAACGCTATTTTCCTTTCAACCTCTGGCAAAACAAATGAAGTAGTGCTAAAGATCATGATAGTTTTTTTAGAATTTCGGAATTAGGACTGTGATGTAGTGAGTTTTATGTGGTGCTGCATCCTGGGAGACAATTCTAATAATAAAGATAGGGCAAAAGAGTATTTAAAAAATTTAGGCAGGCAGGAGGAGAATCCGAAAAACATGGAAAAGGAACAAGCCTCATTTTTGGTAAGAAAAAATGGGATATCCTGGAAGATCATTTCTATCCTGGGAGATAAATTCTATATCGTCCTGGGAAAAATTCTCAAAGATGTCACAAAAAAATGAGTGGTGATGAAAATTGGGCGTCCTGGGGAAATTCTGAAGCGATTCCCAAAATACTATTTCGGAAGAAATAAAATGGAATTGTCCTTGAAACTTTTTCAAAGAAGAGGACCTTAAAAGGTCTATGTATAGCCGTGAGGGTGTCTTCTTCTCGTCGCGTCGCAATTTATGCTATGATAATCAGCTATACATCATTTTAAAGCTACAATATTGGTCTATCTTATGAAGTTGTTTAGTTTATCGAAGTTTAAATTTTTCTTGTATTTTTAAGACCCCGAACTAAAAACTACCTTGTTTACTTGAGAAGCTACAGACCACTAGCGGTTTGTTGCACAATTTCACACTTTGTCGGATTTTAATCTCGGAGAAATGAACTGTAAAACCGTGTCAGCGATTTTCGATATTTTGCATATTTACGAAAATATTATTAAGTTGAACTAGTCACATCTTTTTCATGTAAAAAGTAGAAATTTCTAACGACATAGGAAATTTGAGGCCGATATCTTAAGTCGTGAGGGGTCAGGAGCTTCGCGAAGGTGAAAATTTGACCTAAAATTAAAGTGCTAGAAAAAGCATGTAAAGTTAATTAATTACAGAAAATGTGTGGCGGGCAATACAAAATAATGGACAATGGAAGGCTAGGAAACAGGTGACGCGTCATTTGAGGTTTTAGAAATATACTTTGGGACTGTATCAAATGAATTTCGGGAAAAAAGTAAGAATTGGGCATTGTGGGGAAATTCTGAAGCGAATTGCCAAAAAACGTTTTCGGGAGAGTGCAAGGGGGAAATTTATCTTACTTATATTATTCTCTTAAAACAAATGGAAAAAGAAAAAACTTACAACGGACATATAATTTGTTTTTCTGGTGTCATTTCCATTTAGCGCGCGCTTGGTTGCTGAAAATTGAATGAAATTATTCTCAGGTCAAAGCTTTCGAATTAGAATTATCCCTGCACATAACTGTAAGCAATCTGTAACAGAGCCATTTAGGTCTGGATGTCTATGGTGCTTTTGCTGCGCGAACTGAGTCGTTTTTTAGTTTCTGTGGGAGACTCCAACATGGCGGCTTTGTCGCTCGCTTAAGAAATCGCTTGAATTAGAACTTAGCTCAAGGTGAACCTTTTCCAACAAAAACATGCACAATGGTGAAAACTTCCTCCTTCCGTTCGGGTTTGTGAACTTCGTTTTTTCGGCTCCAACATCTCTGTTTTTAGTATAGATTTCGAAAGTTTCATACCGGGCTCAAAAGGCTGTCACACGATTGTTGTTTGTTTATTTTTAATGGCGCGCCAGGGCTTCCTGCAACGCGCCACAACCTTTGAATGGATATATTTGTAGTTCTGTGCCAAAAGTTTGACCTTGACCCCGCCCACATCACGTATTATATATAAGATGTATATTCCCTAGCAAAAAAAAAATGAATAAACTGAAAACTACAGATCCTCAACTATGTGTACCTTACCTCGTCATCAACGACATGCTTTATACAGCAAGCACCCATGACTACATTTGTGTGTGTTTGTAACATCCGTTATTGACTCCATAATATTAAAATGTAGCATATCAAAAAAATATCGTTCATAAAAGTGATCTCCCTGAAACTATCTTGGAAGTGATTATGTTCAAATTATGACGTCACAAACAGATTGGCGCGCGCCTGTGGTAACGCATTCTCGAACCCAGAGCTCCCCGGCTCGTCAACCTCACGGGGGAGGCTCTGGTGACAGCCACTGGCGCATGCGCGAGATTAATGCTATGCCGCTGAGAGAAAGGCCTTTCAGCGCATGCTCCACGCTCAACATCAGCCAATCAGCGACGGCCCTCAAATGGATGTCCCCAGAGCCTCCCCTGCGAGCAGACGAGCCGGGGAGCTCTGGGTACGAGAATGGTGGTAACGTCACTAGGACGTGAAACATACATGCGCGTGATAATCTTCCAGCACGGTGCACATTAGGAATCAGTCGCAGGTAAAGCCCGGTGCACACTAGCGACATAACGACATAAGGAAAATATCACGCGATCAAAATTTAGTGGTTTCAAAACGTTGAAGTCTACAAAGAATACATAAGATTGCTTTGGCGAAGTAATGTAATGATGTTCCATGGAAAATATTGATTTTTCAATTACTTTCCCATGCTTTTTTTGTTGCAACATAACGTTCTGTTCTTATGTCGTTATGTCGCGAGTGTGCACCGGGATTAAGTGTGCACTGTCGAGGGAATGAGTCGCTCCACTGTACACGCGGGTTTACGTGCAGGAACGTACGAGACATCAGGAGCCCATCAATAGGAGCGTTCATCTAACCTATATAGTTGAGTTAGCGTATTTCCTGACCTAGTTATTTTTAGATGCGAATTTGCATTTTAAATTTGTTGCTGGTTCCCCAAGAGGTCTGCCCAGTGCCGAAACACAAGATTGCAGCGGAGACCAAAACGCGATTTCTCGGGTATTTTGAGTTTGGAATTTCTGCAATAATTTTGTTATCTCAGATACTGAATTGAGTAATGAACTATTTTCAGCATTTACAGAGGAATTTGAGTCGCGGAGTTCTTCGCTTCTTTCCGCCATGTTCATCGATGAAGATAATTTATCATAATGAGATCTCAAAGTTGACTAGACGTTGATTAGGCAATTTCTGCGGCGATTAGATAGGTCAGGAAAAACGCTGCCTCACGGATCCAGTATACCAAAGATGAAGCTCCTATTGATGGGCTCCTGGAGACATACATTTCTTAGGACATGTGGCAAATGGTGTCCGCAGCTCCAAAAGTGTCCCGCATGTATGTATTTTGATATTTCTTTATTTTCTGTCATTTCCGTGTAGAAAGGAGACTGTCCCGTATGTCTGAGCGGAAAATCGAGGAATAGAGAATGTCACAAAATGACACGTGGAGGTGGTGGATACACCATCAGGTGCATGACATGCAAGGAAAATGGCATAATGACGGTCTACCATGGAGAGACGAGTAGAACACTGTACGATTGAGGGACGAACACGCGAGAGGACTACTCGATGAGAAAGGACGAACGCCCTTCGAAAACACGCCGTAACCACCTTCACGAGGGTGGTAACGTCAGATACAGTTACGAGCCGGAAAGGTTCTTCCGTGACCCCCCTGACACGACAGACAGGTGAAGGTGTGAAGATAAATAACAGCCTAAAGACGGAGAGAGTGATGAACTCAAAGGCTGAGTTCCTGCAGGGAGTAGTGCTGCGCATAGAAATGGTCAGAGGACTTGACATGACGTCATGCGCCGTCGAAACAGAGCACAATCCACAAACACAACCCACAAACACGTTGTGGGTTGTGCACGTCGGCACAACCCACAAACCAATGACCACCGCTCTTAGCTCCGCGTGCAACGTCACATAACATCGAAGTGACTGCGCATGCGTGGAGCTGGCCTGTCCCAAGAAAAATGACGACCCCGGATAGGTAGACGGGAAACGCCACAACTGACGAGGGCTCGAGTGAGGCTTTTGTTATCAACTCTAGCCGAAAGTGGATGCAATGAAATTTATTCATTCGATGCTTTCAACGATTACTAAGTACTGTAAGGGGCCGATTACATGGAGAATTTCAACCCGGGCTGAGGTCTCAGCCGGGTGACCGGGTTGATTTTTTGTTGTGATTATATGTGGCATTTCAGCCCGGCTGTTTCAAATCTCAGCGCCATATTGCAACTAAAGCGCATGTCATTTGGCTTTTACGCTGGATATAAGACAGCATGGGCGCGCATTTCCACCCGGGCTGAAATTCTGCTGCGATTACATGGTGAAATTTCGCCAAACAACCCGGCGGGCTGAAATTCCTAGCTCGGGTCGCTCTGACCGGGACAGGCATTTCAGCCCGGGCCGAATTTCAGCCCGGGCTGAGATTTTCTTATGTAATCGTAAATTTCGTACTTTATGTAATTGTGAAAAAGGCCGGGCTAGCGATTCAGCCCTCCTACCCGTGTTGAAATCTCAGCCCGGGCTGAAATTCAGGGGCCGATTACATGGAGAATTTCAGCCCGGGCTGAGATTTCAGCCCGGGTAGGGGACTGAATCGCTAGCCCGGCCTTCTTGACAAATACATGTAATAAGAAATTTCGGATTACATGAAGAAAATCTCAGCCCGGGCTGAAAATCGGCCCGGGTTGAAAATCCTGGCCCGGTCAGAGCGACCCGGGCTAGGATTTTCAGCCCGGGTTGTTTGGCGAAATTTCACCATGTAATCGCAGCAGAATTTCAGCCCGGGCTGGAAATTTGCGCCCATGCTGCCTTATATCCAGCGTAAAAGCCAAATGACATGCGCTTTAGTTGCAAGATGGCGCTGGGATTTGAAACAGCCCGGGCTGAAATGCACATATAATCACAACAAAAAAATCAGCCCGGTCGCCTGGCTGAAACCTCAGCCCGGGCTGAAATTCTCCATGTAATCGGCCCCTAAGACAACAATCGAGCAAGAAATGAATGCTAGTTTTATTCTGAGTATAGCGACTTTGCTTTTTTAGACTTTGGTTGGTAAATTAAATGTAAAATACATTGAATATCGAACTATTTCCATTTCTTTAAGGTTTTCAAACTGGCTTCGGTGAGCCTTGGATGCAGAGGGATTGCAAACTATACACAACAATAGCGCAAGTGAGAAAGACGAGGTCAAGAAATTGTTGGAGATGTATTTTCCTGCGGTTGCCATGGGAATAAGCAGGACAATATGCTCTCTTCGGTATCCGGTATTGATCTATGATGGTACACTGGAATGTTGTGCGTTGGATGCTCGTATATAAACGAGCTGATGCTTACTTCGTATTCTTCACGGTTTCGCTCCTTTGTCAACTCGACTTAGTTTTAGTTAAGTGATTATGAATCGAGAAGAGTTAACTGAAATTTTGTTCGAGTCCAATGCTAGAATTTTACAGCAATTTGATTGCAAATTAACGGACTTAAGGTGGATCGACCCAGTAATTTTGCACCCATGCAACCAATTTTGAACCTCTCATATAAAAACAGGTTGAATTCTATCGCGCAGCCAATATAACACACATACTACCCGTAGACTGAAATACATGTCAGTACAAAAGTTTTGGAGATCGGAGCTAGTATCACGTGACAATCGGGCCACGCCTATTTTAACTCTCACCCCAGTTTCAGGCTGTACCGACATTTTTTTGGATAAATGCTCTACGGTAGCTCGAGATTGACTGATTGCCTACGTGTAACCGAAGTTTGACTAAATTCTACAAGCCCAATATGAAGATATTTTAGGATTTATAAATCAGGGCTATAATTTATGTAAAATCCAGTGTTATGAATTAAAATGGGAGAGTTTGGTACTTCATAGTTATAAATTGAAAGTTTTTATAGCTCATTCTATTTGTGTATTTTTAAGGAACTTCATGCTTTTTATCAGAATTAATATTTTTCTTTGCGATTTCGAAAAGGCTACAAATGTAAGTATCAACATAATGGCCCCACGCATCAGCTTACTTCGAAATGTGGGTCTACTTTCACGAAATTGGACTGATTTGAAAAATCGTAGTTTTTCACTTCAAATTTTGGACAACTTCGATTGTTCAACGCAAAGTTTGTCTCCAAAGTTTCATATTAATTGAAATCCTCTATGGTTATCAACTGTGGACGCAAAGATCGATAAATATTGGATGGATTCGTGTAGTTTCTGCTCAGGGACTAGCTTTTGTTCTTCGTTCGGCACAAAATCGAATTCCAATGCGGCACACGTTGATAGTCGAAACGAGAGTAGAAATCCATCCAATATTTACTGATCTTTGCGTTCCAAGTTGACAGCCTTAGAGGATTTCAATTAATATGAAACGTTGGAGACAAACTTTACATTGATCCATTGGAGTCGTCCAAAAATTTGAAGCGAAAAAAAAAACTACGATTTTTTAAATCAGACCAAATTTCGTGAAAGTAGGCCCAATTTCGCGTTGAGGAAAACCCCGGGCCAGCTGTACCCCTTCTTCAACCCCCGGCTGGTCGACTAATGAAAAGGCTTTTAAAAATACCCAAAGACTTAGACCCAAAGTCTAACTGCGAGTGCGTCTTTAACATAACCATCTTTTGCGTTTTCATTACTCCAACGGCCGTGCTTTTAAAATAGCCTGTCTGCTATGCCACCAGCTGCTGCCGCGGAGGCACCGCCACAAGGCTGTGCGTGTCTATTACTGATACATTGGGCACTATCCCATGGAAAGCCTGTAACACTAACTCGCGTAGCCTAGAATAACTTAGGGCTTTTCGACCCGACCTAGCTTAGGCTTATAAATCTTATAACCTGTATTGCGTTTAGAAATTTGGCAAATCAAACAATCTTGAGGATTAAGGCCAGACATATTCAAATATCTCAAAGTCATAGCGACAGGACAAGTTGGGTTTCCTGTGGCCGCAACACACGGAATCGCCTTCCCTAAGCTGATCACACTTAGCAGATTTGATAGAAATCTCGATATATTCATCAAAATTCGAAGATCAGACACCTTTAAAAAGTTCATCAAACCTTAAAAAGGCGGCAAAAGCAAACAAACAAATAGTGACTGAACGAATATCGTACAGGGAAGCGGTAACACCACCCTTATCTTTGACTAACTGATCTAACTGAAAAACTGAAATGGGTTCTTTCTTGGACTTGGGACCAGCCAAAATCCGCTTGGAGCCAGCAATAACTTGCTTCACACGAGGATGGTCCGTTGGAGTCTGAACAGCAGAAATCTGGTGGACCCAGGCAATTGCATGTACAGCTGTTTCGATAGGTGCTGAAGATTTAGCACTTAACATCAGCCATTCCAAATACAGAGCTACATGATATGGAGACGCGGGGAAGTGCTGAAGATGATGAGAAGAACACCATGATTTCCAACGACGAAAGGAAGACGAGTACTTGGAGCAGGTATTGGGAGCTCTGCCAGCCATAACTACGTCAGGGAGGAGACGAGCTAGAGACTGAAGACACCGGTGAAGAAAGCAGGGGGCTGCTGTGATTTGGAGAAGAAAGCAGGGGGCTGCTGTGAGTCTTAAAGTGTTATTACCAGCAATGCGAGACTTTTCGCGCCTGCGATTATTAAGGTCAGCCAACGCACTGAGCATGCTCATAAGTGCCATCCAATATGGCGAAAAGAGGGCGGAGGGGTGGTAGCATGTTAATAAAGCTGTATTTAGAGATGTTTGAGGGCAGATATAAATTTTTGCATTATATTATTTACCACAACGCTGCAGTTTAACTTTGCATTAAAAGAAAACAGGAATTCAAGATGCGAATGATAGTGTGCGAGGCTCAGCGAGGGTAAAATGATGGCTGACTAGGTCGAGTGAGACAACTATAAGGGGACTTATTCGGTAAACTATCGTAAATCATACATCAAGAACCTACCAGGGAAGGCCTGGTTATCAGTGAAAACATGGCGATCACAGAGGGAGATTGTACGGCCGTAGCAGTTATTTTGAGCTAGAAAACGACTTCAAGCCGATGTCTTCTTCTTCAAATCTCGCATGGATTATTAGCAAAAAGTGTGCTGTGTTCAAAGAAAATTGGCGGAGTTTTGGGGGCGTTCTAAAGGCCGATTTATAGCTCATTTTGATGTGCAACAACAGGGCTCAATTTTGAGAGGTCGGCACCTGGGATTCGAGTACGGACAGTACGTGAACTTTATCAGCATGCGAAGGAAAATGGCCTACGGACGGATTTTACTGTAAACATAAGGGACAGACATCCGTTAGGACAGCGTTCGCTAAAGTAAATTTGGCGCTTTGTAAGTAAAGTTTGAAGCTCTTTAACATGTATCGAAATGTTCTATAGTGTTCATTCTTTTGATCTAGAGGTCGGCAAGTTGTCCACGAATTACAGTACTCTTTTATTTCAGATTTTAAACTTTTCTCCACACAATCCCTATAAGACCGGCGGCCATTTTTAAAGGGCCTGCAAGGCTGCATAATTAACGCGGCGGCCATTTTGTCTCAGATTGCTGGTAATGAATCCACCGGTGAAGAAAGCAGGGGGCTGCTATGAGTCTTAAAGTGTTAAATCCACCGGTGAAGAAAGCAGGGGGCTGCTATGATTTGGAGAAGAAAGCAGGGGGCTGCTGTGAGTCTTAAAGTGTTAAATCCACCGGTGAAGAAAGCAGGGGGCTGCTGTGAGTCTTAAAGTGTTAAATTTGAATCATAAAAAGAATAAAAACAATAGGAAACACTGCCCCCAAAACTAATGACCCTTTCTTTACAAAAGCCAATCAGAAAGCCCTAGCATTAGTAAGGGTTAGAGAATGGACGCGAGTGTTCTATGGGATATAGACCACTAATGAACAAAAATCTGCTCGCGCGAGCAGATTTTTGTTCATTAGTGGTCTATTTCCCATAGGACACGAGTGTCCATTCTCTAACTTTTTTAGAACATGATCAATGCCACGAAGAAAGTCTTTTGAAAGTTTTTGTGCTAGCTTGTCATTGACACATCGACATCATTACAGAGCATTGTTCAGAGCCATACTTCATCCAAGGCTTTTTACAATAGTAGTGTCAATCAAAGCCTTGTGAATGAAAAGATCTACCGACAAAGCGGTTTGTTTTGAGTGCATGCATTGTTCTAATATATAGATTTAGCCGCTGGCTAAAAGCGGAGCTCGTGGTTATAAAACTTTCTGTGTTTATATACTATAGGCTTTTTAAGAAAAAATGTCTCTTGACATGTATACAACAGTGTTTTCTTCGGTATGTTGCTGCATTGACACAATACAAATACAGGGACGAAAATAAGCATCCTGTCAAGTGAGATAAAAACCTCCATCAGAAAATATAAGGTATTAATCCCTCCAAATGGAATGATTCAAAAATGAAATAAAGAGAATAATTTTTCAAGCATAGATGGCGTCATATCACCTGACCGCTTCATTTCGCTCACCTGGTGACCTTACAACACTACCAAAGTTTGGTTGCTTTAGAGTCTTCCCTTCACGAGATATTAATTTTTCAAGCATAGATGACGTCATCGATGACGTCACATCACGTGATCACTTAATTTCGCTCATCTGATGATCTAGACTACACTACCAAAATTTGGTTGTTTTAGAGTCTTCCCTTCACGAGATTTTAATTTTTGAAGCATAGATGACGTCATCGATGACGTCATATCACGTGACCACTTCATTTCGCTCATCTGATGACCTAGACTACACTACCAAAAATTGGTTGTTTTAGAGTCTTCCCTTCACGAGATATTAATTTTTCAGGCATAGATGACGTCATCGATGACGTCACATCACGTGATCACTTTATTTCGCTCATCTGATGATCTAGACTACACTACCAAAATTTGGTTGTTTTAGAGTCTTCCCTTCACGAGATATTAATTTTTGAAGCATAGATGACGTCATCGATGACGTCACATCACGTGACCACTTCATTTCGCTCATCTGATGACCTAGACTACACTACCAAAGTTTGGTTGTTTTAGAGTCTTCCCTTTACGAGATATTAATTTTTCAAGCATATATGACGTCATCGATGACGTCACATCACGTGACCACTTCATTTCGCTCATCTGGTGACCTAGACTATACTACCCAAGTTTGGTTGTTTTAGAGTCTTCCCTTCACGAGATATTAATTTTTCAATCATTGATGACGTCATCGATGGCGTCACATCACGTGACCGTGTTACAGACCTCCTCTGTGACATAGACAAAATATCCCAAGTATGGTTGTCTTAGCATGTTCCCTTGAAGAGATATGATTTTTTCTTTGCATACCACAGGGTTCCCATGTGTACACGGACGGACGGACGGACGGACACCACCGGACGGCGTACGCTATAGGTTTAATACCAGAAAAATAAAGAAAAAATCATATCTCTCGAAGGGAAGCTTCTATAGAAGCCAAACTTGGACAAACTTTCAAAGACCATCAGAGGAACTCTACACCAAAGTCACGTTCCCTCACGCCATCAATGACGTCATCAAAATGATCCATAATGCCCGTGACGTTCAAAAATCACTCGATAATATACGTTTTTTCCTTAGGTATGGTGCTCCGCTTGCGCGGGCCTTCGGCCCGCGCTGGAGCTCCGCTATAATTAAGTTCTAATTAAGTGTTTGTTTTGAGACGATAGCAGTTGAAACTGGCCATACTGGAGTTGCTGACAGGTTTCGTTCCCGAAGTCAGGTAAGAAATGAAATATTCTATCGCAAGCTTTTGTAATGGTTCCTCGACTCCTATGGTCTAAGGAAAAGGGAGATACAGGAAAGCGTACATAAAATCTCGGTCTCGTTATCAGAATTCGTAAATCCGTAAAGTTTGGATCGAACACCGGAAATTGAACTCAGAGGTCGCATTACAGCGGAACATTTGGTAAAACATACTTTTGAATATTGACAATCTGTTTCTTCCCGGGGCTTTCTTATGAGAATTGCAAGAGTGCTGATGTTCGAGGCTGGCCACTTTCGAAGTTTCTTTTAGCAATTTGAGACTCAAATGTTCTTCAAATGCCTCGAGACAGCCAAGAGTTGAGTGAATCAGACAATAAACTGATGCGAAAGGTGGAAGTTTTTCCCTTAAAAATACAGTACGTTATACATGAAAAGGGGACATCAAAATGCAAAATGTTCGTGGAGAAACTTTTAGGTATTTGCTATGCTTAACTACAAAAAGCTATGTTCTTAGGGGCTCTCGCACGCTTGCTCAAATCGCAATCCAATTCCATCGTCTTGATAACTGGGGCGCTTTCCATTTAGCAAAAAATCCCGGTTTGAATTCCCAGTAGTTCTCTGAGTCAAATGGAAAGGTCTCAATCCGGCAATTCACGAGAACAGCCACGATTGGACGAAAGTCCGAGAACGTTCTGCACCGCTTTCCATTTGACCCGGAATTTCCGGGAATTTCGGTCAGAAATCAAATGGAAAGGGACAAATTCCCGGAAATTCCGAGTTCTCCGAAAATTCCCACGTTGAGGTAAGCTCAAGAGGTTGTCCGAAAATTTCGAAATTTTTTCCCGGGTTTGGCGCTTTCCATTTGACTTCTAACCGAAAATTCCGGGATTTTTGGTCAAATGGAAAGCGCCCCTGGTCAAAACAAATTTTGATTACTACGGGAAATATGCATGTGTTTTTGCGGTTACTATTTTACTTAACTTTAAGGTTCTTAATTTTTTGCCTATAAAACTTCGAATTCTTATAAACGTGGTTATTATAAACAATTGCAATGTTGATAATGTACTAATTTTGATTTGTTTATTTTGTATAGAAAGATGTTGGAGAGAGACTTGTAATAAAGGGCTATTTTGCAAAAGATGACATGAAGTCAATGTTTTCCTTTATTTTGTAGAGTTGGTTGTGTCAAGCGGCGAGGGAAGAACAGGGTGTGGTTTGTACATAGTCATTAGTATTCATGCCCATAGTCATTAGTATTCTCTATGTTGCACCTTGGTTTTCTTTGTTCTTCTTCAGGAGAACAATGAAAATGCAAGGTGCAACCAGAGAATATTAATGACTATGAGCATGAATACTAATGACTATGTACAAACCCCTAATTTTCCCTATTGTTCAATGCCCTCGCCGCTTGACGGTTTAGTTTCTATGGGATATAGGGGACGCAAATGCCGGTTGCTGATTGGCTGAGTGGCATTGGTCATGTTCTAATTATAGGTATCGCTAATACATTCATTTATTTTCTATGACATTTGAACGACATTTCATTGCTCATCATTATTGTAGGTAAATAAGTGACAGCTATTCCAAAGGGAATTCTTCTCTTTCTGAAAGTCATGTAATTATGAACAGACCTTTTGTCCCAACACAGAAGATATGTCAATTATTCGGAACGCCTCTCTAAATACACTAATCGTAAAGAAAAGCTCTCATTGTCAATCTTTTGTTTGCCATTTCAAAATAGCTACACAATACAACTTGAAGCCAGTCTATATCAGATTTTTTATTCTCGATTTCAATGAAGTAGTTCTTACAAATTCATTTCCCTTTTCTTAACTAGCTTGGAACTATGAATTATTACTGGCAACCGTTTTAAAAGTAGTTTACAAAACTCGCTGTCGTGTTTTATCGGCAGATAGAAACACTCGGCTTCGCCTCGTGTTTCTATCTGCCGATAAAACACTCCAGCTCGTTTTGAAACATTACTTCGAGAACTTGTCCAAAGAAAACAATACGCTTGTGGCGCTTAAATGGAATGCGTACGAATGTCGTTACAAGCATGTGTATCTTGGTAAGGACAAATGAAAACGCCCAAAGTTCCAGTGATACGCCTGGTTGGCAGTCAATATGTTTGAAAGAAGTGAGTTCGACGTTACAAGCTGCATAGAAATTCGTTTTTGGGCTGCGCTTCACGCACATGAATAATAATAATTTGTAGCGCGTGAAAAACAAAAACAACCAGGCTTTTTTACTACATGCAGAAAATAAAACGTTTATCTTTTCTCTGGAGGCTTGATGAAATGCGTTTATCAAATAAAGGCGCGTTTCGCCATGTTGCAAAAGTGTCCCCGGGGCCTGGAGCTTTAACAACGACCATGCCCGGTCATGCATGGTCATGCATGCATGCCATGCCATGACCGGGAAAATAGTAACATTTAACACTTAGTGAATGTTAAATCGGGGGGCCGTGATGTCAATTGACTGGTGCCTGACAGAAGTAAGAAAAAAGTAGTTCTGTTATTAAGAAGAATGAAAGAGACATTACATCACTTGGACAATAGTCTATCTAACAGGTTTTGCAGAAATAATTTGCATGGGAGAGGGTCCCAATTTTTTTACCTACGACTGTGGGAGGGATACATTTTTTTGTTATGTTCAAGGGGAGGGTCCTAAATTTTTTTAGCATTGTTTGAAAAAGTGGGAGCCCTCCCCCCCCCCCCCCCCCCCCCCGGTAAATAATGACACGTCCCCCCCACCGGTAAATAATGACACGTCCCTTAGGAGGTTTTTCACCCAGCTGTGCTCACTGCCCCTTCTTGCTATAAACGACTATAGCCTATTAGAAAATAACACCTACGTTGTATTGTAAATGTGCGCATTCTGATTGGGTAAAAAGCGTGTTTGTAAGAGACCTGAGAAACACGATTGTCACGCAATGCTGTCGCGCGTGTTTATGTTATTTTCTAAAAGCAATAAAAATACTTTCTGCGTGCTCTCTGGTTTCTTACAAACACTCGGGGAATGTTGGTCGAACTGATAAAACTTGAAAAACACTCGCGTTTGGCTCGTGTCTTTCAAGTTTTGATCAGTTGTCCCAACCCCCCCCCCCCCCCCCCCCTTGTGTTTGTAAGTGTTTGTAAGTATTTGATATAGCGGGAAAATATCATATGATGGAGAATTTAACAGTGCGGGGGATCGCAAACGAGCCCTTCCCGCATCTTTGACCTCTTCGATTTCCGCGTTTCACGCGTCGCTTTTGGGGATCCCACGATTTTTTGTGCTCGATATTAGTATTGTCAAGAGAAAAATCTCTTGACTCTTTCTTACTTCTGAGTTCTTTTGCTACTCGAATAAATTATGATCTCGCTCTTTTGACAACAGCCGATTAATTAAATATTTCTCTACGCTTTATGGAAACTAGGTTACAACTCAACTCTTGAGTTAATCTCTAGGATTTACTTACTTCTATGAACTTCAATTGATATATATTCCATCAATATTCGACTTGTAAGAATTCTGTTATTTTCTAAAGTGAATTCCAGTTACAGTACGACCTTGTTTTAGATTTTCATTTTAGATCCAATTTAGCTGCTAAGACAGATGTGTTTACTCATAACCTGACTAAGCGTGAAGTCTTTGTTCGGTTTTTACTTTGCTTCACAGCTTAAGCCACAGCTTAATTAAACAGGAGATGGTTCTATACCTTTTCCAACAAAAGGTCGTTAAGGTCATTGTGATTCACTTCCTACAGCTGTTCTCTACCTAAGTCCATTAAATGTACCTCGGAGTACGTGCCACGTATTGTAAAGAACAATAGAGACTTATAGGTATAAAAGTCCAGTTGTATAGGAAGGAGAGAGGATACGGATACAGAGAGAGAGACGGGACTGTATGGAAGATAAGAGGAGACTGTATGAGCGATACAAGAGAGAAGAAAGGAGATAGAGAAGAACGTATGAGATAGAAGAGTTATGAGATTGAAGTTGTGGCGCAAGCCAGAATAAATGGTGTTGAGTCTAAACCACTGAGTCTTCAAGTACTTCTACTCTGTGTCAAGAAAACCCCCTTGACAGTATTCTAAAAAAATTATAGACTACTAATAGATCTATTAACTATTGTATTTAGTCATCAACCCCACACCTTCCCTTCCGACTATTCAAGCCCTCCCCGTGCTTTTAGTTTGATGGAAGTTGTTTGCATATTTACGAAAATATCAGGTCGCGAAGTTGAATGTCGCATTTTTTACAGTTTGTGGCCGCAAAATTTATCATAAAATCTTTTTCAATTAAAAAATAAAAATTCCCTCACACGATTTTTGAAGCTATTTGCTCAGCAAATCGCTTCTTAGTCATCGCCCTCGAACTATGTGACTATGTGACTATGTGGCTATGTATGTCACTTCGCGGGAATCGTCCAGGTTGCACTCCATGTTGCTCCTGTTTCTACATTGATTATACTTCAGTCGCACAAGAATCACGGGTCATGAAGTTTCTGCCTTACAAATATTTGAATTGAGCCAATCATAGCACTGCATCACTTTTACCCTCCCTTCCCTTGCTACATCAATCGGTACGTCTCCCCACCATCCCCTCCCTTGTATCATCATGGCATTCACTTGTTCGGCGCTGGGTATCCTGTGTCTCGCCCCGTCTCCCATCTAAGTACTTCACCTTTGCCAACACATATATAGGCCACAAGGCCAATCAGTCGTCCATGTGGGACGAGCATTTTCTTCTTGGAGAGTGATGTCAGTGAATTGAGCATGCTCTCGGTATCACGTCATACATGCCCACTATCGTGTATTATTTACGATATTGCCATTACGACAAGTAAATAAGTATGGCTAAGGTACTAAAACGTTAACAATATTGAAGTTGCCACTGAGCATGCGCAATATATTTTCTTAATTTTATTGCTACAAGCGATCAAATGATGCCAGAGCGCTTGAAAATAAAACCTTTCCTCAGTTTTGTGCTGCATGTTTTCAACGTCGTGCTGCTTTGTTCCAATCACCTAATTTACGAGGTGAATGTTTTGCGAGTTTATAGTCATGCGATCGATCAGTTATTTAAATCGAGTGTGGAATACAGCAAACAACGGTCGAAATTAACAAAGAACTATCCATAAAAGTACAAGACATACACAAATATGGATGAAACTGAGAGGGGAAAACATTACAGGTGAGAAATGAGAAAGAACGAGTCTAAGAAATGAGTTCCGAGATCAAAGTCTTATTGAATCCAAAGTCGACATCAATATTTATGTATAAATAATAAAAGTTCCTCTTTGGGTAATTGATCTATTGAGTGGCCGAATGGTATGACTCTCGCTCTGTAAAGTAATAGTCCGGGGTTCGAATCCCGGGTTGGCAATTTTTTTTTTTTGCATTTTTCTCAAAGGCAAGTATTTTTTGTGTTTTCTTACCGGACGCGTCGTGATTAAAAAAGTCATGTTTTATTCCAAATCGATAGGGAAAGGGTAGAACTACTTCAGACAATCAGGTCTTTAATAAAAGTTGCCAGTGAGCATATGCACAATATTTTCTGGAATTTATCGCCTGCTTTAATTAAAACCAAAATGAAAATTAACACCGCATTGCTTTAACCGGTGACGCAAACAAGTCTAATCTCTTTTCTCATGATTAGCCCATTCATTCGCTTTTGTCACACGGCAGCCATCTTGGATTTTCTAATACAGCGAAGCTGACATGAGAGCGAGGCCAAGCGTGTAAGATCACCCACGCATAGTCATTTCTGTAAGAAAAATTCCAAGATGGCTGCCGTGTGACAAAGGCGAATGGGAATGTTGGGAACAAGGTTATGACGGCCGGTCCTACATACATACTTAATACATAAACCTTTATTTAGCCACGCTGGCCACAACAACTGAATTTACAAACATAAAAACGGCTGATTTCCATGTGGGGCGTCCTGTCCTATAAGTGCCGAAGAACATCAGCAAATAGCTTCCTGTACGCTCTGCGTACCTATGTTTTTAGTTGTTATCATTTTCTAACGACACAGAAAATTTGACGCCGATATCTTAAATCGTGCGGGGTCAGTAGATTCGTGAAGGCGAAACTTCGACCTAAAATTAAGGAGGCTCATAGCAGTTTTTCACGTCCTCACCCCCTGAACTTCAATGGTCTGTATCTCTTTCGGAAATACACAGAACGGAAAGCCACTTTACAAGTAAACATGCTATGGATTTTTCTTTTTGTCCACATATTTTATGTTTACCTGGCAACGTAATGGCGACCCTCCAAAAAGTTTAAGTTGCAAAATTCACCCAGACAAAGAGAAATTTTGGCAAAACCCTCTTAACGCCAAAGACACTAGGCTATAAGCATACTTGGACAAAGTTTGAAGAAAAAGTAGCATCGCGTTTTCGAAATATAACGCGGTCATCTTTTTTCAAAAACACCGCATCAAAATTTAATTTTTTTTCGCGGCTTTTTTTAAAGAATTATGGCTCTAAAAAATGCATCAACAAGATATGAAATAATTGAACTCTCTTTGGGGAGATTTAGACAAAAAATTATCTCGGATTTTTTTTTGGCTGGTCACCTCATCAGGGCTACCTCATTGATAACATAGAAACGGTGCAGAAAAGGCAGCACGCTTTTGCAAGCAATGCTGGGACCGAGAACCAGGAACAATGACCCGACTAATGGAAGAGAGGGAAAAGGCACGATTAGCCTTGTTTTTTAGGATAACTAGGGGCTTGGATGCGATTCCTATGCCATCATATGTAACCCCTCCAAATTATACAAGAACTAGACAATATCACCCCGAAAAATTTGCACCCATAACCTGCAAAACAAATGTCTTTAAAGAAAGCTTTTTCCCACAGGCAATACAACTATGGAATGGTCTGCCTGTTGGCGCCATAACTCAGCCCACTATTGACAGTTTCCTAGCTAGCCTATACTGACCACATATATTATTTATTATTATCATTTTTTCTTTCTCTTAGTTATATGATTGTTATTTTATACCTTCACGTCATGGTTATGCCTTTGTGAAGTATAGTATTAAACGTAAACGTAAACGACTAGGAATTGAAACGCAGGACTAGTTGTTTGAGTTTGGCGTGAGCAAGAAAAGGCTTTCAAAGTGTTTCGATTAATCGTGATATGAATAAGCAGTGGCTCTGAAATTTTCTGTGCTTAAAGAAAATGCCTTGGTCTTTATGAGAAACTAAATCACTACGAGCTTTTAGGCATAGTTTGAGGGTCAAGAAAGTAGGCTAATTCTAATTTTTTGACGAAAAAAAAAAGACCGCGTTATATTTCGAAAACGCGATGCTAGTTTTTCTTCAAACTTTGTCCAAGTGATGCTTATAGCCTAGTGTCTTTGGCGTTAAGAGGGTTTTGCCAAAATTTCTCTTTGTCTGGGTGAATTTTGCAACTTAAACTTTTGGAGGGTCGCCATTACGTTGCCATGGAAGCACCAAGGTAAACAAAAAATATGTTGACACAAAGAACAATCCATAGCATATTTACTTGTAAAGTGGCTTTCCGTTCTGTGTATTTCCGAATGAGATACAGACCATTGAAGTTCAGGGGGTGAGGACATGAAAAACTGCTATGAGCCTCTGAAAGTGCTAGAAAAAGCGTGTAAAGTTAATTACAGTAATTTACAGAAAATGAGTGGTGGGCAATACAAAACAATGGCGGCAATTGAAGCCTAGGAAAACAGTTGACGCGTTATTTGAGGGTTTAGAAATATACTTTAGGACTGTATCAAATGAATTTCGGGGAAAAAAGTCATATTATGGATTTTTACGTTTTTACCTTTCACGAGACCTTGAAGTAGTCCAGTCATTCTATGGTTTGACCCGTCACTAATTGCAACAGAAGGTTTTTCTTCACAATATTGGTCAGTTGAACGTACTAAACAACATACTAAAAGTCCTAAAAAATCCTAGCACGGGAAAGCCTCTAAAATGAGCATCATTGATACGCGCGCTCTCCTGCAACATGAAAACGAGGCTAAAACCGGAAGTAGCGCTATTTTGCCCGTTTTAATAGTATTTTCTTCACGATTTTCGAGGATTTGTCGTAATTCTATGAATGACAAGCTGTTTAATCAATTAATATGGTATTTGCATATCATTTACGCTTAAAAAGAGTGTTTTGGGTTTTCGGTCTTCTCCACTCCCTCATATGTTAATTGTTTACGAGGTTTTTTCAACATGGGCATTGACAAAGGCGACAAAAAAAATGAAACAGCTCTAAGGTTATCGTTTTTGTATCAATAGTCAATAATAAATGTATTTAAAGGTAAAAGGTTCAAAAGGGAAAGAATGTCCCGAGATCATCATTAATCGGGGAGTTGCAGAGTCCCTTTGCAGTGGCAACATGAGGCGGGTGTGATCATTCTGTTATACTTGCGGGAAGGAGTAATGATCGTAGTGTGCTACATCCTGTTGGTGCTACATCCTGTGGTACAGTTGCATGCGTAGAAGGTTGTCCGGCGCTCAACCACAGCTCTTCACCCTGCAGCCGCGATCTCCTCTCGAGTGCTATAAGTCTGCTGGAACACGTTGACGTGCTCTCGGAAACAATCGAATGAGATGAAATTCTGGAGTGACGCGCCACTGTAGTGTAGTTTCGCGAAGTCGTGTCCCATCCCAGGGACGTGTGTAAGGAATATTCCGACACACCTCCACTCCTAGCTGAGCTCGAATTTTCAGGACGTTCCAAACGCGTCACAAAGTGTTGCCTTTTGCTAGGGGATGAAATACAAATTCACTACCGCCTGGTATGATGTGGGGGTGCGACCGCCTGGTATGGTGTAAAATAAACGAACAAGTTGAAGTGATCCCTTTCTGAAAGTACTATGAATAACGCTCCTTAGAGCTGTTAAAAGTTTTCGTCATCCCACACAACTCCCTATTTGAACTAGTGCTAGGCAGTTCAAATAGGAAGCATAAAGGCCGTGGCATGCCTCTTTCGGTGCGCGTGATTTTGATAAAGGCATTTCATCAAGCCCTGAAAAAATGTAGGAAAAAATGCCATTTTGTATATAGTTGACAACCAGGTAGATTTTTTTCTTCCTCATGCGCCGCAAATTACTCATAACCTTTTCTAAGACTAGGATAGGTGAATCCTACGATGTGCGTGAGCGCGGAACAAATGACGCAAAGCGCGGAACAAATGACAAAGCGCCGATGCAATTTTTATCGTATCTTCTGAAAAATGCAAATGAATAAAAGTTGCTGCAATTGGTTGCAGCTACCCCTCTTTCGAGAGATCCCCCTTTCGCTCGCCCAAACATAGAAAAATCATATTACTCCTCCTGGCGATAAATGATCACCAGCCCTTGACGTGCGGCGCCTTATGTTGTAACAAGAAGGAGTTTGGTTTTAGCGGAGGTTATTTACACGATCAAAATTCTGTTATTTGTGCCCGGGATTGCCGCAATATCATCACCGCGCTCTTCGCTAGCATTATTTGTTCATGTACTCCTTTTTTTCCCGTATGACCATTACATCCGTCCTATTGGCTGCGCATTGCTCACTGCATATCACGGCAAACTTCAGCCATTTGGGGTTCGGATTTATTTGCTGGCAGTGTACCGGCGGCAAAGAAAAAAATGTCATTTGAATTCCAAGTTGAGAAAAAAAAGAAAGTGTCAAAATAGGGTACACACTAGCCCTTCTGGCTGATTTCAAATGTCGCACCCCGTGTAAGCGTGACACCGAAACAATGTGCTCTCTACGCGAACGAGCAGGGATAGGTGGCCCGTGTAACAGCGCTATCGTAGTGCGTATGCAAACCGCAAACAGAAATTAGTATGTTAGTCTCTCGACAGAGCAGTTCAGGGCCGCACTTGGGCAGACTTTTCTGACTTTGCAATATAAAGCTTTGCCAGCTGATTGACTAAAACACAACAGCGCCGACGAGCAGCCTTAGCGCTGTCTTTTTTGCCAGACTTTTGAAGGAACAATAAAATTCGCTGTCAATGAAATATAAACTCTAAACAGAGGCAGAAATAGGAAAGCAATGGCATACCTATTTCACGCTAGTGCTACCCAAGCCGGGGAGGGGGGGGGGGATGATTGATAAGGAAAAGCGGACAAACGTGGTTTGAATGCATTTTCATTGAGAAACCGCTGTCAAAAGTCGCTAGGAAAAGCAAGTATAATAACTGCCTGTATGCCAAAGTTATCGCAGTCTTCTGTTTTGCCCATTTAATCACTAATTCATCATTTTTTAGTATCCATTCTCTTTTGTCCCGCCTGAATCCGAAAACGAAGCCCTTTTATGTGGAACTTTTTGTCACTTGGATGTGTGTTCGGCGCGACCACAGTCTTAGAGCAAAACACTTTGCCTTATTTTCGGCAAATCTTTGCTGGAAAATTATTATGTGGCAAAAATGAAAACTTTGCTCCTCTGAAATAATATGATACAAAATTATTGGCTAGAACCACTTCAACTGACTCGTTCGTGTAATCAGTGAATGTAGCGTTCAGTTGACAAGCAAATAAACTTTTGAAAAACTCATGCTCATTGTTTTTCTAAAATTGCTCTTTTAAAATCGAAGAATTAGATATTTCTACATAGAATACATTGCCATGAAATGGCTCAATATAAATTTGGAACAAACACTCGCAGTCGCCTTTATTAGTGTGTGCATAATTAGCAGGGAAAACCCTCACTGCCAATCCCGCGTACTCTCGACAAAACTGCTCCAGAGACGTTGAGTTGACGGCTGATTCTTTGGTATGTTTACCTGTAGAAAGATGATTTCTAATCTTCCTATAGTAACTGAGGCAATTCTTCCCGAGCGGTTCTCTCTATTCAGATGCTTGTGTGGCGGCAAAAAACGCAACACTTTTAGTAGTGACGGGCTTTACTCAATTAGGTAGCTAGCTAGACCTTCGCATTCGTAGCAGATTCAATCAACTTTATTTTATATTCATAATAATGTAAACTCAGTTTGTTTGAGGCAGATTGTGGTGTCAAAGCATGCGAGTAAGAAAATTGCGAGTTTAACATTCTATTAATGCTCAAGAAAATTTCAGCAAGATATACTCAGCCGTTTGAGAGAAAAATAAAAAAAATGAAATAAAACTTAGTCTACATGACTAATATTAATATTAGGATTGAAATTTTGGATATCATTTGGACATTTCCTTGCACAAAAGAAAGAAATCTTGGATAATATTTAAGAAGTATTATGCACAGCCTCGTTTTCATGCAGAAAAAAATCCTTTCCAAGTCGACCTAAAAAACGCTATTTTTCACCGTGTTCCCGTGATAGGATTTCTTAGGACTTTTAGTATGTTATAAAGGGGGACTTTCTGCACCTGAAACCGTCGAGAAACCTTCTGTTGCAATTAGTGACAGGTTGACCCCTTTTTTTTCCATAGAATGACTGGACTAAAGTGCGAGGTGCAAAAGTTCGTAGAAAGACATGATCATAGCGGAGCTCCCGCGCGGCGCGAAGCGCCGCGCGAGCGGAGCACCATAGATAAGAGAGAAACGTATACAGCTAGTAACCCATGGAGTTCATTTTTGAACGTCACGGACATTATGGTCCATTTTAATGACGTCATTGATGACGTAAGGGCACGTGACTTTGGTGTAAAGTTCCTCTTATGGTCTTTGAAAGTTTGTCCAAGTTTGGCTTCTATAGAAGCTTCCCTTCGGGAGATATAATGTTTTCTTTATTTTTCTGGTATTAAACCTATAGTGTCCGTCCGTCCGTCCGTCCGTCCGTGTACACATGGGAACCCTGTGGTATGCAAAGAAAAAATTATATCTCCTCAAGGGAACATGCTAAGACAACCATACTTGGGATATTTTGTCTATGCCACAAGGGGGGTGCTGTAACACCGACACGTGATGTGACGTCATCGATGACGTCATCTATGCTTGAAAAATCAATATCTCGTGAAGGGAAGACTAAGACAACAAAACTTAGGTAGTGTAGTCTAGGCCACCAGATGAGCAAAACGAGGTGGTCACGTGATATGACGTCATCGATGACGTCATCTATGCTTGAAAAATCAATATCTCGTGAAGGGAAGACTCTAAGACAGCAAAACTTGGGTAGTGTAGTCTAGGCCACCAGATGAGCGAAATGAGGTGGTCACGTGACATGACGTCATCGATGAGGTCATCTATGCTTGAAAAATCAATATCTCGTGAAGGGAAGACTCTAAGACAACAAAACTTGGGTAGTGTAGTCTAGGCCACCAGATAAGCGAAATGAGGTGTTCACGTGATATGACGTCATCGATGACGTCATCTACGCTTGAAAAATGAATATCTCATGAAAGGAAGACTCTAAACCAACCAAACTTGGGTAATGTAATCAGGTCACCAGATGAGCGAAAAGAAGTGGTCACGTGATGTGACGTCATCGATGACGTCGTCTATGCTTGAAAAAAATCGATATCTCGTGAAGGGAAGACTCTAAAACAGGTAAGCTTTGGTAGTGTAGTCTAGGTCACCAGATCAGCAAAATGAGGTGGTCACGTGATATGACGTCATCGATGACGTCATCTATGCTGAAAAATTAATATCTCGTGAAGGGAAGACTCTCAAGCAACCATGTAAACCATGTACAGATGGGAATCCCTTTCATTCACACAGAAAATTTTATAACCAGGAGCTCCGCTTTTAGCCAGTGGCTAAATCTATATATTATTATAGCTGCTCCGTAGTTGTTGGCCTTACGTTTTGTGTCAGACGCTTACGTTTTCCAAATTTCCAAGACAGCACTAGATATTTTTGTTGTGTAGATTACCACTGTATGTTATTGCTACGCGACCTCAAAATTCAATGTTGCGATGGGCGATTTTTAGCCGTCAATCAAACCAAAACGCTGGATTTGGCCACTTCTGCGGGCCGACATTGATTGCAAAATCAACCAAAATGGTTCTAAGCTATCCTTTGGCTTCCTCGACTCGAATGTATAACTTTCCGGTTCAACAAAATTGACAACAATTTTCTTGCGTAAAATCGCCAATCGCCCAACAGTGAATTTTGAGGTCGCGTAGCAATGCATACGGTGGTAATTTCTTTTGTTTTCATTTCACAGGAAGTGAATCTTTGGCGCAAGGCAAATGCGTTTTGCCGCGGTGTTAATAAAGTCAGTTTTTTTTTTCAGAACAGGACTGGCTTACTGTTGTTGCAAAGTAAGCAGACTGCAATGTTAGGGACGGATCATTAGAAAAACCCGGAGGGGGAGGGTGGCAGAAAAAATGTATGTGCAAGATTATTTTTTCAGAGGTAGTGCAGTCTTTTTTCTGGGGTCCAAGCTTTGCAGGATTTTTTTTCTCAGCACATTTCCACATACAGAGATTTTGCTGGATACAGGATATGGTGACTCTGGGGGGCTCAGCTTCACTTCAGTCCCACTAATTTTGCAATGGCGGCAAATTTGAATAGCTATTCTTCTGGATTGACATAAATGTGAAAATGTTTTTGTGTTTCCACATGAACATGAGGGTCAGTCAGTCCAGAACAATACTTATTCAAATGTCCAACATATTTCGATTCGTTGTGTAAAAATCCATAAATCGGCTACTAAGCAAAATAATTTAACACACGTGGGCAAATAAACACTGTGGGACACATTTCCGAGATGTGGTCACCCCAAACCATTTTCCACGCATCCTAAGGATAACAGAGATCAGATCATACTGGATGGAAAAATCTGTCGATTAGTGACAGAACCTGGAATAACTAAGAAGCACCACCAGTATGAAGTTTAAACCAAATACAGATCACGTGGACAAAAATTTAAAAATTGGTACCTCAGCAAAATATGCTAGTAGATATCACCACGTCATCAATAAATCTGAAATTGATGTTAATTGTTCAATAAAGGTGACCCATGATGCTTTGCTTCCCAATTTCTATGAGACAAAGTCGAGGTAACTTTTCGCCGATATTTACGGAGCCTGAGACGAATTGTTTCAGTATAATTAGTCAAGAGTATAATTACTTTTTTAGGGCTACCGTACCTTTTTAGTTTCTCATAATAAAGTGTGTGCATGATCCCCAATTCTTTCAATGTTATATTCACCTATAGGTGACTATAGCAAACTATGACAAACATATCAACCAATCAGTGTGCAGATTAGCTTGATGAGTAATTTATACTAAAGTTTGATATACAGCAAGATACATTTGATTCATGTAAATATCTTTTAACACTATAGCTTACATGTAGGTAGGGTAATTTTGGAATAAAGATTAATGGTTTCAGTGGCTTGGATCGTTTACAAAAATCAGCAACTGATCTGATAGAAATCTGTTGATCTGCTCAGTGCATATGAATGCCAGTTCATACCACAGGTGGCCCAATCCAGATCCTTCTGACTTTTGGATGGGCTGAACATTATTTCAGATTAATTTCAATAAAGTACTGTATTACTTATGCGAACTCAAAAACCTTTCCATTTTTCTGTGCTTACAAAAATACTTTTTTCATAGTGTTTTGGGCATCAAATGCTAATACTGTATGCACCTAATTCAGAAAAGGTTGCTTTGGTCATTGAATGCCTGTGTTTTGTGGTCACTGAAGCAAAGAATACCTTTCTTTTGTGCTATAATTGAAAGATCAAAGACCAAACTTGAAAGCAACCTTTTTTGAATTAGGTAGGTGTATGGTCTAGTTTGATGGACATTCAATATTAACTTCTTATTTACAATTCAACTTTCTAAGATCCTTGTGGAAAATTTCAAAACCAACAAAGCTCAACTCACTGTCAAAGCCCAGTGGATTTTGTCCATGCAGATGCTCTTGTATAACAGAGCTTTCTATGAAATAATTATTTTGTTTATAAAACTTCAATACTACAGTAGTTAAGTAATTTTTACTAAAGTTTCCTGTGTATTGTCTTGACATAAGGCAGAATGTTATTTCTTAGCTCCACCTTCAGCATCTCCTGCATCTTTCTTTGCTTGTGCTTGTTGCTGCTTCAATCTCATTTTATCTGCATCCCTACAAGAAATATAAAGCTAGGTATAAGGCAAACACAAGAAACACAACTTATTTATTTTATTTTGTGACTCGCACTCTGCAGGTCCTGTCATCAGTGCATCTGGTGCGGTGGATGTTGTGGTACCGATCTGCATCTTATGGCAATTTCCAATTTCTTATCGACTGGACTCGGAACTCAGCAGTAACTTGTTTGCCTGGATGGGGTTTCATCGGAACCGTGGCCGATTTTTA
The DNA here is from genome assembly GCA_033964015.1 of Scolanthus callimorphus. Classification (NCBI taxonomy): domain Eukaryota; kingdom Metazoa; phylum Cnidaria; class Anthozoa; order Actiniaria; family Edwardsiidae; genus Scolanthus; species Scolanthus callimorphus. The sequence goes on from CM066924.1 coordinate 9,242,380, forward strand.
TTCCATTCAGAAGTCATTTTACTAGTCTGTTAGTTTCCAGTCATCACAGTCATAAGAGGCAACATAATCAACATCTAAAAACCTGAATCTGCAATGCTGTTTGCGGAACTTAGACATTTTACAACTTGAAAAAATTACTGATCGATGTATTAACATTTTCGCAATCATTATGCAGGTGACAGGCTTCAAAATCTTGTGACACCCGCCTAATGCGTGTGAGTTGACAGCTATGCAAAAGATTGTGTAATGGAAACTTCCTTGATTTGAGGTGGCCTGGGCTCCAGTAAACAAGACCGTATGTGTCTGGGGGGGGGGGGGGGGGGGGGGAAAGCTTGGTCATCCTTTCTTTTTGCTGAGGAGGCAACAGGTTTTCCCCAATGTTGACAGTAAAAACTTTACTGCCACTCTGCCTCCCCCTCCCACCCCATCACATGGTAAACTAGCAGGCAGCAAAATTAAAGTTATTTTGCCACGATTCTCAACTTAACTTTTGTCTACATAACTCCTTTTAAAATACATGTAGAATATTGGATTCTTTAGTGCCACAACACAAAGGTACTGTAAGGTACTGTATTTTCCCTTTAAGGTCTCGTGAAAGATAAAAATTAAAAAATCCATAATATGAATTTTTTTCCTGAAATTCATTTGATACAGTCCTAAAAGTATATTTCTACAACCTCAAATGACGCGTCAACTATTTTCCTAGGCTTCAATTGCCATCATTTACTGTAATTTAATTAACTTTACTGCCTTTTCTAGTACTTAAATTTTAGGTCAAATTTTCACATTCGTAAAGCTCCTGACGTCGCATGATTTAAGATATCGGCATCAAATTTCCTGTGTTGTTAGACAATGATACTAATAGCCAAAAAACATGTCAGGGATTTTTTATTTTGTACTTGAAAAAGATTTTATGATAAATTTTGCGATCACAAAACTTTCAACTTCGAGAACTAATATTTTCATAAAAATATGCAAGATATATAAAATCGCTGACACTATTTTGCAGTTCATTTCTCCGTGAGTAAAATCTGACAAAGTGTGAAATTGTGCAACAAACCGCTAGTGGTCTGGAGGTTCTCAGTAAACAAGGTAGCTCTTAGTTCAGGGTCTTAAAATTACAAGAAAAAAAATCAAACTTCACTAAACTAAACAACTTCATAAAGATAGAGCAATCTTTTCGAGCTTTTTAAACGATATATAGCTGATTATCATAGCAGACAGAACCCAAAAATGGCAAGATTTCTACCCTAAGGTCAGGTAAAGTCAGATAGGCTCGATTCTTTGCATAGAGAATCCTTACATATACAATAAAAAACAAAATGTATTTTTTCTAATTGATCCGTCTTTAAGATATCAGCTGCTAAAATTTGGTTACTGCATCGTTTTATGGCAAAATTTGTACAATTCTAACAAAAAATGTCAAAAAGTGCTGCAGCAACCAAAGTGTAACTCCTCATATCTTAAAGTCGGATCAGTTAGAAAAAAATACTCATTTCTATTTTGTTTCTTATTGTATAAGGATACTCTATGCAAAGAATCAAGCCTATCTGACTTTACCTGACCTTAGGGTAGAAATCTTGCCATTTTTGGGTTCTGTCATCATAGCATAAATTGCAACGCGATGAGCAAGACATCCCTCATGGGTTTACAGACAATCAAGTTATGAAGGGCAGTTGGGGTTTGATTTGGAAAATGTTTGATTTGATATATGAGAGAAACTATTTTAATGTTGAACATGCTATCAAAGTTATGAATTTCTAAAAGCTTATAATATTTGGATGCATTTTCTCTTCTGGAAGCAAAACTTTACTGTACTTTACTGTACATGCATGTAGTTATTAATGCAAATACCTTTCTTTTCTCTCCGTTAAATTCTTCCCTTTATTTCCATCATGCTCACAAGCCTTTTTTTGTCCTTGTTTTTTCTGGTTCTTTGCTCTGGCCAACTCCCTTTGATTACCACCTGAGAATGCCACAAATGAGAAAAAACAGAATACTTAGAGTTAAAATAACAAAATGTTGTTTACAAAACAATACATATCAAAATCACAAGTAGAGACATCAACCTCTGCCTTCAAATGCAGGAGATTGGGTGTTTTTGAACAACAAAATGTATTTGCACTACAAAATCACTATGGTGTACAGAAATAGAATGCATCTCAAACATGATCAGACATATGGTAACAAAATGTTTCTAATAGCATTCCTGGGGTTTTAGATGGTAATGAGTGAACTTTAAGGTATTACATAAGGGTCACGAAGGCACAATTTAAACAAAGTGTATCTTGCTTCCTATTTCATTTTAACCAATCAGCATTCCAGCATGTTTTTATCAAAATATTAATTACACTACCTTTGTTTTGATGAAGTCCTAGTCAAACAATTACAGTCAGGCTGGCTACGAAAACTGTGACCACCTGAAATATGCCTGGAATGTGGTTTATTAATTCTCCCATGCAAGAATCTATGCAGAAAACCTATAACTGGATCATATTGACCAAAGAATTTCCAGAACAAGACAACAGCACCAATATCAAGACTTGAACTCTTAGCTCTCGTTTGGGAGAAGTTCAATAACTGATAAACATTCCTGGCATAGGTACTGGTATTTCATAGCCTGACTGTGATAAGGTATTAATAGGTTGCCGATTAACAAAGTCAAAGTGCTACAGAAACAATAATATTATGACTTTCCACTTGGGCCAGGTCAAAATCCACCTAAATGTACTATATTTTCTTTTCAGAAAGTTTCAGAAACAGAGCTGAAATCGGCACACGCTAGTTCATCATTTTCGATGCTCAAGTGTATTTTTGCTAAATTCTCCAAACTACCCAAACTCAATGAATTTCGTTCTCTACTGTATATGGCACAAAAGGCCAAGGAAATATGTTGTAACAGGGTAGGCTATGACATACATCATGCATTCGTACTGCAATAGTGAACGGCCAGCCAACCAATCAGAGCATGGGTTTTACTAGTGTTGTTGTATAAAAGATAAGGATCCTTCATAGGATTTTCACCAGGGCAAGCTTGCCTGCCATTTGTGATTGGTAGAATTTTATAGCAGATTTCATGTGACTGTAGTGAAACCAAAAGTGAAGTGATTTCTTCAATTCTGATTAAAACCTATAGGTCTGGAGTATTGGAGAGTTCTCTCTACTGCCATGATCTGTGAATACAGAACTACAATTCTTGTGATGTGTCAAAGGAAGTCAACTGCTGCATGCCAAACATAACAAAATGAAATTTGCTAATCTTTTTATTTGTGGAAGAGGAAAAACCTGGCTCTTCACCACCCTGAAATCATAACTTTTGGTATGATAATGTTTCTTTTTTGCGTGGTGTGTTGTAAAAGTACAGGTATCATGACATCGATAAATAATTCACACTATACAAATCGAGTGCCATTTTAATGATTATTTTTGTTGACAAACTTTGACTAGATCTTGCTAAGACCCTATTTTAATTAGAATTAGAATATTCAAGCAACAAGTCCAAATGGCACTGGAAAATATGGATGTAAGCTTACAATGTAATAAGTAACTTAAGTTTAGTTTAGCTCCAGTATTTACACTCAACGACGGCAAAATGATTTCCATGTAAACAGGTATGCAAACGCTACAAATTAAACCACACTACCAAATAAAGATTTACAATAAGTACTTAGACCGTTCAGCTTACTATCTGACAATTTCGACTAAAAGCAAGGTATGAATGTTGCTATACCAAGCTTCAGCTAGGACCATAATAGATGGGACGAATTCACACATCCAGCGAACTCGCGCCGAGTGTTAAAACAAAAGAGTTATTTTCACAAAAAAACGTTGATAACTACCTATAGATATTGAATTGACAATACTCACGTGTCATTTTCTATGTGAATTAAAGTGTGTGAAGGCAAAGAAAGGCAATAAAGCCTCCTGGTTTCAAAGCCAATCGATCTGACGACTCGATCAAAGATTCCTTGTTAATCTGACAAGTAACCAGGCCTTTATGGCCCCATAATGCATCTGGAGATACGAGTCCAGTCCAGCGCGCTATTCAAATGTCCAGCTCCATTGGCATCGGACACCGGACAGTAATTTAGTTTTAGAGGTTTCAAGAAGTGCTCCTTATGACTGAAACTATGGAACCTGGTGTAGAAGGGAGGAACCGTTGCGATTTCCGCCGAGAAAGGTATTAAGTCATTTTTAAATTCATTCACTTTCTCCTGGATTGTCAGCCGTCGATTTGCTGTCGATCATACCTCACTTGATCGAGGGCGAATCGACTGATGAAATTCCTAGCGGAGCCCCATAGCTACATGCAGGAGGAAAGGAAACACACAAAAGTGTATATGCATCGACCTGTTTTGTGATGGACTTCCGGTTTATTTACTTGGTTCCGTCGTCGCACAGGCAACCCATGACCAGTTTTACAGCGGAAGTTATAAAAAGGTTTATATCTTGGGAAGGGATGAAACTCAGACAACCAAACTTGGTGAAGTTGTCTAAGTGGCAATGGGAGTGCGATGGTATATCACGTGGTATGACGTCATCGATGACGTCATCAAACGCGTAAAGGTTTATATCTTGGAAGGGATGAACCTCGGACAACCAAACTTGGGTGAAGCTGTTTGAGTGGCAAGGGGGGTGTAATGGCATAGTCACGTGGTATGACATCATCGATGACGTCATCAAATGAGAAAAGGCTAATATCTTTGGAAGGGATGAACCTCAGACAACCAAACTTGGGTGAAGTTGTCTAAGTGGCAAGGGGAATACGATGGAGTGATCACGTGGTATGACGTCATTGATGACGTCATCAAACGAGAAAAGGCTTATGTCTTTGGAAGGAATGAACCTCAGACAACCAAACTTGGGTGAAGTTGTTTAAGTGGCAAGGGGGTACGATGGCGTGATCAAGTGGTATGACGTCATCGATGACGTCATCACACGAGAAAAGGCTTATATCTTTGGAAGGGATGAACCTCAGACAACCAATCTTGGGTGAAGTAAGGGGGGTACGATGGCATGATCACGTTGTATGATGTCATCGATGACGTCATAAAACCAGAAAATGTATAAATCTTGGAAAGGGATGAACCTCGCACAGAACCAAACTTTGGTGAAATTATCTAAGTGGCAAGGATGATGGTAGTGTTTGGTCACGTGGTATGATGATGACAGGCTATGTACAATGGCTGCCTTTTGTCTCATTAACACAGAAAAATATGTAACCGGGAGCTCCGCTTTTAGCCAGTGGCTAAATATATATTATTTTGTTTCCTAACCCCCTATCAACACTGTCATCTCACCAACATTTGCAAATCCCATTCTCATAAACTCACAACTTATCCCCTAGGAGAGGGGGGGGGGGGGGGGTGGAGGTATTCAATATATTGAATATACGGGGATGATCTCTGCTGAACAGGGTAGGGTTTTCAAGCTTCTGGTCATCATAGGGTATACATCCTGATTTTCGAGTTCCTGGTCCATAGCTGTCAACCCCCAGATCACAGCAATCTGAGATATTGTAGAAACAAATATGTAAGAGACCTCAAAATATGGTGTGCGGGAGAAAAACAGTAAATGTATGAGAATGAAGCAAAATTATAACCTTGAGATGAGGGCCAAAATCTTGACACTCCCTCCTAATGCAGGAGTTAATTTGACAGCTATGCTGGTCATAACCAGGGTATTGATTTGTCAAACTTTTGATGGTCAGGCCTCTGGGAGATTTGTGTCTTTCCCATTTGTCACCATGCAGTTAGTAAGCAAGTCAGGCAGTATTTATTTTTTAACAAACTTTTTTTTTCATGCACTCATTATCTTACCTTTTTTTGCATTTCTCATTTAATATTTTTGATTTGCTACGAGCACATAGTTGTTTTGTCTAGGTGTACACCTATTCCAGAAGAGGTTGCATCCTCACATCTTTTTAAGCTACGGCTAAACTAGGACACATGAGTGGCTAAACTAGGAAACATCGCATGCATGTGTCTTGGACACATGACATGTTTCTTGTCTTGCAAAGGAACATTTCTTTGTATCCTGGCTACAAAATTTGTCACACACAACAATGTTTCTGGCATGGCTAAACTGGGAAACATGAAACCTTTGTCCAGTTACAGTGTTGCACGCTACATGTGTCCTTGTTTAGCCAGGGCTTTAGTTTCTCCCATGATGCATCACAGGTTACAACAGACAGTTGTGACGGTGCAACCTTTTCTAAAATAGGTGTATACACACAACTGTTGCCATGGAGCAGCTACATATGCTAGATTCCTTTTCAGTCAAGCATTAGAAAATTTTGCTTGAAAATTTAATTCTTTACTGTCCCTTTCAATTCCTCTATTAGTAAATTGTTGTTGATTTTTATTATTTTCAACAAATGTCTCTCAAGTGCATGGCATTCTGAGTAAGATAGTACATGTCTTTATATGGTACTCCACCCAGTACACAGAGCTTGAGTTCATCACATTCAGTAACCATTGTGGTGTAAGCTGTGTCGAACCGGGAACCCTCATCTTCACATTGTAATGACAACTTCTTTGCCATTATGCCAAGATACACATCTTCTATATGAATTGTAGGTTCCTGTACATGGATAAACAGATAATGTTTTAGCTGATTGAAAATATTCAACAATTATCCCTTGAGCGTGAATAGGCTCTGGGTCAATAGCCCATGAGGCTGAAGGCAGAATGGGCTATTGACTCAGAGGCCATGCGGGTGAGAGGAATAATTGTTTTAGTCAAATCACACTAGTTGGTCAATTTGTATAGCCATAAACGTTTTTGGTCTGGTCATTTGCCATTTTCTGGCTTTCAAATTCCACACTTTTCGCTACTAGTTGGCTCAACCAATCAGAATGCAGCATTGACAATAGACCAATAGTTGAAATTTTTTTAAATTTTCGTTTTGTTTCCTTACATTTTGTTTCCTTTCTTTTATTATGTAAAGAAAGGAAACAAAATGTAAGGAAACAAAATGTAAGAAAATTAAGGTGGCTCCCGAGTATTTATTTCAGAAATAGACCTCAACTTCTAGCGTACGTTTGACCCTGAAAAAATCTTCCGATTTCCATAATTGTTTTCACAGAGCTTAAGCAACCTCTGCACTACCAAATGGTGTAGTTCATTTGATATATTAAGCTCGTCTGTCTTGGGTATTTTAAATTTTCCAAAGGAGGTGTTTTTAGAATAATTGTTATAACTTGAATATTCGAGCGTGAATGCTCTTATTACCAGCTAAAATCGCATCCATAGTAATAAGGGTTTACTCGGAGAAATGCCCAGGTCAGCTTTTACCATGCGATTTAAGTTGTAAACGATGTAATAATTTTGCCTCTAAAAATGTCTTATTCCGCTTCTCTTTAATGTGCCGAGCGCGGATATCAGAAAAGTAGGAGAGCTCTTCGGGATTATATCGGCTAATGTTCACTCTTAATTATATAAAAGAGAAAATAGAATCGAGTATCTACAGAAAGCGATATTTAATAAACGAATGAGAGCAGCTTCTTGTCCAGAATGTGCTGTTGCTATAATATTCAATTCGAGCTCGAAACAACTAAATTGCTGGAATTGTTTCGTAAGTTTCTTTCGTGAGAGGTAGAGTAGAGAGTACAACTAACTGAGAAGACTTACCAAGTTTGGGCTCGTCTTTCCAATACTATGTTGAGAAACATTATCCAAAAGGAGTCAGTGTTTCGTTGCTTCAACACAAACGCCAAGAAAACCCATATATTATGAGCGCAGTGTTCTCGACTCAGTGCACTTCGCTAAATTCTTCACGTGCGACGCTTCCTAGTCCCGAAGTAAGACAAGTTAATATCCGGTAGCTTTTCCGATCCCGCGGGTCGAGAAAGCGTCGCACGTGAAGTATTTAGCACCATGTGCACTGAGACGAGAACGCTGAGTTGATAAACATATGGGTTTTCTTGGCGTTGTGTTGGAGTGACGAAACACTGACTCCTTTTGGATAATGTTTCTCAACATAGTATTGGAAAGACGAGCCCAAACTTGGTAAGTCTTCTCAGTTGGTTGTACTCTACCTCTCACGAAAGAAACTTACGAAACAATTCAGCAATTTAGTTGTTTCGAGCTCGAATTGAATATTATAGCAACAGCACATTATGGACAAGAAGCTGCTCTTATTCGTTTATTAAATATCGCTTTCTGTAGATACTCGATTCTATTTTCTCTTTTATATAATTAAGAGTGAACATTAGCCGATATAATCCTGAAGAGCTCTCCTACTTTTCTGATATCCGCGCTCGGCACATTAAACAGAAGCGGAATAAGACATTTTTAGAGGCAAAATTATTACATCGTTTACAACTTAAATCGCATGGTAAAAGCTGACCTGGGCATTTCCATGAGTAAACCCTTATTACTATGGATGCGATTTTAGCTGGTAATAAGAGCATTCACGCTCGAATTTTCAAGTTATAACAATTATTCTAAAAACACCTCCTTTGGAAATTTAAAATACCCAGACAGACGAGCTTAATATATCAAATGAACTACACCATTTGGTAGTGCAGAGGTTGCTTAAGCTCTGTGAGAACAATTATGGAAATCGGAAGATTTTTTCAGGGTCAAACGTACGCTAGAGGTCTATTTCTGAAATAAATACTCGGGAGCCACCTTAAAAGAAAAAAAAAAACAGTTTGATTTGACTTAAAGTCAATAACCACCACCCTCATGGGCTATTGACCCAGAAACCATGATGGTGCGAGAAATAATGATAATTTTAATAATTTATTGATTTATAGTGCGCTTTTTAACATATAATGTTCAAAAGCGCATTACACGATATCCTAAATAACTATTAATACAATCTAACTTAGTCAGATCCAACTAGGGGGTAACTTTTTCACAGCTAATCATTTGCCATTTTTGGAGGCTTCATGACGAGATGACGAGCCGGGGAGCTCTGGGGAAGAATGCCTCTTACACTAAAACGAACATGCGGAGATTCGGTACTGAGTATGCGCTTGGTCGCTGGTCACCGAACAAATCGCTGGCTCGTAAAGCGAGAAACCGCTGAAATATTTTTCAGTGTTTGCGGGCGACAAAATTGCGCGAACGCTGCCCTTTCTCGATTTTTCTCCTCGTATTTTATATCCAGTGCAGAAACTGTGCACCTAAATCGAAGTGTGCCCTGTGTGGCAAAAAAAGGTCTTAGTGCAGCCGCTTGGTGCAGAAAAAATGCTGAATTGTTCAATTTTATGGCAAAGCTACCAAATTTGGCACAAATAATGCTAACCACCCATAGATTAATATTACATATGGCCCCACCCGGGGTCCTCCCTGGATCCATCCCATAATTTCAGTTTCAGACGCGGGTAAGGTTGCTCATTGAAAAATGTAGATTATCTGTCTATTTCAAAAATTTATGTGTATAACCTTCCATTGGCTCTAAGCAGGGTCCTGAAGGGGTAAAACGGGAGCCGGGATTCGCCTTTTTTTAGGCCGGGAAAACGGGATTTGGGTTACCGGGAACGGGATTTGTCTACCGGGAATGGGAATCAAGATGCTTCAACGGGAACGAGATTTTTCAAATCTCTCCTTGTATATCCTGTGTATCCTAATAAAAAGTCGACAATTTATACCATTTTACGCATTTTAAGACTGTTTAGAGTATCCTAACAGCAGGCTACCTGAAAATAGAATTACACTTCTCGCCCCTTCTAAATCAAGACCCTCGTTTTGCTTTTTTTGGTCCCTCGGAATCTGCGAGGTTTTGGTCAACGGTTTGATAACTTGGCATTAGGCATTTTCAAAACGGCGGGACCACTTTTTGAATAGAATCGTATGATATATCTCTTGTATCAAAATTGAGGACCAGATATCATACGGAGAGAGGATCATTTCATTTTGGGGCGAGCGAAAGGGGGGAACTCTCGAAACCTGAAGCCCTGGAAGGGGGGATCACAAGAAATTTCCTGCGGAGTTATTCCAGCAATTTCTATATCATTTGCATTTTTGTAGTTCTCTTCTTTCAATACGTTAAAAATTTCGCATAAGGAAGAACATGTATATTGCGTTTGAGATCTCCCGCAAACCACAATATGCTCGTGCCGTTTAAATGGAATGCCCGTTACAAGAACATTTGTATCTTGGCAAGGAAAAACAAACTCCCCGCGAAAAGCCCTCCAGTGATCGGCCTGGCAGGCAATTACTATGTTCGAAACAAGCCCGTAAGCGTGAGATCGACGTTACAAACATAGAAATTCATCAGTAGGGCGGCAAATATGACGATTTCGTCATTTGCGTCGTGCACAAAGAATACAAACTACAGGCTTCATTTGCTACACACAAAAAAATGCAATGTTCATCTACCTTTTTTCTGGGCTTGATGAAATTCGTTTATCAATTAAAACAGGGCGCGCTTCACGCGCAACAGAAGAGAAATTCCTGTAAAATATAATATCCCATTAGTTCAAATAGGGGGATCACGAAAAGCCTTTATAGTGATAGGCCTGGCGGACAATCACTATGTTGGAAAGAAATCGACATTACAAGCATAGCAATTCGTCATTTGGTTGCAATAATAACAATTCCGTCATTTGCGGCGTGCATGAACAAACCTACAGGAGCAAGAGATAGTACTGATAAAAGCAGGAATCAGTCAATTTTGACATCACAGTTTTCGTGCGCCGGGATTTTACCGACTGGTCCTACCGGGAACGGGATTTTACCTAACGGGAACGGGATTTTGCGAAAAAAACGGCCGGGAAACGGGATTGGGTCCCCCCCTTCAGGACCCTGTCTAAGGAATATGGTTGTTACAAAATATCCCATAATTTTTACTTTTAAGGTGGTTCGGGAGAAAAAAAAAATAACCATTAATAAATTCTCGCAAGGGTATTATCTACGTGCTAGAACCACCAAAATTCACACAAAGAACAATAACTATCCAAAGATTAAATCGACACATGGCTCCACCTGTGATCCGCCCTGCATCCCATAATTTCAGTTTCAGCTGTCGGTAAGGTTGCTTATTAAAAATGTACTTATCTGCTTATGTTGAAAGTTTTATGCTTGCATCCTTTCATTAGCTCAAGGAATGTGGTTATTACAAGAAATCCCATAATATTTACTTTTAAGGTGGCTCGGGAGAAAACACAATAATGATAAATAAAGTCATTAAAAAAATTTTCCTTTTTTTTTATGCAATTTTAAGTCGTATATCCTTTCATTAGCATCCAGGAATGTGGTTGTTACAGAATATCCCATACTTTTTACTTTAAAGGTGGCTCGGGAGAAAATATGAAATAGTCATCAATAAAGTCTCGCAAGGGTTTTAGTTATGTGCTACAGCCACCTAAATCGAACAAAGAATAGTAACTTACCAAACATTTAAACTATGTTTTTCCTTTTTACAATGTTTTAACTTTCCGCTCCATCCCTGAAAACACTTTACCATGGACGTAAGTGTGTTCTAAAAAAACACGTCGGGGATTTTTGAAATTTTAAAAAGAGCCGATTTTAGAGCCAGAATGTAGAAAAAATTCTTGAAAAGGAAATCGAATCTTAGTCAACGCTAATATGGGGTCAATGAATGAAAATTGCAAATACTGGCGAGGTTATAACTCTAAAAAGTTGAACTGATGCATCGGAAAGGGAACTCCATAAAAAAGTTTGATAAACAAATTATACCATAGTTTAGCCCAGGATATAAGCTTTAAAATGATACGACCATTTTTGTGTGAAATTATGCCATTTTAACCAAAAAAGTACCCCGAAGGTAGTCCGTAAACGTAAGGTGTCTAAATGAACAAAAAACAACTTTGCTATCATAAATGCTATTTCAATGCTTTAGATAACTTAAATGCAGCCTCTAATCACTATTCTAAAACACAAAAAGGACAAAAACAGATATGGAAACAGATAGATTCTCCATCTCCGTAACCTCAAGATTTTATTAACTTTTACTAGACAAATGAAGTGTGGAAATTACTAAATTGTTGTCTTGAGCTAAACAATTGCCCACCTGTTTTGAAATGAATGAATACCATTTCAGGAGGGTAGGAAAACAAATAATATTTGGTATACTTTCTTGTAGTATTAGAAGAGCGAAGTGGTACCCAAATAGATCAAAGGAGGATGGCTGGAAATGTTCATTACAATCATTGTTTTTGCTGGTTTGTTATTTGAGGCTTCATCTCAAAATCAGAATTGCTTGGACATCCCTTCATTTAAATTGTCATGAATTGTATTTTACACCCGATAGTCAACATAAGAAACCACGTTGGAAAATAGGCCAAACTGATTTTACCCTACACCCTGCCTTTGTCACGCTCTGCCATGTAAAGCAATCGGCTACCATGGTTACAAAATATTTCAAACGAACTGTTCCAAGTTGGGGGGCAACCATAACGAATAACTGTGCTGGATATTTTCTCTTGTGAGAACATTTGTTTTGCTGTCAGACCGATGTTTAAGTGCCCTGGCCCATCAAATCTGCAGCAAAATGAAAGCGTTTACCCTTTGACGTTGTGTAAACATCTGGAGCACTAACAGCAGGAGAACAAACAAATGGTACAATTGCAGGCAAGCCTTGTGTGTACGCAGGAAAGTATTATTGCGCTCAGATTTTATGACGTGCTTCCGCTTTGGTGGTAGTGGCTAAAACAACTTGAGGCAATCTCAAAGGTTTTCGTATGAAATGAAATGGGCAAAGTAACCCCAAAGATGACTACAGCGTACGTCGAAGGCTTTTGCCTCCTCAACATAGTAAACAGGATTAAAGATTATAACCCCTCTGAATCTTGTAAGGAAGTACAGGCAGAAACATATAAGTGAGTTGAAACGTGTAACAAACATACATTGCTTTAGTGCTAATCTGCGGAATATTCGCAGAATCAATAATTGAACTGATTTTGAAAATGTTGTTGAAGGACTTCAAGATGTTAGTATGTTAGTATATTATCACTTACCACTATTGCTCTACTTTATTCGAAGCGAAAAAATGAAATATTATCAAGAGAAAACCTGCTTGGGCAAGCAGGCGAGAGTTCATTATTCACCAGATATGTCATAAACTCGCTACGAATAATCCGCAGCTTGGTTCACCGTTGCTTGTTTCAACTAAGTTATATGTTTCTGGTACAGGGGAAAAACAAGACAGTTTAACTCAATTTTTTTTTGTGAATATTGAAGTTTTTACTCTTAGTACTTATTGACTAATCTAAAAACAAAACAATTGTCATCATGTTATCTCGAAGGTTTACTCTATCGTTAACTTTACAAATTATGGGATGTTTTCAATCCCTTAAATCTTTATCACACAAGTAATGACATCAACATTACATTTGTATAATTAACACACATATCCACTTATTTTTCTTATGAGCCACCTTAACAATTTAAAAGCAAATTATAGCATGGAACCAGGGCGGAACCCGGGCGAGCCATGTGTTGATTTAATTTTGTATAGTTATTCTCGCTCGTGCGAATTTTGGTGGCTCTAGCATGTAAAAAATACCCATGCAAGACTTTATGAATAATTATTTAGTATTGTTCCCGAGCCACCTTAAAAGTTAAAATTATGGGACATTTTGTAACAACCACATTCCTTGGAGCTAATGAAAGGATGTAAGCACAAAATTTGCGAAATAGACAGATCAATACATTTTTTATAAGTACCTAACCGACAGCTAAAACTGAAATTATGGGATGCAGGGCAGATCCCTGGTGGAGCCATGCGTCGATTAAATCTTTGAATAGTTATTGTTCTTTGTGGGAATTTTGGTGGCTCTAGCACGTAGATAATAGCCTTGCAAGACTTTGTTAATAATTATATTATTTTTTTCTCCCGAGCCACCTTAAAAGTAAAAATTATGGGATATTTTGTAACAACCACATTCTTTGGAGTTAATGGAAGGATATACACATAAATTTTTTTAAATAGACAGATACATACATTTTTCAATGAGCAACCTTACCGGCGTCTAAAACTGAAATTATGGGATGGATCCAGGGCGGACCCCGGGTGGGGCCATATGTAATATTAATCTATGGGTGGTTAGCATTATTTGTGCCAAATTTGGTAGCTTTGCCATAAAACTGAACAATTTTGCACCAAGCGGCTGCACTATCTTTTCAGTAAAGAAACTAGACCGTTTGCATAAAAAAATAAGCAAATTATATAAGGACACGAAAATTAGGGATCCAAAACAGATTTCGACATTGATCAGGCTCGACGGATGGGCGAGGGCCATAGCTATCCGCAATGCATCTTGGGAACAATTCGCCAGCTGATATCGCGCATCTATGCTAGTGGTCGCTTGAAGAACGGACAACGAATAGAAAGCGAGGTTCAAAACCGTCGAAATTTTGTTTCAAGTGAATGCGGCGTGAAAATACTTTTGCTCGCAAGTTACAGTGGTTGTTTTCACGGCTCGACTTTCCTAGAAATGAACTTGACCGGAAGCGTCGCGCATGGTTAGCTGTGGATTTACGGGAAATTGTTTTCTCGGGCAGTACTGGAAAAATACAGATCTCGGGCTCGCCCAGAGGCTCGGTCCGTGAAGTTAAATTTCAGCCCTCAAATCTTAAAAATTTCAGTAATGCCCTCGCGCTCGGTTACTAAGTAGTATGAATCTGTAGGAACGAATGATTAGATGTAAATTGTTCTAATTGACTATCTATTAATCGTCCCGTGTTTACGTGTTATACATAGTAAACTCCTTTCTTTACTCAAATGCCCCTCTCATTGTCTCAGCGAGAATAATTTATGGGAAAGGTCAATTTTGACCTCGCACGATCGATACACTGCGAGCCGAGGCGTGGCGCTAGACAAAAACCACTCACAGAGGAGAAAACACAGCTGAATCGACAGAATAACACTTTATTCTCCCAAAACTCAGAGGAAGGGTCAGGATTAAAATGAATTTAACAAACTTCAATTGGCGGTCTTGATTGACTCAAGTAACAGGCCTACGCCCGAAAATACGCCAGATTATGAGTAGAATATAAAACGGGAATAAAAAAGGACGGACGCAGCACCTGCTAACTGAGTCGAATTAAGACCGTCCGAAGACAGTATGAAGGTAGGTTAACTGTATGTTCAAACCCCTATGATAGCGTAGTTAGATAGCGTTAGCATAGTGAAGCGAACAAAGCGAGGAATTGAATTTGGCGTTGTTACGACATAATGCACCCATACAACAACCAATTCTTTGTATTCAGTCACGTGACTTTTTCGAACGCTTTCACTTCCGGCCTGGGAAGTGGTGGTCAGACAAAACAAAATGGCCGCCGTGGTGCAAGGATCGGCTGAGATTTTATCGGAATATGCTGACGGTTTAGAGGGAATGGTCAGCACAGATATCTTCAGAAAGTACAATTATGTCAAAGGATCGACCCCTACGCACTGAAAAGAAAGATTCCTCAAGTGGAGTTCCCTGACATATCGTACAACAGACGTCCTTGTATACTGCAAAGCAGGCGAAAGCCTGGAAAAGTATGGAGGCATACAAATTCTCTGTTTGTGGCTGGATGAAGGATCTCGCTATAAAGGCTTTGAAGAACAAATGTAGCACCGTTTTTGCCAGATTAAAGTGTGCTTTTATGCACTCGTTTTGCGAAGACGCGTATTTCTCTTCACGTTCTCTTTGGTGTAAACAAACCACACTCCGTTTCTAAGTGAACTTCGTTCTTCCCTTTTAGGTCAACTATTCTCAAAGATCAACAGAAACACCTCCTAAAATCGTCGTAAATATTGCTAGTTTGTCATATAAATTGAATAAAAACAACGTGTTGGATTGCGTAGCGATCAAATAGTCGCAACGAGTAAACAAACCGAGAGAATTAAGCAGTACTTGAAGCAGACAAGCCGAGAAATTGAATATGGCGGTGTTACAAAAACACTCATACAACAAACCAATCGGAGAAATTAGCATTACTATGAAGATCATTTTCTCTTGTATGAAGCCAACAAGCCGAAAAATTGAATTTGGCGGTGTTACAGAAACACTCATAAACTAACCAATCGGAGAATTTAGCATTATTATGAAGCCAACAAGCCGAGAAAATTGAATTTGGCGGTGTTACAACAACACATACTGTAACTAACCAATTGTAGGATTTAGCATTATTATGAAGCCAACAAACCGAGAAATTGAATTTGGCTGGGTGTTACAAAAACACTCATACAACTAACCAATCGGAGAATTTAGCATTACTATGAAGCCAACAAACCGAGAAATTGAATTTGGCGGGGGTGTTACAAAAACACTCATACAACTAACCAATCGGAGAATTTAGCATTACTATGAAGCCAACAAACCGAGAAATTGAATTTGGCGGTGTTATAAAAACACTCACAGGAGGGTTTACCGGAGCCGTTCCTCAAAAAAACCGTTCCCCATAAAGATGATCTGCTGGCTGGAAATTACGAATCTAGAGACCTTCCTGGCTGAGATTTTTAACATACTGGTTCCCGGCTAGGAAATTTAACCAAATGTTACACGTCCTGGCTGGATTTCTTAACCGCATGCTGGCTGCTCGCTGTTGGCTGTTGTTGCGTGATGTTGACTTCATTATTTAGCTGGCAAGTACTTCACTTCCGCCGGCCGATCTAGCGAAAGTAAATTATTAACGAAACACAATGAGGTGTCAATGACCAATGACTGCAGTTTTGGCTGTCACAATGACAGTTTGAATAAGGGTCTGAATGAAAGGCGGTTGGGCCAAGTTCAGGATATGGCGGCCGCTCGCTCGTGGTCCCCTTTCCCTTTGTGCTTGCTACGCAGGCTAAGGATAGCGAGCTCAATAGATATTTAGTGCCCCAGAGCTTAGACAGAGTACAGCCTTTGTTTCACCCTATGCATTTACAGCATTTACGTAAAGGTAAGATTGTATTTGCCTTTTTCAAGATCGTATGCACAAATTTCAGTCTTTGTGATGATAGTCACTATGCAATTTCGCAGAGTCGAATTATTGAGGTATCAAAGTTGGGCTCCTGATCAAAGTTAGTGAAGCCGGGGTGCCGCAGAGTGGTGGGTAAACTTGGGTAAAGTTACGCGGTTTCTTATTGAGGTAGGGGCGCGCAGTGAGCCAGGACGTCTCTAAGGTAAGAACTTCTCTGACGCGACTAGGAAGTACATAATGCATATACTAGCATTCTCTCTTCAACGAAGGTCATTTGATGTTTAGTCGATTCTTACTTCACGACATATCCCACTTGTCAAGCTTTTTGTTGTTTTAAGAAAATCTAAAGTCAATATTCAATTCACGGTTCGATATATGCCAGATACTTTTCATCTGCTCCTCGTTCATTATTCTGGTATCGGCAGGTCCAAAATGCAGACTGAAAAATGCATACCGGAAAATGCATACCAGGTCTATTCTCTCTGAAAACTCAAAAGAACAGTTTTATTTCATTGTGTGACGGTATGGCTAGCACATAAATTATATTACAACACTGACAAACTGCGGTAAAAGGCAGAAATTTGTTGTTAAAGAATTTCGACTGTCAGGATGCCGTTACTATGTAGACGATTGTTTTATCTTTTACATCTCAAGGTCATTTTCATCTCCGATCTTGCACGCAAATTTCAGGAATTTCCATAGAAAAGAAACGATATCATTATTTTACCGCTATTTTAGCTTACATTTGCCTTTGCTAATTAAAAGAAAACTACAACTACGATTCAATATGTTTCAGGTGTGCTTTTGATAGAAAATATCTATCGGTTTATACAGCAGAGCTGTCAAAACATAAGCCGGGCTTTTAATTCTTTGCAGCCTGCTACTCTTTTTGAGCAGCCGCCTACTTCAAAACATTATATCGGGAAATGAAAATCTATCGGGATGTAAAAATCTATCGGGCCAGTGACAATCTATTTGCATTTTCCGATCTGCATTTTCCAGTCTGCATTTTCCGGTCTGCATTTTCTGGTATGCATTTTGGACCTGCCGATTCTGGTATGATGTTAATTGAGCAACTGCAAGTAGATCCTACAGAAATGTTTGTCAGGCAACTGAATCTATAGTAGCAATAGCTTTTTTTTTGGGAGACCCTCCCTCATGTGAATAGTCTCTGGGATAACCCTGTGTTTGTGCTTGCTTGCGATGTTTCCGCGCAGTGACCCCTAGTTTTTTCAGCAATCACACCGCAGTGGAAACAGATGGGTATTCATTGATCTAAGGAAGCAGTGCTAATTGCTTTGTGTGATGTAGCTTACACAACAGCATCTTTTGATAAGGGACATTTTTTCGGTAGATAATAAACTTGTCAATCAAATGGAGCACGCAGTATTTTCGATGTATAAAAACTTCGTTCTTCTTTCTACGAACTTCTGCGACGTGGATTACCTTTCTGGTCAACACTTAGCGTTGTTAGTGGCTAAGTGAATGAATATCAATATTTTACGTTGGCAGAGGAGTATTGCCAGTCTGCCGAAAGTTTCTTTCCTTATTAGTAACAGAAGTCTCCGGGATGCTTGAGATGTTTCTAGCACACCGCAAGGGAAGTCAAGCAATTCGCTACTCAACCCTTAGATAACAAAGCACAAAATGATAATAAGCGGTTCATGCCACTCAAGTGCACGATTTTTTTTTTTTTAGGCTTTTTGGGTAAAATATGTGCATTTTAGTGTTACAGCAAAAATGTTTACGAACCTTCAACATTGTTTTAGGTTTGCGAACTTTATGCGAGTAACACTATACTTGCATTTCATGCCACTCAAGTGCACGATTTTTTTTATTTTAGGCGTTTTGGGTAAAATATGGGCATTTTAGTGTTACAGCAAAAATGTTTACGAACCTTCAACATTGTTTTAGGTTTGCGAACTTTATGCGAGTAACACTATACTTGCATTTCTTGTCACTAGTGCACGATTTTTTTTTTTTTGTTTTAGGCTTTTGGGTAAAATATGTACATTTTAGTGTTACAGCAAAAATGTTTACGAACCTTCAACATTGTTTTAGGTTTGCGAACTTTATGCGAGTAACACTATACTTGCATTTCATGCCAGTCAAGTGCACGATTTTTTTAAATTTTGTTTTAGGCTTTTGGGGTAAAATAATGTGCATTTTAGTGTTACAGCAAAAATGTTTACGAACCTTCAACATTGTTTTAGGTTTGCGAACTTTATGCGAATAACACTATACTTGCATTTCATGCCACTCAAGAGTGCACGATTTTTTTATTTTAGGCTTTTTGGGTAAAATATGTGCATTTTAGTGTTACAGCAAAAATGTTTACGAACCTTCAACATTGTTTTAGGTTTGCGAACTTTATGCGAGTAACACTATACTTGCATTTCATGCCACTCAAGTGCACAATTTTTTTTATTTTTGTTTTAGGCTTTTTCGGTAAAATATGTGCATTTTAGTGTTACAGCAAAAATGATTACGAACCTTCAACGTTGTTTTAGGTTTGCGAACTTTATGCGAGTAACACTATACTTGCATTTCATGCCAGTCAAGTGCACGATTTTTTTAAATTTTGTTTTAGGCTTTTTGGGTAAAATCATGTGCATTTTAGTGTTACAGCAAAAATGTTTACGAACCTTCAACATTGTTTTAGGTTTGCGAACTTTATGCGAGTAACACTATACTTGCATTTCATGCCACTCAAGAGTGCACGATTTTTTTATTTTAGGCTTTTTGGGTAAAATATGTGCATTTTAGTGTTACAGCAAAAATGTTTTACGAACCTTCAACATTGTTTTAGGTTTGCGAACTTTATGCGAGTAACACTATACTTGCATTTCATGCCAGTCAAGTGCACGATTTTTTTGATTTTTTTTTACTTTTTGGGTAAAATATGTGCATTTTAGTGTTACAGCAAAAATGTTTACGAACCTTCAACGTTGTTTTAGGTTTGCGAACTTTATGCGAGTAACACTATACTTGCATTTCATGCCACTCAAGTGCACGATTTTTTGATTTTTTTTTTTACTTTTTGGGTAAAATATGTGCATTTTAGTGTTACAGCAAAAATGTTTACGAACCTTCAACGTTGTTTTAGGTTTGCGAACTTTATGCGAGTAACACTATACTTGCATTTCATGCCACTCAAGTGCACGATTTTTTTGATTTTTTTTTTTTTACTTTTTGGGTAAAATATGTGCATTTTAGTGTTACAGCAAAAATGTTTACGAACCTTCAACGTTGTTTTAGGTTTGCGAACTTTATGCGAGTAACACTATACTTGCACTTCACGCCACTCAAGTGCAAGACATTTTGATTTTAAAATGTGCATTTAATAAGTAGTCTAGTCACGTGTCTATTTCACTTAAATTCGTAATAAATGAAGTGATATCGATAAACATAGCTTTGAAAAATCCTGGGTTCGGCGTTGGTCAAGTTTGTGCGAACTACTCATTAAAACACGTCTTCCCTGCTAGCAGAGGCCTCTTGTGATTTCATGTCATTTTCTATTGATAATGTGGTTAGTAGTTTGTTCTCACGAGTGGTATTGTATTCGTTCAATTTAGCAAATTCTTCCAACAGGTGTATGGAAGTAGTAGTGTTTTCCCCCATCTTCATATATTATACCGAGCTCAATACAGGTTGCTTATTTGAGAATTGGAAATAGAGCATCGCATTGTAGTAGTTCTATAGTTTCGATTCGCAAATCCCAATGCAACATTTTATTTTTGCTGGCTGCTGGCAAAAAAGTACATTTAATCATTTTTGGTGCTGGCTGGCAAATAACAGTACATCAGGCACATGGTGGCTGGCAACGCTTGTTACTCTAGGTGAGTGCTGGCTAGGAATAAAGTATAAAGGGCACTCCCTGGCTGGCTTTGAGGAACGGATTATTTTTTCCCACGAAGATTAATAATTAGCTTATTAATGGTTGCAAGTACTCTTAAAGATGTTTTTGCTATGTTTTGATTAAATAAGAGAAAATGTTCGTTGAGCCCTCCTGCACTCATAACCAATAGGAGAATTTAGCATTACTGACCATTACTATGAAGCCAACAAGGCGAGAAATTGAATTTGGCGGTGTTATAAAAACACTCATACAACGAACCAATCGGGGAATTTAGCATTACTGACCATTACTATGAAGCCAACAAACCGAGAAATTGAATTTGGCGGTGTTACAAAAACACTCATACAACGAACCAATCGGGGAATTTAGCCATGAAGCTACGGCGACGTACGAACCAACACCAAACAAAATTCATGACCAAGACACCCGCGTCCCGACGTTGGTTTTCGAAAAGACCACGATATTGTGAAATCTACGGCTTAAATCACCCTGAGAGTGTGATAAGTTACGTAAGACCTTAACAGGAAGGAATGCAGAGAATAACACGGGATAACATTCTCGCGTAGCGCAATTACGAGGGAATTTCAGTAATGAAAATAGTTTCCGTAGTCATTAGTCCTTGGCCAAGGCATGTTGTTTTGAACTATTGTTCTATTTTAGAGTTTATGCAAATCGTTGTAAGTAACCCTTGTACTTTCGTATAAATAAAGTTAGTAGTTTTTAGAAGCTGGAGTTTGTAAGTGAGCATCCGCCAGTAATAGTTTTTCCTCTTGTTGTGTCACCGTTAAGGTAAAGTACTTTGTGATTTGTAATTTACGAGTTTGAATTTATCAGTATAAAGTAATGTATTTTCTTGTATTTGTTTCAGTACCGTAATAAATGTTTTTCAGTGGATTATTGTGCGTAACTTTACGGTTACATTATATTGATTCGCCAGTGAGCAAAGGTGTCCACACGTGATGCACATGTGATCTGAAAAAAATGTTGCGCGACATATTTTTGTAACGCATTTTGGTTTCCTGGAAAAGCAGTTTTCAGTAAAAGCAATAGTAAATTAGATAAGAGGGTTCCTGTGCCACTTTATGTCCTTAACGCAGCACAGTCACAAATAATTGTATTTTTAGATACACTTTTTCCATTAAATCACACTTTGCCACCTATTTAACCAATCAGAAGGTTCCATGCAATGTGCCCTTGCATGCTTAGTTTTAATAAACTTTATAGAAACATCGAAACTGTAAGATACATCATCAAGCAAAACATTCCAGCCTACAGAGCACATTGAATTTGTTTGTCTTTGTGTCTAAAAATAGAACATATGTGACTGTGCTGGGGATCCCACCTAAACAATAAGAACACTCTTTATCTAATTTACTCTTGGTAAAGATAGTGATTAGTTTGACCAAGGTTTTACCTCTAATGATAGCTGCACGATTTTTGTCATGACGTCATAGGATATCACGACTCCCATCCAGACGCGTACGGGGGCAGTTTTTTCTCGGGCCATTCCTCCTCGGAAATATACCATGGACTATGTTGGTTCCTTATAACTTGGGCCCCTCCTACATCATGCCCGTGACAGTAGCCTGTATAAAGTCCCTCGACAGATGAGCTCCTTTTCATCTTGTCCCTTAGCCAATCCATTGTCGAGGGGACATTAACAAAAGTTTCGGCCAATACTTTTAGTATGAATTTTGATTTACAAGAAAGTTCTGCCCACTTGAAGGCAAGCAATGCCTTCACAGAATGATATTCATTTTCTTTATAAACATCTTCGAAATTTCCGCGTAAAATATCTTTATATCGCTTAGCTTCCTTCGTCACCCGACTATCTCTTTTTTCATCCGATCCTACAACGTAGACAATCCGAACACTTTCTGAGTCTGTCACGTTTTTTGTCGACGTGTCGGATTTTCCCCAAGATAACCGAATAGCTTTTCTTGCGTCAAAATTTCGGCTTGTGGTAACCACGATAACAAGGAGAAATATATCATCTGGACACGTTTTTGGAGTCGTTATTAATTCTTTCTTGTTGATAATGGGAGGATAAGGCGACTTGGCTTTTGGAGTTGTAGTTGGTCTGTTTGTTGTTGAAGTTGTTGTCAGTAGTTCCTCTGCGTCTCTTACTTTGTGGTTCTGCTGCACTGAGTTTTGGAGCTCTGTTTTCTTCACGATATCTTCAAGCTCAGGAAGTGGATTTTTGCGATCGTTTGGAATCGTTGCCAATGGAGTAGGGCTTGGACAATTGCAAAAAAGACTTCGTAGAGCTGCCCCCACTAGAAAGGCGCACAATACGGTGCCGTACGCACGCAAGATTCGAGCACGAACCATTAGCTTTCCTTTCCTGGGTCGGGCTACAAATGCTGGCACAATCACATTAAACTTTGGCGAAAGAGTAATCATCAGAACAAGTTAAAACAATATAGCAAGAAAAAGAATAAATTACTGACAATATACCCATCCGTGAATTGATTGCCCTGGCAACGAGGCCAGTGATAGAAACATTCGTTTCAATTACAGTCGTAAAATTACTGTGTAGTGTGTTATATCATCAATTAAATATTTTCATCGCGATGTAAAACAAGTTCTAGCTTTGCGAACTTGCGTGTCCACAGTTCAGACAACATCATGCAGTACAGACTGGGAGAGACTAGTGAACCCACATTCACCAGTCAGCATTTCACAATCCCGACAAACATCATGCGGTACAGACTGGGGGGACAAGCGAACCCACAGTCACACCAGACGCAGCATTTCACAATCCCGACACAACATCATGCGGTACAGACTGGGGAACTAGCGAACCCACAGTCATCAGTCTCTATATGCCACTGAGGCTCAGTAATATGGAACTTGTTACCAGAAATAAAAAGTGTAAATAGCTCAAAAGCATATTTTACAAAAGCAAAGGTTTCAAGGAACCTAAGTTTCTTAGATTTTAAATCCACATACCCACAAACAGTATTGCTACGACAAAGTGAATACTCATATTTTAACTGTAGTTTAGCATATATATATAAATTTTATTTCATTTAATTTTTATACACGACCCCACAAGCGGCACCGCTTTAATATATTCATCGTGTTTAAATAAAGATTATTATTATTATTATTATTATTACAAATAATCCATATAATTTTCCTTTCATATTTATACATATTTAAAAATGCGAAATGTAAAAATATAGTAATATGACTAGTGATTTTTTTAAAGAAAATTAAAAATTCTGGCAAACGAGAGAATAAAAAGAGAAAATGGTAAAATTACTGATAAAAACTAAATCAAACGGGCGGTAACATTATCATGAGAAATGTCTATATTTGTAATATCCAGTGTTCTTCTAATAGATCGTGATCCTCTGAGACAGATTCAGGCGGACCTTATTAGTGCGAAAGATACTTTAGCTCTAACCCATGACATGGTGCTTGCATAACTCTCTCCCTTCTTAATCGATAAAAGTTCAACTAGGCGTTTATGGTAAATCATGCACTCAGGGCCCATTCCACCAGTTGTACTAAAAACTAACGGCGTAAAAGTTCCTTGTTCAACTCCATTACTCTATTGGCGTATTTGCGTTTCTTTTCGCTCTCATGCTGCCTGTAAACTCGCTCGGGAGTTTGCTCACGGTAGGAGTCTGCATTTGGGTGGCAAACCCGGACATCAAAGAATGCAGCTCTCTGTCGCTCCCAAAAACCTCGGGCATGGATGTCGAGACGGGCGTCGGGGGCTCTGTTTGCACCCCTGTTCAGGGTCTCTCCGGTTATTTGCTGAAGTACCGGCTCAATCTCGAGATCATTGCACACTGTGCCAAGCAGCTCTGCTTCCAGTATCACGAAGCTCGTTGTGACGTTGTATCACGAAGCCGCCTCTCCTACAGATCATCGCATGGTCGACGTCAAATATATCTCCGCACTCGCACGTCTTCGGTATGTCGGAGATTTCCCAATTGTATCTTATCTTGATGGCGTCTCTGAATTCTCGCTTATTTAGATCATAACCCAGATCTTTTATGGGTATTACAGTTAGCAAGCTCGAGGCGCCCTTTTCCGACGCTAGCTCTATCGCTCTCAGATCTCGAGTTTAAATTATTCTTGACTATCTCTTGTGTCTCCTTAAGAAGCTTGTTTTTCTCATAGTTCATGCTTTGCTGATCTACCGCATCTGGAGGTTGATGGTCTTGAGCCGCAATACGCTTTACCAGGGGCTCTGTGACAGTGCCTGAGGCCTCGTATTCTAAAGGTGACGATTCTGAAGGATTGCGAGGCCCTGTCCCCCCATGCGTACTGGGAGTGCAAGCAGGCCGCGTTCGTTTGCGGCGACTTGATGATCTGTGATGGCGGGAATCAGAACTTCAGTTATCGCACGCTCAAGTAGATCCACGATATCAGGGAGTGTCTGTAAAAATATGTCCAGCGGTGACGAAGACCAACAGTGAAAGCAGCGTAGCTCGCCTGAGGTTGGGATATGGCGAACTCTGCAAGCTTGCTAACTTAGAGAGAACAAAGAGAACAAAGAGCCGTGCGGGCTGCATACGTTGCTACAGTCGGGCACAACACCCTGATATTGTGCAGCGCTGTAGATCTCTTCAAAGCATTGAAGGCATTAGAGGCGTCGATCAGCAGAGTGGCGTCTGTTTCGTCCGATTCGAAGATGGTGCGCATTGCGTGAATTACAGCCTCGTTTCCGCTCTTTAGTCCAGCACATACTTGAAGTGAGCCGCTTGCGTCGATGACATCAGATTTGGTAACTCGCGTCACACACTTCCCGATAATACTGCGAAGGACTTCTCCAACTTTTTTTTTATCATTGAGCCTTGTTTGTAACTTTTAAAAAGATGTTATTGACGCGACCCTACCTCGACATATAAATTGAAAACATGTCTCGGGGGGGGGGGGGGGGGAGGGATGTATTTTCGTTCTGACCAAGAGGGGGATTCGTAAAAAATATGTTGTGCCTTGGGGGATCTGAAAATTTTGCATTGTCAAAAAAAAAAATCCTCTGCCACCCCCCCTCCCCCCCTGTAGTATACATAATGAATGCAGCCTAATTATTCATCATCATCATCATCATCATCATCTTTATTAAAATTGAACACGGTTAAAAATCATCAGGCGAAATATAAATATCTTAATTACTATCTACACTATGAACAACTATCTATATTATATACAAACTAAGGAAAAGAAAATTAAAGCCTGTTTTCCATGAATGCCGTGTTGTTTGGGTATAAGTTTAATAACTGTCGCCGAAAATTTTGAAGAGACTGAGTTTCTCTTAAGTTGGGGGGAAGTTTGTTCCACAGAACAGCACCACTATAGCTAAAGCTGTTTTTATAATAGTTAGTACGTGGCAGGGGAACAACCAACTTATTCTCGGAGTTTCTAAGATTATAGTTAGGAGATATATCCTCTCGGTGAACAAATCTAGAGGACAAGTAACTAGGCACTAGTTCATTGTGAGATTTGAACATCATTATTGCCTTAGTTATTTGACGTTGGCAGTGGAGATTGCGCCATCCTAACTGGTCAAAAAGGAGGTTGGCATCAGCATCGTAATTAGAATTCGTAATAATACGGGCTGCTCGGTTTTGGAGCTTTTGTAGTTTATTAGCAATTGTACTACCACAGGAACCCCAAACAATGTTACAATAATCAAAATGAGATTGCACGAGGCCTTGATAAACATCAAGTAGAGTTGTTCTTGGTACACAGTTCCTGATTCGTTTTAAAGCTCCAACACCGGCAGCAATTTTCTTAGATATTGTATCAACATGTGTTTCCCATGTCAAATGTTCATCGATTATAACTCCTAGAGATTTTGCCGAATGAGATTGTTTTATTGGTATATTATTTATTTCTAGATTAGGGGGGTGCGGGAAATTATTCAGTCTTTGCCGAGAGCCAATTAACATAAATTCAGTTTTAGTCATGTTGAGAGTTAATTTGTTCACCGAGAGCCAACAGCTAATGTTTAGCAAGTCATCGTTTAAAGTAGACTGGATGGAGCCAACATCATTTCCAGACAATGTCAGATGAGTATCATCTGCGTACATTCTTGGTATCGATTTGCTTAGACAATTCGGAAGGTCATTGATATAAAGTAAAAACAACAAAGGTCCTAGAATTGTTCCCTGGGGAATTCCACATTCCAGAAAACATGTTTTGGAAAGGGAACCATTGACAAGGCATTTTTGTGCACGATTGTCTAGGTATGAGGCAAACCATTTATGCGCAATTCCAGTAATACCGTAACAATTTAGTTTAGATAACATAATATTGATCAACTGTATCGAACGCTTTCTTCAGATCTAAAAAAACAACAGCATTTACATTGCCCTGGTCAATATTATAAGACCAGCTATCAGTTGCGTCAAGCAATGCGGTTTGAGTAGAGTGGAGAGCTCGAAAACCAGATTGGTATTTGGAAAGAACATTGTGTTCAGACAAATAAGCAAATATTTGATTATAAACTATTCTTTCAAAACTTTGCCTATTACTGAGATCACGGATATTGGACGATAATTATCTATATCGCATTTATCGCCTTGCTTAAAGAGGGGGGTGACTCGAGCACATTTCCAGTCGTCTGGGAAAATGCCTGAAATTAGCGAGGCATTGAAAATAATTGTCAATTGTGGTGCAATAAGATCGGCGCACTCTAGAACAAGTCGACTTGAAATGTGATCAAGACCAGCCCCTTTTGTCTTCTTTATTTTCTTTAGTAGATTTATAACTTGGCTATTACCAATTTGATGGAATTGGAAATTCGAAACCACCTTCGGAATGTAGTCATAAAAACTAACAGGACTAGTACTGTTAAACACTGGTATTTCTGCTGCGAGCTTCGGACCAATTAAAGAGAAGTGATCATTGAAAGCGTTCGACAAAACAGATGGATTCGTTATTGGTTCTCCATCCAGTCTTAACTCCTTAATTGAAGGCTTGCTAGTTTTCCGAGAAGTAAGCTCGTTGATCACCCGCCACGTTTTACGAGGATCACCGTCAATTATTAATGGGGGCATTTAAAGATACAGCCTCTTTTTTAAGCGTTGCCCTTGTCTGTACATTTTTAGAACTTTTTCATAGTTTGCCATTTTCATTTTATAACAGAGTTTTGTAAATATTTAAGATTTAGAATTTTTCTTACATAATTGTACAAAGTTTTCAGATTTTTACTAGATTGTGAATAAAGAGTTATTATTATTTTATAATTATAATTATAATTATTATTATTGTTATTATTATTATCAGTCAGCATTTCACAATCCCGACAGAACATCATGCGGTACAGACTGGGGGGGACAAGCGAACCCACAGTCACACCAGACAGCATTTCACAATCCCGACACAACATCATCTGGTACAGACTGGGGGACAATCGAACCCACAGTCACACCAGTCAACATTTCACAATCCCGACACAACATCATGCGGTACAGACTGGGGGGACAATCGAACCCACAGTCACACCAGTCAACATTTCACAATCCCGACACAACATCATGCGGTACAGACTGGGGGGACAAGCGAACCCACAGTCACACCAGTCAACATTACACAATCCCGACACAACATCATGCGGTACAGACTGAGGGGACAAGCGAACCCACAGTCACACCAGTCAACATTTCACAATCCCGACACAACATCATGCGGTACAGACTGGGGGGACAAGCGAACCCACAGTCACACCAGTCAACATTACACAATCCCGACACAACATCATGCGGTACAGACAGAGGGGACAATCGAACCCACAGTCACACCAGTCAACATTACACAATCCCGACACAACATCATGCGGTACAGACTGAGGGGACAAGCGAACCCACAGTCACACCAGTCAACATTACACAATCCCGACACAACATCATGCGGTACAGACTGGGGGACAACCGAACCCACAGTCACACCAGTCAGCATTTCACAATCCCGACACAACATCATGCGGTACAGACTGGGGGGACAAGCGAACCCACAGTCACACCAGTCAGCATTACACAATCTCGACACAACATCATGCGGTACAGACTGGGGGGACAAGCGAACCCACAGTCACACCAGACAGCATTTCACAATCCCGACACAACATCATGCGGTACAGACTGGGGAGACAAGCGAACCCACAGTCACACCAGTCAACATTTCACAATCCCGACACAACATCATGCGGTACAGACTGGGGGGACAAGCGAACCCACAGTCACACCAGACAGCATTTCACAATCCCGACACAACATCATGCGGTACAGACTGAGGGGACAAGCGAACCCACAGTCACACCAGTCAACATTACACAATCCCGACACAACATCGTGCGGTACAGACTGAGGGGACAAGCGAACCCACAGTCACACCAGTCAACATTACACAATCCCGACACAACATCATGCGGTACAGACTGGGGAGACAAGCGAACCCACAGTCACACCAGTCAACATTACACAATCCCGACACAACATCATGCGGTACAGACTGGGGAGACAAGCGAACCCACAGTCACACCAGACAGCATTTCACAATCCCGACACAACATCATGCGGTACAGACTGGGGGGACAAGCGAACCCACAGTCACACCAGTCAACATTTCACAATCCCGACACAACATCATGCGGTACAGACTGGGGAGACAAGCGAACCCACAGTCACACCAGTCAACATTACACAATCCCGACACAACATCATGCGGTACAGACTGGGGAGACAAGCGAACCCACAGTCACACCAGACAGCATTTCACAATCCCGACACAACATCATGCGGTACAGACTGGGGGGACAAGCGAACCCACAGTCACACCAGTCAACATTTCACAATCCCGACACAACATCATGCGGTACAGACTGGGGAGACAAGCGAACCCACAGTCACACCAGTCAACATTACACAATCCCGATAAGTGTCTATAGTTTTTTAAAGGATCCGGCTCACCCTGCCCATAATTCTTGGTGTTCACCTCCGGAGACGTTTGATTTTTAGCGCGTTACTTCGAACAAAAAGCCAATATACTGAAAGAGAACTATTTATTATTCTGAATACTTTTGCTAAGTGTTGGACTGGTATCTTATATTGCAAGCGAGATATAAGCGAACGAATGAGCAAGCTGTTTACTGTAAAATGTATGGCGCCGCCATGTTGGAGTCCCTCGGAAGGACTCCAACATATAATGGCGGCCAAATTACCAACTGTGCCGTAAGTCCACAATTTAGCTAACATTGTCCAAACTATGATTTTTTTCAACTTATTAAGCATGTTGGCTTTCATCGAACGCTCCAAACGGGAAAATTTCGAGATCACTGCCTAAAGAAGCGTGACTAGTGTTGCGTGTGTTGAAATGTTGCGTGTGTTGAAATGCCGAGGAATTAAGGAAATACGTACTTTATCTCGAGGGGGGTATAATTTTCTCGGGTCTTCATACGCAAATGTCACGAAATTTGAGCAATTAATTGGCACGGAAAAGAAATGATTTGCTTATTTTGATGTCGCTCTCCCAAGAAAAAACTTGAGTTTTTCAATATTTCAGTGTCGTTGCATGATGTATAAATTTAGAGCTTTCATTCAGCCAATTGAGCTGCTCTTAGAAGAAACGCAACTGACAAACAAGGGCTGAAAAAGAGCACACTTAGCTCCCAAAACAAGGAAAGTACATGTCATGACACATGGCAACATGAGGAACATTTGTGTAGCAAGACCTTTATATTAACGTTTAAAGTGCTCTAACTTCGGAAAGGTCTATTAGATAAGTTTTTCTTATTTCCACAAGAGGCTATGGAGAAAAATCCATCACCATAGCTGGAAAGAGCAGCCTAATTGAAATTAGTAAAATTTGAAAGTTTCAGAGGAAAATCTTCTGAAATAACGAAGAAATAGCCTGGCAAATTTCTCGAATTTTGTGTACGTTCGTATAGGGCTTTGCGACCAAGCCTCCAAAGTTTGCAAGATTTATCGTTTGCCGAACGAACTGAGCTTTGCCCATCCTCGCGCGCCAGGGTCCTTCCCTCACCTCCCCCCAGGGGACAGAGCTTTACCTTGCCATTTATTCGTTATTTCAAAAGACTTTCCTCTCAAACTTTCGCATTTTACTAATTTTAAGCTGCTCTATCCAGCTATGGTGATGGATTATTTCTCCGTTGCCTCCTGTGGAAATAAAAAAAAAACATCGGAAAGGTCTATTAGCATATGGGCATATTATTATGTGGCGTGTAGATTCCATAAATAAATAACACACTTGTTTGGAATCTTTCTTCCGTTTATTTTGTCGAAATCAGTAAAATTTTAACGGGCCTTTAACGGTGGCGGGATATTATTATTTTGGGAAAATACCCCCATAATAAGTCTGTAACATCTCACTGCTGATTTCATAATTCTGTGCACCGATTAATTTATTAACTACTTACTAACCGAGAGTGAGGGCATTACGTGAAATATCAAACTGAGTTTGGCGTATCGACCGAGCGATAGCGAGGTTGATACGCCAAACCGAGGTTTGATATTTCACGTAATGCCCGAACCTTCGAGGTTAGTAAGTTGTTTGTTATATGCCACTTTTTCTCCAAACCTTTTATTGGTTTTCGACCAATCAGAGCGCGCATACTATCGCAATTATTTTATAAATAATAATGTCTTAAGCGTTCCCTGAATCAAACGTCTAAGCAACCCTGTCGCTTTTGCAATATCTCTGAGTGATGTTTGTGGTTGCTAAGTGTTAGTTGAGCGATCAATGGAACCTTCTAAAACACGGTTTGAATTATTGCTTCAAAATTTGCAGAATTAGGAAAACATTTTCAAAATGTGTGCTTGACTTGAGATAACATTCCAGTATCACAATAATTGCGAAAATCGTTTTAAATACAGAATATATTTCATTTTCGGAATTACCATGTTAATATTAAACCTTTTCTTAACATTTCAGGGCTACATTCAATTAATTTAGATACGAAACGAAAACAAAGCCGCCCAGTATGCCCAGTATGCCCATAGAACTCCCATATTTTATGGTCGGGATGATCGTCGGAAATTTTCAGTTTCACCCCTAAAAGATACGAAACATGGCGTGGTTCAAATAATTTGTTACCCTAAAAGACCTAAGGCATTATCTGCCAAGTAGGCGCGAAGGAGACAGGTAACAGGTAAAAGATACCCATAAAGAAATTTCCGTGTTTGACTAAAATGCTGCCTTTAATGTTGTCTAATTTATCGTCTTCTCATCGAGTAATCTCTCTTTCTTTCGCGGTTTTTAGAAGCAAAATCATGAGACAAAACAATTTGGACACATATTTCGGCCCTAAAACCAATTCAATTCAATTCAACTTTATTGCACACTCGTTATACAATCTCCTCACTTGCATGTCTTCAATCATTTAACGTATGTTGATTGTTGTACATTATACGATAAACTATAGTAGCGCAGACGATGTAATTTTGACACAGATTACTGGACATTTGCTTTAAAAGATACATTTTGCGACTAGCATTCCCCAGCTTCTGTGGCTAAGTTGGGAGAGCGTGGGACTTTCGCTTACCAGTGTCTCCAGTTCGAGCCCGGGCGCGGGAACAAAACGATTTTTCCTTTTACTAGTATCTTTACCCAGGCCCACGCAACAAAAATCGGCAGGAAAATAAAATAGTCGCATAAGGGTCGGAAAATTTGGAAATAAATTGTTTGCAGAGCCAAAATCACTGAAATAAATTCTTTGCAATCGTAGTAAACAGAAAATAAATTGTTTGTAGAGAGGTTTTCAACTGTGACATCTCCAGCCATCTTGGACACCAAATTTCAAAATTTTTCCCTGAGGGCACATGCCCCCCACACCCCCCAAGGCCCGAAGGCCGAAACTTCATTTTCTCAAAAAAACAAAAACAAGGAAACACTGACTGGAGATAGTCAATACCTACATTTTTAAAAACAATTTCTCATTTCAGATCACGTTGCATTCATTTGAAATAATATTTCTTTGTTTGGGTTGCTTCCTTATTCATATATCCCTCGGTGCGTAGCAGAAAATCAAAGAAAGGATACTCATGGGAATGTCACGTGATCTGAAATGGGACAACAAAGCCCAAGCCGAGGAGGTCTATTAATGAGTGGTTTCGTCATCATGACCAAGAACCATGAACATGGTTCCTTGCCGATTGCCTATCTATTTCCCCTGAGCATAGGCCTCGCGCCCATGCTGCCGACGCAAAATGGATTTTGGGCTGGCGATATTTATAATATTAAAACAATCTCGATTCAAGCAGGCAATTTATGATTGATTTGTGCCTGATACTCGCAGGCTTTCTAAATAAACGTTTTGAAGCCGCGTTTCAATACAGTAAAAAAAGTATTAAAATTATCTAAAAAATAAATTGTTTGCAGAAAGACCGTTACCCTAAAAAAATTGTTTGCAGCCACATCCTCTTAAAAAGAAATTGTTTGCAAGGAAAAATTTTCCGCCCTCCCCCCCCCCCCCCCCTTCAGAAAAATAATGGCAATTCCAGAAAATAAAGGTCCCCCCCCCCCCCCCACGGGCGGCATTTGGAAATTCCGAAGGGATGGGGGGGGGGGGGGGGGGTTAAGAGCTCGGATTCTGATTGCAAGGGTTTCGAAGCTGGATTTCTTGTCACAAGGGGGTCTGAAGATGCCCAACCTCTAAAGGAGTTCGCTGTTTTTCAGTCTGCTGAAATAGCGTTTTTCAGAAAGAAAAGAACGTCATTTCACGCGCGGAAAAAAAGGCTTCGCCGCCATATTCGATAGATAGAGAATGCTTCCCAGTTCGTACTTGTCCCTTCTAAGACAGAATCTCCATAATGTTCTACTGATTTCGACTGTTAGTTCAATCACGCATCAGGTTCAACTTTGTACAATCACACATTCCAGATTAATATAAAGGATGTTGGTGATACGGGATAAGTTGAGCTTGCATGGACGCGCAACTTTCGCCAAAACCCGCAACTTTCCCTAACATATCTAATGAAATCCCGGAACAAAACGGTATAGTTTAATAAACGTTTCTCAAAAATGGTACATGTAATAATGCTGAATAATATGTTTTTCTTTTGCTCCTTTTTAGAGTTTCTATATGGGTTTTTCCTAAGCCTCAAATATTCGAAGATCCGCAAAAAGTAAGAACTAGGCTTTCCAAACTTGGTCTAGCTCATTCTAATGTGTTTTCCTATTGGTTATATTTGGAAAAATGTTTTAGAAAACGCTTGAAAATGTGTGTTGCAAGTAAATAGCTTCCACACTTCATTTGAAATGTCTATTCCCCCATTTCACGATCGAATGGCGAAAGTCTCAAGTTTTCCGTGATAATATTATCCGATTCTTTGCCCCTACAATTCAAAACTTACAAAATAGCCAGTTAGCTACTAGTTAAACACGCTAAAATGTAGAGCTCATATTCAGTGGATGTTGTGAATGCCGGTGTTATGTTTTTCTTCAAAATCAAACTATCATGCTCTGTATTAATATTCTGAAACAAGATTATGCGCTTTTTGTGTTTTCTTTACTTTGCAAATTTAATAAATTCCCGCAACAACCCCCGCAACTTTTGCCTTTTACTCCGCCACGTTTCCTCTCGCAAATTTTTACTTTTTCTCGCAATAATAAACAAGGTGGACAAAGACATAGACATGGGGGGGCATAGGCATAGGCATGGTTTATTGGTACCGTGTTATGAAAATACATAAGCATTAGGTTCCAATAAGTGTTTAGATAAAAACAAAAAATACAGATAAAAGTTAGTCCGGCGGGGCGAGGCGATGCCATTACTGTTCAGCCTTTAATATGTTTTTTTCTTTCTGACATACTTTCCCATATAAATTTGGCGATTTGCTTTTGGGTACTTCCGTTTTGATTTAGTTTTATAATTTTTTGGAATACAGTCGCTGGGGGTAAACCATTGAGGGCGACCTTTGCTTCCTTTTCGAGGTATTCAAACAATTTTATTCTGTATGGCTTGAAAGCTATGCATTTTACTAAAAAATGTTCTTCGTCTTCTACGGCTCCTGTGTTGCAAATTTGACAGACTCTGTCTTTTGGAGCTTGATAGGGTTTTGCATATCGCCCCGTTTCGATTGCTAAGGAGTGGTCTCTTAGTCGCAATTTTGTTAGGGCGATTCTATGTTCGACATTCGTGACGTTCGTGAGATAACTTTCATAGTTGTGTGAGAGCTTGAATTTCCGAAACGTTCTCAACTTGTTGCCTTGTCGCGCGTCTTTTCTTTCGTCATTTTGTAAAGAGCTTATCCATGTTTTGTTGTTCGATATCGCATAGTCTTTGTCTAACGCTCGCAATCGTGATTTGTCCTCTCAAAAACTAGTGCCGCCCGTGGGGGGTACCTTTATTTTCTGGAATTGACCATTGAGTGAAAATTTGAAAAATTCAAGGCGCAGTTATTTGGTGTTTTATCTAGGTGGCCTTTGTTTGTGACGCATTCCATGGAGGATTCAATACCAGAGACACGTGAATCGTCGGGTTCACGCATAGATCAAATACGAAATTAAATATTTCGGCTCAGTTTGCTTTAAATACAAAACATATTTCATTTTCGGAATTACCAGTTTCAGGGCTATACATTCTATTAATTTAGATGCATTTTCCACGAAAACAAAGCACAAGTTTATTCCAAGGCAGCGCTCTTTGTTCGGCACAGAATTCAATTCAACTTTATTGCACACTCGTTATATTAATACAACTAGTTGTAGCTCTCGCTAAAAGTGCCAACGAGCAATAGACAAAGAGACAAGTGAGACATGTTTTGCCCTTTTGAATAATATGGGGATTTCATTTGGCCGACTATAGGTCATTTTAGAGACAGATATCTACCTCTAAATTTTATACATGTAAAGGATGCATTTCCATGAGCATATGGACAAGCTGTGATAGCAATGGTTGTGTAATAATAACAGCGCGAGAAATATACACAAACATAGCATCGCGGCGTTGGCTACACGGGCGCACTTCAGAAGTGGACCAGGGGTCAAATAGTAGATTTCTCTTCTGATACTGATAGTTTGTAAGCATTTGGTTACCACTTGAATAATAATGCTCTTTCGAAATCCTGGCACGTTGATTGGCTAGTGGTTACACCACTCTGAACGAGAATGTTTCTCCTCGCACGGCTCTCTGTCGCCTCGCAGCCTCGCCTCTTGGCTCGGCTGCTCGTTGGCAATAACAATATGTAGCTTCCATCATTTAACGCTATGTTGATTGATTACTATTCAGTTGTACTTACGATAAGCTATATCGCGGATGATGTAATTTTCCTGTTGTACTCACGATAAACTATACCGACCGCGGATCAAAGATATTTTGCAATCATATATTAGGAAGCTTCTGTGTGGCTGAGCTGGGAAGCTTACCAGTTCGAACCCGGGCGCGGGAACACAACGATTTTTTCTTTTACAAGTATCTGTATCCAGGCCCACGCGACATGAAACGGCAGGAAAAAAAGTCAAAGGCATGGCATAGGCCAACTCGCGGCTGTTTTCCTTTGAAAAACTGGTTGAAGGCTCCCATATTTTTGGGCTGGGGTGCTCAACGAGAAAAACAAATTTGACCCCTAACTGATACCAAAATGAGTGCATAGCCCCTAAAATATACCATTAAGAAAAAATTCGGGGGAAATATGTCACACGTTTGTTGTTGTAGCTCTTGGTCACCTGCATTTGTGACATACAAAAATATCTCTTCCTTTTAGTCAACAAATGCATCGCTGCTGTATTTGACACATTTATTAGGTTGAGCTATAACTACGTGAATGTTTTCATCGTTGCTATTAGAATGGTCAACTACAAAGTAGCATATGATTTATTGTCAATATATACTTTTGGTCAAAAGTATACTGTAGATAGATAGATAGATAGATAGATAGATAGATAGATAGATAGATAGACAGACAGATAGATAGATAGATAGATAGATAGATAGATAGTTTTATAATAATAAATACTGCTAATAATACATTGATAATAACAAAACTAATAACTATAAATTATGATGATTGTATGTACATATATAAAACTCTAAATATTGAAAAGGTAGCAGCTGAAATTGGATAAAAATATTACTTACTCTAAAAATTGATTTAAAGCATTAAAAACTATGAAACTATTCCGAAATCTGTTTGCTTTGGCCTTGGACTTGGACTTTGGACTATTCCGTAATTTGTTTGCTTTGGCCTCCTGCTTAGATTGGTGTGTAATTGATTGTAATTGCCTCACGCCTGTTCTGCAGGGTGGGGAGACCTGTGTCCTCTAGGGCCTGTGAGTAACACTTCTCGGGCCTGTGAGTAACACTTCTCGGGAAAGATGATGCGAAGCGCGCGCTTTTGGCAGGATTCTAAATCCGATGCCAGGTACTTTGGTAAACTGTTGTGGAACAGCGCGCATGCGTATTCTGTTACCGGTCTGATGCATGAAAGGAAGAAAGTAATAAGCTCATTAGGCTTTATCTGAGCACGCTTTAGTTGACCTAGGGGAAGTAAAGGCGCTTGTTGACTTTCTTGAGTATTTCTCCGACATGTACATTCCATTTAAGGTCACTAGAGAAGTTAACACCTAAAACATTAGCGTCTACGAACTGCTGGAGATTGCTGTAGGGCTGGCACTTTGGGATCGTCTCGCTAATGGTTGTATCGTCTACATATTTCCACATGTCGATCCCTGTGATGGACAGATCATTGATCATCATGGTGAACAGCCACGGACCAAGTTTTGTGCCTTGTGGTACACCGGATGGAATGGTGCCCCACTCTGAGTAGCAATACTGACTGAGTTTCACGCGCTGCCTTCGGGACTTCAGGAAGTCTATGATCCAGGCTACAAAGGTGCTGGGCAGTTCATACGTCATCAGCTTCCGCACGAGGATTCCGTGATCGATCAAATCGAAGGCTTTGCGGAAGTCGAAGAGAATGGTCCTGACGGTGGCACCATTTCCGTCCGTTGCGCCAAGCCAGGAATGGAACATGCTGATAAGGGCGAATGTCGTATTCGAGCCCGGCACTGTACCGTATTGATTCCCGTCGACTTTTCGAAGGACTGCAGGTTTAAGGTGTTGGTCGACCACCAATATTAGATACTTATAATTAGGCAGGTGCGATGCACGTGCAAACAAAACCTCGTTTTCGGTACAATATCTAAAAAACTAAAGTTGCAAACCACTACATTCTGCGTGTATGTGATCATTGTTAATTGAACTCTCATCTGACAAACGTATTTCATTCTCCTTCACCAGTTCATCCGAATGAAAAGTATTTCCATTAAATTCTAGAAATAAGCCAGTAGTTCACGATGAGTAGAACAAAATTGTGTTTCCTCTTCAGTAAACATTCAGTGACTGACCGATGACTCATCGCCTTCAATCAATGCTCCACAAGCATAATCACTTGCATCAGAATAGATAATCTTACTATACGACATATCAGATTTTAAGCATTTTTTGATATTAAAAATGCTCAGTTTTTCACGCCAAAATGTGATTTCCATGACAGTATGTGTCTAGTTGAAATCTTGAATCCCAATTTTGTGCCGCTGCAACAGAAATCTGGCAATGTCTAGTCATGATATGAGCCGATCGTCCTAATACTGGACTCATAGATATGATAGAACCAACGAATGAAGAAAGCTCTCTTGCGGAAACATCAGACAGCGAGATGAGATGATTCATGATGCTCATAGCTTTGTCAATTCGTCTTTGCTTAATAGAAATCATACCAGATTGACAATGCCATGTAATTCCTAGCCAGTCTAATTCCTGGACTGGGTCCCAGATGCTTTTTTTCCTTATTAATTACAAAACCTGCGGCTATTACCACTGTATGCATTGCTACGCGACCTCAAAATTCGCTGTTGCGATTGGCGATTGGCGATTTTTAGCCGTCAATCAAAACCAAAACGTTGGATTCGGCTACTTCGGTGGGTCGACATTAATTGTAAAATCAACTCAAATAACTGTAAGCTATCCTTTTGGCTTTCTGTCCTAGAATTATGAACATTCTGCCTCAAGAAAATTCACATTACAATTCCTTTGCTGAGAATCGCCAATCGCAACCGTGAATTTTGAGGTCGCGTAGCAATGCATACAGTGGTAAGTCACCTTGCATATGGTGTGAAGCATACTGTGCTTGTTCTACTGAATCTTCTAAGCAAAAACCATCATCCAGATAAATCACGCAATTTAAGCCTCTTTGACGCCAAATCTTGACCAAAGGCTTGAGTAATTTTGTAAATATATATGGAGCGGTCGCTAAGCCAAACGGGAGGACATTGAACATAAAACATTTTTGCTTTCCATCGGGGAAAATCCATGTAAACCCCAAGTAAGGTCTATGTTGTGAGCAAATGTCAAGATGGTGATATCCACTTTTTAAGTCAAAATTAATAGCATAGCTACCAGGATGGAAGAACTCTAAAGCCTTCGTATTAATTCTTCATATTTAAACTTGATCTTGAAAAGATGCTTATTTATAAACCGTAAATCAATAATAAGTCTCTTTTTTCCGCATGGTTGAGTAGACACAGATAGTGGGTTGATATTATACAAGTTTTCTTGGTCAACTTCAGAAATTCTTTCTCCTTGTAAAAGCTCTAATATGGCTTGAGTAACAAATTCTTGATTTCTTAGAGCGGACTTGTTGTTATGAAGATATAAGTTTGGTGGAGTAAATATGAAAGGAATTTTGTAGCCATCGTAAATGGTGGATATTATATAGTCTGGTGCTCCAATACGTATCCAAAAAGCTATATTAGCTTTCAGTCTCCCTCTTACATTTTGAACAGATAATTGAGCAGAACATAATTCCCCTTTTTCATGAAAAAATTCTACCTCAATAAGCTCCTTTTCATCAATATTCAAATCATCGTCCTCATTTTCCACTTCCTCCAGATTTATCTCCTGCATTGTCGTACGGTCTGCGATAGGCTAATGTGCCAAGATGAGAGGATTGCCTAAAGTTGCTCCTACATTCTGAACTCCAGTGTCCTTTGTAACCACATGTGAAGCAGATATCGGTAGCACGAGGTGTTCTATAGCCTATGAGAAGAGAAAATCAAAATAAATATATATATATGTATATTTTATGGGATGCATAGTTGGCTGAGACAGATAATTTAGTATGCGGAATATAACAAAATTACGGGAAGAAACATTTGACGATAAAGTGAAATTCTAAATGTTAGAGTGTGAGACAAACCCCCAAAAAAATAAGCGTTAGCGTAACGTGCGACGGGAAACCTGAAACCTGGAATAAACTAACTCTTTTCGTTGTCTCTTTTAAACATGCAAACTTGTTGACATATGTCAACAAAGTTAAAAGAAAATATGAAATAACATACATACCAACGCATGACTTTTAAGTCATGCTCCGAAAACAAAGGAAAATCTATTTTCATTCTCCTTCACCAGTTCATCCGAATGAAAAGTATTTTCCATTAAATTCTCGCAAGACTAGAAATAAACAGAATTAATGGTTGTATCGTCTACATATTTCCACATGTCGATCCCTGTGATGGACAGATCATTGATCATCATGATAAACAGCCACGGACCAAGTTTTGTGCCTTGTGGTACACCGGATGGAATGGTGCCCCACTCTGAGTAGCAATACTGACTGAGTTT
The DNA here is from genome assembly GCA_033964015.1 of Scolanthus callimorphus. NCBI lineage: Eukaryota > Metazoa > Cnidaria > Anthozoa > Actiniaria > Edwardsiidae > Scolanthus > Scolanthus callimorphus. The sequence goes on from CM066924.1 coordinate 9,282,710, forward strand.
CACGCGCTGCCTTCGGGACTTCAGGAAGTCTATGATCCAGGCTACAAAGGTGCTGGGCAGTTCATACGTCATCAGCTTCCGCACGAGGATTCCGTGATCGATCAAATCGAAGGCTTTGCGGAAGTCGAAGAGAATGGTCCTGACGGTGGCACCATTTCCGTCCGTTGCGCCAAGCCAGGAATGGAACATGCTGATAAGGGCGAATGTCGTATTCGAGCCCGGCACTGTACCGTATTGATTCCCGTCGACTTTTCGAAGGACTGCAGGTTTAAGGTGTTGTCGACCACCAATATTAGATACTTATAATTAGGCAGGTGCGATGCACGTGCAAACAAAACCTCGTTTTCGGTACAATATCTAAAAAAACTAAAGTTGCAAACCACTACATTCTGCGTGTATGTGATCATTGTTAATTGAACTCTCATCTGACAAACGTATTGCCGAATTGGGACCTTGCATCTATGAAAAAAATTAAGGGAAAATTTATAACCCCAAAATGTTGAGCTTATGAATATGTAACAGTAGCTCAAATTAAAAATTATTGAGGTCAAAATCAATACTCACCATACAATAGTCCAATCCTTCCCCATCAAACAGTATCAGAAAGGTTTGATAAAAGTGGACCTCTTTCCAGAAAAAATCTCACTCTTTTCTCATTTCTTCCCCATCGTTGAAAAATGGAAAATCAAAAATAGTCTTAGTTTTTCATTGAAGACAAAAAGTCCTTGTAAATGCGCAATTAGTCAGTTTCGATGGCAAAAAGGTGGCACTTTTTCCCAAACGGAAAAGCTTGCAAAAAATATAGAAAAAAGTAGTTTTTTTTCTTGTTTTTGATCAATCTTCAAATTAAGAAAAAAATGGACTTTTATTTGGAAAAAGGAGGACCTTTTCCGAGAACTTTTTTGAAAGAGAAAATTTGAATAAGGTCGGATATTTTCGAGGATTTCAGAAGTGACAAATATGGAAAGTAGGAAAAGGTGCTATTTTCTAGAATCAGAAATGAAAGTCAAGTGGGAAGTAGAATTGCCGGTTTGTGCCACGGATTAATTTGACAACCTTTTTCGGTCTTTGGGTTAAAAAGTAGAATTGCAGGAATGTTCCACTGATTATACGTGATGCACTGGGTTGTTTTTATTATGTTCGTTTGAATTTCTAATGAGTTCATTTGCTGCCAAAATTTAATTTTGTCAAGCATGGAGTAAGCAAATCTTATCCAAATCGAAAGCATACACAAAGAACTTTCGGTATCGGTACTTCCCAGCCATCGACACTCTCGTTTTTTCACGCGCTTAATGTCACGGTCGTTCACCAAATAAGGGACTGCAAGCAGTCTAACTACAAGGGTGTGGCATAAATAAGTGGCTACAGCCTCAAGGGGTATATTACAAGGGTGTGGAATGTGACCTTTTCTCGGTTCTGTAAATAAAAAAGGTTATAAACAAAAAAACACCAAATTTTATGATAGGTCAACCGAAGTTCTAAAATTTAACCCTTTTCACCTTTCGATTAAAAATAGGCCACCCATTTCGTTGTTACCGGCGCTGTAGTAAGATTACAAAAACATGGAGATTTTTTGAGTTTCTATGTTTTTTAAACAAACAAAGAATTTGAATGACAAAACGGATAAAAAGGTACCCTTTTTCTTGTTATTGATCTAAAAGGTGCAAGTATGCCGTGTTTTTAGCAAGAGAGATGTAACTACATTATCACGTGGCGCGACGCAATCTATACATCATACAAGCAAATTCGTGTCCAGAGACTGTACCGATGGGCCGGGGTACTGGCTAGCTAGGTGGGCCAATATTCAATATAGAAACTCAAAACTTAACAGTCTTATTTTTTCATCGAAGACTAAAAGCCCTTGTAAATGCGGAATGGGTCAGTTTCGAAGGGAAAAAAGGTGACACTTTTCCCTAGTCGAAAAAGCTTGCAAAAAAAACTAGAAAAATGTAGGATTTTTTTCTTGTTTTTGATCAATCTTGAAATTAAGTAAAAAGTGGACTTATTTTTGAAAAACGGTGGACCTTTTCCGAGAATTTTTTGAAAGAGAAAATCCGAATAAGGTCGGGTATTTTCATGGATTTCAGAAGTGACAAATATGGAAAGTAGCAAAATATGCTATTTTCTGGAATCAGAAGTGAAAGTCAAGTGGAAAGTAGAATTGCCGGCTTGTGCCAGGGATTTGAAGGTTAATTGTAGGTTTTAAAATAACTAAAAACAAGAGTGGATTAACAAGAGTTAGAATTTTCGTACAGTTTTCGGACATTTTCGGACATTTGTCCACATCACAGTCAGAAAAGTGTCTATTTTTAGATTTGAATTTCGCGCGCGAAAGTATTCGCGATCGCTCAGGTTTCGAATGCTCGTATACCCAATACACAACAAATAGAGAATATCCTACCTTATCTTTTCGACTTTAAAGGTTTTCGATTGATCTGCGATTTAATTTTAGGCTGAATCTCACAACTGTTTGCGTGGCGAGAAAGTGGGAACCCTGTGGATGACGAATTTTCGCGGGAATCCTAGTTCTAAAAATAGACACTTTTCTGACTGTGATTCGGGCGTACGTAGTAAATATGGAAACTCTTGGTAATCCACTCTTGCTAAAAATTAGCATTTTAAAAAACAAGATTTTTGCGAATGCGCTAATGACGTCATTGGTAGTGTACTCTTTCATTTTCCAACGTTTTGTAATCCCTGACCCGGCTTTAATTGCACGGATGAAAGTCCTTACAGTGTTGGTTTTCAGATGACTAGAAAAGTACCGATTAATACAGCAAACCAGTTCTTTTTTGCAAAAATATTTAATACTAATAAGCCAAAGGGTTGCCGCTATTTAATTTAGCGGCAACCCTTTGGCTGTTGAAATCAAAAGCGAAAACAAAACTTCATCCCCCCTCCCCATTTTACGATGCCCCACGGGGGCAGCAAAATTGCATCGTAAATTCGGTGTAATGTCTAATGTTGTAAATGAACTTTCGATATAAGGATTTTAAAGACGAGGTATTGTTGCCGGGACCAAGAGTTCATAATTAAGAGTGAACAACTCCGATACAGTATTCGTGAGAGATCCTTTCTACAGAACTAGTTATTTTTAGAACTGTTTTTCTCGCTGAATTATAATGCTATTGTTTTTGTAGCCAATCAAATTCATTTGATCAGTAGCTCATTATAACTTCGGTATTTACAACCGCTCAACCGATACGCGCGCTCTTGCAAGACTGTATTCTTTAATTAGGCCTATTGTTTTCTGCCTTTGTTGTTCTCTGTGCGTGATCCTAGGGGATGTATAAAGAAGACTAAGTGCCATCTATACTATTAAAATTGCGTTGTCAGTGTTCGGGTCACCCCCCGCCAATCAGAGCGCGGCATTTAAGCACGTTTCCACGGGTAGGCGAAGGTAAAATATAGGGCCATAAAAATAAACGCCGTTTTCAAACTCTAAACATTTCACAGTCCATTGAAGAGAAATTTGAAATCTCACCTGTAGGCGTGTTTTTGTTGGAAAAGATTAATCTGCAGCGAAGTTCCAATTCATGCGATTTCTTATGCGAGGGACAAAGCCGCTTTCACAGAAACTAAGAAAGAACTGAGTCCGCACAGCCGAAAACACCATAGACATCTCGGCCTAAATAGTTCTGTTACAAATTACTTGCAGGCATGTGCTGGGATAATTCTAATTCGAAAAGCTTTGAGCTGAGAAATGATTTCATTCAAGTCTAAAACAAACCTTGCGTCTCATAGCGCACGCTAACTCTAAATGAATACAGGAAGATGCAAAGCCATTAACTTTTCTCTAAACCGTTTTGCTGGAAAGGGGTTTCTTTGAGTTTTTATTTAAGTTACTGTAGTTGGATTTTTTAAGGCCCTTAGTTCTCTGAATTATTTGTAAAGAGTTGCTCTTGCCTTTAAAATACCGGCAGAGAAATGAGAGTTTTGTTTCGTGAAACTGAGGCATTTCATCACAATTGTCAACTCTCCCGGTTTTGTCGGGAGTTTCAATATTTTTCACCCGGTCTCCCAGGTTTTTAGCAAGATCTCTCGAAAAAAAAAGTTTTCTGGGGGATCTAGAAGTACTTTTGTAGCATTTTCTTTCCCTACTCGAGTTCCCATTCGACTTTGCTATTGAAAAGAAATCAAAACTGCAGTGTTGTTTACACCACAGGGAGACCATGCATAGCCATGGCCAAAACAACGGCGAAAATGCACATGACGCTTTGTTTGGCCAAACAATACTGCTTTATTTCGGCATGGGGAGGTATTTCCTAGCCATTGCCCAACACCAGCACACCCGTAAATTTAAATGCATAGATAATATAACTGTCTGCAAGAGAAAATGACGTCTGTTATCTTTCGTTCCCGTCACAGAGTGACGGGTCCTTTTCTGGTTAGTATAATTACTCAAGTGATTATAAGAATTTCCCCGCGCTGATTGGTCGAGAGATTCGTTTTCTCGCTATAATCACCAACCGGCGATTATAACATTGAAATGATTGGGAGTGTGCGCGTGAGTTTTGTTATAATCGTGAAAAAGTCCAACAAAAAAGTTTTTCTGTCTAAAAACTTATGAATCACTTGAGCAATTATACTAATACAGTCGCCCTAGGCTCCGTGATTATCTGGTCTGAAGCTGGATCCAATAAAGGATTATCGGCGAATAGTCACCGATTCGCAAATAATCACGTCGCCTAATAGTGACTGGCGGTCTGAAGCTGGATCCAATAAAGGACCTGTCAACCAGAAGATATGTAAGAAATAATAAAAACTTGAATGGTTGATTAACAGCTTATAATTTTCATTTACACGATATTTCGGTCAGCCAGTACCTGAAGAAGGTCGGTACTGGCTGACCGAAATATCGAGTAAATGAAAATGATAAGCTATTAATCAACCATTCAAGTTTTTATTCTTTCTTATTTATCAATAGCATGACGGGATGAGTTTGATCTCAGCACAGATTAACCTGTGCATAGCAAGAGTTTCCGTCCGGGGGTTCTCCCATGTAAGAGTGATAGGGGTGCTCGTCGGCACTTTGGAAAATACCCTTAAAAATGCAAGGACATAAAAAATCCACCCCCTAAAAAATGCCTTATAAAACAAAATGACCCCTAAAAATACCAACAATTAACCTTTTTTGTTATTGCTTATTGTTTCTCATCTCAAAACAAGCTTATTTTAGAGGTATAAATGAATAAAGAAAGAAAGAAAACGTTTTGCTTGGTTTGTGACCTTTTCATTCATACCCCTAAACAATACCATTTACTAGTGAACACCACAATGTTTCTCCGATACCCCCTAAAAAATACCTGAGAGTCGATTTTGACCCCTAAAAAATACAACGAGCATCCCTATCAAGTCATCAAGTCGACAAACTCCCCCGGTATTTTGTACTCGGTATTTTATTCGTGTACTCGACTAGTATGAGTGTGTATGCGATTTCAAGTAACCTGGGAACTGTTATTCCATTTTTTGTCAATCAACAACTCGAAAATGGCTCCCAAGCACAAGACATGCCTTGCAGGCCTGCTTAGTCGCTAGCGCAGACGCAGTAGCGTGGTCTATGACTTGGGGGTTCTGTAGGAGCGAGTAGACTGAGGAGACGCTCACAAATCAGTGGGGAATGCTCGGCTAGCTATGAGTCCGCCGGTAAGAGCAGCCCCATTTGGTTTATTTCTACTCTTCCTCGGGAGTTGGTTTATAGCTGAGACTTCAAGCCGTAAGTAACGCGCTAAACCTATCAATTATATAGTTCTTCGAGTTATTTATTCTCTACACAGTCGGCGTAATTGGAAAATGTCTGAACTCTAGCCATCAAATATGACGGATAGATGCCGTTTTACTTTGTTATTACCTTCAATAGTGTCTATCTGTCTGTTTGACTGCAATGCTAGTGTTAATATTCATTCAATATTCAGTTTTTGGAGTGTTTTTATGATATAATGTTGAAGCTCCAAACCAAAACTTTACATGAATTTATCGGCGAAATAACCCGGAATTCCTCAACAATTGGACTCTAAAATTACAGGATCTACCATTATTGAAATGAAGTGTTGTGTAGAATAATTTAATATGTTGGCAAGTTGTTCTAAGCCAGTGGAATACGTCGGTGCAGGCGTACTTTTAATTTCTATATGTCGGTAAGTAGAAGTGATCCGCTGTGTTAGAGTGTAGTTCTACAAATCCCGTACCAGCGTAGACACTTCGTAATATGCTTCCTAAACATTTCCTTGCTATTTGTACAGCTAACTGTTATAGTCTATCAGCAATCGAGAAAAGCACGTCGTGACTTTCTAATATAACATCAAGTCTATTTACGTCCATTTCAATAGGTCTCTCCTAGCAATTAGGGTTGTTTGATCTTATGTAGGTAATGAAAGGCTCTTTGAGCTCACCATTTTGAGACGGCTGCCGTCCCAAGCCTCTTAACGAGGTCTCAACGGGATATAGCCTGATATCGACTTATAAATTTAAACAGCATCAGAACTGGCTGAAAATAATAAATACATGATGTAAACAATCTTGAGTAATCTGGAAAAGTTTTGAATCATGTTGTGATAGCTATATCGACGAGCGCAGCCGAAAATGTCGGCATTGTCTTTAACCAGACAAATGGCAAAGCTCAGTGATGTAAGTGTGAAAAAGCGTCGATTCTGGCTTTCAACAGTCACGCGGCTATTGCCTTTCCTTGCATAGAGAGTGGATCGCATGGTGCCTCTGCATAGGAAATTATTTATGAAGCGCCGTGTCAAAATTCAAGTGTTTCAATGCTTATAATTGAAAAGTAATCAGACATAAAATAGCTGAAATTCAACTCGTCTCCGTTCTAAATATCAGGCACATGACACAACTACTAAATTGCCGAACATGCTCTTGTTTAGTCAACAAACTTGGTGTACTCTTCTCTTGGAAGTGCACATAATAACCTGAAGAATATCAGACAAGACCTGTCAGACTTTGGTTAAAGATCAATCGAGTAGTGCTGGATCCCATTCCATTATTCTGCCCTCGTGGCACCTCCTTTCCACGTAACAAGGGATCGAATTTTGGCAGAAATAGCTCGCTGGATTATGAGCATTTCCGATAGCCTTTTGACCTTTTAGCACTTTAACAGGCTTGCTATCTGTATCTTCTTTTAATGATTCATATTTATCAATTCTTTAATTTTCATTTCCGCTCATTGGTCATTTATCTCTCGAAACTCTTGAAATGCATTCATCAGGAACCGCGAATCTAACTTGGGGTACTAACCTGGAGTATACCTGGATTTTACCTGGAGTATACCAGTACTCGCTCGGAAGCGCCCAACGACAGTTTTCGGAGGCCCCGAACTTGGGGTATACTAGAACAAGCTCAGGGGCGAGCCCTACGACAGTTTTCGGATACTCCAGGTATACCCAAAGTTCGGGGCCTATTAGTACTAGCTCAGTGGCGCCCAACGATTTTTTTTTCGGTATAACTATTTGTTTGGAGGCCCCTAACTTGGAGTATACCTGGAGTATACTAGTACTAGCTCAGGGGCGCCCAATGGCAGTTGTCGGTAACAATATGAATTCTGGCGAAACTTTTTTTCGTCATGTTTCTTCTGTACCGTGCCTCATAGGATTTTTAAACTGTACGAGGACGTGGAATTTAAAAAGGTAAAAGAGGTCGCCAAAAATTTTCGGGCACCAATTTCTTGCTGGTATTTCTCGGAAAACCTGTTTTTAATCCATTGAATTTTCGGATCCGTACACTCAGCTGTCAAATCCGTTAGTAATAAAAATATACCCTTGTCTGGCATTGATGTTCAAATACCTAATAATAACCTTTCAAGATTTGCGCTAGTTTCTCTTTTGGATGCCCGTGGTAGCTCCTCTAGATCTCCATAAATCTTCCATACAGTTGGACAATAACGGTAGTTCACCCTACATACCTGCTGAGATGCTCAAAATTTGGACACTCGACTATAAATTCCATATCCCCGCGCGTCCATGTATTATTCTCTATATGATTCGGTGAGCACGTGATCACTAGGCTAATAAACAGTTGTGTTGAGTCCAAAATATGATTGGGTAACAGAAATGAGGGACCGATGAGAATGTAAAGGAAACGCAAATACAAATGATTTGCGAAATGCTCATCTAGTTGTATTTAGTCTTTTCCAGTCATTTGAACTCATCATGTTTCAGATCACATTTCCTGATCATCATCTTTATCGGAATCCTCCTCAACACCACCACCACCATCGTCTAACCGAACAATGATCCCCTCCCCCCTCCCCAGGACTCAAATAAGTCCTTGACTACGAAGGAAATTGGCAAGAGAAAACTTGTACGGCATTTTTGGTTTAACATCAACAGAAGTAGATTTATATCTGTTGTAGAACGTTAGTGTCGGAGCCATTCTCGAAGCCAGAGCTCCCCGGCTCATCCCTCGCCTACGCGAGATTTGATACAGAGCCGTATCATGCACATGCCCCAACGTTCAAAATCAGCCAATCAGTGAAGGCCCTCAAATGGATGTCACCAGAGCCTCTCACGCGAGCAGACGAGCCGGGGAGCTCTGGGTACGAGACTTAGAATGTGTCGGGAATAAGTTATTGAGGTTCTACAGAATACCTTCGAGCAAGATATATATTGAATTTCTCATGAAGAATGTGGAGTGCTCGAAACACGTTTGTCCATGGGAAAGACCAACACTTCCCATAATTCTTGTGTCATGGGAAATTCAGCATTTTTCAATAATGATTCCCCGTGAGCCCCGTCAAAGAAGCTTGAGGCTGGTCTCTGAAACAATGGAAATTGGAATTTTTCTATTGTTTCACTAGTCTGCTAGCAGCCCGGCGTAATCAATCCGAATAAATCCGAACAAAAAATCAATCGAACACCAATCGTTCGATTTGTTCGGCAATCGAACTCGAGCTTTGCTGTGAGTTCGATTTTCGAACAAAATCGAACACAACCAATCGAACAGATTGGATTGTTCGATTTTGTTCTGTAATTTGGAATATTGTGTGTGACAGAGAAAATAAGTCTAGTTAACAGCAATTTATAGCGGAAAGGGAGGACTCCCAAACCTTTAAGGTGGGGATGCTACTGATGCTTGTCGTCCATAATATTCTTAGGCGTTAAAATCGACCCTCTGTACCTCTGAAACATTTGTTTATACCACATTTGTTTCGTTCTAGCAAATCAGACAGCATATTTTGGCGTTAAACATTTGATTTGTCTTAACATTGCATCAATTGTAGCTTAAAACATCTAAATAGTAGTTCAGGTCTGTTACAAATTCTGCAGTATATTCGGACTTCTTGGTACCTCTTAGGAGTCAAAATCAGCTAAAACCGCTCCCCATTTGGTACCTTTGGGAAGAAAAAACTAAGATGTTTAAAGTTCGATTTCCGAACGTTCGATTTTGTTATTGTGAAGATTTTGCTGTGAGTTCGATTGTGTTCGATTGCCGAACAAGTCGAAAATCAATCGAACGATTGGAATTCGATTGATTACGCCGGGTAGCAGGCATTGGTTGGCTGTTTTTAGGTCGTTTTACGGCGAGAAGCGAGCGAGAATCCCGATGCGAGCGCCATCTTGGACGCTGTCAAAATTCGGTCTGGTGGCGTCCCCCACGCCCTCGTTTTGTCACTCGCCCCAGACCGAATTTTGACCCGTCCAAGATGGCGCCCGCATTCGGATTCTCGCTCGTTTCTCGCCGTAAAACGACTTAAAAACAGCCCGAACCAACGCCTTCTAACAGGCTATTGTTTCACAGTCGACTGATACGACAGATAAGACTATGGAAACAGGCTTTATGAAACATGGAGCACTTTATCAAGAGATGAATAAGAGGAGAAATATTACAATTTTTTTTAAAGCCGTCGTTGTTTTCCACAGATCGATGCGGGGAGAGAACATGAGAGAACGTGCACCCGAGCAACAAATCAGCTTACACTATTAAATTCAGTCTTAAGTTTCCAGAGTCATTTTCACTTTGCATAAGGCTCTGGCTAAACCAATTGATATTTGATGAAAAAATCATTCAACATTAGTTTTCTTGAATCACCTATGTTGAATTATGTTAAAAATCAATTCAACGTATTGTTGAACGTGGTCCATTGCAAATAACCTCGTAGTTCAACAAAATGTTTCATTCACTTGGGTACTATTGAACGGAGCTGACTCACAAAATGTTGAACTCAACTGGCTTGGCCGTGCTGTCGTCATTGTGGTTATCATTATCGATATAAAAATACATGAGATCCTCTGGTCGGGAATCCATAAACAATATTTGTATCATTATTCTTCAACGGCAACTTCAAGCAACGAAAAAATGGAATGGGCTCTCAAAGAGAAACGTATCTCATCTTACACTTTTCCTTTATCTACAGAGCTATTCCAGAGAAGAGTCTGCCCAAGCGTCGGAATCGATTACCTCTCGAAAGATGCATGCAAAGATGTTAAACATCTGTGTAACTCGGACAAAGAATGTAACGACGGGGAAAGATGTTGTCCGCAAGAAAACAAGTGCGAGCTTGCTTGCCGGGCAACTGTTATAGCAAGTAAGTTCCTCGCTAGTGACAAGAACAAGACGTGCCGGACGCGCTAAAACTTGTTTACTAGTTAACTAGGATCTACTTGAGTGTGCCGATCGCTTTGTAAACGTGAATGACATGAACCGATAATAGTCGTTTGATCCAACTATTAACAACTATTTCCGACTGAACATGTTGAAATTCAATCACCAAAATCAATCACTCAATTACCTAGTTTTGTTTCCCGACATAAAAAAAGAATGTGGACGCGTCAAAGTGCATTGATGGCCCTTTCAAAGATAGCCTGTGTACATCCGCTACAAACCTCCAAGAGGATAAGATTAGTAGTGTCTGTGAAATCATGTTATTAATCGTGATCAGGTCACGCAATGAAAAACAAGTTTGCATAATTTTTTTGGCATGTGTACGTCCGCTTCTATCCTCCCTCCTCTGCAGAAGGCTGAGTTTGTGTGAGCAATGAAATTCGAGTTGATAACGTGACTCTGAGCCAATCAGCAACGATTCCCCGAGTCCTGGAGAAAGGATTGCGTTAATCCTCTTTGAGGTTAGTAGCGAATGTACACAGGCTATTTCAAATACTTTTCCTGATATCATACGCGCCATTTTGGCTTCTAATCAACCAATAAAACGATTTCCCCGTGTGCTCTCTCTTATAAACACGAGGGGGATGTTGGGAGAACTATTTGAAACCAAGTTTTTTTCTGTTCGACCAAAATTCCCCGAGTGTTTTCAATGAATTGATAGCTAGTTTGGGATTTCAGAGCGATTTTTACAGCTCTTTCAGTCACTTGTTTTTCTCCCGCCTTCAATTTGACAAGCCACACAAAGGGAGCTCACCTTTCCGGTAAAATAAAAGTAAAAATGTAATTTTAATGTTTTCTTCTTTACTTTTTCTGTCAATTAGGAATCTTGCGTATTATTTTATCTTTTGGACCCTTGGGAGCGAGGATACATCATGCTAGTTTCTGATTGGCCACTATCAGTAATTTTCATAACAAAGAAATTAATTGACCTTCACAAGCTAGTAATTTTTATTACCGGGGCAGGTGAGCCCCTTTAAAGAGGCTGCCTACAGTTTTTCTTGGACTTGACCGCTCAACTTTGAACGACCACAATTCTGAAATATACTTAACTATGAATTTGAAATTTTGACCATTTGCTGTAGAAAGATCATAGCTCAAGATGATGCACGATTTATTGTCATCAGAGTTTCCATAGCAACGAAACAGGGGGTCACTGTTTTTAATTAGCAAAAGTTCCACGTGAAATTCGATCTAAACTTTTAAAATGACACACCAAGCGCTAATCCTTAGGTAATTGTCTATACGTATACGAAGTTTAGAGAAAATTCATTAATTTCAAGATATTCCAGGCGACTTTTTTGCCTTTGAAATTAAAAATGTTCCACTTGCTTTCTAATTATTAGGCTAGCGAAATCGCTTACCGCAAGATTCATCCCAAGGTATTCAACTACTTGTTTGTTAAATTTGATGCCAGGAAGTGCTTTTGATTTTCCATAATGAACATCGACGCAAACTTCAAATTTTTGATTAATTTCGCAAATATCATTTCGAACACAACTAAGGCTCCAGAGAAAGTTCCTGAAGACGATTTGTTTTCTCGCTCTCATATTAGCAAATGAGCGGAACCGGTCACGCTAGTTCTGTAGCGCGCTGCGCCTCTAATTTTCACAAATCTTTTTCGCATCCAACCTAATCAACTCCAGTTCCTGGTGAATAAGATGGCGATTAGACAAAACTTATTTCTTTTTCTGCGAAACGTCCTTCTAGAACTAATAAGAGCTAAACGTGACAGGTTCGGTTCACCAAACCATAAAAGAGGTGCTACATGTTGGAATGTGAAAATCGAGGTGAAATTTGAATAAAAACTACAGGCAATGAAAACTGCAGCAGCTTTAGAATCTTGAGCGGAACTAGGAAAGTGGTAGTGAACTTTAGAATTTTACCAGGCGCTATCCGCGACGTAATTTTTTTTTCTTACGCTGACAGCATCTCGCTAATATGGTCAATTTTAAGTTAAGAGCGCGAGGAAAAAAATTCACAATCAGGAACTTAGTTGTGTTCGAAATGATGTTTTGCGAAATTTATAAAACGTTTACGTCGATGCTCATTATGGAAAATCAAAAGCACTTCCTGGCATCAAATTTGGTAAACAAGTAGTTGTATACCTTGGGATGAATTTTGCGGTAAGAGATTTTGCTAGCCTATTTCAAAACCCATAAAATTCATAATAATTAGAAAGCAAGTGGAACATTTTTAATTTCAAAGGCAAAAAAGTCACTTGGAATATCCTCAAATCGGCTTAATGAATTTTCTCTAAACTTCGTATACGTATAGACAATTACCTAAGGATTAGCACTTGGTGTGTCATTTTAAAAGTTTAGATCGAATTTCCGTGGAACGTTTGCTAATTAAAAACAGTGACCCCCCTGTTTCGTTGCTATGGAAACTATGATGACAATAAATCGAACATCATCTTGAACTTTGATCTTTCCACTGCAAAAAATGGTCAAAATTTCAAATCCGTAGGTAAGTATATTTCAAAATTGTGGTCGTCCAAAGTTGAGAGACCAAGTTCAAGAAAAACTGTAGGCAGCCTCCTTAATTGTGGGTAACACAAAACCGCTCATAGATGTCACGTCACACCTTGTCTATACTATAAGCAGCAAAGACTTACTAACCTCCAACAAAGACTTACTAACCTCCAACCTCCTCGTGATAATTTGAGGCTCTTTGGTACCCCATTCTAGGGCTTTTTAAGAGGGCTTTCTTTGCAGGCTCTCGTTTGAACTTCACTACACGTGGGAAAAATTTTAGTTGTTGTTTTGAATGTTTATACAGTTTTAAAAGCTTTTAATCATGGGAAGAAAAAAAGGATTTAAGTGAAGTCCTTCCCTTTTATATTTTCTTATTAACAGGGGGTCGCGCCTCGCATGGGCCTTGAGCCCGTTTGCGCGTCCCCTATTGGACATTACATTTCCCTTGTAAATATATATTTTTTTGGATGTGATATTTAAATTTGTGATTATTTGATTCTGTCCAATAAAGTTTAAAAAAACAAGACGACAAGCTCAAAACTTGTCGTTAGAATTTATTTAAACATTTTTTATAACAGGGAAATGATAGTCTTATCAAAATGGTAAAATAAAAATATTGGGGTGCAAAATCTTGTTTTCGCGCAATATCCCAAAAGCGACTTTTTCTTCGATTGGGATATTTAGCTTGCGCGCGCGCGCTCGATCACTTCATTTCGAACGAATTGATCGCGCGTCCATGCGCGAATAGAGTGCGTCGTGCAAAAACAGGGGAATAACCTTAACTTTACGTTGGCTAAACGTTTGCTGCACTAAAATTGGTAACTGATGCTTGTTATTCCAGAGGGCTGCCCCATACCTATTGACCTCACCCTGCTCCTTGACTCCTCTGGGAGTATCGGCAGGAGAAACTGGAAAAAGGTGAGGCACTCGCCTATCTAAGGCCTACGGCAAACGCCGAACTTCAGCCGCTCTTCTTCTGTCGAACGTTTCCTTTTTCAAAGGATGCCGCTTCATTATACTTTATAATAAAGAAATTTGTTTTGTACTGGAACGGCGCGCCTCTGGCACGGCGTTTACCGTAGCCTAAGGCTGGCGCCAAACCAATTCAACTTTGTTGTACGAAGTCAACTGCAATCGCATCATAGTTCAACAACATTCAACAGTGGCAGGTGGGAAATTTGTCGACGCTGACAAATGAATGCGGGCGCAGCCAAGAGCTTAGGCTTGCGAGTTTGCGCAAACGTCGCATTTCTGGCAAATTTTCATGCGCCGGGCAAACTACTTCTTTGTTTTTTTATATTGGCACGGATTTATTTTTGCGGTCAAGATAACAAAAGAAGTTTCGCATGATAGGATATCAGGAGAAGACAACGCTTGATTTCATGTCGAGTGAAGGTATAAACGACCCTCAAATATACCAAGATGATTTTTCCAGCCGATGAAACTTGCAAAAATAGGTCGGTTTAAATGCAAGAATGAACCTGAGAAAGTTTGGTTCTGGTGCTAATGCTAGTTTCTCTTATATGTTCGTGGTTTATATTTTTACACGCAACATCTGTCGGGACTAGGTACGAATACAAAGTTCAAGATCTGAGTATCAATTTAAGAACCACGATCGCCCTGGATAATATTACGCGTTAAAGGTATATGTTTCATGTTTTGAGCCCTCAGGGCGATCAGGGTACGTATGACTGATAATTATGATTTTGTTGTTACTTGTCAAGATAGAGGTTGCGTGTAAAACTACAAAATATGAACATATTAGAGAAACTAGCTTTTGCACCAGAACCAAACTTTCACAGGTTCATTCTTCAATTGAAACCTATTTTTGCTAGTTTCATCGGCTGAAAAAATTGTCTTGCTATATTTTGAGGGCCATCTATACCTTCACTCGACATGAAATTGGGCTTAGTTTACTTCTGGACGTTCAATCATGCAAAACTTTTTTTTGTTAGGCAGTATTGACCGCAACAAATAATCCGTATCGATGCAATAAAACAAAGAACTAATCAACCTGCACCCGCACGAAAATTTGCCAGGAATGCGAAGTTCTCGACGCTAGCATAACCTCACAAGCCTGGCCTCACTTTGACGAGCGCATGCTCTTTACAAATTTCCCACCTGCTTTCAACAATAAGAATTGGTTTGGTACCCTCAATCAACATCATTCAATGTAAAGTAGAGTTGGATAATAAATAACTTATTAGACATTTTAGCGTACAATATCACTGGAACATTTTTTCTCGTCTGCAGTATTTTGTCGAGCCCTATCCAATAAGATATAGTCACGGAGACGTGATTATTAGCCTGAATGAATGGCTCGTTTAAAGTGCCACTAGTACCTTATTCGTCACTTACCCGAAATTCCACCAAATTCGGCACACAAGTAGCAGACATTATGATCTTTAGCACTACTACATTTGTATTGCCAGAGGTTGAGAGGAAAATAGCGTATTTTCACGCCAAAGTTCGAGTTTAATGGGTATCTACTTCATCGCTGAATGCCATATAGTCGTCTTCTAATCGAGTTTTTCTGTATCCTCTGTGCTAAGGTGTGAAAGACAGAGGGTCTGTGCTATTATGCAAACGCCTCGATCTCTTTTGTTCGCTTAATTGTGGTGAACTATTGTGATCACTCGTGCATAACTTCTTGATTCTCAGATTCCAAGAAAAAAATTCGAGCAAGCCTCTGACCTAGAAAAAAATATCGCGCAAGCAAAGCTGATTTACACCCCTAAAAAGGATTCCCTAAAAAGTACCAACAAGACGTATGTACCTCGTAATTTTCTCTCGTATGTTTTACGACGGAAAATACGTCTGAAACTCAGACTACCAACAAGTGTGATTTGCTTGATTTGCTAGAACGGACCTCTAACAGGTACCTATCTGTAGAAAATAGAAGAAAAATAGAACCCGCTCCGGGTTCCAGACACTTGGCTGTCGAATTTTCCATGCATTCTCGTCGTAACTTCGACTTAAAATTGAATGTGCACTGGCAGGCTGAGTTGTGCAAGGAGACGAATAACACGCTGTATGGCTAGAACCAGGATATGTATCGGTGGCGCAGGTGGAGGAGGAACATTTCGGTGGATGTTTTCTGAAGTCTTCCACAAGAAAATAGTATCGAAAAAAGAAAATTAGGAACTGGTGGAATCATGTCTTTTTGTTGTCTCACCGCCGCACATTGAATAATGATTTTAACGCTTGGAGCAGTTCTCCAAACAATAAGTGGTACTGTAATATGTCTTACTTCTCCGATTCTAGTCGTCGCATTTTGTACCAGTTTTAGCATTATTTTAATAGACTTCGTATATGCAATTCAAAAACCTATCGATCAATTTTGCTCGATTTCCGTGCATGCGGAAAATGTTGAAGGATCCAAATTTGCATGAAAGACAATCAAGTGTAACCAACAGACCGTGAGCCAGAGAAGCACAACCAACAGAGAACTTTGGAAATTTTTTTGGGCGTCTTAAAAAACTTCAATTGAGCAGGCGTCCGGATTGGCCTTTGTAATGTCGTGAACTTCAATCCAACAGAAATCGAGCAAAAATGATCGATAGGTTTTTGAATTGCATATACAGAGTCAAAAGCTCATGATGTAAAAGCGTGAAACGCTGTCATTTTGGGTATATTCACTCCATTTTCACAAGTAATGTTATTTTTAGAACCCTTCGCGCCAAAAACTGACCAATCACAGCGCTCGCACTGCAACAGCTCGCATACTAGCAGCGATTATTTCGAAAGCAGCGAACTAGAAGAAATATCAGAATCAGAGGAAAGGAGTTAAGAATCAGAAGAAGAGAGCTCGGAATCAAAAGAAGAGGTTCTTACGGATTTAGTAGAAGTTCGCTCGCACCGATATTCACTGTTGTCTAGCCTGCGAAAGCCGACACCACTTTGCGCTCGTCGGAAGAGACTCTCGCCACTCTTGGCGAGAGTCTCTTTCGACGAGCGCCAAGTGGTGTCGGCATTCGCAGGCTAACTGTTGTCAGAATCATTCATAAATTGTTCCGCTTGATGATAAAAACCTCACAGTACAGATCCCCAAAGCTACTCCATGAATATTATATCTTTCCAAAACCAATGTGTTCTTTATTTGACACCGGGAGACAGCCATTTATGTATAGGATTCGAATATCCTAAGTTCGGTTCGAGCGATCAGGGACGGCTTCAACACATTGCTTTAAAATTTGCGTCTCGACACTTGTAATTGGTTCCTTTTAATTGGAAAAAATAAGAAATGGGTTTTAAATAGAATAGAAACAGAAAAACCTCACAAGGACGGCGTTTAGAAAGAGGGTTGAGGATTTTTGGCCACCATTTAGTTGAATTTAGTTGCCGGATTTCGCGGAATATGTAAATTAGGCAAATCTAAAAATAACTACACTTGGGAAAATGGAGTGGGTCGAGTACAATGCTCGTTTCACGCTTTTACATCATGAGCTTCTGACGGAGTCCATTGAAATAATGCTAAAACTGGTACAAAATGCGGAGAAGTAAGACATATTACAGTACGACTTATTTTTTGGAGAACTGCCCTAAAATATAGGGAAAAACGTAATTAAGATCTGCAGATCTGGCTCCCTGTGCTGGGATCACGTGTCACACGCGAAGACAGCTCATTAAATTCGAACTTTGGCGTGAAAATGCGCTATTTTTCTCTCAACCTCTGGCAAAACAAATGGCGTTGTGCTAAAGATCATGATGTCTGTTACTTGTGTGGAATTTCAGGCAAGTGGAAATTAGGTGCTTAGTGGCACTTTAATTATACCCCTCGCAGTGCACGTATGTCACTGAATTACAGGTAAAGGTCAGAATTACATAATAAAGTTTAAACAGTGAGCGAACTTGTTGGTAGCCAGGTTTCAAAATCGGTCAGCAGTATTCGTACTTTTTGTTATCACATTTGTATATAGCGGTTTCAATAAAGTTTGTCACCCAAAAGACTAAAGCCTACAAGCTGTCGGCGCGATGAGCGAAGTTGACCTTAGACTTTAACCTGTTACCGAATTCGAGTGAGAGAATTGCAATGGCATCTAAAAATGTGCACTCTTAACGAATGTCTCATAAAAAGCGAAAGCTCAGCAAAATTTCAAAAGTCACAACCCAAAATCTAATTTCCCTCAAAATTGAATGGATGATGCAATTAGCATTCTGTGGTTTATTTTGCTCAAAGAGTTCGCTTCTCAAAGAATGAAATAAAGACGCTTACAATTATAATAATTGTACTTCGTTCCAATCCAATGCTCAATTGAAATTTTATTTGGGCCCCTAGAAAGCGTTAGCCTAGCCGAAGATGTATTATTACTATTTATTCATTTATAGCGCGTGTTTGAATTTCTACGCGAGCGTTCCGATAATTTACTTTCATTATATCTTCGAAGGTGTAGGAAGACTAGCAAAAACGGACGGACGGACGGAAAACAGAATAGAATTTGCGAAATATTTCTTTCTTTAGATACAGCCGATTGCGTTTGAGCGTTTCACCCTAGCAGTTCGCACGTTATGTTTGAACGTTTAAAAGTTGTGTTTCTAGGATGAAACGAGACGTTTCTATGGCGAACCAAAGAGTTCTGTCCTCTCTGATTGGTCAGTGAAAAATACACATGGCGGTTGCCCTTGGAAACGTCCGACTTTTTGTCTCACAACGCAACTTTCAAACGTTCACGTAACGTGCGAACTGTTTGGGTAAAACGCTCAAACGCAATCGGCTGTATTTGTTCTACAGAATATTCCAGTGGAGTTTAAAGAGCCCGTGTCAGCCACTCCTATGTTATTGTTTTCGTTCGATGTTAGAAGACGAATTACGTGTAGAAATCTCTTAATAAACATCTAAAAATAAAGTTTCAGATTTGATTTACCAAATTCAATCAAGAACTCTGCTCTATATTGTCTAAATCAGCCGATGGAAATGGATGCTTTCTCCGATTTGGTATGTTGCTATGCTGTCAAAATGGCGGCTGACACAGGCTCTTTAAGAGCGAGTTTCTGTAAATATCAACCAAGTCGGGAAGAGTCGAAAAAATCAAAATTTCCCAAACTTTCCTTAAACATAGTCTATGATGAGGTGTCTTCGGCGCTGAAAGAATTTTTGATTTAATTTAAATGTCATTGAGAAAACCCGGATTTTTCATTTTTTGCCCAAAAAGGGGTGAGAACCTGGTAATTTTTACCCCAATTTAACGTCTCCCTGCAGAAAAATCGCAAGTATTTATCAAAATACCAAGTTATTTTCTGAAAGTACATCATACGTGCGTTCGTTTTAACTTCTTTGCACAAACATCTGTTACACATACAATATTTTTTGTATTTTAAAATATTTTAAAAAAAGTGCACGTTTTCGAAATGTAGAAAAATAACCATATTTGCGACCGAATATCACCAATGTTGGGACGAGTTCGAACATAAGAAAAGTATCATAGAAAAGGGCATTAATTCTCCTTTCAGGAAATATAAAAACATTTTTGTGCAATTAAAATGGCGAGCTTCTGCAAACCCTTAAAGATGACGGCCTAATCGCCTGAAATAAGATTTTCCAGGTATATATAGAATATTTTGTCTATACCACGCAATACCTTGTACATTTTTCACGAAAAATAACTAAAGTAGCTACTAAATACATTGAATTATAGCAAAACATATTTCATTGTCACGTTTGACTAATTTTACAGCATTTTAGTGATGTTTGTACAAGGGAGGGGAGAGGGAAGGCCACCCCCTCTGAGGTTTACTGGGTAGTGATATTTTCGAGAGGATTTAGAATTAGGACATCAAATTTTCAGTAGCTGTGGTGTTTCCACTGCACAACGTTTGTTGGGAAGTGTCATTTTGTTACCATGGTAACGAGGTATAACATCAAAAAATGTTCAGCAATTTCTTTGTCTGCGCAGGCTTTCGATGAAGATGTCCAATACTATTATCAGGTTCAATACTTACTTCCTAGCAATAGGTTACGGAGGTTTTGCAGACAAGATACCTTGACGGGATAGAGAACCCTTAATTTGCATAAAAGTCGACATTTTTGTGAATATATTTGCCACCCTTGGTGCTTAGTCAGTGGAAAGTTGGTCAAGTAGGTAAGGTAAGGAACTCTAAGTTGTCCACTAAAAAGGTTTCGATTTGGTTGCAGCGTAATGAAAATCAAGGTAGAAATAAACTCACTATTCAGTTTTGCAGATTCAGCACTTATTGGCTAAAAAATAAACTATTTATCCTGTTTTTTCTGTATTTTTTTAATTATTTTTACTGGAAATGGACTAAACATTAATATAATATAGCAAAAATAAACTTCAATGAAATGCTTTTGTTTGCCTTAACGATTTATAGATACGTGTTTAAATTATATATTTTAGCATGCGGGTTTCTCCATCTCTGTTTGTTATTATCATTCTTTGTTCGTTGAAAACAATGTCATTTGAATTGATGCAAACGAAAAATATATCAAACTTTTTTGACAAATAAAACAGTCCATACATTATTAGGCGCTACGAAATGCCTATGTGTATCTCCACTTTATTATCCATGGTAAAAATATCACCTTCATTTCTTTATCACCTTAAAAAATTTCCTTCAATTTTCAAAGAAGAAAAAACACATTTTCTTCAAACTTGAAATTTAATTTTAGCGGAGCTCCAGCAGAGCCCCATAGCTACATGGAGAAAAAGAAGAAAGAAAACAAAAGTGTATATGCATCGACCTCAATCTCGTTCCCAGAGCCTCTCGGTCATGCTTACTCGGGATGCAGACGAAATCGGATGTATCCGGTTTTCCATATATGGTGACCGTCTTTGTTCGTTAGGCAAATTTCAACATAGCGGGCGGGGAATATCGGCCAATCAGAATTGGCTACGATTGTCTGCCGTCAGTGCCTACGACAAACAACAACAACAGAGTAGGCTCTGGGAACGAGATTGGCATCGACCTGTTTTGTCATGGACTTCCGGTTTGTGCGTTCGTCCGGGATCACACAGGCAACCCACCAGTTTTTTTTTTAGCGGAGCTAAAAAAAAGTTATGTATATCATGGGAAGGGATGAACCTTCCCATGGCAAGGGGGGTGCAACAGCATGGTCACGGGGTATGACGTAATCGATGCGCCATCAAACGAGAAAGTGTATATGTATTGGGAAGGGATGAACCTCATACAACAGAACTTAGGTGGAATCATCTAAGTGACAAGGGGGGTGGAATTCCGTTGTCACGTGTTATGACATCATAGATGACGTCATAAAACGAGAAACGGTTTATATCTTAGGGAGGGATGAGCCTCAGACAACCAAACTTTGGTGAAAATGTCTAAGTGGCAATGGGGGTGCAACTGCGTGGTCAAGTGGTATGACGTCATCCAAACAAGAAAAGGTCTATATCTTGGGAAGGGATGAGCCAAATTGTTTCCACTTTGATAATACATAGAGGATATCACATGGCCGCGCGGAGATACGAATTTTATCTTCACAAATAGAGTCAAACATGTTTTCTTCAAAGTCGAAAATGCAAATTTAATATCTGCTTGGCGCATAATCCGCTGACACAGTTTTAATGCCAGGGGCGTGTCTGCCTTTAAGCCAAGTGAGTACGGCTTACACTTTCTTTTACAAATTGAAAATATCCGTGTATTTATTTATTTATTTCTAAGCTAAAATTAATTGAAGCTATATTTACTAGATATATTGTTGTTTGGTTTGCGGTAGTCATTGCCAACCAGTGAAACGTTTATTAGCCAAAAGTGCTGAATCAGCAAAATAGAACTCACCGTTGTTTCCCTGTATTTTTATTATGTTGCAAACAAACTGAAACCCTTTTAGTAGACTACTTAGAATGCCTTACACATTTGACCAGCTTTCCACAAAATCAGCACAAAGGCTGGCAAATATATGCACAAAAAAGGCAAATTTTATGCAAATAAGGGTTCTCATTCCCGTCAAGATTTTTTAAGGATGGCATGATCGAAATTGATTTGAAACCTCGGTAACTTATTGCTAAAGGGTAGTAAGTCTTAAACCCTAAAAATTTTGATTGAAAGCCAAAGGAGAAAGAAATTGCCGAACATAGCTCTAACCTGAACATATGATGACGCTCTAACTCTTACCATGGTAACGAAATGACAATTTCCCAATAAATATTGTGCGATGGAAACATCAACAGCTACTGAAAATTTGGTGTCCTAATTCTAAAGCCTGTCGAAAATATCGCAAGTAAACCTCAGAGGGAGTGGCCCTCCCCTCTCTCCCTTGTACAAACATCACTAAAATGCTATAAAATTAGCAAAATGTGACAATAAAATATGTTTTGCTATAATTCAATGTATTTAATAGCTACTTTAATTATTTTTTGTCAAACATTTACAACGTATTGCGTGGTAAACATAAAATATTCTGCATATACATAGAAATCCCATGTTAATTTAGGCGGTTAGAGCGTCGCCTTCAAGGATTTGCAGAAACTCGCCATTTAAATTGCACAAAAATGTTTTTGTATTTTCTGGAAGGGGAATGAATGCCCTTTTCTATGAAACTTTTCTTATGTTCAAACAAGTCCCAACATGGGTGATATTCGGTCGCAAATATGGTAAATTTTTTACATTTCGAAAACGTGCACTTTTTCAAAAATATTTAAAAATACAGAAAATATTGTATGTGTAGCGGATGTTTGTGCAAAGAAGTTAAAACGAACGCACATATGATGTACTTTTAAGAAAGTAACTTGGTATTTTGATAAATACTTGCGATTGTTCTGTAGGGAGACGTTAAATTGGGGCAAAAATTACCAGGTTCTCACCCCTTTTTGGGCAAAAAATGAAAAATCCGGTTTTCTCAATGACATTTAAATTAAATCAAAAAATTCTTTCAGCGCCGAAGACACCTCATCATAGACTATGTTTAAGGAAAGTTTGGGAAATTTTGATTTTTTCGACTCTTCCCGACTTGGTTGATATTTACAGAAACTTGCTCTTAAGTAGTTCGGGTCTCATGCAATCATCTCACAAAATACCCCGTCAGTATTTGATTCCCTCCTTGACAAAGGAAAAGCGTGAAAAGTAAAAGGTACAGCTTAAAGCCTGTTTTCCATATAGTCTTATCTGTCGTATCTGTCGCATCAGTCGACCCTGAAACAATGGAAACTGGAATTATTCTTTTGTTTCACGGTTGACTGATACGACAGATACGACAGATAAGCTGATAAGACTATATGGAAACTAGGCTTAATGTTGTACGTAGTATTGTCGTTCACGTTTAAGAACAAAGTTCTTGCGCCCTCCAATTTGGGATTTGAAGTGCACTATAAACACAACACGCGCGTAAATCGAATTGAATTTTGATTAACATGTGGGACAACAAAAAGCTCGCAAGGCTTAGTGTTGGTTTTTATCCTGATTTAATGCCTGATTTAAATCTAGATCAACAAAGAGTGATTTACAACTCGAGAAAAAACGTACTAAACTTCACAAGAAGATAACCACGAGGCGAGCAAGGTTCCTAGCATTAAAACGAGGCTATGACGTACTAATCATTACATCAGCCTAAAATTAACAAATTAAACAGTTCCAATGTCAATGTCAATATCCAACACTCCTTCTCATTGAGGTTGGACTGTTTAGCATAACTTTCGAGTAACTCCAGTTAGTTCCCGTAGCTTAAGAAACTGTGCCTTGGGAATTCCCTTGGTAAATATATCTGCTAGCATGTCACTTGTAGGACAATACACTACATCAATAGTTCCTTTATTCACTTGGTTTCTAATAAAGTGACACTTAATGTCTATGTGCTTTGCCCTGCCATGAAACTGAGAATTTTTGCACATTGAGATGGCAGCCTGATTGTCCTCATAAATAATCATGGGTGTTTCCTGTTCCACTTGTAAGTCAGCAAGGAGCTGTTTTAACCATAAAGCCTCTTGTGCAGCTGCAGATAGAGCCACATACTCAGCCTCTGCTGTGGACAATGATACACAGGACTGCTTTTTACTCCTCCAGCTAACTGAGGCTCCACTTAGTTGGAATGTACATCCCGATGTTGACTTACGGTCACATGTGTCCCCAGCCCAATCTGCGTCACTAAATCCAACACATGTAGAACTGCCATCAGCAGAAAACTGCAAACCATAGTCAGGAGTCCCCTTCAAGTATCTGAAAATTCTCTTCACAGCAGTCCAATGTTCTTTTGTGGGATTTGAAGAAAACTTTGCAACATTGCTAACTGCGAAAGTAATATCAGGCCGCGTGGAAGAAGACAGGTATAATAAACTGCCCACTGCTGACTGATATTCCGCTTGGTTATGTTGCTCGCTGCCTTCCGTAGCCTTATTAAGCTTAGAGTTGCAATCCACTGGAGTGTCTACTGACTTAGCATTATTCATACCAAACTTCTTGATCAGATTCTCTGTATATGTGGGTTGTCCCATCCATATTTGTCCTCTTTGCTGAATAACTTCCACTCCAAGGAAAAACTTCAGCTCTCCCATATCCTTAACTTCAAAACGGTCTGCAATGCTCTGTTTCACTTGAGCAATCTTTGCATCTGTTGGGCCTGCAAGAATGATGTCGTCTACATATACAGCAATGATAAATGGCCCATCATCCTTAGAAACATATATACAAGGATCACTTGGAGTTTGTACAAACCCAATAGACTGTAAATGTTCATCCAACACATGATTTCAACACCTAGGTGATTGTTTTAACCCATATAAACTTTTGTTTAACTGGCATACTAGGTGTTCCTTTCCTTTAATCTCAAAGCCTTCCGGTTGTCTCATAAACACTTCGTCTTCCAGTTCTCCGTTAAGAAATGCCGTGTTTACATCCATCTGATGAAGTTTAAGTCCCTCTTGACAGGACATTGCAATAACAGTCCTCACAGATTCAAAACGAACAACAGGGCTGAAAGTTTCATCATAGTCCTCACCATACTTTTGCGAGAAACCCTGAGCGACGAGTCTAGCTTTGTGTTTCTCCACTGTACCATCAGCATTATGTTTAGTGCGAAAGACCCACTTACTGCCAACTACCTTACGATCATTCGGCAATTCAGTAAGTGTCCAAACATTGTAGTTATCTAGTGAATCAATCTCCTTCTTCATGGCATCATGCCACAGTTCAGCATCAGAGCTGCTAAGGGCTTCCTGCACAGTGACTGGCTCCCGAATGCCCTCATTTGCCACTGTTACCCATTCCCCCAAACGGTCAGGTTGACGTCTCTCACGTGTTGACTGCCGTGGTACAGAGCTTTCTGCACCGTCAGTCACATTAACATCATCATCATCACATGACAGTTCTATGGTAACAAGCTTATTACCAGCTGTTCCATTGTGTACCTCCTTCTGGATACCAAACTCTGATTCGTTAAACTGGACATCACGACGACAGACCACTCGCTGCTTTTCCAGGTCATACAAACGGTAACCTTTTGTATCAGTTTCATATCCCAGGAATATACATTTCCTGGCCTTACAGTGCAGTTTCTTTCTCTCATCCTCTGGAATATGAGCATATGCCGTACAGCCAAAGCTCCGTAAATGCTTCACATCCGGCTTGACTCCAGTCCAAGCTTCAAAGGGGTAGCATCATGCACAGCCTTGGTCGGACTCCTATTGTGAACATAAACAGCAGTGTTCAGTGCTTCAACCCAGAACTTCAAGGGAAGTTGTGCTTGAGTCAACATGGTTCTGACTGATTCAACAAGTGTTGTATTCAGGCGCTCTGCTACCCCATTCTGTTGAGGCGTTTTACGTACAGTCCTCTCATGTCTTACTCCTTCTGCTTTAAAGAAGTCCTCAAATTCATTAGATATGAATTCACCACCTTTATCTGTGCGCAGAGATTTCAGTTTGTAGCCGCTAGAATTCTCTACCATAGCTTTCCATTCACAGAATGCGGTGAAGGCTTGATCCTTTGTCTTAAGGGCATAAACCCACACATAACGGGTTTTATCATCAGTCAAAGTCATGAAATATTCTGCGCCACCAGCTGATTTGGGAGTTATCCTTCCACTTAGGTCACTGTGAACCAAGCCTAGAGGCTCATCAGCCCTTGTTGCACCACTTGTTGGTAAAGGAGATCTATGGATTTTTCCATTTACGCATGCCTCACAGAAATCCAAGTCAGTATTTGGATTAAAGTCAAATCCAGTCACAAGTCCATCCTTTGCTAACTTGTTCATGCCAGAAGCACTCAGATGTCCATATCTTTGGTGCCAGATAGTCTCCTTAGAAGCTTTTGCTGCATTTGAGCTTTCTTTTCCATTTTCACACTTGATGTCCAAATAATACAAGCATCCCACTTTATTTGCTACAGCAATTGTCACTCCATCCTTGCCCCGAGAAATCTTGCATGAACTGTCTTCAAAGTTCACCACATAACCTGATTCAGTTGCCTTGGCAACACTGATCAAATTGTAGCCCAGTCGTGAGACGAACAGCACATTTCGTAGTTTACACTTCCTGTATGCCCCACCAGGTAAAACGGTAAAGACAATCACAGTTCCAATGCCAGTTGCATTTAGCACTTTTCCATCCCCAAGCTGAATCTCTACTGGGTTTACGAGTTCCTCAAAATCACCGAACAGTTCCTTGTTGTTACACATATGGCACGTTGCTCCAGAGTCAACAATCCATAGTTCACCCCTTTGGCTGTACATGTCTGCCGCTAAGGCTTGAGCAGCAAGCCCAAGGCTTTCTCCACTATCACTATCATTGTTACTCATTGCAGTGTTAGCCTTGTGTTTTGGTTTGAACTCTTTCTCCTCTGGCCTTTTGCTTTTTTCAAGCTCTTCGCAGAAGCGCTTTATGTGTCCAAATTTGCCACACTGATAACATTTTGGACCTCTTGGGTTTTTCTTTCCCAACATCACTTTTTCAGTGGAATAAGATGCGGTTTCTTGTTCAGCTATCTTTCTTTCTTGGTGAAATAGGCGCTCAGTTACGACTTCCATAGCTGGTACACTAACATTTGCTTCCAGCGCTGTAACTAACATATCTGATGATTCTGGTAAACTTGCAAGAAGTGTAACTACTTTGTCTTCCTCCTCAATAGGCGCGCCTATCACAGCGAGTTCATTAAATATTTCCGTCAGGGTCTTCACGTGTTCCTTTACAGAACCGCCATCTTGGAGCCGCAAATTGTTGAGTCGCCGCCTAAGGGCCAATTTGTTTGCCCATGTTTTCTTCTGGAACTGATTAGATAGTTTTGCCCACACAGCTACAGGATCCTCCGGATCTCCAAGCAAGTACAGTATTGACGGGTCAACGGCAAGCACCATAATTGCAAGCGCCTTGCGAGTAACGAACTTCGCATATTTATCTGTCTCCGTTTCTGGGGGAGCAGTTTCAGCCTTACACACAATCCCCCACAGATCTTCTTTCATCAGTGCCATTCTACATTGAACCTTCCACGTATTATAGTTCGATCCATTCAATGGAGCAACAGTCACAGACTTCGCATCCGCCATTTTGTTTCTCTGAGCTTCTCGCCAAAGACAACCAAATCCTTCTCTTTCGTCGATTTCTAGGCTTCTACAGAACTTCCAATCGCGTGACTGGGCCCATAACCTGTTGGTTTTTATCCTGATTTAATGCCTGATTTAAATCTAGATCAACAAAGAGTGATTTACAACTCGAGAAAAAACGTACTAAACTTCACAAGAAGATAACCACGAGGCGAGCAAGGTTCCTAGCATTAAAACGAGGCTATGACGTACTAATCATTACATCAGCCTAAAATTAACAAATTAAACAGTTCCAATGTCAATGTCAATATCCAACACTTAGCGCCGACAGCTTGTAGGCTTTAGTCTTTTGGGTGACAAACTTTATTGAAACCACTATATCTAAGATTTTTATCCTTGGTAAGCCGGCTCCTGACTAAGCTGTACAATGGTTTTGATTGTGGTAATCATTTTACAAAGTTTCTGCATGCTTCATCGCGCCTATGTCAGCGAGCGTGGCGATCAGATAGAGCCTTGCCGAGCCTCTGTATACACCTAATTCAAAAAAGGTTGCTTTGGCGTTTGGTGTTTGGTCTTTTAATTATAGCGCGAAACAAAGGAATTCTTTGCTTCAGTGACCACGAAACAAAGGCGTTCAATGACCAAAGACCAATGACCACAGCAACCTTTTCTGAATTAGGTGTATGTTCAGTATAGAGCAGATTTCGTATGACTGTGAAAAGTGTCGCGACACAGGGCGGGACTGTCGCGGTCTCGGCATGGAAACTGGACTGCTCGTAGGTACACAATGAAATCACGTAGTCGCGTAGTCACTTTTCGCAGTCATACGAAGCTAAAATGAACACATTCCGCGCGAATATCGACTTCCTCGACTTCGTCTTGGGGTGAGCAAAATGGTTCTACCTTTGTAGAACTACTATCTTTGGATAGTTCCCCTGGGAAATTTGATGTTCAAAGTGAATATTAGCACGAGAGCGTTGATTTTAATTAAATTTCTATTTTCTTGTTATTATCGACTTCTCAAAGGTAAGCTGTGGACACAAATGTATTTTCTCTGTCGCGCAAGAATATGCTGTGACCTCGCTCGTATGGACAGCGAAGGGCAACGATCCAATGGCTCTGGGGGAATCCATATTAGATTAGAAATGCCGCGGAATTGCTGTCAAAAACATATGTAGGAATAACATATCCAAATTTCGTAGAAACCCGAACGGGAGAAGTTGGTTAAATTTTTGGTTTTACCGGCGACGTCAAGGGCGCCTTTTGTTTTCGGCGGCACACACTGAAAACCAGAAACTTGGAGAATGTTTATGGACTGTACAGATGAAGCCGGGGAAGGTTTAATAAGGTTTTTCGGTTGAAACAAATAATTTCTGAGCGATGAGTTACGGCTATGATCAGTTTATTCATTTTATTTCTTTTAGAGTATAATATTCGAACTTTAGTGTATCACCACGCGGGAAATACAAGGATCATGGATTTGTCATAACTCAGAATTATTTAGTTATTATTTTGCAGAATTGGTTATAAACAAACACAAAATTCACATCTGTGCAATCACATTATGCAGTAGAAAGAAATTGCTCAACATCTCGTTCAGTATTACACCGAGTTACGGCTCTACAGTCCATAGCCCTCCCTTCGAATTGTTCGCTTTCATTGTCTAAGTGCAACCGAAAACAACGGGCTTTCCTTCGTGCAGACGGAAAACCCCAAATTTAACCAACTTCCCCCGAACGGATTTTCACAAAATTTGGACACGTATTTCTCACATATGTTCCTGAGAATTTGCTGTATAAAATCCCATGCTGCAATTTTTTGCAGGTTAAAAGCTTAATTGACCGGACTATAAGGTTACTGAGAACCTTCGCACGTCCACGGAAAAATCATACTCGTCCTTAGTTTAACCAAAACATGTTAACCTATATATCACGTCATTGGAAAGCTTTTAGAATTGACTAGCGGGCTATGGCAAAAAGAAGTTACTTTGTAATAAATATATTTTTTTGAGGTTTTATAAAAAAATTTAGTGTGACATTTTCAAGAGCTATCGCTGCAGAACTGCTTGACCTTGACTCCCAAGAAACACATTGTTTCAATCCTTAAAGGTGTTTCAAACACCGTGTCTGCGTTTTTTAAAATTTTGTTTAGTTCAAAAGCTATGATTTTTTTTAAATTTTTAGAGCTACAAAATTCTATGAAAATTTGACGTTGGAAATTTAAAAGTTCCATAACTTTTGAACTAAAAAAAAAATTAAAAAGCACCTTCAAGGATTAAAACAATTTGTTACTTGGGAGTCAAGGTCAAGCAGTTCTGCAGGGGTAGCTCTTGAAAGTGTCACACCCACATTTTTAATAAAACCTTTAAAAAAATTATATTTGTTAAAAAAAGATTTCTTTTTGCCATAGCCCGCTAGTCCATTCCATAAGCTTTCCAACGATATATAGGTTGACATGTTTTGGTTAAACAAGGAGTTGTATGATGAGGAGGTGCGCGAAGGTTCTCAGTAACCTTAATTCATGACTCGCGTATTAGAAACGGGGGCACAGAGATTATGCCAATTCCTGACATTCGGATCTCTTCAGTTCTGTCGGTTCTTAAGGGGGATAAATAAACATTGAAATATAAATCATTAAAATCAATTTTCGAACCGTCGGAACCATGTAGCTTGCGCTGTTTTCGAATCGAATCAATTCTTGTAAAACTGGCCAAACAAATAAGTACGTTTCCGATCGTATGCAGGTTGTTCACAGAGGCCACTTCCGAACACTAAAACACGAGAAGTTGCCTATGCAAGCAGGAAAGAACCGGTCGACCTCAAATAGCTTAGGTATCAGTTAATAGTGCTCATCGCAGCGAGTGAAGATAGGTACAATCGGTCTAAAATTGGCTTAAGAATACAAAAATGTAGAAAAGAGTAGTGTTTGGCGTGCGTTTATTATGTAATTCTCTTGTATATAATAGAAAATCGAAGTCTAGCATTATTATGTATGTTTAATAAATTACTTTAGTAAATTGATGTTTTAATCTTTTAGGTACAACGCTTTGCCAAGTCAGTTGTCGATATTTACGATATTTCTGAAAAGGGACCCATATTGCTATCATAGCATACAGTAGCGATGCTGTTATTGAGATCAACTTTGACAAGTACACTGGTGTAGAAAGAAATGCTGTCAACATTAAAAGAGATATCGACAAGTTTAAACTGCAGAAAGGTCTGACATTCATCGACAAGGCATTGGATCTGGCCAACAGAGAAGTGTTTACCAAAGCAGCAGGAATGAGAGAAGATCGGACAAAGGTATTGCGTGTGTCTATGTCTGTCTGTGTCTATGTCTGTCTGTCTGTCTGTCTGTCTGTCTGTCTGTCTGTCTGTCTGTCTGTCTGTCTGTCTGTCTGTCTGTCTGTCTGTCTGTCTGTCTGTCTGTCTGTCTGTCTGTCTGTCTGTCTGTCTGTCTGTCTGTCTGTCTGTCTGTCTGTCTGTCTGTCTGTCTGTCTGTCTGTCTGGTCTCGTCTCGCGTTATAACGGCTCGCGTTACAACTGGAAAAGAATGCAAGCTTACCATACAGTCTCACCATACAGGCAACCCCACAAATTATGTGTAGACCAAGAACTTCTTACTGTTTCCCTCGGGGATATTAAGCAATTATTGGATGCGGTTGAGCATGACATCGATAATTGTTGAGGCCGAGGTTTGTGTTGTTATCAGATAGCAGATAACACAAACCGACTTGACGATTATCGATGTCATGCAAAAACCAAATCCAATAATTGTTTTATTATTCATTGTCTGACACGAATTCAATTTCGTGAGTCGAACACGTCGCTAAGCGAGCAGCCATCGTGAAAAGAAAAGATTCAAAGACACAACCTCGTCCCCAGGGTCTTGTGGGTAATTTTCAAGATGGCGGCTGGTCGAGCACAAGACCTTTGGGGAGGCTTGGTCACATGACCACTGATTGAAGACATGGGAACGAGATTATCCTTTGTTTCGAAACGGTAATGTGACTCAGCCTTCCCCAGGGTCTTCTACCGAGTCAACCGCCATTTTGAAAAACGACAGAGGAGACCCTGGGGACGAGGTTGTCAAAGACACAAAACACAACATTTGCCGCGCACTTGTAATTTCACACAAAATACCGCTGAAATAACTTGCAGGTCGGTCAAATAACCTGTAGAGACATGTTTCCACTGAACATAGCGCGGGCTCGGTCCAATAACCTCTACAGACAACTGTCTCCGCTGAAAATATTGCACGTGCTTGCAAACTGCCAGAATAGACCGATCCCGTCTTCGCATTAATTAATCACCAAACAATGGGCAGTTTTCCCTATGCAATAGGACATTTGTACTATTGCGTCATTTGACTACGACTACCAGAATCCTTTTCAGTTTTCTTTTCTGATGCAGATATAAGCCCATTGGAAACAACAGGCGGTAATTACGCGAACAAAAGGGACAACGCAGGTTTCTGGTAGTTGTAGTAAAATACGTCATAATGAAAATTTCCCATTCAAAATGTCCGAGTAACAAACTCGAAATTCGGAGATTTTTAATGAATTCTTCCAGCTTTTCGTGACGAAAATATAAAACCCATATACCATGAGCAAACTTCTAACACTTTCTTGCAATCGGTGTATTTTCCATGCTCTATTCCAAAGTAAAATTTTGGCTTGTCCGATGTAGCAACAGTAACTAGGGAGTAGAACAATGAAGCGGGATCGGTCAATTGTGCGTAGATTTTGAGCCAATAAGAAAACGATTAC
The DNA here is from genome assembly GCA_033964015.1 of Scolanthus callimorphus. Classification (NCBI taxonomy): domain Eukaryota; kingdom Metazoa; phylum Cnidaria; class Anthozoa; order Actiniaria; family Edwardsiidae; genus Scolanthus; species Scolanthus callimorphus. The sequence goes on from CM066924.1 coordinate 9,315,006, forward strand.
TGAGTACAATGAATAATAATCATTTTGTTAGTCAAATGTAATTCACGAGCAGTGCATGAGAGAGAGGTGTCGACCCGATTGAATAGCGTTTTCTATCTTGAACAAGAATACGACCAACTCGCGACCGACATGCGTGATTTGTTGGCGCCAAATTCACAGGGAGACTAATGCCCTTACAACGATGTTAGGAAATGTTAACTGGTTAGAGCGGTTTTCACATGACTGTCGTGAAAACACTTAATGAGTAATTCACTATCCAATCAAATGCGATAGTAATTCAACTAACCAATCAGAGAGTGAGGCGATTTCCAATCTCTCCTTTCCGAAGGATGAAATCCTCTATTGTGGCATTTTCCTAATAAAAAATTACATTCTTGAACTTTTCACGGGTACCCACTAATGAGAAAAGAATTGCCAAATGTGAATTGCAGTACTGTTCGTTTGATGGCGTTGTTGAAATGTTTAGGTTGCACTGGTATTGACAGACGGTATCCAGACCACGGATCGGGGTACGTTTACTCCCCTGGTGATCGCCTCCAAGCCTTTGAAAGACAAGGGTGTTCTTGTCTACTCCCTGGGTGTTGGTCAGGATATTGACGTCATGGAGTTGATTCAGATGGCAACAACTGATGAGTACGTGTTCAGTGCCAGGAACTTCGATGATCTGGGCGCCAAGGTACAAGACATTACCAGAACACAATGCAAAGGTGAGCATGGACACTTCGTTTGTTGCCTTGGAGTTATTGTAACTTGGGCCTCTTGGTGTAGTTTTCTGACGAAAGTGTCCCAGTCGACAGAGCGGAAAACTAAATTTCAAATTCAAGGTCAAGTTAATTCAGTTGATTTTTTTGCATGTGACAAAGAACAAAATATCAAAAATGACTTCTCTAATGCATCCGTCTTTAAGAAATTAGGCTTTAAACTTTTGTTTCTCAGCCATTTAATGGGAGAATTAGTACTTTGATCAGGAAATATGCCAATTTTGTCAATCATATCTCAATTTCATATTCCTCAAATTTCTTTAAAATTTGGAATAGCCCAGGTTCGAATTGCGCTCCAATGCTCACAAGACAAAAGCTTCAAATCGAGGCTTTCTCCAAGTTCTAATACATTTACAGTAATTTCAGAAGAAAGCCTCGACTTGAGGTTATTGTTTGTAGGCATTGAAGCGTAATTCGAACATGGCCTATTACGATTTGGTCATAGACGTTCCTCTTATACAGATCCTTGAGTATTTACATTGAGAAATGGCAAAGTTCGTCACTTCATTTTTGGTTATTTTCGATCTCCTGTCCCAGTCGTGTATGACGGGTCGAGACGGGCGAAACGTTTTACACGGACGAGCTAAAATCCATCACTGGAAATGGAACATCAAAAACGTTTATTCTGTCACGTTGATCATAATAGAACCGTGTCATAACAGTTCTTTTCACATCTAGCTAAACTACCGATTTCCAAGTGTGGGGCGTGGTGTACATTTAAAATTGTTCCCTTTTCTTGTGTATAAAAAAAGACTTAAATTGAAGCGTCAGATTGCCCAGTTTACTCATACATATATTTTAGTTCTCTTATTTTTATCGAACTGAGTATAATTTTAAATGGAAATCGGAATGTTTGAATGAAAGATCCACAGTTCTATTTGTAAACATGTTTATGGCTTTTCGCAGCTTGTGAGGAGCGCGTGGACGTAGTATTTGGTATCCCAGACTCGAATGATCTCGGAGAAGAGTTCAATAGCATTAAGAAGTTTTTCACTAAGATGACGGATCTGCTGAAGATTAATGCGAGGAAAGCACATGTTGGGATAATACGATTTAGCGACACAGCGGAGATGACGATCCCCATCGATGCCATCGACCACAAACCGACCCTCAAGAACGAAATTAATAAAATGCAGATGTCAAGTGAGTATTCACCCCTGGCTCAGGTTTCGAGCACTTGTGCTATTTACACAAGCCTTTCAAAACGTAACTTTGTTACTCAAACGCAACAAAAGTTCAATGTGGTGCCAAGGTCAAATTCGTGAGAGTAAAATTGCAAACTGTCTCAAAACTTTGGCTTTTTAACCCTATTCAGACTGGGCTTTTTTTGACCATCTGTGACTGGGGGGGGGGGGGGGGGGGCTAATTCGGCCCCCCCTCTATATCTCTGGAACCACTGGGGCTATGATCATCAAACTTTCACACAATGGCCATGAGCCTTAGACAAATCATCACACCCATTTTTGTCACGTGGGAGCAAAATGTGACGTCACAATGACGTCATTCTCAATGTTTTATCGTTTTTTAAGTAATTTTAATTAACTTCCAAAAACTTGGTAGATAATACTTTAAAAGCCAACTAATTAACATCAAGATATTGTAAATGTAATAATTTGTGACATTAACACATAAATTTTATTAAACTTGCGTCATAATGACGACTTTTGAAAATATTGTCCGCCATCTTGGATCCCCCATCTTGGATCCGCCATCTTGGATTTCATTTAATTTCCATTTGACTCTTCAGATAAATACTCAATGAGAAAAAAATGGTCAAAATGTACAAAATACTCATCAAAGAAGTGTATGACATTCAAAAACTTGAATTAAAAGGATATTTGTGAATCCCAGAGCTAGTTTTAGACCATATGTTAAAATGAACAAAATCCCCCGACCCCTCCCCCAAAAATTTTTGTGTCAAAAATTAATTAGCCTGTGCGTAAATTACTAATGAGTACAAGCTCCGATAGTCATAAATTGGGCAATATGTCCAACATTAAGCTTGAAATATGAAAATTCACGTAGTTTTTCGAGTTTTGCAAAAAGCATGTCAAAAAGTGGTTGCCATGGAAACTGGGTCGTTGACCCTGACATGTCATTGACACCAAAATGTCACCAGATAAATTTTAGGAAAAGTCACGAAGTTTCACCATCATAGCTGCAGTGGTTTTAGAGTAATCGGGATTTTACTGGAGGGAGGGGGGGGGGGAATAGGGTTAAGTTATTCGGCACATTTTGACGTCGTTAGCCGTTTGAGATTGCTGTTCTTTATTTCTATCTATAGATGCTCGGAAACACTAATAAATTATTTCAATTTCATTTGTGGATCCCGAAGGCTCCAACCTTTTTTAAGTTTCATTTAAAAATGCTGCGCGTAGATCGGTTAAAGAGATACCGTGGCGTTTTCTTTCAAATCAAAGTTTAGATGACACTCGTTGTTGCGAACTCACGTGAGCCAAACTAAACTCTTGTTCTTGGTGTTACTACAGAAACAAGAAACAACACGGTCATGTATGCTGACAACACGGTCATGTATGCTGATAAGACGGTCATGTTTGCTGATAACACGGTCATTATGCTGATAGTTTTCTGTCTTGATTTCCAGGCACCTCTGGGGTAGATTTTAGCAAAGCTCTCCAAGTGGCCGCTGACCATGCCTTTACAATGTTCGGTGGTGTGCGGCAGATTGTTCCCAAGACGTTCGTCTTGTTTGTTCCCAAGCAAGCTACAGTCGATAATGAGGAAATTAAACGCTTTGCCACAAAGCTTAAAAGCATCGGGGTTCGCCTTATGTTGGTTGGCCTGCAGAAAAACGTAGATAAACAATTTTACGACACAATTTCATCACAGCCGGCCCAGAGATACGTAGTGACAGGTTTCGATCATCAAGAACTGGAATAGCCGCATTTGAGGCAGCGGACACCATCTGTAAAGGTACCAGTCAGTTGAAATCCTGTTGAAAATGGTTTAGTATGGCCACATTGTTTTGTTCTAATATAGTGTATTCACCCTGTTTCAGGCAAATATGGCAAATGTCCCGCTTACCAGAACACCGCCCAGGAGTGTCCACCAGGCGCGGAGGATGAATGTCAAGTTGACAAGGACTGTGGCGAAGATAGTGATCAAATGTGCTGCCAGCAGCCTTGTGGCAGGGAGTGCACCAAGAAAGTCGACAGTAAGGGCTAGATATATATTTTTTTCCGGCCTGTTTTTTTTTACAATCTTCCGACTCTTTATTATTTCGTCTCTGTGTGTGGATTATTGTCGCAACAATGTAATTATAGGAATGCGAAAAAGGGCTAGATATCTATTGCAGCGTTGAATCCTGTTTGACAGATCGATTTGAGAACAAAAGGAAACAGACTTCCAACTAGGAGCTATGCGACATATAGAAGATGTCACCTGGCCGCGCTCACTCGTGAGATAAATTTTCAACACTCGAAGATAATATATAGATTTAGCTACTGGCTAAAAGTGGAGCTCCCGGTTACATATTTTTCTGTGATAATGAGACGAAAAGGTTGCCATTGTACATAGATAGCCTTGCAGCGTCATACCACGTGACTAAGCACTTGTGCCCCCCTTGCCACTTTGATAATTTCACCCAAGTTTTGTTGCCTGAGGTTCACTCCTTCCCGAGATATTTTTTCCTATGATGACGTCATTGATAACGTCATACCACGTGACCATGCAGTTGCACCCTCTTGCCACCTAGACAACTTCACCCAAGTTTGGTTGTCTGAGGTTCATCCCTTCCCGAGATATATTCTTTTTCTCCTAAGATGACGTCATCGATTACGTCATACCACGTGACCATGCAGTTGCATCCCGTTTGCCACTGACACAACTTCCCCCCTCCCCCCACCCAAGTTTGGTTGTCTGAGCTTCATCTCTTCCTGAGATATGATTAATAGACGGAAAAGGTTTACCTGTGTGGGCGTACCCATATGGAACTACCGCCGAACCATGAAAAGTGGAGTCGATCGTATACCTGAGTTACTGTATTCTTTCTGCGATACTTTGTGCTCCGCTCTGCGGCCTTCGGCCGCTAAGGAGTTCCGCTATAATTCGTAGCTCCAAGCGGTAATGTAATGTTCTTTTTATTATATAAAACACCAATGAAATACCAAGTTGATTTTTAAAATCTTAAAAATCGAGCATGGAGCACAGGCAAAAGTTTTTTCATCGGTGTTTATAAAGAGAAAAATACATGGCCGCCCTAGGAAATGGAATTTATCTTCGCGTGTTGAAATTTGTTGTAAACATCTCACGAGTGAGCGTAGCTAATTTGAATACTATTTTTGTGAAAAATGTTAGATTGGATGAATTCGCAGTAGTGGGCATTATCGTAATTTTTCACATGTGCGAATTACGATATTTCTCAGTGGCCGAAATTCTACTTTCTATTTCAAAATGTTTCTCCGTGAAACGTCAAACGCCCTATCCCGGCACAGGAGCCCCAGCATCACCAAACGTTTCTGGCTGGAGGTTGAAGCCCTGCACCATTTTTAATTTGTACAATGAGTAACCGCCCTGATGAAGTAAAAAATTAAATTTACGAAACGTTGGTTGTAGTCCTGTGTCTGTTTGTCCTTAAGTTTCTTATACACCAATATTGTACAAACAGTTGTCGAAACGCCTGTCACAGGGGGTCCTCTCAGGTAAGTCGAGACTATCTCGCCCATTGGTGGCTAAAGGATGGAAGGCAATGGACAGTGAACGGCAACTCTGTTCCTGTCATTTCGGTACAGAACATTCCCAGTATGTTAGCATGACACTCATCACGTGATGTATCTTGTTTTCCAGACTGTTTCATCACCATGGATGTGGCTCTTGTAGTCGACTCGTCTGCTGCTATGAGTGCCGACGCGCTTGACAAGGTCAAGAAGTTCCTAACAAACCTTGTCCACGGAATCGCGGGTAAGTCAGGGTCAATCCCAGTCAAGCCGACAGGTGTAATTGAGAATTGGGCCTGATTCGTGGTCACGAGCACCATTGACAATACAACGCAATTGAAAATGAAGTTGACGCCATTGCATGTCAAACCATAGGCTCCCCAGGGAGTGAGAGATCAGTAAAAGGGCTCAAATCCCCATAGTTTTCGCAGATTTCAAGAGAAGTACAACTAGATATTATTGTAGAACAGTTTATTATTCGTGATTTTAAATTTCCATCGTATATTTTTCTCGTGGTTTACATGTCCATACATTCTCTGTAATTTACCATTAATTCTTCACACAAATCAGTAGCCTGGGGAGCCTATGGTCAAACGCTTTGAGGCTTTCAATTGAAAATGCAGATCACACCATTGTATGTCAAACTCTCTGAGGCTGTCATTTAAAAAATGCAGTTCTCACTATTCTTTGAGGCTTTCAATTTTATTTCTTGATCTTTAACAGACGCCGAAAACAGCATCCACTTTGGTTTGGTGACATATGGAGAGAGAGCTAAAACCGTAATGGACTTTAACAAGTTCGTGTCAGAGTCAGGCTTGAAGGCAGCCATCCAAGGCTTGACCACAAACAACGACCAATCCCGAAGAGTTGACCTTGCCTTGGAGACAGTCAAGAAGGACGTTTTCAGGTTTGTAACAGATATGCTAGATTGATATAATATAAGTAGAACGCAAAGTGTTCCTGTAGCGTTCATGTCTTCCTCTACAGGTCAAGAGGAATGGGTATTTTTGTTATAACGGACGCATGAAATATATAAAAGTTGTCTTGTGTTGCTAGTTTGGAAGGTGGTATGCGACAAGGCCATCCCCGATATGCTGTTTTCATAACTGCTGGTGACACGGACGCCGCCTCAGAAGACCTCGCCGAAGCCTCAAAGGCCCTGCGAGGGCTTGACGTCAACATTATGGCGGTAGGAGTAGACGGCAGTGTTAGTAAGGGGTTCCTCGATAGCTTGGCGACCAACCCCTCATATGTATACCCGTCAGCCTCGGCAGACGCCCTGGCCACACAGAGAGGGAATATGGAAAAGGCTATGTGTAACGGTAAGTACATACCCTTACATGTTCCATCACGTATGCCTTCTTATGTTTTCTGTAATGGCTCTTATTAACAGCAAAGCCTGGGAAGTGCGTTGCGCCATTCCTGGAAGACGATTTCGGATGCGATCCCGAACCCCCACCAGATGAGATCCCTTGTGGCCCGTCTAACGGTGATCCCGAGGGCAAGGGAAATGACTGGATTTGTCCAGGAGAACAGAAGTGCTGCAAAGAAAGGAGACAGGGCTGCTACTACTCTTGTGCCGATGTTCCTCTAAGTATGTACATGCCTCTTACGCTTTATGCCAGCGTTCAGTTAAAATAGTGATATGATATAATGTTCGCATATAATGTTGCTGCACTGTTTATAAGTTGAATGTCTTTGACTGAAAATATGGAATTTATTTCATCAGACTGCCCGGGGATGTACGATCTCACTCTTCTTCTCGAGTCATCTGATGACGTAGGACCGGACGGATTCGAGAAACTCAAAACGTTCGCTAAACAGTTCATCAACGGATTCGAGGTGGCAGACTTTAACACTCGAGTATCAGTCGTGACATACGGAGGTCCCGCAAAGGTTCAGTTCACGCTGAAATCTCTCGGCAAAAATGCACTTCGTAAGAAGGTGCTAGACAAGATCGATAACATCAAATTCTTGGGTGGGCCTGGTGGGGCGGTAAGCAGTGCATTGGAGAAGGCTGTCATGGATGTCTATACAGTGGCCGGTGGTACGCGGGACGCCGCCAACAAGGTAATCCATTATTGCCCGGCATGTAGATGAATAGATGGTAGATCTGAAACTAACAATCAAACATTAACTCTCACAATTGCGAACCGATTCCAATCCGGTTTTAACCTTTTTTAATCTCCTTTAAGCTCAAATCACATTTACTACCGATTTCACCGAACCGTTGGGCGCGTCGAAAAAAAATGCCTACGATTTAGCCCGCTCGGGCTCATGTTTTTGTCTGCATTCCTTTCTCCACGGGCTTATGTGTTCTTGAAAATAAACGTCACGACTGAGTCGACGCGCACCACGGTTCGGTGAAATCCATAGTAGCTGAGTTTCCAGTCTTTACTTGACATGGTATAAAACGTACGGACGTAGTAGCGTTCTTAATGATAATTGTAGGCTGCACAAAACCCGCGCAAGCAGTCAGTTCGCTAAGATTCCCAGCATTGTTATCACAGTCTCGTTTGTGCATGTTGGGTTTTGACTATTTTTCTGTAGTTGCCATGGGATCAAGGGAAACAACACTCGCCTGATACCAAGCCTAACACAGCCCTAATAGTAAGCCCCACTCTGAGGCGACTCGCATGACGTTTGAAGGTCTCACGACACGTGTAAATTCCCTCTTTAGTTTCGAGTTGAGCGTATGGCAAATGCCTTTGCTATTCTTTTCCACAGTCCTTGGTAATATTCGGGTCTGGCAAGGTCTCCGACCCAGGCGCTGCTGCAGGCTTAGCCAATCAGTTACGACAAAAGCAAGTAGATGTGTTCGCCATGCCCATAGGAGGACAAGGCGATCTCAGCGCTCTCAAGGGCATCGCGTCCAAGAATGTGGAAAAAAATATCTTTGTAACGTCATCTTATAATGCGCTGAAGCCGCATCTGAGGTCGTTGACGGATACTGTTTGTCAGGGTGCAGAAAAACTTAGGCGTGAGTATCTTACATTATACTAGCCGATAGGGAATCTCAGGGGTGAGTACTGTACCCTGCATGGACGAAAGTGGTAAAACATAAGTATTTATTAATCGTTGGGGATTTTCCATTGCATTTCAACTTCGATAACGCCGAGGGTGCGTAGTGTAGTAGTGAACGGAAGACCTTAATATCCTATCACTACATCTCACTACAAAAGAAAGAAAGAAAAAGGAAATAGAGCGAGAGAACAATAGTGCAGTGAGATGTATCAAGCTACTGAAATCGTCTTCCGCGTTCAAATTATCACTAGACAGTAAAACGTCGCAGTTTCATGTCTTAGCTCGGTTGAAGCATTTGACTTACATTTGTATGTGCATGAAAGAAACAATTATCCATCCAGTAGAACAGAATGTCATCAGTAAATAAATCCGCTTACTGGAAATCAAAATTAGCGACGTTGCGGCGTTGCGGCCATAACCCATAACCTATTAGCCTGACGAAGGCCATGGGTTATGGCCGCAACGTCGCTACATTGCTAATTTTGATTTGTATGTGCAAGTATTGGACTTTGTAGTAAGCGTATCGTTTTCTGCAGTTATCGTCCTCGTTGCCTAGTAACAAAGCGTGCGAGCAAGCGTACAGGCAACTGAAAGTACAAGTGTGAGTTTTATGGACTGTAAATACAGGCGTAGATATCATAAAATATACAAACAACAGTGGCACTAACGCTGTAACGTATTGCTAATTGCGTTAAGGTGACTCATTCGAAATTCAAAATCCACCCAACTGTGTCTAGAGCGCAAATCGGCGTTGCCAAACTCAAGGCTATAACTTTTGTGTCTTTTCCTCTATTGTTATAATTCTTTTTTCAAATTCTACTTTAATGATGTATAAATATGTTAATGGGAACCGATCTTCTTGAAAAAATTTTAGAAGTCACAATCTAAATTTTTGTGAAGCCCTAATTTCATATTCCGGTCGTACTAGAAAAAAATTTGCCGGTTTTTTTGGCTGAAATTCCAGGAATCGATTCCAGTTGTAGTAATCTCAAATCAAGCAAAGTTACAGAAAATTCGTCGGAACAGAAACGCGGTACTAAAAATACTGCAGTTATGATCAACTGTGGCCAAAATAGAACGCTGATTCTGGTTGGCTTGAATTGAATTTTAATAGTGCTCCGAAAAGTCATTATTTTGGGTTCTTCCGCCGGCACTGTGTTGTATAGTAATGTAATAAACTTTACCGAAGGTCCGATTGCAAATAGCATGAACTACTAAAATGTTTGAACATTATCTACCGAGGAAAGAAATTGTGAAAGACCAATGAATTTATTACAAGAATGTCGCATTAAAATGTGCCGTTATTACGTATTATATCTTGCTAAGATTTATATAGACGAGAAGTTTGTGGCATTGGTAAAACTTAGTAACCAGGTTTGACCATTATATGTGCTTATTTGGTATAGAAGAAAATTGCAAAGTTACGACATTTGCCCTCTGGTTTTGCACGCAGATTTGCACGCAATAGCAGTCACGCTCCGAAAATAGCAATTTTCTGTTAAAGTCCCTATGGAATAAAAAGAGTTGCGGCGATAAAAGTTTCTTTGTTCGATGATTAGAGTTGGCCTACTGTGTTCCCCCTGGCAAAATGCGAGATTTCATTACCATTCATAAACAAGACATCTTCAAATCTGCGTGCATGACCAGAGGGCGAACGCCGTAACTTTAACAATTTTCTTCTATTATCAAATAAGCACGTATGATGTTCAAACTTGGTTACTATGTATTACCAATGCCACAAGCTTCTCGTCTATATACATCTTAGCAAGAAATAATACGTAATAACGACACATTTTAACTCGACATTCTTGTAATAAATTCATTGCGCTTTCACAATTTCTTCCCTCGGTAGATAATGTTCGAACATTTTAGTAGCTCATGGTATTTGCAATCGGACCTTTGGTAAGGTTTAATACATTACTATACAACATAGTGCCGGCGGAAGAGCCCAAAATAATGAATTTTCGGAGCACTTTTAAAATTCAATTCAAGACAAGCAGAATCAGCGTTCTAATTTGGCCATAGTAGACCATAACTGACGGTATTTTTATTCCCGCGTTTCTGTTCCGACGAATTTTCTGTAACTTCGCTTGATTTGAGATTACTACAACTGGAATCGATTCCTGGAATTCAGCCAAAAAAACCGGCAAATTTTTTTTCTAGTACGACCGGAATATGAAATTAGGGCCTCACAAACATTTAGATCGTGACTTCTAAAAACGTTTTCAAGATGATCGGTTCCCAGTAGCATATTTATACATCATTAAAGTAGGATTTGAAAAAAGAATTATAACAATAGAGGGAAAGACACAAAAGTTATAGCCTTGAGTTTGGCAACGCAGATTTGCGCTCTAGGCACAGTTGGGTGCATTTTAAATTTCGAATGAGTCACCTTAAGCGTGGACATCAAATATTATTGTTGTTGTTTTGGGCGCAGAAAAGTTGTGTTCCGAAGGCACGGACGCTACGTTTCTTTGAGGCAAACGAGACGTTTTGAATGAGCACGCACCAAAACGCTAGGCTCAACCAATCAAGTCACAGCATTTTGAAAGTGCTTTCCGTTTCCTGTGTCGCCTCTCTTGCGTTCCTGTCCACGCGTGAATGCAAATGGCAATACGTTTGGTGATTATGTTGATTTATGACGGATGGTTGATTGCAGCCTGTGGTCTTCCCTTGGATATCGTGCTGGGCATCCCTACTGCCCGGACACTTGGTGGAGACTTTGCTAAAGTCAAGAACACCTTCACGTCGCTATTAAAGTTCTTCAAGGTTTCTAATCGTCTGAGTCACGTGGGCGTTGTTCAGTATAGCGACAATGCCGCGCTCACCTTACCCATTGATAAAGAGTATAATAGACAAAAAGTGATACAGTACATCGACAATATCAAGCCTTCCGGAGACGGCTACAATGTCCAGGTTTGTTCGCCATACTCTTATTCTAACCATTATTTATTTGTGCCATCAAACCGTAGGTAGGTTTTGGATATGCAAACTCATGGCCTGTTAAAATTGAAGTCGTTTTACTCTGAAAGCTTATTTGTAAGCATGGAAGGTCTTACGCACACTTTCTCCTGAGCTCTCATATGATATCGGCCTCGAGGTCTGCGGCCTTCCTTGCGCAACTCTTGCCTCTGCCCTCGAGGGCTGACTATGGATATGATATTAGTCGAACTGATCGTATCATCTCTAGGACAGAGCGGCTCGGAGTTTCGTGACGTATAAACGTCTAGTTCTATATGTTCACTACTGTAGCGATTCTGCGCTGTTAATCAAAATATGCAATCAAAATTCAAGACCTTGAACTTGTTTTGAATACTTCACCCTACAAAATGGCGAGCATGAAACTTTCGATAGAATAACGAGTAGAATTACTGTGGAATTTTAGATCACGAGTGCGAAATCTGGTTTTCATTGTGATTTATATTTTGATAGAATCGCCGCAACGACTTGGGATAATCATCTCGGACGTTTTTTCACAAACATTAAAATTGATATTATTTGCATGAGGTTAAAAGCTGGCGCTACTTTGCATAACTGTATTTTTAGGACATCTCGATATCAACATGAGTTAAACTGTTCTTCTTTCCAGGCTGCCTTGAAGGTTGCCGCTGACCATGCCTTCAGCACATTTGGTGGTGTCCGTCAAACCATACCAAAGGTGTTTGTCCTGTTTGTACCTCGCGCCAGCACAAGCGACATGGCGGCAGTAAACAAAGCCGCGCAGGCACTCAAGGATATCGGCATCCAGATAGTAGTTTTCGCCCTGGACCAGGTACCAAACGCAGACGCGTTCAAGACTATCAGCTCGGCTCCTAGTAGAAAGTTCTTCTACGGCGGCACCTTCATGCAGCTGGCGGGACAAGTCTACACCGCCAAGGAGACTATCTGTCGTGGTATGAATTTTTATCCCATGATTTTGACACTTGTTGGAATTTGTGTAGTGGTAGTTTGTGTATTCAACCAGTTTATTCCGTTTCATTTTACTATTTGTTATCCATACTTTCCTTTCAGCTCGATATGGCAAGTGTCCTCCCGACCCTCCCCCTGACCCTGCATGTGCTGATCCCAAAGACGAATGTTCGTTAGACACCGACTGCCCTTCCGAAACCCATAAGTGCTGTGCTAGTGGGTGTGGACGGAAGTGCTCGACCAAAGTCGATAGTAAGTAACCGATGAAGATTTTGATTGCCTCCACATTGTAATCCTAGTACTTTTCAGCCCACCGTCTAAGTCATGCATTATTATTATCCTTCTAGACTGCTTTGTCCACCGTCTAAGTCATGTATTATTATTATCCTTCTAGACTGCTTTGTCAGCGCTGATATTCTTATTGCTATCGATAACTCCAATGCCTTGAGTGACGATGATCTGAACAAGGTCAAAACATTCGCCAACAACATGGTGCACACGCTCTCAAGCTCCGAGAATAACATCCACATAGCAGTAGCGAGTTTCAGTGCCCAGGCTGACATCAAGACAAACTTACGCGGCGCCAAACCGTACGCAGATATTAAAGCAACGATAGACTCCATCACGACGTCAAGCGAGGCTGCTGACTATGAGAACGCGCTCAAGACCTTCAAAAAGGATGTGTTTAGCCTTGAAGGTAGAGCATCTGCCTGTGTGTTTTTTGGGGTTCCATATGAGAACCCGTGTGGGTTTTCGTATGACTATTGTAGTATTGGATTCAGAATTGGTCTAACCTCTTTGCGATTGGTTTATGGTGCAGAATGGAAGGACCGAGGTCTTTAAGGAAGCTGATGCAGCCAAAACCGATAGAAAGTCTTAATTGTCTCACCAGTGAAATGAAAACAACTGCTTGTGTGCATCTTGCACCAGTCGGAATTAGAAATTCCCGTTTGGTTTGCTAAAACCGCTTATAAGTATCTGTGTTGTTTCAGTGTCAGCGAGTGTGATGTGTTATGTCCTTAGGTGGTATGAGACAAGGCCATCCCCGCTACACGGTCATTCTATCTGCACAGGGTCATGCCGACGATTCTTGGAAAGACCCAGCTCAAGTCATCAAAGACATGGACTGGATGAATTTAATTACCGTCGGCGTCAAGGGGGACGTTCCCGGAGATTTCCTGTCATCGATGGCTTCCCCTGGGAGGAGTTTCCCGTCAGCAGGACCTGCTGACCTTCCTAACATCAGAGGGAATGTGGAGAATGCGTTTTGTAATCGTAAGTGTTGACTCTTCCATCGGGCACCAGAATGAGCCATGAAATTGAGTATTCGTAAACACAGAATTGTCGTCAAATGAAAACGAGCAGCATACGAAGCTTTGTCTTTAATGCTGGGGCAAAACCATTCAACATTATATTCGACTTCTTTACAGCTGTTTTGAGTATTCTGCGAACTCTCCAGATCGATTTCCAACCATCAAACCGCTTTCTGGCTTCCATCAATCAAATTTTGAAATTCTTTGGAAACTCTTATAGAATTCAGTTATTCGCCATCTAGTGAAATGGCCCAACATACAGCATCTTTTACTACCGTTTTCTAAACAAATGGCCTAACTTACGGTCGGGTAAGACTCAAATTAGACCCGAGAGTTTGATTTACGGAAGCCAGAACGCCATTGGAAGTCGAACGCGAGAGTTCGCAGAATACTCAAAACAGCTGTAACATTTGTTCAGCGCAGCATGTGGAATGAGTTGAGTTGGGGTGCCAAACCAATTTAGGTATAAATATAGTTTAAAAGGCTATTCACGGAAAATGATGGCGTCGCGTCGCAATTTACGCTACGAAGCTTGTAAAGGTGTCGTATTAAAGCTCGCAGCATGCACAATATGACAAAGGTTGAGCCCGCGGGTTAAAGCGATAAACTCACTTAAAAAAGCTTCTGCTCCTTCACATCCTAACTTACACGTCCGCACTTCATTGAATTTAAGAGCTGAGACAGTGTCTAAATACACGCGATTTTTGATATTGTTTTTCAAACCGATTTCATGATCAATTTTGTGTCAGCGGTTTCGAAAAAATGCGATATTTAACTTTTGAAGCCGGCTTTTCACTAGATAAATGAGTGGAGACGGAGACGTAAGAGCTTACGTTTGGGTGAAGATCGTCGTGACAGTAGCGACGTAAGCGTAAGCGGAGGTGCAAGAAAAAGGAAAACCTTCCGTTCTGCTTCCTTCTCGCTGACGTCTTCCTCTCCGTCTCCGTTCCCTGACTTTCACACGAACGCAAGCTCCGTCTCTTCCGTTTTCGCTTACTTCAGTAGTGAAAAGTCGTATTTCTGTAAATTTGATGTATATCAAAATCCATCACTTCTGTAAATCTGATTATATATCAAAAATCCCTAGATTATCCTTAGATCATCTATCTTTGAATGAAATTTTGGCGAAGTTTAGTCGCGTGTTCGTTAACGCAAAGGAACAGGAGCTTCGGCAGTAAAGACGGTGTTTTCTCCTTGTTACATCTAAACTTTAATGTGCAGGACATTTTTAAAGAAATGACATTTTCAACAGAAAAGTAATTCTTTTTATTCCACGCCACAGAAAATACAGCCAATCAGAATGCAGGAATGGCGTTGTATATTCGGCGGTATTCCACCCAACCTTCCCATCGTAAAACGCTTTAATTTTCTGTAGCGTGGTATAAAATAGTTATACAATGATTTCTCATGGCATACTAATAAAAAATAATAAAAATAAAGACTTTATTAACGTGTCAATATTATTTAGCCAAATACTGAACAATATCCCACTTGTCACTTGTATTTTTTAAGCATACACACTCGCCTAAAGGCTCGTGTGTATACCAGAAAATACAAGTGACGCGTGGGATATTCTGCAGTATGCCACTCGAAAGCATTGTATAACTAGTATATAGCTTTGATATATGAGTGAGTCTCATAGCGCGAAACCTCTCGTAAGTATATATATATATCTTAACATTGTTGAACGTACTCCACTACCAATCAGATCGTAGCTCAACAAAGTCGAGCAATGTTAACTTGGTTTGACACCCCCATTGAACACCATTCAACATGCGCGCTCAGCAAATGTTTAACGAGCTTTGCTTCGGCCCTATATTATATACGCGTTCTTGGAAGAATTTTCCAAACTTCTTGGATCAAAAACAAGTATTTTTAATTTGCAGCAAAACGTGGAAAATGTATTGCGCCAACTGCACCACCCGAAGAGGAATGTCCTGGGGAGGCTGATGCCGAGGATATCCCTTGTGGGAAGACGGATGCTGATAAATCGGACTGGCACTGCCCCGGAGAGCAGAAGTGCTGTAAATCCGAAAATAGCTGCTTTTTTGTCTGCAGGGATCCACCTTTGGGTAACGTTCTTGCCATCTGTTTGTTGTTATCAGTGTGTTTTTATGTAACTGATAATGCTTGTCTTTGGTTTGCCCTCGGGACAAATGTTGTTATTAGTTGTGTAAATTATATTGAAGTGCTATAAATGTTGATTTACAATGTGTTTTTTATTCTTGTAATCTCTAGAATGCGACGGAAAGCATGATTTGACACTTCTTCTGGAGTCAAATGACGCTGTCGGAGCCGTTGGTTTTGAGAAGGTCAAGACCTTTGCCAAACAACTGGTGGACGGTTTTCCTTTATCGAACATGCGTACCAAGGTGTCGGTCATCACGTACAACCAGGGCGCCAAATTCAACTTTCGGTTCAATACTCTTAAGAACGTCAACAAGAAAGCCATAAA
Source organism: Scolanthus callimorphus (assembly GCA_033964015.1). NCBI lineage: Eukaryota > Metazoa > Cnidaria > Anthozoa > Actiniaria > Edwardsiidae > Scolanthus > Scolanthus callimorphus. Next base: position 9,331,144 of record CM066924.1, read on the forward strand.
CCAAGCAATCGATAAGCTGAAATTCCAGTCAGGGGGGGACTCGTCTACGGCAAGCGCGCTTGAACAAGCCCTGGTGAACGTGTATAAACCTGACTTTGGCATGAGAGATGACTCCAACAAGGTATACAAGCGATACTTAAAGGGGCGCTCGCACGCTTAATATTCCTCCACCGTGGACATAAAATAGGTATAAAATTGTAACCATAAAAGCACATGTACAATTGCCCGTAGTGATCAAAATAATCCTCCAGTTTAATAGAAAAACCTTTCAAGTGTTAGACAAATGCAATTCTAAGTTGTTTTGACCTGTTATCGAGCAGATGGAATTGGATTCCGATTGGAGCTATTTTCTTGTCAGAGACGGGGCCAGCAAGGGTGCGAGAGCCCCTTTAAGGTGGATCAGTAATTTTGCACCCATGCCAACCAATTTTGAACCTCTCATATAAAAACAGTTTGATTTATATAGCGCAGCCAATATAACACACATACTACCAATAGACTGAAGTCAAGGCCGTAGCTAGAAATTTTTGACTGGGGGGGCAGGCCTTGGTCATTCTTTGTTTTTGCTGGGGGGGGGGGGAAGCAGGTTTTTCCCCACATGTTGACACTAAAAATTTTACTTCGCTGGGGGGGCAACTGCCCCCTCTGACCCTATGCTAGCTACGGCCCTGGAAGTACATGTCAGTACATGTCAGTACAAAAGTTGGGGAGATTGGAGTTAGTATCACGTGACAATCGGGACACGCCTATTTTTACTCTCACCCCAATTTCATGCTGTACCGACATTTTTTCGATAAATGCCCTACGGTACCTCGAGATTGACTGATTGCCTACGTGTAACCGAAGTTTGACTAAATTCTACAAGCCCGATCTGAAGATATTTCAGGAGTTATAAATCAGGGCTAAAATTTATGTAAAATCCAGTGTTATGAATTAACATGGCAGATTTTGGTACTTCGTGGTTATAAATTGAAAGTTTTTATAGCTCATTCTATTTGTGTATGTTTAAGGAAGTTCATGCTTTTTATTAGAATGAAATATTTCTTTGCGATTTCGAAAAGGATACAAATGTAAGTATCAACATAATGGCTCCACGCATCAGCTTACTGCGAAATTTGGGCCTACTTTCACGAAATTTGGACTGATTTGAAAAATCTTAGTTTTTTTCTCTTTAAATTTTTGGACGACTCCAATGGGAACGCAAAGATCGGTAAATATTGGATCGATTTCTGTAGTTTCTACCCTGATTTATAACTACTAAAAAAAATCGACGATCGGTTTCGTTTCCATCATACCGAAAAAGTTCGCTTTTTTCCAACTTTTTTTGCTTTTTTCACAACAGAATTACATTAAACAGTAAAATAGAACCTTTCGTCTATAGATTTTGTGAGGAATCGAAGTGAACATACCCAACCGATCGCGTATGTCCGTCTAGACGAGAATATATTTTTTTAAATTCGCCAAATAGCTTTTTAGTTTTTAAATTTCAAGACCGTTATCAGAGTAAGAACTTCAAATGAAATTCTAAATCCGAAACGCCCTTGTTTTTCCTGTTTGTTGAAATCAACCCTGAATTCTATTGTCTGTAAAAATGAACAAGCTAACATTCCAACGTGACACGTGTGTGATGACCTCTACTGTCATTTTCTCTTACAGTTTTCAAAATAGTCGATGATAGTTTTTATCGTATAACGCATGATGATAGTCGATGATAGTTTTTATCGTATAACGCATGATGATAGTTGATGATAGTTTGTCGCTCAGCGGCCTTTCCCTTAAGGGGCTCACAAAAGTACAAAATAGCTCTAACATTATCGCCGTCATCTTTGTTTGCATTTTGCCTGTGGTTAGAGGAAACATGCGAGTTTAATGGCGGCCAGAGAGACGACCAGCAAAAGTTGTCGTTTGAAGGCTGAAAATTCTCAACTAAAATTTCCTATTTCGATATTCTAACAACCAAAATGTACATATATTGAATGGCATTTTCACAGAAACGAAGCTTTAAAATTTCGTTCTAGTGCCACTTTAATCATTCGTTTAATTCAAATCTCGTATATTATGACATGGTAATAGCGGAGCTCCTTAGCGGCCGAAGGCCGCAGAGCGGAGCACCATAGGTATCGCAGGAAGATTACAATAGCTCAAAGTAGAACTCAGGTATACGATCGACTTCATTTTTCATGGTTCAACGGTATTCCCATTATGGTATCGCTGGCGCGTCCGTGTCTGGGCACCCCACCACAGGTAAACCAACACCCTTCCCCGTTTATCGGCACTATCTCAGGAAGAGATGAAGCTAAGACAACCAAACTTGGGTGGGGGAGTTGTGTTACTGGCAAGGGGGGTGCCACTGCGTGTTCACGTGGTATGACATCATCGATAACGTCATCATAGAAGAAAAATACTATATATCGGGAAGGGATGAACCACAGACAACCAAACTTGGTGGGGTTGCAACTGCGTGGTCACGTGATGTGACGTCATTGATGACCGGTCATCAAACGAGAAAAGGTTTATATCTTTGGAAGGGATGAACCTCAGACAACCAAACTTGGGTGAAATTATCTAACTGACAAGGGCGTGCAAGTGCTTATGTACAATGTTTTGCCTCATTAATACAGACAAATATGTAACCGGGAGCTCCGCTTTTAGCCAGTGGCTAAATCTATATATTACCACAGAAACCTAACCTCACCATAAGCTCTTTTGGTACAAACAAATTCGAGACTCTTATGTGACAATTTCTCTCTTTATTGTTTCTGTCAGTCGTTGGTTGTCATCAGTCAGGGCAAGTTTTCCAATCCCGACAGAGCGGCTCGGTTCGCCTACCTGCTGAGGTTAAATAACGTAGACGTGTTCCAAGTGGCAGTGGGCGGGGCCGAGGACGTGCCGTCAATCAGACGTGTGGCCTCGCCTAACCAAGACAAGACAGTTTTTATCACCTCATCATACGATGCATTAAAGCCGCACCTCCGGGCTCTAACTAGAAGGATCTGCGAGGGCGCGGAGAAGCTCAAGCGTAAGTTATACTGGTCTTGAATTTGTATAGAAAAATCTATTTGTTCCTCGTGATGTAAGGCGGCGAATAAATTGAAACCAAGTATGTTGGCTATAGATTATCATCGCACAGTTCGTCAACCAATCAGAAATTAGATTTACTGTCCTGATATTCTAGAGTTTCGGGTCACTGTCCAACTATCTATCTATCACTATCATGGACAGTTCATCGAAAACACAAGTAAACAGACTGCGGAAAATAGTAGACCTTCTAGTCATTTTAGCAAAATTATTAGAATAAGTATAGTCTGGAGTTCGCGACGACAAATCGTCTCGCCAAAATACGATCCACGGCTTCACCAAACTCTGAAGTCTGTAGAATCGTATGATATCCGAAAATAGCACTCAAAAGGAATCTAGCCTCCGGAAGCTCCGGAAGCTTTGAATAATCCTATAACGCTGTTCACGCTGACGTCATCCATTGTTATTAATGTGCCAACCAGAGATCGATTGGTTCACAGAGCAAAAGACGCTATTCAATCTACGGTTGGCACATTAGCATTACAATGGCAATGTTGATAACCAGTGAATAGCGCTATAGAATCAAACTTCCGTTTACCCCATTATATTTAAATATTACACCCACTTCTCGCATTTGTATTGTAGCATGTGACCGGCCGCTTGATATCGTGTACGGTATCCCTGTGGCAACTGATCTTGGTAGGGACTTGGCCGATGTCAAGCTGATGTTCCAGACCCTGACGCGACGGTTTGTTGTCAATAACCGTAAGGTTCATATCGGCCTGCTACCCTACAGCAACACCGCCGAGCTGACTAACGACATTGACGACGAGTATAACCCCAGTACTATCAACAGTAGGATACAGGCCCTCAGGCCAAAAGGTGGGTTTTTAATCCAGGTTCTGGTTGTACTGCTTTGCGCGCCCTGTAGTGGCTGATGGTGCAAGAAGAAAAAGCCGTGAAATGCGGATAAGTCACTAGATCCTGTCTAGCTGAATTGTGATATAACTGATCTGCTTTTTTCAATCTGCCTTCATTTTATTGCAGGGAGTGGCTACAATGTCGCCAAGGCCATAACAGCTGCCGCTGACCATGCTTTCACCATATTCGGTGGTACCCGTCAGACGTCACCTAAGACATTCGTGTTGATGGTCCCCGGACCCATAGCAGGCGAGGCTGCAGCTGTCGAAGCCGCGGCTGCTAAGTTAAAAGGCATGGGAGTGAGGCTGATGGTATTCGGGTTGGACGGCCAAGCCGACAAGGCTTTGTTAAGCCGTGTATCCACGCAACCGACCAAGAAGTTCTTGCCAATGGGAAGCTATGATGCTCTTATCGCCGCGACGGAACAAGCGGCTGACACTATCTGCGCCGGTAAGAACAGCCATCATCCAAACAGTGTGAAACAACATGCCGCATGTGTTGGAAAATGTTTTGTTTTCCTTTACTGTTACTGAGAACCTTCGCGGTACGTCCTCGGAAAAACAATCATACACGCCCTTAGTTTAACCAAAGTATGTCAACCTATATATCGTTGGAAAGCTTATAGAATGGACTAGCGGGCTATGGCAAAATCACCTATTGATACCTGTAAGTTTTTTTAAAAAGCATTGATTAAATATTTTGGTGTGCCATTTTCACGAGCTAACGCTGTCGAACTGCTGGATCATGACTCCCAAGTAACATGTTGTTTTAAAATCCTTAAAGGTGTTTCTCAAAAACCGTGTCTGCGTTTTTTGAAATTTTGTTCAGTTCAAAAGTTACGAATTTTTTACATTTTTAGAGCGCGAAAATTCTATAAAATTTGACCTTCAAAATTTAAAAGTTCCATATCTTTTGAACAAAGCAAAATTTCAAAAAACGCAGGCACGGTTTTGAGAAACACCTTTAAGGATTTTAAAAACAATGTGTTACTTGGAGTCAAGGTCCAGCAGTTTGACAGCGCTATCTCTTCAAAATGTCACACCCTTTAAATGTCACACCTTTAAAAAGAATTATTTATGAAAAAATTATTTCGTTTTGCCACAGCCCGCTAGTCCATTTTATAAGCTTTCCAACGATATATAGATTGACATGTTTTGGTTAAACTAAGGGCGTGTATGATTTTTTTTCGAGCACGTGTGCGAAGGTTCTCAGTAACCTTAAAGTGGCTCTCGCACGCTTGCTGGTCACTTCTCTGGCAAGAAAATAGCTGAAATCGCAATCCAATTCCATCCTCTTGATAACAGGTCAAGACAGCCTAGAATTGCATTTGTCTAACAATTGAAAGGATTTTCTATTAATCTGGAGGATTATTTTGATTAATACGGGCAAATGTACAGGTGTTTTCACGGTTACAATTTTACTTATTTTATGTCAAGGTGGACGAATAATTAAGCGTGCGAGAACCCCTTTAAAATAACATTATTTCACTACCTCTTGTAAAGATAGTTCTTCCAAAGTATTTCAAAGTATTTAAATGCCAACATAAATTCACCTCATTTAGCAAAAATTCCCATTTCAACAGTGCTTTTTCGGGTGATTTTTCGTTATGTTGAGCTTGGATAAGATGAGACGCAAACGCTTCAAATATGTTTTGTACTATTTAAATCAGCACGGCAGTAACTTAGACAAAAATCGTTTGAATCAATAAACAAAACGTTTTCAGCCCTGAGAATTCGAGGAACGAGTCCCCGGCCCTGCATCTTATCAGGGGAACACCGGTATTTATACGTGAGAAGGCGGCAATGTAGCGCTGAGCTAGCCATGCTTCCTAGAGGCCTCACTTTAAAGTGTCTTGTTGTTCAAGGCAAATACGGCAAGTGTGTGGCGGTGCCTCCCCCAGCTGAATGCCCTCCTGACGTCTCAATCGGATGTGACGTGGACTCGGACTGTGCTGATGAAGGCCAAGCATGTTGTAGTGATGGATGTAAAGGCACTGGGTGCTCTCAGAGCCTCAAGAGTAAGTCAACACTTATATGCCAAACAGATACATTTTGTGGAGTTGTCATTATTTAAGCGGGGAGAGGGGAGGCAGGGGCTACTGCATGTTTCACATTGATTATGGCAAGGGCTGCTTTTTTAACAAATTTAAGGGAGTTTAAGAAAAGTTTCAAAAGGTCTGCTCTTTGGTTTTAGATCATAGTTCACGCTCGCCATACCAGATATATTCACACCCAAGTCGTAAGGCCTAAATTTGTTACTGAAAATGAAATACAGAGCTCAAGGACTGTATATAACAAGGTCTGCGTCTCATTTTTCGCGTATATTCCCAACCCGGACTGTAAAACAGTAAAAAGATTCGGAGGATATTCGTTTGCTGCGCTCACTCGTGAGATATCAAAAACACTCGAGGATAAATTCCATTTATCAGCGCGGCCATGTATATTATTCTCTATTTATTTTTCAATTGAAATTTGTCCTTGCTTTTCGCAGATTGTTTTGTGAACATGGATATCGGTCTTGTTATCGATTCAACCACCCCAGACCTGGCAGATGTCCAGAACTTCGTCAAACGGTTCGTCAGTAGCATCGCCGACTCGGAGAACTCTGTTCACTTCGGCTTACTCAGTTTCGGGCCTTCAGCAGTCACTCACACCAACTTTCGTAACTTTGCGTCGGAAGCGCAGATCAGATCACTTGTAGATGGTATCGCTCCATCGCCTGGTGATAGACGGGTCGATATCGCTCTCAAACAGGTAAATATCGCTGCTCTTCAATTATATATCTCTCTTTGTATGCTCATCAGTGCAGAACAGAGAAAAGGAAATAAGACTGAACCTCAGCTAACAAAGCTAGGTTCGCTGTGCCATGTCAGAGTACCGGTACTCTTCGATTATTTATCTTGGTAGCATGTGCTTTCGAAATGTAGAATATCTCATGCATTGATATCGCACACAAGTCAGTCAATTTTTAAAATGATGAATGTCCCATAATGAAATCCAATGATTAAGTAGGAAGGCCCTTCAATGAGGCGTCAGTTACAATGAGGCCCCTTACGTAACTGGCATTAAGTACCTTGATACACGCAGGGAACAGGCACTATTATATGTGTTAAGTTCATCAACAAAGCTAAGTGCGTAGACTTAAAATTCAGGTATAGATATACGTTAATTTAGACAACTTGGCAAATTTACGATTTTAGATTTTTGTAACGTAGCTATCTCAGCACGTGTCTCGAACTTGATTGGCTAAGTACAACTGACTTTCAATTAAGATTGGGGCGGACTCAGCCAACCAACCGTGAAAGTCCGGAAAACCTTTGGAGGGACTTTTATAGCGATTCAATTTTGACGAAACATTTTCTACTTATTGGAGCTCTAGGTCGGACCTGTTTTAAGATATTGACCTCAAATTTATTGAGATGATAGACGCATAAAGTGTTTAGAAAACCGTGTGCGGGGCTTTTGCGAATTGATTTTATGAGCGATTTTCCAGTAAAATACGAAGTTTAAGTTTAGAATGTGATAGTTTAAAAAATATTTTGCAAATCACAACTCCCACGGTTCTTTAGAACATTTATCTGTTATTATAATTAAATTTAGAGCGATCGTGTTTATCCCGAACATCCTGGAGCTCTTATAGCAAACACACTGCTTTTTTTGTTTGCGACTCAAATATTGAGTTTGCCAATAAATTTCCCGTCCAAAAATTCATTTAGCTTTAAAATGATACCAAGGTCGGCTTTCTATCTTGAATTGTGTCCCGATCTTTTTCCCGTGGTCACCTCTCCAACCTATATATACCTTAATAACACGGCAGAGCGGAATGTTTCCTACAAAGAAACGTCTTAGCTGACTGTCACTATGCATGCTACCTACACTAGTGTTATGTGCTTTTATTTATCTTAAATATATGTAATTTGCTCGTGCGAAGCTTTATAACCTCGTCAACTCATAATCCAGTCTGCGACTGCAAGTTGTTTTTATTATTATTATTGTAGTATAAGCAATTGAAGCAGATCGCAATTTTCAATAATAATAATAATACATGTTTAATATCCTTTTCGCAGTTGTCACTGAATTACAGGGAGAGCGCCTAGAACTAATGATAAATGTATACAATTGTCAATCAACTATAAACTACTTCACGTTAAATGTTCACATATATTGTACAGACGCAAATTTGCTAAGTCTTTACGTTTTCGTCAGGCGTGTACGCCTTAGAATACCCGGCCTTGTTGCCGGCACTACAGTTATTCTGGAGTTCATCAGTTGAAAAACTGGATACTCGGATTGCAGATTGGAGATGTAGTGCCGGCATAGATCACTGCGGCGCGTCTCAGGGGAACTATCCGCGGAATTGCTCCAGATTGGCGAAGACGACACAGCCTTATTCAAGAATTGATATAACTAATGCACAATAAACGCCCACAAGATTTTTTTGTTGACACCTGATTTTTTAACTTAAATCCACCCTAAATTGCATTGTTTTCCAGCTTAAGACAGACGTGTTCAGTCTAGAGGGAGGAATGCGACACGGACACCCCAAGTTTGCCGTCTTTGTCACCTCTGGTGCAACTGCTCCAGATTCAGAAGATTTGAAAAAAGCGTCCAAAGAACTGAATGCTCTGGGTGTGAAAACTGTTGCCATTGGAACCATTAGTGCCGTGAATGATGCAGATCTCGTACAGCTCGCCTCCGAAGCCAAGTACATCTTTAAATCTGATGCAGCATCGACATTGGTAGACAAAGTCCCAGACATCACAAAGGCCCTTTGTAACGGTAGGATTTCTCACCAGCGCTTCTTTCTATACATTACTAAGGTATATTAAACTGAAATGATGACAAAGAAAGAATACTAAAGAATGAGATAAATTTGTTAGAGACAACATAGGTGCTTCCTTATGTTTATATATATATATATGTATTTTATGTATGTTTTTACTGTAAGGTATTCAACTGCACGTCATATCATCAGTGTAATGTTTAGCAAATGTTTACATATTTATAACGATTTATTGGCCCGACAATAAAAACATTTATGGCATTCCCGACTGATTTGTAAATAGGCTAGGAGCACGGGATGGCACGTGCCAGGCACATGCTAGTTACATTCACGGGAGTGGCACGCGCGCGCCAGCTAGCCAACCATTCAATTGACACCCCCTCTGGGGAACTCCACACGAGGTCCCAACCTGCGCCATCTTGGTCGTAAAGGAAAATTTTGCCGCCTCCATCCCCCACCTCCTGGCCGTCTGTTTATTATCAGATAGTCTTTGTTTCCCACCTTTACTCGCCAAATGTAGCTGTTCAATTTAAAGCGAATAAAACCGGCTTTGTGCAGGGGCACTCAGCCAATTTATCCCAGCTCTCGTATACTTTGGTATTTGTCTCGTAAACGGAGCTCAACAGCGCAGCGCACTTGTATTGAGAAAACCGATTGTCTCCGACTGTATCACTCGAGGGAATGCCATAAAGTTGTCGATTTAGCCATTTGTTAGTCTTGTTAATTTAGTGTGTTTAGTGTGTTAGTATTGATGCATTTTGCACTGAACTGAATTACTGAATGGTAGGCATAGAATAATGCGCACTATTTAAGGCTATATACATATAAAAATTTACACATTTACATTCTTACAAATTCACATTTTGACATTATGACAAATTGAATTAAAATGGCTGAAATTTCACAGTGACAAAATTAGCAAAAAATTAACGATTAGTCCTGGAAAGCAGGGGCGAGGTAGTTCGAGATCTAAGCGAATAAGTAGATGGAATAACGCTTTTTTGTTGGTGAATAAGTGGGTAGATTGGGTTGCCGGGAGAAATGTTATTTGTTGGCTTTCTTCACTACATAGTCGCAGTAAACTGTCTTAGAGGAAAGATCTTCAGAGTTGTGCCCGCCGAGCAACTTAAAGGACGAAACCTACTCGATGATAGATCCATCGATGGTTATTGGGCGTGACACGCAACTATTGTAGTTATAAAAGAAAGTCAACAGCAATATACTTGCACTTACGTGGGTTCAGAACCATGATGTTACGTTCTGCAAAGACTAATGTTTATTGTATTCTCGTTGTGTATCTGTTACTAGTTAAGCCTGGTGAGTGCCCACCAGTGGACGCAACATGTAACGCCCCAGGTGACGTGCCTCTTGAATACATCCCATGCGGGGACTCGGCCGGCAAGGCGGGAAGGGGTAAAGAGAACGACTGGGATTGTCCCGGCGAACAAAGGTAAACAACATGTACAAACATAAACACAGAGGTACACAACATGTACAATCATAAACACAGAGGTAAACAACATGTACAATCATAAACACAGAGGTAAACAACATATAAAAACTAAACATATAGGAGAGGTAAACAACATGTACAAACATAAACACAGAGGTACACAACATGTACAATCATAAACACAGAGGTAAACAACATGTACAATCATAAACACAGAGGTAAACAACATATAAAACTAAACATATAGGAGAGGTAAACAACATGTACAAACATAAACACAGAGGTACACAACATGTACAATCATAAACACAGAGGTAAACAACATATAAAAACTAAACATATAGGAGAGGTAAACAACATGTACAAACATAAACACAGAGGTACACAACATGTACAATCATAAACACAGAGGTAAACAACATATAAAAACTAAACATATAGGAGAGGTAAACAACATGTACAAACATAAACACTGAGGTAAACAACATGTACAATCATAAACACAGAGGTAAACAACATATAAAAACTAAACATATAGGAGAGGTAAACAACATGTACAAACATAAACACAGAGGTAAACAACATGTACAATCATAAACACAGAGGTAAACAACATATAAAAACTAAACATATAGGAGAGGTAAACAACATGTACAAACATAAACACAGAGGTAAACAACATGTACAATCATAAACACAGAGGTAAACAACATATAAAAACTAAACATATAGGAGAGGTAAACAACATGTACAAACATAAACACTGAGGTAAACAACATGTACAATCATAAACACAGAGGTAAACAACATATAAAAACTAAACATATAGGAGAGGTAAACAACATGTACAATCATAAACACAGAGGTAAACAACATGTACAATCATAAACACAGAGGTAAACAACATATAAAAACTAAACATATAGGAGAGGTAAACAACATGTACAAACATAAACACAGAGGTACACAACATGTACAATCATAAACACAGAGGTAAACAACATATAAAAACTAAACATATAGGAGAGGTAAACAACATGTACAAACATAAACACAGAGGTACACAACATGTACAATCATAAACACAGAGGTAAACAACATATAAAAACTAAACATATAGGAGAGGTAAACAACATGTACAAACATAAACACAGAGGTACACAACATGTACAATCATAAACACAGAGGTAAACAACATATAAAAACTAAACATATAGGAGAGGTAAACAACATGTACAAACATAAACACAGAGGTACACAACATGTACAATCATAAACACAGAGGTAAACAACATATAAAAACTAAACATATAGGAGAGGTAAACAACATGTACAAACATAAACACAGAGGTAAACAACATGTACAATCATAAACACAGAGGTAAACAACATGTACAATCATAAACACAGAGGTAAACAACATATAAAAACTAAACATATAGGAGAGGTAAACAACATGTACAAACATAAACACAGAGGTACACAACATGTACAATCATAAACACAGAGGTAAACAACATATAAAAACTAAACATATAGGAGAGGTAAACAACATGTACAAACATAAACACAGAGGTAAACAACATGTACAATCATAAACACAGAGGTAAACAACATGTACAATCATAAACACAGAGGTAAACAACATGTACAAACATAAACACAGAGGTACACAACATGTACAATCATAAACACAGAGGTAAACAAAATATAAAAACTAAACATATAGGAGAGGTAAACAACATGTACAAACATAAACACAGAGGTACACAACATGTACAATCATAAACACAGAGGTAAACAACATATAAAAACTAAACATATAGGAGAGGTAAACAACATGTACAAACATAAACACAGAGGTACACAACATGTACAATCATAAACACAGAGGTAAACAACATATAAAAACTAAACATATAGGAGAGGTAAACAACATGTACAAACATAAACACAGAGGTACACAACATGTACAATCATAAACACAGAGGTAAACAACATATAAAAATTTAAACATATAGGAGAGGTAAACAACATGTACAAACATAAACACAGAGGTACACAACATGTATAATCATAAACACAGAGGTAAACAACATATAAAAACTAAACATATAGGAGAGGTAAACAACATGTACAAACATAAACACAGAGGTACACAACATGTACAATCATAAACACAGAGGTAAACAACATATAAAAACTAAACATATAGGAGAGGTAAACAACATGTACAAACATAAACACAGAGGTACACAACATGTACAATCATAAACACAGAGGTAAACAACATATAAAAACTAAACATATAGGAGAGGTAAACAACATGTACAAACATAAACACTGAGGTAAACAACATGTACAATCATAAACACAGAGGTAAACAACATGTACAATCATAAACACAGAGGTAAACAACATGTACAAACATAAACACAGAGGTACACAACATGTACAATCATAAACACAGAGGTAAACAACATATAAAAACTAAACATATAGGAGAGGTAAACAACATGTACAAACATAAACACAGAGGTACACAACATGTACAATCATAAACACAGAGGTAAACAACATATAAAAACTAAACATATAGGAGAGGTAAACAACATGTACAAACATAAACACAGAGGTAAACAACATGTACAATCATAAACACAGAGGTAAACAACATATAAAAACTAAACATATAGGAGAGGTAAACAACATGTACAAACATAAACACAGAGGTACACAACATGTACAATCATAAACACAGAGGTAAACAACATATAAAAACTAAACATATAGGAGAGGTAAACAACATGTACAAACATAAACACAGAGGTACACAACATGTACAATCATAAACACAGAGGTAAACAACATATAAAAACTAAACATATAGGAGAGGTAAACAACATGTACAAACATAAACACTGAGGTAAACAACATGTACAATCATAAACACAGAGGTAAACAACATTGACAATATAGCACTGAGGTAAACAACATTGAGAGTCTGCCTAATGGTCGCGGATGCGGGTAAAAAGGTGCGGGTGCGGATAAAAGGTGCGGGTGCGGATAAAAGGTGCGGGTGCGGATAAAAGGTGCGGATGCGGATAAAAGGTGCGGGTGCGGATAAAAGGTGCGGGTGCGGATAAAAGGTGCGGGTGCGGATAAAAGGTGCGGGTGCGGACTGGCTTATGAATCACTCCATTAGCCAGACTCCGACATTGACAAATATAACACAGAGGGACAGGACCAAAAAATGATTGAGTCCTTTATTTTCACTATAGTTATCTCTTTATTGAGCGTTTTCGCATTTTTTTCTGTTCTATAACTTATCTGTCTGTTCCTGTATAAAATATTTAAGTTTGGACGAACAACACTTTTCGTTTTGCAAAGTTATTGCCAAAGGAAAATAGTTTTTGCTGATGAAAGTATCACCTCTCCAAGCGTTTACAATTTTGCTCAAAATTTCGATAATTCTTTTTGGTCACTAGTAGAGTGGGTATGTAAATCAGACCCCTTACATCTATAAAGACAGAGAATCTCCAAACCATTTTTGGGCCCTGTCACACAGAGGTAAACAACATTGACAAGTATAACACAGAGGTGAAAAAATTGAGAAAATACATAACAAAAAGTAATATTTGACCATTAGTTTTACTCAGTTTACAATTTGGTTTGTTGACAACATTGTTATACTATTTTAATAAGAAGTGCTAGGTAAAACACGTACCACCTTGTTTATAATACAGATGCTGTAAAGATCCCACCGGATGCCACTCGATATGTCGAGATCCTCCAAACGGTAATCTATTAGATTTAACACATTCACGAATCATTCAAATGTAAGAGTAACCTCTATCCACAGAGGAAACATTGTTTGGATATTTGAGCCAGAGAGCGCAACTAGGAGTTTATGTTGAGGTTATAGATTTCCAAGTGGTGTTTCCTCTTATCGATTTTAAAGTGAGATTATTAATATAGAGGAAGATAACGAGAGAGAGGTCGACTCACGTTTCAATAACCAAGATATAATCGGCCTAGGTCCCTTATGGATGTTTAGAATGCATGTCCCAGGTATGATTATGCCTATAGTGCTCCGCTAAACGCGTGTCTTTGGAAGTCCTGCCTGTTTAATTCCAGAGTGCAAAGGCGTGCACGACCTGACTATTCTACTGGATGCGTCTAATGACATGGGAGAGGCTGGATTCCAGAAGGCCAAGACATTTGCCAAACAGCTTGCCAGCGCGTTTGATGTATCTCGCTCTGGCACCCACGTGGGTGTTGTCTCCTATGGCAACGACGCCGCAAAGGTATGGTAGGATACTTTCAAGTTCCTAAATGTCACTCAGCGTGCATGCGATCCCCTTAACGTCTCGAAATTCCAGACCCTCCACGAGCCAGGCAGTTATAAAGACACGGTATTTATTGCTTCAGTACCGCGGCTCGACATAATAAGTACCCAGTATTATAAATCCACCATGATAAAATTTTCTCTTCATCAGGTGGACATGAACCTCAAGAAATTCCAGACCAAAGACAGCCTTTTACGCGGCATTGAAAGCATCAAGTACCAGGGAGGTCAATCATCCACCTCTAAAGCTCTTAGCGAGGCCAATAGAAATATCTATTCGTCTGTCACTGGTGCACGAGATGGCGTGAATAAGGTATCCAGCAAACCCTGCTACTCACTGAGAATGCACTTCATATTTGTCATAACACTCTTTTCTCAAACTGCAACAAATGTTGTTTTGGAATAGTCGATGAGACTAGTGTTTTCATCTTGTTACTTGCAGTCCTTGGTTATCATCAGTACCGGACGGTTCCAGTCCCCCGCCGCCGCCATTGCTGCGGCTAACGAGCTGAAGCTCAAACAAGTGGACGTGTTTGCGGTACCTGTTGGCAGCAATCCCGACCTACCCACCCTTAGGAAAGTTGTGTCCAGAATGGTAGAGAAGAACGTCTTTATGACTACATCCCCTGATGCTTTGCGACCTCACCTTAGAGCTGTGACTAATGCCATTTGCGAAGGCGCAGAAAAAATCAAAGGTGTGTTGAGGACAGAGGAAAATGAGTCGCAACCAATAGGAGACTGTTGACCTCCTTGTACTGCTAGTTCTTTCACGTTCATACTCTAATGCCGTTTCGTATCATAAAGCTGATACTGACTCAAATATGGATTATTTAATATGAGCTTCATGTACTTTTGATAAAAACTCCTGTATTACACTTGATAAACATGTATTTATTTGATTACCCAACTAGTTTGCGATAAAAAGATGGACGTCGTATTTGGTATTCCTACTGCCAAGTCTCTTGGAAAAGACTTCCAGAAAATCAAGACCTTTTACACTAACATGGTCAAGCTTTTCAAGGTAACTCAATACGGCTTAAAAGAGCGGATTTCAGATGACTGTCGTGCTTTGATTGCGTTTGCGATTGGTTTTGCTTTCTCATTGGCTGCTTATTTCTATCAACCAATCAAATTGCGAACTAATTACAAGCAAGGAATAACTAGCCAATTGGTTCGGCTCCTGACTGGCTGGGCTGGAAACCATTCAACAGCAAGTTGTAATTATTCTTGTTTCTGATTGGCTAGTGATTGCACAATTGCGTTTACTTTCACGACGGTCATCTGAAATCTGCTCTACTAAATTGCGATTGTGGTTGTTTGTGGATCTTTTTTTAGCTCGTGAACTATTGAACGAGTTATCGTGATGGTGTGCGACCGCGATTGTATCTCATCCATCGCTGGTTAACCAAACTTGGACAAAGTGTTTATAGGTCAAAGATGGTGATATTATATAAGGTTTGGTAATCAATGATAACATAACATTACAAGTTGAAATATTGTTATCTCAGGAGAAGACCAGTTTGGTTTTCTGCCATCAATGTTGATGTCATGAGAATCTAATACCATTTTCTTGAGTTTGCAAATTCCACCACTTTGATTATACATAACGTTTTGTTGTTTTCATGATTAGGTATCGAACCGTAATGTCCATGTTGGCCTGGTGCCATACAGCGACACAGCATCAGTGGAATCAAAACTTGATACCATCTACAATCGTGGCAAGCTCATGTCCAAAATCAATGACCTCTCCCCCTCTGGCAGTGGCTTTAATGTTGCCGATGCCGTCCGAGTAGCCTCCGACCATGTCTTCACGATCTTCGGGGGCGTTCGTCAGACTGCTCCCAAGACGTTTGTGTTATTTGTACCACGTGGAGTGTCCAGCTCGGATGAGATCTCAGCTGCCACTGCCAAGCTTAAGAGTGTCGGGGTCAGGCTTATGGTAGTTGGTAAGCTTTGTTTTGTATGCAACTGTTCTGTTCAGCAAGTCAGAAAGCGAGATTGGTTTTGTGATGTATTGAACATGTAGCACTATTTCCTTTGCTTTCCAGAGTTGGGCGGCCAAGAGGGATCGCCTTTCAGCGTCCTTGCAACCCAACCTCCGAGGAAACACCACCTGAGGGAAGTTTTGATGACATCAATGCCGCCACTTATGATGCCGTGCAAACCATTTGCAATGGTATGAAAACAAGGGTGCACATCTGCCGAACCCTGTCAAATTTCTTGCTACTCAGCATGCATAGTGACCCAAGCAAGATACAGTAAAAACCCGCATAAAAGAACAAGTGGATTAAGAACACTCAGGCTGTCATTTGGTCGAAAAGATACCTTACACATAAGAACACATGCAGCCTGAAAAATGAAAATTGTTCTTGTATAAAAAGATGCCTGCTAGTTAGATTCGAGGACAGTAATCTAGTGTGGTACATCCAGATCAATATAATGTGCTAGACTATTGCGCACTGCACACAGTCTACAGCATGTACTGTATGGGGAATTCCAGGGTACATCTAGCAATTGCTTTTAGACTTTGTTGTTACTAAATTACTGTCACCTTCTGGCAATCACATTCTTTTTTTTTTTACTGTTGGTAGTGTATGCAGTGAACTATTATCTAATATTAAGAGACATGTTGTTTTTGCAGAAAACACCCAATGTGTAAGAACAAACTCAGCCTGAATCCCCAAAACACCTGTTCTTTTATTTTCGTTGGAGAGTAGTCTTTGGTCGAGAAACGCGAGTTTGCTTTCCGCTTTGTTAGAACATGGATATCATTTGGCATGTGTGAATCTTTTGTATGCATAATGAAACATGTTTATGATAACTTTTGTTATCGATGCAACAGAAGCGGCTATTGTCATCCGTGTAGTGATCAAGACACGTTTGACTTGACACTAACGCTGGACAAGTAGCTCCATATGTGTTTTTATTTGTTTTGTTCAGCCGAGTATGGGAAGTGCCCAGCCTTTCCGCCGCCAACCCCCGCCGACTGTTCTGACAAACCGGCGGACCAGTGTGCGACAGATGGTGACTGTAAGGACCCTGAGCTTGTTTGCTGTAGCGGCGGGTGTGGCGAGAGAGTCTGTAAAACACGAGTTAAGAGTAAGTCATATATTGTGGAAACGCTTCAAATGCCTCATACAAGCTTTTCATGCAAATATATACTAGGCTGTCATTGAAAATGTAACTGTAAATTACAAAAACATGTTGTATTTATCCACCTTTGCTGGTGCCATTTTGGAAACATCCCTTCTATACATGCATACCTTGCAAACGTTTCACCGAGCTTTTCTGCCCTTGTTTCTTTTTCTGTTCCTTTTTTTTTTCTTGTGCCTTTCGCCCATCATTAGAATCTTTATTACCATTTTAATTTGCTTTCACTAAAGCACTTTTACATGTCTTGTAGATTGTCTGGTTGCCATGGATATTGCCGTTGCTGTAGATACCACATCAGGTGTCCCTGATGCAGAATTCGAAGCCACCAAAAAGTTTGTCACCCGTATCATAAACTCGAACTCGGTGTCGGAGAATAACGTGCATTACGGGTTGGTCAAGTACGGTTCCAGTGCGGAAACCCTCGCCTCATTTAACAAATTCGTTTCGGACACACAGCTGCGTGACCTGATTAACAACATGGCTAAGTCTGGTGACGCCGACAGACGACTCGATCTAGCGGCCAGGAAACTCAAGAGTGATGTTTTCAGCCTTGAGGGGCGAATGAGGCAGGGCAGACCAAGGTTTGCCATTGTTGTAACATCTGGAGGTACTGCTGCTGATTCGGAAGACTTGGCCAAAGCAACTAAAGAGCTGAAGGACATCGGTGTACAGATTATAGCAGTGGGATCTAATCCTAGTGTTGATGATGCTACGCTTACAGCACTGGCCGGTAGCCCAGATTTTGTATTCAAGGCCAACACTCCGGATGACTTTGAGGTCATGTGGAACAACATCCAAGAAAAAATGTGTCCACGTATGTATGGGTTTTCCATTGAAAATAGCTGACGGGGCACGTTAAAGCCACCCATTGCCATGTAAGAATAGGCGAGGGGGCATTTCCAAGCCACCCTATCACGTTCCCATGTAAGAATAGGCGAAGGGGCATTTCCAAGCCACCCTATCACATTCCCATGTAAGAATAGGTAAAGGGGGCATTTACAAGCCACCCTATCACATTCCCATGTAAGAATTGGTGAGGGAGGATTTCACCCTATCACGAGAGGCGAGAGGGCATTTCCAAGCCACCCTATCACATTCCCATGTAAGAATAGGTAAAGGGGGCATTTACAAGCCACCCTATCACATTCCCATGTAAGAATTGGTGAGGGAGGATTTCCAAGCCACAATATCACATTGTAATGTAAGAATCGTTAACGGGGCATTTCCAATTTACGGGACTTTTCAAGCCCTGTAACGCATGTGGATTTTCGATGCAATTAATACGTCCTTTCATGTCTATATTGCAGCCAAACCTGGAAATTGCCCTGTGTCTGATCGACCTCCAGCAGGTGAATGTAAAATAGTACCCCCCGCTAGTGAGATCCCGTGTGACCCTACGGCGGGAAAAGGCTCGGATTGGCCCTGTCCTGGAGAGCAAAAGTGCTGTAAATCGGATGATGCCTGCTTTTCCGTCTGCAGGGATCCACCTAACGGTAATATTTCACCTGTATTACGTAGTTGATATCCATACCGTAGACTCATCATTCGTAAATGGTTATTGTTAAGAGATTCCTCTGCCCTTTGTAGCTAACATCTACCTCGTCCCCAGGCGTCTCTAGTGCGTCGAAAAAATATCGAAATAGACTGAGAGAGTTCCATGCAAAGGACTCTGGGAAGGATCACCTTTGGCGCAAAGGACTAAGGGAAGGGTCAACCGGAACATGAGGCCTTTCGCGCTAGTTCGCTCTCAGTCGCTCTCACCTCGAGAATCCCTAGAACGCGCCTGGGTACGAGGCAGAGCTAACATAATCTTTTAGTAGAATCACCCAAGTTGCTTAATAAAATTTCGCGCACTAATTTACGTCACATTATACCGTAATTACCTACAGGTGATTATAACCACGTAATCAGCTACAGGTGATTATAACACCGTAATCACCTACAAGTGATTATAACACCCTAATCAGCTACAGATAAAGTCTAAAGTCTGACAGGTTAACCGGGCAAGCTTATTATTGACATCTTCACTTGAGTGATCAAACTAAAATGGTAAGTTGGCGTTTCCATTCCATTAATAGAATATCTCACTCCTCTTAATATTCACTGATGTAACGTACGAACCTAATATCTCCATTTAGGTATAGATAGACTGTTTTAAAGCACTCTACATCATATCCTCGGTGTGTAATGGACTGACATGTATAAAGTGTTTGGAGCATGTTGTTGAGCTGGAGGGCACTACTTATCACAACAGAGCATCCTCCAAATACTTGTATTGGCAGCCCATGAAACAGTCTAACTTACACTCTTTTGTTATGATTGTTTTGTTGTATTTTCTAGTTAAACAGCAGTTAAATGATTCAACAGATGCTGAACTAGTTTCTTCGTTGTTTGTTTTTCAAACGCGAGTCCGAAAACACTTTGTGCTGGGAAGTATACCTGGTTCGTGGTTTAATGTTTGTTGTCGAAGTTTTTTCTTCTTCCTTCAGTTTGTAACGGACAGTTTGACCTGACCCTCTTATTGGATGCCTCGGATGACGTCACAGAGCTCGGTTTCAGTAAAGTGAAAGCGTTTGCTAAAGACCTTGTAGATGCATTTGATGTGTCGAGCCCGCAAACAAGAGTCGCCATTGTGTCGTACGGTCAGAAGGCCAAACTAAACTTGGGTCTCAAGGAATTGTCGAACTTGAACAGGGAACAGGTTGGTCTGGAACTATTTGACGCCATAGAACGTATAGGCCATTAGTTTGTTTACAGGTTGAGCTCATTAGCATAAGCAATGTTCAGCATCGGACTATTCGAGGGAGCTATAAAATGGAGAGTTCTGTATATCAATAGAGGACTGTGAATGAAACGTAATTGGAAAATTTTAAGTTTATATTTTAAATTCTAAGCGCGTGGTGCAACGTTCAATTTAGAGAAAACAGGTGAGCTAATGACCGTTTTGTCCCAATGATTTCATGTAATTTTGAAAAAGCTTCAACTAACCGGAAAAATGATATGGAAACAGGTAAAAACTTTCTTAAGAATAACAAATGAACTTATGGTAAGCTTTTCATTGTGTTTTTCAAAGCTTAATTCAGCTTTTTAAAAATTTCGTGAAATCATTGGGGCAAAAAGCCCATTAGCCCATATGTTTTCTCTAAAATCAGCCTTACGCCACGCCATTAGCCCATATGTTTTCTCTAAAATCAGCCTTACGCCACGCCCTCATAATTTCGTTTTTTTAGCTCAAATTTTCTAATTACATTTTATTCACTGCCCCTTATTGATATTCAGAACGTATCCTTTTCTAGCTCCGCTGAGTAGCCTGATTCTCTATACTGTAAAGAAATGACGTCACATTATAATGGCCTATATACACACGCGAAAATCACGCAGACCAAATTTGATTAGCATTTTTCCTTGACAATTCTGTCATAGTGGTGCCGAAACGTCGATTGATATCGATTTTGTTGTGCTGTTGTTGTTGTTGTTAAAATGTTTGGAATTTCCCACGTGTATCTTGCATCAGGGCGTAAGGTGCTATAGAACATTTAGTTTGATTTGATCAAGTTACAAATGAAACTGTTGTTTTGCAGGTAAAGAATGCAATTGATAACGTGCGGTTTGCCGGAGGAGGGCCGTCATCTACAGCAGATGCGCTAGAACTCGCGGTCAATAACATCTATGTACCGGGGGGAGGCATGCGTCGGAGCTCAAATAAGGTACGCAGGATACGTGAGAAAATGGCAAACATAAAAGCAACATTTTCAAAAACTATTTCTCAGTCGTTATGGAGAAATTGAAGCTTCCTTGCCCCTATCGAACTTGTCTTGGGAGTCCTTACATCGTAGCACCGCGATGACGTCTAGAAACCGCGCTGTCAATCAATGCTTAGGGCTGAGAATATGCAATTTTGATTTGACTCGCTTTGACTGTTTTCTTTGTTGTTTTTTCTAGCCCCCCATGTTTTTGTTGACAGTGCAGAATGGACGATTCCAGCTATAATGAGTGCGCGCGCTGCATCTCGGTAGTTGTGTTACATTTCACGAACCAAATGTCTTGTATGCGCGTGTTACATCCTTGTAGTTGTGTTATATCCACGAATCAAGTGCCTTGTATGCGCGTGTTACATCCTTGTAGTTGTGTTATATTCACGAATCAAGTGCCTTGTATGCGCGCGTTTGAAGAAAGAAGAGCGCGCGCGCTTATAGCTGGAATGGTCCATTACCAAAACAAAATACGGATTCTAGCATTTAGATCATCGCGATATAGCGAATTCGACTGTACGTTCTACGTTGATAATGTGTGTTGTCTGTGTTCGTAGTCACTGGTGATCATCAGCACTGGCAGGTTCGCTAATGCCGCCAAGGCAGCTCGTCTGGCTGGGTCCTTGAAACAATCTCAAGTGGACGTGTTCGCCATGCCTGTTGGCGACAACCCGGACATCCCAGCACTCCGACGTGTTGCCTCTCGCATCGTCGACAAGAACGTGTTTATGACGTCATCCTATGATGCGCTGCGGCCACACTTGCGCGCCATGACTAAAACTATTTGCGATGGCGCCGAGAAACTGAAAGGTAATTATGCAGATTGTTGAATGCTAGTAAAGCATTGGACATTTTCTTGGAAGGTTACACGGGAATCGTTAAAATGACTTCTTGTCACCACCTAATGCCCCACAAGTAAAGTATGCCCGCTCGCCATAATGAACATGCAAACTGACGCTTCACGGCCGACAGTCTAACATGCCACATGATCAGCTAACGGTGTTTCGCTGGTAACCGTGGTAACGGTGTTTCGCTGGTAACCGTGGTACGGTGTTCCGCTGGTAACCGTGGTACGGTGTTTCCGCTGATAAGCGTGGTAACGGTGTTCCGCTGGTAACCGTGGTACGGTGTTTCGCTGGTAACCGTGGTAACGGTGTTCCGCTGGTAAGCGTGGTAACGGTGTTCCGCTGGTAACCGTGGTAACGGTGTTTCGCTGGTAACCGTGGTAACGGTGTTTCGCTGGTAACCGTGGTACGGTGTTTCGCTGGTAACCGTGGTACGGTGTTTCGCTGGTAACCGTGGTACAGTGTTTCGCTGGTAACCGTGGTAACGGTGTTTCGCTGGTAACCGTGGTACGGTGTTTCACTGGTAACCGTGGTACGGTGTTTCGCTGGTAACCGTGGTACGGTGTTTCGAGGGTAACCGTGGTAACGGTGTTTCGCTGGTAACCGTGGTACGGTGTTTCGAGGGTAATTGAGATTCACGAAAAAAATCATGGCAACCTCATATCTTTTCGTCGAGGAGCAAGACTCGCTCCCATGTTTAAGGCGATTAAAGCCAACACAACGGTAACGCCGCGATTGCGTACCGAGCCTCGTTTCCATGTCCTGCGCGCATAAGGTGTATCGCTAACTGGGTTCCTCTATGTACTCTATGTACTTCCATCGCTGAACTTCCTTATGACGAAATAATATAACATTCTGGCAATAAAAATACTTTGCCAAAATGATATGATAACTCTTTTCCAGTTTGTGAGATTCCCATGGATGTGGTGTACGGTGTCCCAGTTGCTTCGTCACTGAGTAAAAACTTTGCCAAAGTTAAGAATTTCTTCACCTCAATGACCAAGCAGTTTGCCGTCAACAACCGAAAGACACATATCGGCCTGATCACCTACAACAACAGGCCTCCATGGTAAAGCCACTAGACAAGCAGTACAACAGGGCGAAAGTGATTGACAGGATAAACAATCTTAAGCCTTCAGGTAGGATATCTGGTACAATAACTGATCCTACATGTTGTGTTGTGTGATTAATGCCTTGCACTGTGTTTGCCTCCGCTGTCATACATGCTTCGTTAGTATGATAGTTTGTATGATAACCGATTCGATCGCTAGTAACTAACACTCCATTACCTGGACTTCGTGATACACTGTTGTTTGATGAGTCGTTGTATTTTCGTGTGAACGTGAAATCATCACCTTGCATTTGCTTAATTCTCATGATTCGTCTTTGTTATTGCCGTCACAAATACTACCCTCAACACGTTGTATTTATTTCCTACAGGTTCCGGCTTTAACGTCGCAGCTGCGTTGCGAGTTGCCGCTGATAACGCATTTACTATATTTGGTGGCGTGCGACAAACAGTTCCCAAGACCTTCGTGTTGTATGTCCCCTCCAAGTCAGGGCTTGCACCTGAGGCTATCGAGGCTGCCGCTAAGAAACTCAAGTCTGTAGGGGTGCGTCTGATGATAGTGGGGCTGAAAGACGTAGACGAGGCCACCTATCAGCGTGTCTCCACCCAGCCTCCCAGGAAGCACTTCCTGTACGGGGATTATGACGAGTTCGGCGCACGAGTGTTCGATGCTGCTGATACCATTTGTCAAGGTACCCACACTAAGGCGTGTGTTGGACGTTATTTAAACAATATCTTGCGTATTGACTGATGGTAAAAACTGCAAGCGCGCATTTGCGTCATGTTCCCGCGTATAACTGCCACTTTTAACATTGGCGCGCCAACAAAAAAAGTGTTTCTAAATTCACTCACAAACATCTAATATATCAATATGGTTGACTGTTTGCAAAGATTTCACGTGCGTTTTCTTTTCCCCTTCTCAGCTCGATACCTCAAGTGCCCGGCGTACCCTCCCCCGGCACCTCCAGACTGCTCTGTCGTGCCCGACGACGCATGCGCAACGGACGCTGATTGCCAGAACCCTGATGAAGGGTGTTGTGCTGGCGGCTGTGGCGAGAGAATCTGTACAAGTGGAGTCAAGAGTAAGGTCTTTTGTTCGATATGGCATGTTAGATTTAATTCATAATTAGTGGATCTATTTATTTTCATGTGTTCGTTTCGTATGCGCTCAAAGATCCTATAGTCGTTTCTTTAGTGTTATAATCTAAAGCCATTGCTTTGCTTGGTTCCTCTTTCATTTTATCCGCATCTTTTCTGGAAGGCATTGCCTTTCATCTGTATGCAGAGAAATCTATTTCCTCCGTAAATTGTCATGGAACTTACAATCAATCAGACTTATCAAAGAACCTTATTAAAAGTTGATGTTTGCCTCAGACATTATGTTAACCTTATTACCATGGTATGTTACTGTAGACTGCTTCGTCACCATGGATGTCGCCATCGCCATTGACAACTCGGCAGGTGTAAGCGACAATGACTTTGAAGAAGAAAAGAAATTCGCCACGCGAGTTATCAACTCCATCTCAGATTCCGAGAACAGTATTCACTACGGTCTGTTGACATTTGGCCAGACTGCGCAAACACTGACTGACTTCAACGGGTTTAAATCGGAATCTCAGCTACGCAGCTTGGTGAAAAACATGAAGAAATCTGCCGAGCCGGACAGAAGGATCGATGTGGCCTTGAGAAAGGTTAAGAGTGACATATTCAGCCTGGAAGGAGGCATGCGTCAAGGTCACCCAAGATATGTGATATTCATCACTTCAGGAGCGACGGCCGATGGTTCCGAAGACTTGAGTAAAGCTTCGGAGGATCTGCGCAAACTTGGGGTTAAAATAGTCGCGGTTGGGATTAATAAAAATGTGGACCTTGCATCCCTTGGAAGCCTGGCGACAAATGATCGATTAGCATTCCGACCATCCTCACCCAAAGAGCTGGAGGGCTTGTGGTCACGAGTGGAGGCCAACATGTGTTCAGGTAAGTAACCATTGAGTGGTAGCGATCCCTCTATATAGAACCAAAGCATTACTGCTATTTGCGGTTGAGCTTGGACACCAAATTTTTTCAGTGTCGTTTTACGCACGGAATTGTTGTTTACCAAAGAATCAAAGAACGAGGCGTTGCCATGGCTCCTCGCTAAGCGTGCGCTGAAACAAACAGGTCCTAGAAAAACTTTGGGGTCGAAACTTAAACGCCAATAACAGTAAACGGTAATTTTGTCTTTACAGAGGAGAAATTGCTTTTTTTAACCTTTCCTACCTCTGTTTTAGTTTGGGGGATGATAATCTGTGTCACGTGGAAGCATGGCAGGCACAGCGTGTAGAGCGCTTGCCTCTCACCTCTCTTCACCGGGTTCGATTGCTGTTTCGAACCTTTTGTTCATCGTGGGTTGAAGTGATTCGTCATTTCTCCTGTGTTGCACGTCTTTCGGATGAGACAATAAACCGAGGTCCCGTCTCTCAAACCACTACACCTTCAGAACTTGAGGGACGTTAAAACCACAGAACTCACCACAGAATGATACATCTAACAACCACTCACGATTGTAAACTGCATGCATAAATTGCAGTCCGCATCTAAGGGATCAGACATCCACATCTGTAAACTGCAACTGAAAAGTCATATGGATATTTGCGGTGTACAAAATGCATACTTTTTTATATATTCCACCAACAATAACGCGACATAAACAAAGACAGATTGCCCGTACTTTTGAAACTCATTTGCAATCCGCTCTATTCGTATTGCAGATAAGCCTGGCACCTGTCCCTCGTCACCGAATACCTGCCAAGGAGCGGGTGGTGATGTCCCCTTGGAACTCATCCCCTGTGGTGATTCGGTGGCTGGTAAGGAGGGACGCAGTACGAAACAGAATGACTGGGACTGTCCTGGTGAACAGAGATGCTGTAAAGACCCAACAGGCTGTCACTCGGTCTGCCGAGAACCACCAAATGGTACGGTATAAACTCAAGGATACGACCTTGCCAGTTTTCCGTGCATGCAACATGGCCCTTGTATATCCTACTCACTAGCACTGTCGTCCACCATGACTCGTCAAATTATGATCAGGGATGGAACTGTAACCATAATGAGCCGGAGAGTTTACGTTTTTATACGAATATGGTCTTCGAGAATTCAGTTATTGATCTCTGATCAAGATTTGATGATAGTTGTGTCTTTTTTGTGTGTTTCCCTAATACTATTTGTCTCACTTCATGTTTCAATATGTATTGCTTTGTGAGTGTCTGCACCAATTTAGTTATGTGTATATTAACGCACATATGTAGATACACGTTGTCATCCATTAACGCACTTTTTAACCCGAGAATGTTTAATCAAATGAAGGAAACTCCCTTGTATTAAACACACGTACCACTTACAAAGATACACCATGAAAGAAAAGGCCAAATGTCTTTTTCTTGAAAATAACAGAATGCATTCGTCGTAACCTTGAATCCTGACTATCACATTAGTGTTCCTTGACACACGGAAACTGTTTGATACATCAGGTCCTCTCGCCTATTTATCTTTCGAGAGTTTGCCTTTATATTCACAGAGTGTAAGGGCAAGTATGACGTGGTGTTGATCCTTGACGCCTCTAACACCGTGGGTCAGGATGGCTTCAACAAGGTCAAAGGGTTCGCCAAACAGCTCGTGGATGCTTTTGACATCTCCCAAGGTGACACAAAATATGCCGTCATTACGTCAGGTCAAACCTCCAACCTGGAGCTCCGATTTGACACGCTGGTGGGGGCAGGCCTCAATAAGGACGCCTTAAAAACCCAGCTTGACAGGGTGACATATCAGGGAGGGGACGCTGCTGATATAGGAGAAGCTATGAGTAAAGCAGAAGAGGCTTTCAAGCCAGGAAATGGCGCTCGTCTTCAGTCAAAGAAGGTAACATTTTCATTTCCTTTACGTCCATTCACGTGACATTTTAAAATCCCTCTTTAATGTATAGATATTGGTGTTGCGCCGCAATGAATGACCATTCCATGTAACTCACGTGACTGAGTAACGAAATTCCAGTAAAGTAATTTTCAAGTAAGAAAAATATAGAAATATTTAGCAAATCAAACTGCCGCTTGTGAAACTTTCACGGCAATAGCCAAACTGATTAATGTTACGTCAATAGAAAGTAGCAGTTGATCCCCAACTGATAATTCTGCGAAAACTTACAGAAGTCTTGTAGTGAGTTTATGGTGGCCGCCATCTTACTTAGGGACGTGTCATTATTTAGTGGGGGGGGGGGGGGGGCCTCCTATTTTTGTGGGGAGGGTCCTAATTTTTTTCGCGTGTCTAAAGGGAGGGTCCAAATTTTTTTCACTCCTATTTGGGGGAGGGTCATAATTTTTTTCAGCAACATTTGGACGATGAAGAGGGTAAAACAAATGGCGATAGTGGTTATTTCAGCAACTTCTCCATAAAAAGTTCGGCGCAGAAATAATGACATAATATACTCTTTTAGCTATGAGGACACTACCGTGACAAGAACAAGTTATCTTGACAAGGAAAATCAAACTTTCCCAGAATTTCCCTGCAAATGATAGGCCTGGTGGGCAAGTCACTATTTATGTTTGAAAGAAGACCCCTAGGTAAGCGTGAGTTTTCGACGTTACAAGCATATAAATTCGTCCGTTGGGCATGAATATTAATAACTTCGTCATTTGCGGAGCGCAGTTGTGCGCATGAATAATATAACCTAACCTATATAGTTGAGGTAGTGTACTTCCTGAGCTCCTGACAGGCTTTGTTTGCTATGCCATTCACAAAACATGTTCATCTACCCTTTCTCTGAGGCTTGATGAAATGCGATGAACAAGCAAAAAAACGATGAACAAACAAACAAACGTTTGGGCACGTTTGGTTTCATTTTTCTGTAAAATGTCTACAGTACTAGGTCAAACAGGGGACGGGAAATGTGGGATTACGTTCATCATTGCACTTAGAGGGAGGATCACTGTATTTTACCTGTGTATTGTAAACATCCTAACGTAAATAATCGAGGCGATGAATAATAACCGCGGTTCCTTATGCACCAGTCAATTGACATCCCGGCCCCCACCCCGGGACAGGGCGGGAAAGTAACGCGGTCAGGCCGGGTATTTAACACAATTTAACACGGACCTTCTATAGCGGGAATATTTAGCGGGGCATTAACGGGGAATTAACGCTGAGCCAGAAGTTCGATTATCGTGCGAAAATATATTGGTTTAAGGACTGAGGTCGGAGGATTTTGGGAGGGATCACTTCATTTTTGGGCGAGTGAAAGGATCTCTCGAAACCTGAAGCCTTGGAAAGAGAGATTCCAGCAACGAGTTCTATATCATTTTCTAGTTTTATTTCACTCATTATGTTGAAAATTTCGGCGCGCTTCGCGCGCATAAGGAATGACATCTAATCTAGTTTTAGAGAAATTGCCCAAAGAAAACGATACGCTTGTAAAGCTTAAATGGAATGCGTACGAATGTCGTTACAAGCATGTGTATCTTGGCAAGGACAAATGAAAACCCCCAAAAGCCCTCCAGTGATACGCCTGGCAGTCAATGTTCCAAAGAAGTGAGTTCGACGTTACAAGCTGCATAGAAATTCGTTTTTGGGCTGCGCTTCACGCACATGAATCATAATAATTTGTAGCGCGTGAAGAATAAAACCAACAGGCTTTTTTACTACACGCATGGCACCAGTTATAATACCACCCTTGATAAAGCGGGTATACCTACCCTCTCTGAGAGGCGTGTATCTTTATGCCATCGCCTTATCAATAATATTTCTCCCGAACCCAATCTATCCACTTATCCACCAACGTAAAAGCGTAATTCCATCTACTTATTCGCTTAGATCAGGAACTGCCTCTCGCCCCTTGCCTTCCAGGACAGATCGTTTTGCCAATTTTGTAACTGTAAAGTTTCAGCCAATTTAATGTAAATAAGTGTAAATTTGTCATATCTATATAGCCTTAACTTGCGCATTTGTATTTACCTATAATTCAGTGTTTCACTGTAAAAGGAATTAATAAACCATATTATTATTATGTTTATCTTTTCTCTGGAGGCTTGATGAAATGCGTTTATCAAAATAAAGGCGCGTTTCGCCATGTTGCAAAAGTATCCCCGGGGGCCTGGAGCTTTAACCATTTAACAACGATCATGTCACTGGTGACCGGGAAAAAATGAACATTTAACACTTAGTGAATGTTAAATTGGGGGGCCGTGATGTCAATTGACTGGTGCATGACAGAAGTAAGAAAAAAGTAGTTGTTATTAAGAAGAAAGAAAGAGACATTACATCACTTGGACAATAGTCTATCTAACAGGTTTTTCAGAAATAAATTGCATGGGGGAGGGTCACAATTTTTTTACCTAGGACTGGGGGAGGGTCACATTTTTTTTTGTTATGTTCAAGGGGAGGGTCCTAATTTTTTTTTAGCCTTGTTTGAAAAAAATGGAACCCCCCCCCCCCCCCCCCGGTAAATAATGACACGTCCCTTAGCTGAATGGTATTTCAATAAACACAGGGAGCCCGCGCGACCCGCTTCAGGTCTCAAAAGCAATTTGTAAAATCAAGGAGGTGTTATTAATCCTTACAGTTTTATAAAACCTCCTTTGTAAAATGGACAGCTATTGATTGATTGTACATGTTTGTTTGACCAGAGAGTTGTCATCATCAGTACTGGTCCCATCACTAACCCCATCAAGGCCGCTGCTGTGGCCTCACGACTCAAACAAGAAGGAGTGGGCGTCTACGGCATGCCTGTCGGCAAGGCCCCGGATATAGCTGCTCTTAGGAAGATCGTGTCACCTGACTTGGAGAAAAATGTCTTTGTTACCTCATCCCATAATGCACTGCGTCCTCACCTACGCGCTCTTACAAAAGCTATATGCGAGGATGTTGTTCCACCCAAGGGTAAGTTTGCTATTTCTGTACCTGTGTAATACGATTGTGAAAGAGGTTCTAATGCGAGGATGTTGTTCCACCCAAGGGTAAGTTTGCTATTTCTGTACCTGCGTAATACGATTGTGAAAGAGGTTCTAATGCGAGGATGTTGTTCCACCCAAGGGTAAGTTTGCTATTTCTGTACCTGTGTAATACGATTGTGAAAGAGGTTCTAATGCGAGGATGTTGTTCCACCCAAGGGTAAGTTTGCTATTTCTGTACCTGTGTAATACGATTGTGAAAGAGGTTCTAATGCGAGGATGTTGTTCCACCCAAGGGTACGTTTGCTATTTCTGTACCTGTGTAATACGATTGTGAAAGAGGCTCTAATGCGAGGATGTTGTTCCACCCAAGGGTAAGTTTGCTATTTCTGTACCTGTGTAATGCGATTGTGAAAGAGGTTCTAATGCGAGGATGTTGTTCCACCCAAGGGTAAGTTTGCTATTTCTGTACCTGTGTAATGCGATTGTGAAAGAGGTTCTAATGCGAGGATGTTGTTCCACCCAAGGGTAAGTTTGCTATTTCTGCACCTGTGTAATACGATTGTGAAAGAGGTTCTAATGCGAGGATGTTGTTCCACCCAAGGGTAAGTTTGCTATTTCTGTACCTGTGTAATGCGATTGTGAAAGAGGTTCTAATGCGAGGATGTTGTTCCACCCAAGGGTAAGTTTGCTATTTCTGCACCTGTGTAATACGATTGTGAAAGAGGTTCTAATGCGAGGATGTTGTTCCACCCAAGGGTAAGTTTGCTATTTCTGCACCTGTGTAATACGATTGTGAAAGAGGTTCTAATGCGAGGATGTTGTTCCACCCAAGGGTAAGTTTGCTATTTCTGCACCTGTGTAATACGATTGTGAAAGAGGTTCTAATGCGAGGATGTTGTTCCACCCAAGGGTAAGTTTGCTATTTCTGCACCTGTGTAATACGATTGTGAAAGAGGTTCTAATGCGAGGATGTTGTTCCACCCAAGGGTAAGTTTGCTATTTCTGCACCTGTGTAATACGATTGTGAAAGAGGTTCTAATGCGAGGATGTTGTTCCACCCAAGGGTAAGTTTGCTATTTCTGCACCTGTGTAATACGATTGTGAAAGAGGTTCTAATGCGAGGATGTTGTTCCACCCAAGGGTAAGTTTGCTATTTCTGCACCTGTGTAATACGATTGTGAAAGAGGTTCTAATGCGAGGATGTTGTTCCACCCAAGGGTAAGTTTGCTATTTCTGTACCTGTGTAATACGATTGTGAAAGAGGTTCTAATGCGAGAATGTTGTTCCACCCAAGGGTAAGTTTGCTATTTCTGTACCTGTGTAATGCGATTGTGAAAGAGGTTCTAATGTGGAGTAGGTTTATCTATTGTGAAAGGTAGGGACCAAGAGTCCATTACTAGGGGTGTTCATATAGATGGATGTTCTGAGATGTCATTGGTGCATAAGCAAAATAAAAATCATGCTGCTCAGCGGAGCTATAGAATGATGAACGTGAATATCAGTGAAGGCGAGTGAATAAAAGTTTACCCGAAAAACTCAATCTCAAAGGGTTATAAAGCGATCTAATGAGCTTATTGCTCCTGCGGTTTTTGTCCAGCATTTTCCATGAATGTAATGAAACAGCTCAAGATTCAGCAGTTCGTTTGCTACTCTCAAGAAAGTCTTGACCTGTTTTCATAATTTTTTCGAGGTTAGTTTTGGCTTTTTTTAAGTTCGCGAAAAAGGTTCGGCAAAAGGCTTATTAGCTCACATTAAGGATCTCACCACGGACTTGCAATTGATATGTACTTGAATTTTTCTTATAATGGTCCATTTACTGTTGTCTATTGTTCTCTATCCAGAACTCATTATTTTATAGCTCCCTAGAACAGTCTGATTTAAAATGATTTAAGACTGTGAACGAAAGATGGACGATTGAGAAGCAGTAAGACCAATAGTTGTAGTGATGTTTCGGGGTGGACACACCCCTTCCACAGACTGTGGCCGTTGGGCAAAGCGAATACATTTCGGTGTGCATTTCAGCCTAGTATTTAATTGCATTTTAGCCTAGTTATTAAATATGTGGCCTAACTGCCACATTCTGAGGTGTGCCCACCTCGAAACATGGAAAAACTAAAAAAAAGTCGTCAGATCACTACAATGAACGAAAGATCCTCTTATACTACTACGTTTGCTGCCACACAGTAAACGTTGTGCTATTTATAGATCATTTTGATATATTCTCGTGTCATGCTGGCAATTCTGCATTGTGATGTATATCTCTCGTTTTTTTGACGATGTAGTTTGTGACACCCCGATGGATATTGTGTTTGGCTTTCCAAACGCCAAGCCTCTAGCCGACCAGCTTGAGACAGCCAAAACAGTGTTCAGCTCAATGCTGCGCATGTTCGATGTCAGTAACCGCCTGGTCCATGTGGGACTGATCAAGTACAGCGATAATGCACAAATGCCGTACCATCTGGATGCTGAGTACAACAAGAACAAACTCCAGGCTGCAATCAAGAACATCCAAGGCGAAGGGCTGGGCGTTAATGTGGCAGCAGCGATCAGGCTTGCAGCAAACAACGCGTTTACGGTGTTTG
This sequence comes from Scolanthus callimorphus, assembly GCA_033964015.1. Lineage (NCBI taxonomy): Eukaryota > Metazoa > Cnidaria > Anthozoa > Actiniaria > Edwardsiidae > Scolanthus > Scolanthus callimorphus. The sequence continues at coordinate 9,363,987 of CM066924.1, forward strand.
GTGGAGTTCGTCAAACCGTCCCCAAGACCTTTATCCTCTTTGTACCTGGAAAAGCCTCTGTACCTGATGACGTCATAGCTACGGCGGCGGCAAAGCTGAAGAGCATGGGAGTAAAGCTGATGATCTTTGCGCTCGAGGACGCAGACAAGGCTTTATATCAGCTGGCATCGTCACAACCTGCACGCAAGTTCCTTATTCACGGCAACGCTGACCTGCTGGGGGCATCGGTACTTGAATCTGTCGACACTGTTTGTAAAGGTACCGCGATGCACGTTATCAAAACATATCTAATTAGCATATAAAAATTCGGTCATCTTGTCCTTGTCGCTTAAACGTTGTGCTACTAAACTTTCCCTTATACGCCTTTCTTATAAATTCAAGACATGGTCTCACAGGAAAGAAATGGTAAGGCGTCCTCTGTCTCACCGGCGCGCAAAAAGTGGCGGCAATTCAGGCGTGGGAAGTGACAGCCTATCACAAATGTTCCGCGCACAGACTTGAAAGTACAGATAGGCAGTTGTTGAGAATTATGGATAGGGACTCGAGCCTTATTTAACCACATTTATTGGTCATCTTTCCCAAGGTCGATACAAGAAATGTCCTCCGTTCCTTCCGACAACACCAGATCAATGTGAAGGAGCCGATGTGAAAGACGAATGCGCAGTAGACGACGACTGCGCCGATCCTGAACATGGCTGCTGCGCTGGGAAATGTGGAGAGAGGGTCTGTCGAACACGTGTAAAGAGTGAGTATAACATAATATTATGAACTAATCACATCTCTGTGTAAAAGACGATTCTTTGACCATTATACTAGCAACGGAGTGCACTCCTTACTAAAAACAATGCACTTCCTCATACCCTTGATGGGAGAATTTGGATGATTCATGAAATTCTCTTTTCTTGTTTCCTTGACAATGTCTTCATCATCATTTCCCACGTGGCTCGTGGTCGACCTTGGGGGACAGCTGCTTGGGAGATGGAAAGTGGTTTTCCAACAGCTGCATGAAGTCTTTTTTATTGATCATTAGTTGCAGGATTTGCCCTCTATCAATCTCAAGAATCTTTTTTAGGTTTTTCAAGTTCATCCTTCGGTCAAACATAACCTGTTTCAGCAACGCATCATTCGTCATTCTGCACACATGTGCGAGATACTTCAAATGTTGCATGTCTTGATATAGTTAGGAGAGGTTTAAGGTTGATCACCTCTGGGAGTAGTGAAAGGGTTAAATGTTCGGATTTGCCTATTGAGCCTTTTCTTGGTGAATGATCGAAATGGCAGACTCCATTTTGATAATTACTGCTGTTGTTCTTTTCAGATTGCTTCGTGACTATGGATGTTGCTCTTGCGATCGACACATCGGACGGAATGAGCGACGAGGACCTGACAGCAGCCAAGAACTTTGCCACAACCCTCGTGAACGCCTTCTCGGATTCCGAAAACAGCATTCGCTTTGGACTGACCAGATATGGGCAAGACAGCTCTAGCCTAGTGAACTTCAAACAGAACCTTGACGAGAAAAGTCTACGTGGTTTAATAAACGGTATTCAAAAAACAGGTGGCGCCGAGCGAAGGATAGATCTTGCTATGAACACCATTAAGAGTGATTTGTTCAGTTTAGAGGGAGGCATGCGACAAGGCCACCCTAGATACGTCATCTTCCTCGCTGGTGGTGGCAACACAGGGACATCAGATGACTTGAAGAAAGCTGCCAAGACTTTGACGGATCTTGGTGTTAATATCATGGCTGTTGGGGTAAACAGCAATGCTGGTCAGCCATCACTTGCTGAACTTGCCACACAGGACAGGTTCGTGTTCACAGCAGCCTCGTCAGCCGACCTCCCTGGATTGTGGCCACAATTAGAGGCGCAGATGTGTCAAGGTAACAGAAAAGTCATGATATCGGGCTAGCTTTGAATTATCCTCGTCCATTCACTTTTCTATTTCCCTTTTCGTGAATGTAGAAAAGCCGGGTGAGTGTGCCGCGGCACCAGATACCTGCCAAGGAGCGGCAGGTGATGTCCCCTTGGAACTCATCCCCTGTGGTGATTCGGTGGCTGGTAAGGAGGGACGCAATCGGAAGCAGAATGACTGGGACTGTCCTGGCGAACAGAGATGCTGTAAAGATCCAACAGGCTGTCACTCTGTCTGCCGAGAACCACCAAATGGTAATTAAATGAGGCATGGACAAATAACAGCGACAGACATCTGACTGCGTTACAAAACAACGAAAACAGAAAACCACTCCTGTTGAGATTCAAAGCTCAAAATCCCCAAGAAAGTGGGTGTGAAATGAAAGCGAGTGCTAAACTAATAGTTTCATTCCCCAGATTCGAGATTAATTGCTTCTGTTACTTGCCGTTCGGTTGTCATTGACTGTTGACAAAAATGTGGCATGTAGCCTGTGACCACGGGATTTTACAGATGAAGCTATATTCTCTTCTTACTTGCCGCTTAAAGGATCTCATGAATGTGTCTGTTGGGGTGTGGGGAAGGGTCACTGTTTCTGGACCGCCCGCTAAGACAACAGTATGTTTGGTAAGAAAAAGACTTTTATGAAACCTGCGTATTTTTTGTCCTGAAGCGACGCAAATAGGACTGTGACGTACAGTGACATGCATGAGGAATGCGAGAACATGCCCACTGCACCAGTTTTGTTTCCAGTTTGTTAGCATGTGCAGAGGTATTTTACGTTCAATTTTACATTCAAGCGAGTCAAGGCCACTCACTGGTTAGACGCAGCAAGGGGTAAAGTATGATCGCGCGGGAGGTTGTTAGCAATACGAGATGTCTTCCCGCGCATGCGTAAATGTGTTTGCGACGTGGGTAATCTGTTACCTGCGGTCTCTTTTAATTGCACCGTAAATTTTGGTTTTGTTATTGCATATCCATATGTTCAGTGTTACTCTCAAATTAAACTAATTTGCTCACTTCTAATAACTCAATCTTGTTTGCCTTCTATCTCTACCTACGGGGTCACTGATAATATTCAATCTCATGCTCAGAATGCAGCATGAATTCTTCTCATTCCTAAACCCTCGCCAAAAAGCTCTCCGGCTCATGAGAGGAATTTATGTTGTATTTCTGATTGAGGTTTTTTATTTTTTGCTTTTGGTGGGAATCGCGCTTCTAAAGTAAATGGTATGTAGATAAAGTAAATCTAGATAATGTTCTATTCAAATGTACCTTAACTAATATTGGTAAATTCTAATAGCCATAGTTATTAATGTATTGATTAAACACATGCTTTTGTCACAAGGTAAGAGTAATGTAGTCGTTTACGATAAGAAAATATGTAAACATGCTGTAAACATGTGGATATGAAGGGAAAAGTTGATGATAAAAATGGCCCACATAACTTCGTACATGTTGATGCATGTGCGTCATGCACATGGTATGTACGCATGTACGGATGGCTGATGTAAGCTTTTTAAATTAATTAAGTTACCAGTGGCGAATTTTTAGCATAAAAGCATGATTTCCTCTCAAGAGCCTTTTACTCATTCTCAGTTAAGCTGAGCAAATTCCTTTCTGTTTTAGCTTTATTCTTTACCAACGTTGTTTTTCCTTGTTCAGGATATCTACTAGCCTGATTTGAGTTGGCGTCTGTTAACTCAGGCTATGTCTACTGGCGAAACAACATTTCTTGTATGTCATATCACAACGTTACCTGTTTAACACGACTTCCTTTAAAACTTTCCTTTGAAATCATAGTTAAGGCCAACCACTCTCCGCCATTTTGAAATAGCATAAGTTTACTACTTTCGAAATCTGACATGAATTTTACGATTTTTTCCTCTTGCCTCCTTTTTTTCGTTAGCCAGGCAGCTATTTCCTCTGATATATAACGCACATTTACTGCGCGCTTAGATGTGGCAGTGTTCGCCCCAAGGAATAAAAGAGAGTTAAGCGTAAAATGTCAAAATTAGTCTATGAAGTCGTGGAACATCGTGTTTTTGATTTCATAGACTTATTTCGACATTATACCAATTTGTTAACGTTAACTGAGAATGAGGGTCTTGTTTTCTTTACGAGTATCCATGCGTACGGCTGCTAATTGCCTTCGATCTAGTAACCAAATGCAATTTTCTGTTTTTATTCGTCCAGTTTTGCTGCAGAATAATAATAGAATTGATAGATAGTTCATATAGTAATGTTACAACATGTTGTGTTGTCTGTCCATGAACAGTGTGTACGAATGCAGCACATGATCTGGTAATACTCATCGAGTCGTCGGACGCCGTTGGCGCCTCTAATTTTGAGAAAGCCAAGAAGTTCGCCAAGGACATTGTGAGCGCGTTCAACGTTGCCGACCCAGGAACCCATGTGTCTGTGATAACATACAGCAGCAGCTCCGAGGTCAACATCAGGCTTAACAGCTTGTCCGTATGTAAACAGCTCTCGATTCTCTATTGCGCCCCGCGAAAACAAAACAAGCCCCCTCTTTGTCATTGTTCATTGTAATAGAAAAATACCTTCCGTTGTGTATTGGCCCGTGGCGGGCGTCGAGATTTGTGAAAAAACGTTTAGCACATAATGAAACGCTATAGTGTATATCTTCATTTAGGACGTCCTCGCCGTTGGAAAATAAAAGGGCCTTTCACTCGGAGGGTTGTATTTTTTCATCTTTGGTTACCTGTTGCGACCGATGACCCTTACTTACAGTCACTAGGAATGAAATAACCGATCATGCTGCAAGTTTACAGATACAAGAAGGGTAGACCGTTAACTTGCAAGAGTTGTCCCGGAAATGACGATTTGGCAGTTTTTAGAAAATCCCATTATTTTAAACTTTTAATACAAGGCAATACTTCCTGTGCGCATTCATGTCCTATTGAATGTTCCCAATCTCTCACTGTAGGGTCCGATGTTGACTAGTCGTACTGTTAACGAAAACATCGACCGAATCCCCTACCAAGGGGTACTCCAGCCTCGCCTAGTTTGGCCCTGGGCCAGGCTGTCAATCAAGTGTTTACAGATTTCGGTGGAACACGAGAGGGGGTGAACAAGGTAAGCAGATGCTGTTATCATTACGTGACTCTGCGCTCTGTTCGTATCACTAAATGACTAAAAAGGCCGAATACAAGCCATTGGCACTTGGCGTCTCTTGGAATCGCATAATAGGTCATTGTTCTTGCATTTATTGCATGTCTTTGCTAACCTTTTCATTCGTATGTAGTCTCTAGTGCTAATTGGTTCGGGCCAGTTCCAAGATGCCAGTGCAGCGGTCGGGTTCGGTGCGGCTCTCAAACAGAACTTGGTGGATGTGTTCGCTGTTCCAGTTGGCGAGAACCCGGATGTGGCCACTCTTCGAGCTTTCGCTTCGCCTAATGTGGAGAAAACAGTCTTCATGACCTCGTCCCATAATGCCTTGCGGCCTCACGTTAGGGCGGTTACCAAGGCTATCTGCGATGGCGCCATCAAGATCAGAAGTAAGGACATGTCTTTGTAGTTCCTCCTTGACTTATTTGTTACGAACCTCTTACGGTAAGTGTAACCATCATGGCGGCTCCATTTATAAAGATCAGGACATCAGGTGTATGTTCGGTGTCCTGTTAACGGTTTGTCCAACGCCATCCAGGTCTTTGACCTTTCCTGGTGATCTAAACACATTTAGTAGTACGAGTCAAACGGTTAATTGTCCAACGCCAGCCAGGTCTCTGACCTTTCCTGGTGATCTAAACACATTTAGTAGTACGAGTCAAACGGTTAATTGTCCAACACCAGCCAGGTCTCTGACCTTTCCTGGTGATCTAAACACATTTAGTAGTACGAGTCAAACAGTTAATTGTCCAACGCCAGCCAGGTCTCTGACCTTTCCTGGTGATCTAAACACATTTAGTAGTACGAGTCAAACGGTTAATTGTCCAACGCCAGCCATGTCTCTGACCTTTCCTGGTGATCTAAACACATTTAGTAGTACGAGTCAAACGGTTAATTGTCCAACGCCTGCCAGGCTTCTGACCTTTCCTGGTGATCTAAACACATTTAGTAGTACGAGTCAAACGGTTAATTGTCCAACGCCTGCCAGGCTTCTGACCTTGCCTGGTGATCTTAACACAACTAGTAGTACTAAAAGTCAAACCTCTGAGTGCTCCTTACCCTTGCTTCTCACGACGCAAGACACGCCACCAATCCATATCTAAAACGTATCTTTCTTGATTTAACAGAGTGTGACGAGCCAGTAGACATCTATTTCGGTATCCCTGTGTCTTCTAGCATATCACCTCAATATCAGAACGTCCAGAAGATGTTCACAAGCCTGTTAAGTCTGCTGAAAGTGAACAACCGACTGGTTCATACCGGTTTAATCCGCTATAGCGACTCAGCGGATGTCGTCCTCAACCTGGACCGCGTGTACGACAGAGATAGTGTAGCATCCGTTATCAGCAGAATCCCAATTTCTGGATCGGTGAGTCTCAAAAATATAAAATCATACAAATAAAGCCGTTAGTTTAAAATAACTACACAAATAAAACAAGAAACATTCAGCTTTTTTCATTCCTTTTTTGTTTTCTTTTTTGAGACTGAAATTTTATCGCCTTTTGATTACATGTAATTACAATCTGACCATCCTTTGAATACATACCAGAGCCTTAACCTGGCCCGTGCCCTGGAGGTTGCCGCGGACAATGGGTTTACCTTATATGGTGGTGTGCGTCAGACAGTGCCTAAGATCATGGTGCTGTACGTGCCTGGTCCCGTGTCCAGTCCCAGTGCAGAAATACGCGCCGCCGCTAACAAATTGAAAGGACTGGGTGTGAGGGTGATTGTGATCGGCTTGACCAAAAACGTGGACAAAGCTCTGTACAGGTACTATTTACACCTGAGGCCTTTACCAACACAATGCGTCTGTCTGATACTCCTTAGGACCAGGGAGATACCGAGGGCATAGTATAATATGCCAGGCAGTGTGAATGTGGCTTTATAAATTACCAGTTTCCAGAATCAACAGAAACGACATCATTTGTTATTGGAGAATTCGAAAGTGTTTTTCATGAACGTTTGTGAGTGATTCAGTGCTCAGAATACCAGTAATGGAGCAATGCCACAATATGCTGCTTCTAATTAAAATTCATATTTACTCTTATCATATATGCAGGGCCTGACATAAATTATTTTCGAGAGATGCCATTGGCGCCTAAATGAGAAAAATATTGTCGCGAAATAATGAAGATTGGTCGTCATAATAGAAATCTGGTCACCATCTTTCTCCCCGAAGTAATGCTGTTGACAGCTACTTTTTTGAAGGGCATTTAAAAAAATCTACTGGAAAGAGTTGCCATTCGGCGACTAGGTTGACGTTTTTACTCGCTAAACTCTAAATCTTTAGTCGCCATGACCCAATGGTGACCATCTGGTCGCAACGTGGAGCCCTGACATGTTTTCCAATTGTTCTACAGCGCTGTAGCTTCTCAACCCGCCTCCAAGTTCATCTTAACGGCTGATTCATTTGCTGGACTAAACCTCGCGTTGAATGCTGCCTCAAACAGGATTTGTAACGGTAAGGCTGTGACTACATTCGTGATAAAGAAACCGGAGAAAATCTTCCAACATTTACACAAAAAACGCCGAGAGACACTGTTCCTAATTGATAGGTGATAGGAAATTGATAGATGATGGAAATCATAGAGATAAGGGGGATTGTTCCTAACCTTTATGGGGCGAAATAGTGCGAGACCAATATTGTTACAAGACAACATAGGTTAGAGCGAAAAGGAAAGGGGCATTAATCTTGGCACAAGGCGAGTACGGCCAAGGTAAATAAATTGTGCCTTAAGATGAATCAAGATCAGGGAAATTGAAGCTAATCAGTATCTGTGAGTGGAGACAAAACCACGAAATGTATTTTTTGTTGTCTCAGTCCTTATTTCTCTAATGATTGAAGTCACCATATTTTCTACCCCAGCCAAGTATGGTCGATGCCCCAAGCCACCTCCCCCACCACCTGAGTGCTCTAAAGAACCCGTTAACGAATGCTCTCAAGACAAGGATTGTAAAACACCGGGAGACCTGTGTTGCGCGGACGGTTGTGAAGTCAGGACATGCCAAGCAGGCGTTAAAAGTAAGAAATAAATCTTGTGTGATCGGCATTCTCTATTCTCGCACTCGGCACCTTCTGGAATTACTAGAGAATAAGAAAGTCACTGTTTGTTTCAAACATACATTTGATTTCCTTCTATCTTCTTTGTATAATTCGCGAGGAGACGGCTCAAAGGTTTTACATTTGATAAACTAAATGCTGGTCTAGTTCTAACGTATGACAAAATATTTTGTGTCTGCGCATATTTTATAGTTGCAGCTCTTAACCGATGATGAAGAAGATTGAAGCTTCGACTAAACGTCTAGAGATTAATATCGATTGTAAAGCGAATGTCATCACGTTTACAACTACATCTACTGCACTACATACTCTTACCTCTACATTTAGTGGATCAAGATGTTTGGATTGCGAGGAGACATTACGTGACTACACTGTTGGTTTGATTTTGTAGATTGCTTCGTGCCAATGGAGGTTGCCTTTGCTGTGGACAATTCCGAGACAGTGGAAACTCCAGCCCTTGCCCAGTCTAAAGACTTTGTCAAGGAAATGATTCGATCGTTTGCTGATTCTGAAAATGACATCCACTTTGGCGTCATGCAGTTTGCAGGTAACACAACTTTTGGAAGAAACGCCCGGTGGAATTGGCGAATATCTCCGTGTTTATTTGATGAAGCGATTATTATTACTAACCTCCGATCATACGCACTCGTATTTCCCTTTTTAGTTTGAACTATACAGAAAATGCACCTTTGATGGCGATGATCTGAAACATTGCTTTTTCGCACGTTTTCAAATCAATGTGAAAATAAATGAATAAATTTAGCCAAAATCAGAGACCTTCCGTCATGTAGACACATCTCAATTTAAATGGATAAATTGCATGTTGAGGTAAAGTTCTGCTTTGCGCATACTCCGTCTCTTTACTTACAATAACGTATTTCTGTTGCTGTCTCTCTTCGGTAGGAAGTGCAAAAGCTTTAACACCGGGTTTTAAGAACGCGAAATCGGAAGAACAACTACGTACCATCATAGACAGCATTGATAAGTCGAATGACCCGACAAGGCGTGTGGACCTGGCACTAGAGACTGCAAGTAGAGAAATCTTTAGTCTCGAAGGCTACACCCGACAGGGCCACCCACGGTAAGCCATGCAATCACCCACGGTAAACCATACAATATCACCCATCCACAATACAATCATCATGGTAAACCATACAATCACTCGGCAATGGTAAGACCTACTACAATCATCATCGGTACGCCATACAATCACCCCTAGTGATCACTGAAAGCCAAATACAACTACCCATGTTAAGCCATACAATCACCCACTGTAAGCCATACAACACCCCACGATAAACTATACAATCACCCATGGTAAGCCATACAATCGCCCTATGGTAAGCCATACAATTACCCACGGTAAGTAATACAATCGCCCACGGTAAGCATTACGATCACCCAAGGTAAGCTGATGTCATACTTGATATTCTTTATTTATAGTTCGATCTGTGATAATACTTTCACTGAGAAACAATGCAGTGACATTGACATCCCGTGACTAAAATAACTTTAAGAGCGAGTTTCTGTAAATATCAACCAAGTTGGGAAGAGTCGAAAAAATCAAAATTTCCCAAACTTTTCTTAAACATAGTCTATGATGAGGTGTCTTCGGCGCTGAAAGAATTTTTTGATTTAATTTAAATGTCGGTGAGAAAACCCGGATTTTTCATTTTTTGCCCAAAAAGGGGTGAAAACCTGGTAATTTTTGCCCCAATTTAACGTCCCCCTGCAGAAAAAACCGCAAGTATTTATCAAAATACCAAGTTATTTTCTGAAAAGTACATCATATGTGCGTTCGTTTTAACTTCTTTGCACAATTATCCGTTACACATACAATATTTTCTGTATTTTTAAATATTTTTAAAAAAGTGCACGTTTTCGAAATGTAGGAAAATAACCATATTTGCGACCGAATATCACCCATGTTGGGACAAGTTCGAACATAAGAAAGGTATCATAGAAAAGGGCATTCATTCTCCTTTCAGAAAATATAAAAACATTTTTGTGCAATTAAATGGCGAGCTTCTGCAAACCCTTAAAGATGACGGCCTAATCGCCTAAAATAAGATAGATTTTCCAGGTATATATAGAATATTTTGTCTACACCACGCAATACCTTGTACATTTTTCACGAAAAATAACTAAAGTAGCTACTAAATACATTGAATTATAGCAAAACATATTTCATTGTCACGTTTGACTAATTTTACAGCATTTTAGTGATGTTTGTACAATGGAGGGGAGAGGGGAGGCCACCCCCTCTGAGGTTTACTGGCTAGTGATATTTTCGAGAGGGTTTAGAATTAGGACATCAAATTTTCAGTAGCTTTGGTGTTTCCACTGCACAACGTTTGTTGGGAAGGTGTCATTTTGTTACCATGGTAACGAGGTATAACATCAAAAAATGTTCAGCAATTTCTTTGTCCGCGCAGGCTTTCGATGAAGATGTCCAATACTATTATCAGGTTCAATACTTACTTCCTAGCAATAGGTTACGGAGGTTTTGCAGACAAGATACCTTGACGGGATAGAGAACCCTTATTTGCATAAAAGTCGACATTTTTGTGAATATATTTGCCACCCTTTGTGCTGAGTCTGTGGAAAGTTGGTCAAGCAGGTAAGGTAAGGCACTATAAGTTGTCCACTAAAAAGGTTTCGATTTGGTTGCAGCGTAATGAAGATCAAGGTAGAAAAAAACTCAATATTCAGTTTTGCTGATTCAGCACTTATTGGCTAAAAAATAAACTATTAAGCCTGTTTTTCTGTATTTTTTTAATTACTTTTACTGGAATGGACTAAACATTAATATAATACTTAGCAGCAAATTGGAAAAAAATATAGTAAAAATGAACTTCAATGAAATGCTTTTGTTTGGCTTAACGATTTATAGATACGTGTTTAAATTATATATTTTAGCATGCGGGTTTCTCCATCTCTGTTTGTTAATCATTCTTTGTTCGTTGAAAACAATGTCGTTTGAATTGATGCAAACGAAAAATATATCAAACTATTTTGACAAATAAAACAGTCCATACATTATTAGGCGCTACGAAATGCCTATGTGTATCTCCACTTTATTATCCACGGTAAAAATATCACCTTCATTTCTTTATCACCTTAAAAAATTTCCTTCAATTTTCAAAGAAGAAGAAAACACACTTCTTCAAACTTGAAATTTAATTTTAGCGGAGCTCCAGCAGAGCCCTATAGCTACATGCAGAAAAAGAAGAAAGAAAACAAAAGTGTAATGCATCGACCTCAATCTCGTTCCCAGAGCCTCTCGGTCATGCTTACTCGGGACGCAGACGAAATCGGATGTATCCGGTTCTCCATATATGGTGACCGTCTTTGTTCGTTAGGCAAATTTCAAATAGCGGGCGGGAATATCGGCCAATCAGAATTGGCTACCATTGTCTGCCGTCAGTGCGTACGACAAACAACAACAGCAGAGTAGGCTCTGGGAACGAGATTGGCATCGACCTGTTTTGTCATGGACTTCCGGTTTGTGCGTTCGTCCGGGGTCACACAGGCAACCCACCAGTTTTTTTTATGTATATCATGGGAAGGGATGAACCTTCCCATGGCAAGGGGGGTGCAACAGCATGGTCACGGGGTATGACGTAATCGATGACGCCATCAAACGAGAAAGTGTATATGTATTGGGAAGGGATGAACCTCAAACAACAGAACTTGGGTGAAATTATCTAAGTGACAAAGGGGTGGAATTGCGTTGTCACGTGTTATGACATCATAGATGACGTCATCAAACGAGAAACGGTTTACATCTTAGGGAGGGATGAGCCTCAGACAACCAAACTTTGGTGAAAATGTCTAAGTGGCAATGGGGGTACAACTGCGTGGTCAAGTGGTATGACGTCATCCAAACAAGAAAAGGTTTATATCTTGGGAAGGGATGAACCAAATTGTTTCCACTTTGATAATACATAGAGGATATCACATGGCCGCGCGGAGATACGAATTTTATCTTCACATCTAGGGTCAAACATGTTTTCATTAAAGTCGAAAATGCAAATTTAATATCTGCTTGGCGCATAATCCGCTGACACAGTTAATGCCAGGGGCGTGTCTGCCTTTAAGCCAAGTGAGTACGGCTTACACTTTCTTTTACAAATTGAAAATATCCGTGTATTTGTTTATTTTTCTAAGATAAAGTTAATTGAAGCTATATTTACTAGATATATTGTTGTTTGGTTTGCGGTAGTGATTGCCAACCAGTGAAACGTTTATTAGCCAAAAGTGCTGAATCAGCAAAATAGAACTCACCGTTGTTTCCCTGTATTTTTATTATGTTGCAAACAAACTGAAACCATTTTAGTAGACTACTTAGAATGCCTTACATATTTGACCAGCTTTCCACAAAATCAGCACAAAGGCTGGCAAATATATGCACAAAAAAGGCAAATTTTATGCAAATAAAATCCATTTCCAACCGATAAATGAAGATAATACAAAGCAAAAGCGACTCCGAATAACATGTTAAACAGAAGTGCAATATTTCGGTTTTACTTCAAACCATTATCAAGCAAGACTAAACGCAGTGGAGGGACTAGAACAATACAAGCTCTTTTGTGGCCTTGATACCATTGTTCAGAGAAGGCACGCATTTCTTAATTAGCAAAGATTCCAGGAAGCACAGTTCAACAAAGTTCGTATTAATCGCGAGAATGTTGGTGTTTGAAATTACAGTGCTACGAGTAAATGTTTGTTTTTGGTAGCTTCTGGCAAATTATGTAGATCTACTAAATATTTAAAGCCTGACAATTAACAAGGTGACAATGCACAGCCGAATGCTCTTCGGTAGAGTGCTCTTCTAGCCTAGTAATTAAGCAACGGTCTGTTTTGCCAATGTACATTTCATTACAAGCGGGGCAAACAAAGCGGTATATAACATGTGACTTTAGGTTTTCGGGAGAGGGGTCTTTGGCGGAGCAGTACATAGCAATTTTCTTTGTCTTAAATATGATTTTCAAGTTTACATTAGGGACGAGCCACCGCTTTAGTTTCTTTAGTAATCTATGGGCAATCCTTTCTCCTTCACGACCTGCGTACGGAATATGGATCCAGACAGTTTTGTCATCCGGGTTAGGCGGGGTCTTGGGACGACGAGGGTGTTGGCGGGCGGCATAAGATTTAACAAGTGCAGAGGCCAAATTCTAAAAGCACTAAATAGTTTCCACAAGAACCTTAACTTTACAGTAGACACCTTTCCCGATGGTAATGTCCACTTTCTAGACCTTGCAATTGACCGGACAACTATAGACGTTTTTCGGAAAAACACTAATACCGGGCAATATGTCGCCTTCGACAGTTTTGAACCCTGGTGGCGGAAAACAGCTTGGGCCAGGTGTCTCTACAACCGTGCCTCGCGGATCTGTTCTACAGGAGCGCTACTTACTAAGCAGACTTCAACCATCAGAAATTTCCTGTCGTGGAATGGTTTCCCTAAACGCGTGGCCTCTGCACTTGTTAAATCTTTGTATTATGCAAATAAGGGTTCTCATTCCCGTCAAGATTTTTTAAGGATGGCATGATCGAAATTGATTTGAAACCTCCGTAACTTATTGCTATAGGTAGTAAGTCTTAAACCCTAAAAATTTTGATTGAAAGCCAAAGGAGAAAGAAATTGCCGAACATAGCTCTAACTTAAATATTATGATGACGCTCTAACTCGTTACCATGGTAACGAAATGACAATTTCCCAATAAATATTGTGCGATGGAAACATCAACAGCTACTGAAAATTTGGTGTCCTAATTCTAAAGCCTGTCGAAAATATCGCAAGTAAACCTCAGAGGGGGTGGCCCTCCCCTCTCTCCCTTGTACAAACATCACTAAAATGCTATAAAATTAGCAAAATGTGACAATAAAATATGTTTTGCTATAATTCAATGTATTTAATAGCTACTTTAGTTATTTTTTGTTAAACATTTACAACGTATTGCGTGGTAAAAATAAAATATTCTGCATATACATAGAAATCCCATGTTAATTTAGGCGGTTAGAGCGTCGCCTTCAAGGATTTGCAGAAACTCGCCATTTTAATTGCACAAAAATGTTTTTGTATTTTCTTAAAGGGGAATGAATGCCCTTTTCTATGATATCTTTCTTATGTTCAAACACGTCCCAACATGGGCGATATTCGGTCGCAAATATGGTTATTTTTTTACATTTCGAAAACGTGCACTTTTTCAAAAATATTTAAAAATACAGAAAATATTTTATGTGTAGCGGATGTTTGTGCAAAGAAGTTAAAACGAACGCACATATGATGTACTTTTCAGAAAATAACTTGGTATTTTCATAAATACTTGCGATTGTTCTGTAGGGAGACGTTAAATTGGGGCAAAAATTAACAGGTTTTCACCCCTTTTTGGGCAAAAAAATGAAAAATCCGGGTTTTGTCACCGACATTTAAATTAAATCAAAAAATTCTTTCAGCGCCGAAGACACCTCATCATAGACTATGTTTAAGGAAAGTTTGGGAAAATTTGATTTTTTCGACTCTTCCCGACTTGGTTGATATTTACAGAAACTCGCTCTTAAATGGTGGACAGGGAGTTGAGTATTGTGACTCCTTGAAAGAGTTTTCCGTCTCTAGCTGACAAGTGACATATATCAGATATAAGTGTTGTAGATGTCTAGAGTGTGAATATGTCTCTAGGTACCTGGTGTTTGTGATATCGTCCGCAACATCACCCGACTCTGGTGACCTCGTGGCAGCACGAAAACAATTAGATGAGCTGGGCGTCAAGACCGTTGTCGTGGCCATGAACAAGGGCATGGACCCTGGGTTTTTGTCTCAGCTTGCCTCCGATAACAGCCTCATATTCCAAGCCGATTCGCCTGCCGAACTAGAAAAGATCCGACCACAAGTCGAGGCGGGATTTTGTGATGGTGAGTTGTCATTTTGCCAGTAGGCCCTGTTGGACAGTTTGTCTGTCACATGGGTGTACTGAAGAGCAAAAGTATTGAAACATAGTTGATCTGTAATTTTTTTATCTGCTGGTTAAACGTTTGTCAAATCAATTCAAATATGCGATCGAATTTCTTCGCGATTTCGTAAACAAGTCAACTAAAAAGTTGGATTGCTCTCCAGTCATGCTCTGTTGATTTACCCTTGGGAATCAAGAGTTCGATCCAAAGGCTTGTAGCGAAATAACATGCATATGATTCTTCAGCTGCACAAAGCCTATTGATTGACGGTATTTAATGAGACAGCCATGTGATTTTCAGAGAAACCTGGTCAGTGCCCTGTCCCGTCCGCCTCGCCCGACCCAGCGGTGTGTAACGCCCAGGCCGAGGTCCCTGCTAAGTTCATTCCATGTGGAAATTCCGCCAAGAAACCTGGTCGCGCCCAGCGTGAGAATGACTGGGATTGCCCAGGAGAACAGAAGTGCTGCCAAGACCCTGACACGGGATGTCATAATGTCTGTGTGGAACCACCTTTAGGTAAAATGGCAGCGGCTGTTTTTCATGATAACGTTTTGTGCATATTTGTGAAGCTGTTCCTAATTGATACTAGTTGCGAGGAAAGGCGAGATTACGGAAACTGAGACCAAGATCGTAAGACAATATAGGCTAGGGCGAAAGGGAAAACATATTGAACTTTTGAGGATATATAAGACGAGCAGTAAAGAAAGTTGTCCTAATCGACATCGAGGTGTAAGGGATATCGAGATAATTTTAGCTAATCAGTAGCTGCGTAATACCCTTGGGTGAAATGGGTTGCACAGGATATCCTTGCTCACTAAGCTTTTATTCATAGTTTGTGAACAGTGAGCACAACGACGTCATGTATTTTATATTTGAGTTGTTACGAGAGGTATATTTTACAAGGGGGGTGTTGCAAGCACAAGTACTTCATGCTTGTTGATGCGCCTCTCGAAAGATGCACACATACAGGCGGGTTTTGTTACTTATCTCAAGAGTTTCCATTCTCAAGTGAACTATCTGCGCAAGACCTTGCATTTTCGAAACTATAAACCTTGTGCTTGTTTCATTTCACTAGTTTGTTGACGATGATATGCAATCATTTTTTCCTCAGTTTGTAAGAAGGTAAAAGACATCGAACTGGTAGTAGAATCCACCGATCAAATCGGCAAAGCAGGTTATGCAAAACTGAAGCAGTTCTTACAGTACTTCAGCTCTGCCTTCCCTGTGTCTCGTGACGGAGCACAGATCGGTTTGATCACATACAGCTCCAGGCCTCGCGACGTGTTCCGACTGAACTCGCACAGGAATAACAAGGCCGTCAGTGATTCAATCGGCAAAGCCAAATTCTTGGGCGGCCAGTACCCAGTACCCAGCCTTGCACTCGTCAAGGCACTAGATGTGTCGCTTACTAACAGGGGAGGGGCAAGGGCTGATGCCAACAAGGTACGATTTACATGGCAGACCTGCAGTTTTGCCAAAAAAATAAGCTCGAGTCCACTCGGACCATGTGATTGTTTCTCGCATGTGTCTCTGGTGCTGTTTTCCGAATGGTGGAGTTCTTGCCACTCAATCAAACCAACGCCGTTTGTTGTGTCCATTTGCACATTCAAAAAAATGACGACTGCCTGTACCTCTGTGGAGTTTCCTAAAACACTTTCACGTAAAACAAAACGTAGCCTTCGTTTTCTCCACTTCCTTTGCTAATTTGGAATATTTATGCGTTTTTGAGTACACGGGAATAAGTCCCTGATCGTTGTAAATGCCCATTCATTTTTTTAAATCTCACATGATATACACCTTTTTCCAAAATGGCGACTTTTGTTCCATTGGCCATTGCTGCCTCACTCTCATGAAATTTATCTTTTGTCCTTGAGCTTGAGTGAATATAAAAGAAAAGAATAATTTCATGAGAACAAGACATGAAGGGCCAGTCAGCCATTTTGGAATAAGGCATAGTTCTGATTGGTTGACGCTGGTATGTCAAGTCATGTCTGTGGACCCATTACAGCTATAGATAGGAAGTGCAATCCCATGCCCGTACCTAAGGAAATATTAATGTTACTTTTTTCGTTTTTCTGAAGTCCTTAGTTCTGTTTACTACTGGCCGATTCGACAAACCAGGCAAAGCTATTGCCGTCGCCCAACAACTCAAGGAGAAACTTGTAGATGTATTCACCGTTGCTATTGGCGACAATCCCGACTTTGCGACCATGCGAAGTGTTGTCTCGGAGCCAGTCAACAACAACGTGTTTATGATGTCATCCACTGACGCGTTAAGAGCGCAGGCTCGTGCCCTCGTCAAGCGGGTGTGCGATGGAGGTCAGTGCACCATCATAACTAAGCCTTTGTAATCTTTTCGGGAAAATGATAAACCAAACAAGTAATGTTTATTGGTATTTCCTTTTTTTTTCAGCCGAAAAGAACCTTGTGGTATGTTTGAATGAACCACCAACACGATTGATTGTCTACAAATGAGTGGCCATCATGTTTCTACGTGCATCTCTATTTCGCTTGTGCTCTTCGTAGTTTGTTGTATCTTTCGTTCTTCCAATGTGACGTTATTCATTATTTATTTTCTTATATTTCATTTCCTTTTTTATTCATTCGTTCAACCATCCATTCCCACACTCGATATGTGCCTACTTCCTCGTGTCATTTCTCCTCATTCACAGCACTTGCAAATGGGTCTGAGTCACGACCAAATTCAATGTTGTATTGAATGTTGGATATTATTCATGAATATGTTCTTTCCCAGATGACCATGACTAAGTGTGGAAGGTTAGCACTACTCTTGAGTTGACATTCCTTATTCTAGAAGATAAGGAATGACAACCTAATATGAAACATTTGTCCAGCACTTCTATTGAATTGTCAAAAGTGTTGCATAAACAATGAACCATTCCACGTCCATATTTTCAGCTTGTTTCAGATTATTATTTGTCATCCGTATGATATTTATTACACTGTCATGGTTTTTGGCATGTGTGTTATCTATTTACTGTTGTTGTGTATCCATACCAGGATACCAACATACGCTTCTGCAAAATTTTGCTGTCGTTGTCTCTTGTTTTGTTGTTGTTATTGTTGATATCTTGGAACAGACTCATCAGTTATGAAGATGTCAGCTAGTACGGGATTGATAGGTATGCACTTCCAAATGGTTGGTTTGTGGAGCTGTCTTCATGCTTTGCAAAGGTGTTTTGTTTGTTGTTTTTGTTGTATTTTGAGTGTTTCCCACAGAAAAGAGAAGACTTCTTTACAGCGTCTTTTCATTACAAGTCAAGCATACAATTCAGGTACTAGGAAAGTCCAACCTCATTTTTTATTGCCTTTTTGCTTTTTTTTTTTTCTTGTTTTTTGTTTTTTTTTTCATTTTTATTTTTTAGATTTTTAAATTCGTAATACATTTTTAATGTAAATATTTATTTTGATTACAACAATGTAAAGCGCTTAGAACTATTTAGATATAGGCGCTATATAAATGTTATTGTTAGTATTGTTATTATAGTACTACTGGCAAAACGAGGCAACAATGTTACGGCAACGTTACACAGATAAAGATCAATGTCATTAATGAATAGTTTTCGTTAACCAGTAAATTTGTCAATTCACATACTGGAAACTGAACCATTTCAATTAAAAGCGCAACGTTGCGACTGTATCCCACGGTCTTCAAGAGGCAACTGCTGTGACACGCTTGTCCGAACCCCCTCGATACTCTGCCCCACAGAGCTTTCTTGGTTGTTATTCAAAGCGCTAAAATTGCGATAGAAACCATTCTTCACAGAGTGTTGAGACCTTACTAATGTAAATGCAAGGTTATATATCCCGACGGTATATATCCCTGACGTTCGAAGTATGTAACTCTCACTTTGTCCAGAAAACGAATTCTAGCTGGGGCGTAGCCAGCATTTGGTAAACGGGGGTTAACGACTACCGTCCCAAAAGGGGGGTCACATGCACCCTAGGACCCCACTTACCTACGCCCCTGTCTAATGTCTCCTGTTTCCTACAGAAAATCTGCTTCCAAAATTTATTCCCACTTTTGTCTCACTGAAAAATTACTCAAGAGTAACAGACTCATCGAGAAAGGTTCTCAATTTTCTCTTACTCTTCCAGGCCTACAGAATCCCAAGACTGGTTTTGGACGGGAAGTAAAAACATTCATCATTGGTGGAGATGCAGGCAGTCTTGATTTGAATTTGTGCATGCATGGTTACATAGGAAATGTACGTGTGAAGGCATAAAAAGTATCGATTAAACTTATTATTGCGCTTATTTCTCGTTCGTTTGTTGAAACTCGATGTCCAATTCGACGGGGGAAACATTTGCCATTGTTTTCATTTCAAATTGTTTTCATTTCAAGTGAAGGGCAAGCGACGTGGAACATGGTGCAAAATGTCTGCTCATGTGAATGAATTTATCTTTAATCTCATTATCTAGGCACACGCTTTAGCAACGATGTTGATGCTATTGAAATGTTCTCTTGTACAAATGTATTCACTTCACTTGACAACAATTTAGCCAACGTCAATGGCTAAAAAGAAAAAAAATCGCGATATCCAACTTTGATGGTAGAATTTGACGTGCCACGCCCCTTTTCCTACCCTTCTGGGTTATTGGGCGGGGTATGATGATACGGGAGAGAACGAGACGTCAAGGGCCAATCAGCCATTTTGGAAAAAGGTGTATTGGAAATCACTCTCCGAGCTTCCAGATGATGTGCGAATTTAGAATAGTCAGTGGAATAGTCAGTGGAATAGGTGTATTGGAAATCACTCTCCGAGCTTCCAGATGATGTGCGAATTTAGAATAGTCAGTGGAATAGTCAGTGGAATAGGTGTATTGGAAATCACTCTCCGAGCTTCCAGATGATGTGCGAATTTAGAATAGTCAGTGGAATAGTCAGTGGAATAGGTGTATTGGAAATCACTCTCCGAGCTTCCAGATGATGTGCGAATTTAGAATAGTCAGTGGAATAGTCAGTGGAATAGGTGTATTGGAAATCACTCTCCGAGCTTCCAGATGATGTGCGAATTTAGAATAGTCAGTGGAATAGTCAGTGGAATAGTCAGTGGAATAGGTGTATTGGAAATCACTCTCCGAGCTTCCAGATGATGTGCGAATTTAGAATAGTCAGTGGAATAGTCAGTGGAATAGGTGTATTGGAAATCACTCTCCGAGCTTCCAGATGATGTGCGAATTTAGAATAGTCAGTGGAATAGTCAGTGGAATAGTCAGTGGAATAGGTGTATTGGAAATCACTCTCCGAGCTTCCAGATGATGTGCGAATTTAGAATAGTCAGTGGAATAGGTGTATTGGAAATCACTCTCCGAGCTTCCAGATGATGTGCGAATTTAGAATAGTCAGTGGAATAGGTGTATTGGAAATCACTCTCCGAGCTTCCAGATGATGTGCGAATTTAGAATAGTCAGTGGAATAGTCAGTGGAATAGGTGTATTGGAAATCACTCTCCGAGCTTCCAGATGATGTGCGAATTTAGAATAGTCAGTGGAATAGTCAGTGGAATAGGTGTATTGGAAATCACTCTCCGAGCTTCCAGATGATGTGCGAATTTAAAATAGTCAGTGGAATAGTCAGTGGAATAGTCAGTGGAATAGGTGTATTGGAAATCACTCTCCGAGCTTCCAGATGATGTGCGAATTTAGAATAGTCAGTGGAATAGGTGTATTGGAAATCACTCTCCGAGCTTCCAGATGATGTGCGAATTTAGAATAGTCAGTGGAATAGTCAGTGGAATAGGTGTATTGGAAATCACTCTCCGAGCTTCCAGATGATGTGCGAATTTAGAATAGTCAGTGGAATAGTCAGTGGAATAGTCAGTGGAATAGTCAGTGGAATAGTCAGTGGAATAGTCAGTGGAATAGTCAGTGGAATAGGTGTATTGGAAATCAGTCTCCGAGCTTCCAGATGATGTGCGAATTTAGAATAGTCAGTGGAATAGTCAGTGGAATAGTCAGTGGAATAGGTGTATTGGAAATCACTCTCCGAGCTTCCAGATGATGTGCGAATTTAGAATAGTCAGTGGAATAGTCAGTGGAATAGTCAGTGGAATAGGTGTATTGGAAATCACTCTCCGAGCTTCCAGATGATGTGCGAATTTAGAATAGTCAGTGGAATAGTCAGTGGAATAGTCAGTGGAATAGGTGTATTGGAAATCACTCTCCGAGCTTCCAGATGATGTGCGAATTTAGAATAGTCAGTGGAATAGTCAGTGGAATAGGTGTATTGGAAATCACTCTCCGAGCTTCCAGATGATGTGCGAATTTAGAATAGTCAGTGGAATACTGTTGCATGAGTAGGAAACATGAATTTGCTTATAACGTCTAAGCTCCTCCAGTCACATAGATTTTTATAAAACTTATCAGGTGTCGAAATTAGTTTGGTTAATTCTTTGGTATAGGTGTATTCACATTATACTTGTATAAATTGTTTAGTGATCTAAAGTGTTAAGACTGTATTTTTGTCAAGTCCACTGGCCGGAGTGGTGGGTGGGTAGTAACCAGTAACTAAAATCACCAGTGTTCACATAGTTATTCTTGGTAATATCTTGGTGTTCTATAGGTACTCATTGGTTACATCGTCTCACTGACTAACGTCCTCAGACACCCAGTAGTTTGTATATTCTCTCATGGTTCCCTTACGAATGCCCTGGGCCGTGGCATTGTTGCGCCATCTGTGCGCACCTAGAGTCACTTGTTCCCATAATGTTCCTATTTCTCGAGAGCCGTCTTATTGTACTCTCATTTGTTGCTGAAAGCTGTGACTCATTTTCTCCACCAGTGGATTCACTTTCTCTAAACGCGACAGGTAAGATGGTTTGTAAGGTATCCTTGCAAGCTTGCCGAATGTCTTTGAGTTTCCACCAATATATCACAGGATTGATACAGCTGTTAGCAAAAACAATAGGATTCGCAATGTTTTTCGCCGCCCTGGTAAAAGCGTTTAGTCCTTTGGTTGCTATGGCGATGTAGACTAGAGTGTGAGGGACGTAGCAGAGTAGTATAAGCGCCAACAAGTACTTGACTGCTCTTAGTGATTTGCGATACTTGTCAAGTTGATTGAGCCTCGCTAAACCTGATGTGTTTTCCCGCGCGCATACTCGCAAATGATGTCGTCTTAGGGAGGTATACGCTTTTACATACGCTACTGTGGTGGTTGATAGGCAGAGAAGCATCAATGATGTCACTACCTTGAAGAACACTTGCAAATCCAGAAAGGTTTGCATGGAACCGAGAAATGCCGCGAACATCCATAGAACTACAATAACCTTGATAATCCGGGCTTGCGTGACAGTACAGCGGTATCGCAGTCCAAGATGTAACGCAAGGCAGCGATCTAAGCTCATAGCCGTAAGGGTAAAGAACGAGGCCCCGGCGAGAAAATAACTCGAAAGTAACGCAATGATTTGTACTCCAAACTTACAATACTCCCCAAATTTATCATTGATTTCCGAGCACTTGTAGGCCACGTAAAAGGGCTGTGTTACTAATCCCAGCAGGAGGTCTGAGACGGAGAGACTGCAGATTAACAGATTTGATGGCGTGTGTAGCGAGGCCGTCCGCCATATTGAAATAATGACTATAAGGTTGAAAAGGATCGTGGGTAGCGAGAATAATGAGTTCAGTACAATGTTAATGATGTAGCTGAAGTAGGCTTGCTCGACCGCCAGGCGATCCACGACCACAAACCAGCACTTGTCTGTCTGGTTTGTCCACATGTTGAGTTTTCCTGTTGATTTTTAAGAAATAATTTGTGACACAATTATTGTGCAAGTTGTCTGACAAGAAAACATCAAGATGCTGATGCTGATGCTGATGCTGACGTCGGACCCAGAGCTCGGCCGTTGAGAAAAAGAGCTTTCTGCACAATCAGCAAATGGCTGTTACTATAGTAGCCTCCCCCGCGAGGTGAGGAAGCAGAACGGCAAGCAATATCGCACGCATGCGCTTTTGACTTTACTTAATGCGTTGCTAGCTTGGGAGACAAGGATTCGCCTACCGACAACCACCCATTTATAAAGGTATAAAAAACCGGCCGAAACATTTCCGTTAATCGTAAACTTGACAGACAGTAACTCGACAAGTGTACAGTTCATACGTTTCCCTTGCTAAGTGAGTAAACAGCGTAACCAGTAGACGTTGATGGTTTTAGAAAAGGACAAACGAAAACCGACCCGAGAAGGCTAGTGGACTAGAGAGCTTGTTTGCTATGAGGTGAGATACTATTATCAGTGCATTTCAAAAGCACTCCGTTCAATAAGACTTGAAGAAGCATTTCTGTTTTCCCTTTCTCGCACGGGAAAACGTTTTGGTAGTTTACTGGTGACCGACATTTTGGGACATCATTGGAGAGGTTTCCGAAAACTTCGGGAGGTATCCCTGAAGAACAACACACTCTACTACTATTAGCTTAACAGCAAGAACAGTACAGCAGTGCTTTCAGAAGTGAACTTTGGGAACAATCCGCAGTGAATAAATGGGAAAAAGTTTTCTGCTATCACTACTTTTCGAGGCAAACACAACATCCTCAATGTATAGAAACTTTTTTCAGTTTTTTATGGCTTAGAGAACTTGCAGACGCTTAACCTCAAATCGTTTTACCTTTAAATTTTCAAGCCCATCAAAAGGGAGACGTACCACCTGTCTTAGTGTTTTATCCTAAAGTCGTGTGCGCATTTATAGGCCCAAGACATGAATTGAACAAGACATCAGTGGCAGATATTTAACTAGAATTCCTCCCGCTCACCTCGGTCGTTGGTGTTTTCGTCCTGTGTATTATGTGGAAGGGTGAACACGGCACACACGGAGCTGAAACGCGTGGAGGTTCCGTCTCACTAATGGTAAAGCGTAGTCTCCACTAGAATTAAGTCAGCCTATCGTTTGTGCTCCCTTCTGTCGTGTGACTGATGTTTTCCTCTTTGTACTAAATGCCCGCCGACTTTGTACTAAATGCCCGACTACTAAATGCGCGAGCCAATTGCAGTTTTGACTTTACTCATCTAATCTCATTTCGACGCGTTCTTAAGAGAAAGGGTATTACAAGATGTCAGCAAAAGTTTGCTCTTTAGACAGCTCACTTCAAAAATACATTTTCCTCTATGATAACTAGGTCAGAAAGGCAAACTGTTAACAACAGTTTATGGTTTCGGCAGGACTCTAGTTTCAGGGAAGTGCTTTCACCAGCAACTTTTAAATTAACCACCCGTTGGCCTGAAATCTGTAGTATATCCTTTGTACTAGTCACTCCCCTTCTAAAGGGTCTGCATCCACTAAAGCTATAATTTCTTATTTTGAAGTTAATCGGTTTTACAACTGGTATAAGTTTTTAGCAATTGTCAAATCTGATGCCTCCAAATGCTTTCATTTGCAATTCAGCCGCGTGTGGAGCTTAAAATACCTTTTTCCGTTTACATTATGATAATCCAACGGCACAGAAAGTTAGTCATTGTTGACATTCGGAACTTACACTCACCTGACTCACCTGCCGCGGCGCGGGAAGGACTTTTACGCAGTCGGAAGCATGTCGGATATAATCGGAAAGATCCTGCATGATGCCTACTTTTTGTCAGTTTACCTCAGTCCGACAGGGTGAACAGAAAACGTGTATTTCATCGTTCAAAGACAGCATCATTGACGAGCTAATTTTTGTCAGGCAATGACGAGGTGTTTTTCCCTGCAGATTTCGAAAGTTCACGTTTTTATAGGTCCAATGATCCTTTGCGCGCCGGGGTACATTTTCTCAAACGCAAACTGATACTTAACCAGATATTTAAGTTTGCGATATTTCTTAATATATAGATTTAGCCACTGGCTAAAAGCGGAGCTCCCGGTACATATTATTCTGGGTGGGTTTACCTATTGTTTTTTTGCCGTTGCTAGGGAAAACTATAAGTCCTGCAAAATATTCATCGCGTGACGTTATCGTGACGTCATTGCTACAGAAACAAATGCTTTTCTAATTTTGATGACATCATCGATGACGTCATGCCACGTGACCTCGGTTGTGCACCCTCCTTGCCTCCAAGATAAGTGCACCCAAGTTTGGTCGCCTAGCAATGTTGCCTTCTCGAGATATTCACTTTTCTAACTTTGATGACATCATCGATGACGTCATGCCACGTGATCTTGGTGGTGCACCTTCCTTGCCTCATTGATAATCTAATCCAAGTTTGGTCGCCTAGCAATGTTGCCTTCGCGAGTTATCATATCAAGATAGTTCCTTGAAAAAGTGTCGACATTCTCCAACTTCCATATAAGGAAATATCTGCATACCATATTTGGAATCCCAGTAAGTTTTTTACTATTTCTATTGGCTTAGAAAGTTTAAAACTCAACCAAATCTCAAATATACTCGAGGAAAGATGCTATGTGCATTTTCCACTCTCGTGTTCACGGTCAAGAGTCTGGCAACAAGGTAGACAAGATACCACAGGAAGCCCGGTCAATCTCTAGAAAGGCGACACTGCTATCTTGATATGTGACTTTTCTAGTTTTGATGACGTCATCGATGACGTCATACCACGTGACCTTGGTGGTGCACCCCCTTGCCTCCAAAATAACTTCACCCAAGTTTGGTCACCTAGCAATGTTGCCTTCTCGAGATATTGACTTTTCTAGTTTTGATGACGTCATCGATGACGTCATGTCACGTGACCCTGGTGGTGCACCCCCATTGCCTCCAAAATAACTTCACCTAAGTCTGGTCACCTAGCGATGTTGCCTTCTCGAGATAATGACTTTTCTAGTTTTGATGACGTCATCAATGACGTCATGTCACGTGACCTAGGTGGTGCACCCCCATTGCCTCCAACATAACTTTACCAAAGTTTGGTCACCTAGCGATGTTGCCTTCTCGAGATATTGACTTTTCTAGTTTTGATGACGTCATGCCGGACGAACGAACGAACGAACGCACAAACCGGAAGTCCATGACAGAATACACTTTTCTTTTGTTCCTTTTTCTCCTGCATGTAGCTATGGGGCTCCGCTACGCGAGCTCCGCTAAAAAAAAGACCAGCATCAGCCATTCAAACGTCAAAAACACAATCTCGCAAACGGGACGGCGGTTGGCGGTGGAAATTTTGCAAATTTGGAAAACCTTCGCTTTGAAACCGTAACGCGCAGCCTAGTCCCTGGCGTTCTGGGTGGGCTTCCTGTGGTAGAAGCGCGACGTCACAGGAACGTGACGTCACAGGAAAAGCCCTCCTCATTCATTCATGAGCGGTTTACCTTCTCACTGTAGACGAGGAACGCCAGGGACCAGGCTGCGTAACGCGTGTATAGCACCATAAACAGTCAGAAGAAAGTATTGTCCGAAGCAAATTTCAAAAGCGGCGATTGTGGCGGGGCAATCAACCCCGCTCAAGTTTTTTTCGCTCCGGCCTCCCGGGAAAAAAATCAACGTCATACATTTAGGCATTGCATTTGCCAAACCAAGTTTCGGTCACTTTAGGCGCCGCATACTCCAAAACTGACCTTATCAGAGAGCAATAAATAAGAACCATGTCTGTCTGATGGACTCATGCCTTCCTGAGTACCCTTAGAGCATACGGGCGTTTGTTTGCCTTCTTAACAATATAGTCGACATGGATGTTTCCACGAAAGATCAGAGGAGATGTGGACACCCAACAGCTTGTAACTGTCTACCTGCTCAACAGCTGTACTCCCAAGAATTAGTCCTTGGAGATAATTGACAGGTTGATACGGTAAAAAGTTAATCTGAAGCTCTTTACACTTTTTTGGGGTTAAGCTCATACCTCGATATGACGCGAAATCTCTAATATTTACAATAAACTGCAAATAACTGGGAGAACTTCTAATAGGAACTATCACAAAAATAGTGGTATCGTCGACATATTTAACGTGGTTAGGCCAACTAGAAACCAAGCGGTTGACAAGGATCGCAAACAAGAGCGGAGCGCATGCGGGATACCCCCATTGGTTACAACAACTCAGGCTAGATTGTTCAGGCTAGATTGTTCCCGCAGGATTCAGCAGCTTTCGCTAGAAAAAACGGTCCTTTGAGCTCGTGATAGGCTTATGCAATTCTGTAGTAGAAATTTCCTGGCCGAAATTCCTGCACACATCGAGACCTGCTCGCCGAAGTTCCCACGCTGTCCATACTTTCAAGCAGGTTTCCCAAAATAACCGACCGAGCTCCAAGCTTTCCAGATACTTTTGTTGGAGAAAATAAGTGTACTGATCCGGATTTGAGCCATATCAGGGGCAAATTAGATAGGCGTGATACTCAATATGGAAACGTGTCACATCGAATAGGCCAGGTTCGAATTACACTAAAATGCTCACAAGACAAAAGCTTCAAATCGAGGCTTTCTCCAAGTTCTAATAATACCGTAAGGAAAATCATGTCCGCACTCGCTCCGCTTAGCCCTGAAGCTGTGCCGCCAAAAGAAGTTCGCAGACCCGAAGGGAAGGTGGAAATCTGGACCGTGGGCGTGTTTTTGTTAGAAAAGATTCGCCTTGGGCAAAGTTCTAATTCAAGCGATTTCTTAAGCGAGGGACAAAGCCGCCATCGCCGCCATGTTGAAAATCTCCCACAGAAACTAAAAAAGAACTCAGTTCGCGCATTCGAAAGCACCAAAGACATTGAAACCTAAATGGTTCTCTTACAGATTACATACAGGAATGTGCAGGGATAATTCTAACTGGAAAGATTTGAGCTGAGAAAAATTTTCATTCAAGTTTCAACAAACGTACACACTACCTTGCTTCCCTCGGAGCACGCGCTAAGTGTCATCATGCTAGGGGCCGACCATTTGACTTTTGAGGGGGTGGGGGGTGGGGGGGATGATTTTTTTTTGCAAGATTTTTTTTTACTTCTCTAAGATATTGTAGGATATTTATTTCGTAAAATTAGTTGAGGATTATAACAAATATGCTGTGCAGGATATTTTTTTCAAAATCATCCACCCCCCCCCCCCTCCCCCCCCTCAGAAGTCAAATGGTCGGCCCCTAAGTCGAAATGACACATTTACAAAACAAAGTCATGGAAATATTCTCTAAGCATAAATCCTGACGGCTCTATAGCAAAACGAAGGACACAATCCCGAAGAGAACGAGGAAATCCCTCCAGTGGGCATGTTTTTGTTGGAAAAGATTCACTTTGGGCTAAGTTCTAATTCAAGCTATTTTTTAAGCGAGGGATAAAGCCGAAAAATATAAATAACATAAACTAAAACAAATTCTTAGTCCATAGACCATTTTTACTTCACCTGTTTCTTCTCTCCCCTCACTGAGATATGATAAACATAGAAACAATTCCGAAGTCAAATTGCGCTTTCGATTTTCACGGGTTCTTTGACCGATTTGAGAGACGGACACACGCGTGATTTTGTCGCACCAATCAGGGAGACCAGGTGCAAAAAAAAATCCCTTTGGCATCACTTCATTTATTTCGGCATGGTGGGACGGGGTACTCATGCTGATGGAAGGTTATTAGTAATGTAAATCCAGCAGTTTATGGAAGGGGGAAATCATGAACCCCTCCCCACATCCATATGGCCATTGTAATTTTTTTTTCCGTTTTTTTTAAACAGAGAACACTTTTAAGTAAAATAAATTTCCCCTTACACTCCGTGAATTTTTCACGGGCATCATCTAGTTTACAGTAATTTCAGAAGAAAGCCTCGACTTGAGGTTATTGTTTGTAGGCATTGGAGCGTAATTCGAACATGGCCTATTGGTTTATCAATCTATTTTTAGAAACTGCATCCCGCGAGATCCCGCAGCTATCAGCCGATGAGCACCCGGGAACAACTAGCCAATGAGAATGCAGCACTTTCTCTGCCCTTCGCGCCTTTTCAAAGTTTGCAAAGGGAGATGAAATCCACTCTCCTTTTGCGCTAGTTTTAACAAAGATTTGGACTTCAGGTAATTCCCCTGAAATAAAACTTGTCGTAGAATTTTTTTCTTAATTTGTCTATTTACTACTTAGTATATAAGGAATGAAAATATGAAATAAAAAGAGGGGGTGCCCATGCTTGTTTAGAAACTGTGATGGCGCAAACATACCCCATTTTTAGTGCCAGAGGGCTATTTTGTGAAGGAATACGCGAAACAAGAAAATTGTGATAAAACGCTCACTAATGAAGAAATCCAGTTTGCTTGCAAGTTTGAACAGAATTGTTGGATGCTTCACTACCTAGGACGAACATTGGAATGTTTAATTTTCTATGTGTGTTGACGCTACTCTTGAAAATGTGCAAAAATGTGCGCAGCGCTCGTGATAATTTGTGAGTCTTTGGTGTCTCATTTTGGGGCTTTTTATGACGATAGCTCAAAAACTTGTCGTGGAAATTTCTTTAAACTTTTTTTATAACAGGGGAATGATAGTCTTATCAAAATGGTAAAATAAAAAATGGGGTGCCCAATCTTGTTTTCGCGCAATATCCCAAAACGCGACTTTTTCTTGGTGTTTCTCGCTCAAATGGGGATATTTAGCTTGCGCGCGCACGCTCGATTGCGTCATTTTCGAACAAATTGATCGCGCGTCCATGCGCAGAACAGCGTGCGCCGTGCAAAACAGGGGAATAACCTTAAGTAAATGTAGACGAGAATCCAGCTAGTCATCTGAATGAAATGATCAAGGCCTAGGGCATACGTCGAATTAGAGTCGCGTCGAATACATTTAAAACAATAGATAATTTGTTATTTGAAAGTATAATGAGCCGGTATCTTTTGAAAAAAATGTAATCGGTTCGACCTTAATCCGACGTATGCCCTAGGCGTTAGCGACCATGAAGGCGATTGAGACGGATGCAATGGAAGAATCTTGCAGCGAGGAAGACTGAAAGAAGAGTTGTAAGTACGAGCAGGCGGCAAATCTTCATGACAAAATTCACGACAACACACAAGAAAAGAGAGGATATCACAACATTAAACTTGAATGGAGAAGAAATTACACCGTAATATCAGAGTTCATAAGCTCTTCTGAAAGAACGGAACAAGCGGGAAAAACGCCCCAGGTTGTTGCCGTTGGATTCATCGCTAAAATCATTTGATTCAAATGACTCGCTTCATTGAAACTAAACTAAAGCATATCAGAAAAGTTTCTTAGTTTTAAGATTCTCCTCGCTTGTAAGGTTTCCATTGGAGTTCAAATAAGATCACATTGCCATGAATCATCCAGTTTAATTCTCACTATATGCATAATCTCACGAGCAATCATTAATTTTTTTCTATGACAGCCTTCACGTAAGCCCTTCTGTGACATTTTTGTGACAGCCTTTTCTTATTTCACAAAAGACATGTACAGACTGCAAAAGACTGATCAGTTTTGCATGGAAGTCCAGGGTTTTAGTTTCTCTCCAGTACCTGCTTGGCTGAGCATTGAAAGTTTTTCTTCTCTGCAGTTTCCCGCTTCTTCGTCCGCGTTTGTTTCGGAGTGTGTTGTTGTTCAAGTGAAAAGCCGCTTTTTTACCCTAGAAAATGTCGTTTTCTGTTTTTCTTTTTTAGGGATACATGATCATTGTTGTATGTGTTTCAAGTTACAGATGTCAGAAGTCAATACTATAGTAAACAAAATACAAAAAGTTGTAGATCACAACCGCCGCCATCTTTAGGTGTTTTTCAGGCGGACGTCGGAGAAAACAGATGCCGTTCCCCGCGGGATTTGAATCCCGCGGGATCTAATCTAAAAATAGATTGATAAACCAATTCGATGTGACACAATATCGAAGAGTCACGCCCCATCTAATTTGCCCCTGGCCATATTTAATAAGCTTGATCTTTTGTAAACGAAAGAAACAAGCAAGCTCGACTGTTTTGGTTTTGGTTCAGGAACTACGTACTTGAGCGAGACAATTTAACACTTTGGATCGGATCTGCCGAAGCGAAGCTGAGGCGGATAACGACAAACTCGAGGCGTTGACAAATCTCACTATCATGGGAAAACCGAATTCAATAATTGTTTTATTATTCAGCAGCCAGGAATTCGTACCTAGCTAAAGTACGACGTCGATGATGAGGCCTTGCTCGACGAAACGGGTTTTCAACTTCAGCTTACGTCCATTAGTATTTTCCTCTTCGTATTCAATTCAAATAGCCATTATTGATGTTTAGATATCCTGAGCAATGATCGCTCGGTAAAAAGCATACCAGATTCAACGAGAATATTGGCTAAATTGGCTTTCCCCTTCGAAATGAAAACCAAGATGGCGGCCAAACCTATTGGCTTGCGTTATGACGTCATTAGAGTGCATCAATCCTAATGTCTGGAGTTTGACGTCACGAACTGCGCGCCAACATGCTTTCGCTGTGTATTCTTAGCCAATCAGAACCGAGAGAGTGACATGGCTGAATAATAATAGGCGATGACAGCTGGCGACATGATTTTGACAGCCGCCTTGAAGAAGGGGGCGGCAGGCGCCGCGACAAAGTAATTGTGTCGACCGTAGGCGTAATTCTATTTTTCCTCTCTCATTTTCTCACAGAAAAATGAAATTCCGCCTGATACTCAGGCTCATTTTCTCACAGAAAAATAAAATTCCGCCTGATACTATCAATTTACCTTTTGCACTCGTGATCCGTGAGACATACCCCCTGAACGCCCCTAACGTGGACCATGTGGACGAGTTACTCTTTTCACTGATCGGGATGGCTGTGGATGAATATTGGTCACCAGTCTCTTGGTCGGGAGAGCATCGCGGGCTCAACGTCGTGTCGCATTTTCCATCTCATGGCATCTGTGAACCGAAATTTCTCTTAAAAAGTGCATGATATTGCTAGTTATTCACAGCTAGCTTGTAACTAAAGGGGACAAAAATGCCATCTATTCCTTGGAAGCCTTTCGGAGCTTCAGGGGCGCGTCCCAGGCGCTTTCCCCGCGTGCGAAAAGGGGGTAAAAGACAAGCCATTCCACAGCTTGATGAGTGGAAAATCGTGAGAGGGGACAAGGTAGACATTATGTTTGCTGTAATTGATCTGCAGAAATCAAGCATGGTGGTCCGTTACACAACTCAAACGGCAACAAGAACGCATCCCCTTGCACTTGTGCTTGCATTATGAGTGTGAATCACAGGAATTCAAGTTGCACATTAACTCACCACTAAACTTTTGGGTTTTCTATCTCTTCAGAGATATCAATCAAAACATTGATACAATCAGCAAAATCAATGTCACTCTTTAGGAAAATGATAATTTATCAATTACTCACAACAAAAATATACTTTGTTGATTTTTTATTGATTGCTGATATTATAAACTAATTTTAATAAATTTTAGGGTCTATTGATTTCTGTCAATTATCAATTGATCAGGCCGGGATGTAATAATTATACACCTTTAATGTGTACAACTACTGAAACCTTGCACTGGACTAGTGGCATGAAATGCTGATTGTAGTGTTTAATTTCAGGTTGCCATCTTGGCAGGTAAAGACAAGGGTAAAACTGGAGTGGTCTCAGATGTAATCCGCAGTAAGAATTTTGTGTTTGTGAAAGGTCTTAACACTGTAAGTAATCACAAGTATAAAGTATAATACACACTTGTACCATAGCAGTACCATTGCAGTACAGTAAGTAGCCTGATAATGCAAATTCAGCTAGTAAGTAGATGCTGTACTACCGTACTGCTCTCGAGTAACGTAACATTGACTCGAGAGTCTCAAGTCTATTTTTATGCATAATGCTGACTTGTTGAGACTCGCGAGTGGCTCGCGAGTCAGGAAGATCGAAAGACAGAAATACCGGTACAGATAGCGAAAGAAATTGTTCTCGAAAATGTGGCAGTTTGACAAGAAGATGGAGAATTTTCAATCGTTGTTGTGCTGCGGATAAAGGCCAATTACAGCTGTGTTTGAAACAAGCATGACGCTGGGCATATTTACGGTTGTCACCGGCAATCTTTTTGTAGAGTCCCTGTCAGCTCTGTTATCTTGTGGAGAATAAAGTTACACAAATCGTACAGGTGCTTTTCGTGATTCTTAAAATTGAATAGCAAAAATGCGATAGACGATACAGACTTTTATTTGGAAGCCATTCAAGTGCACACGCCATCTCGCTTTTGGAGATGAAGAAAATTAGCAAAATAAAACGTAATAAAAACCTCCTTTTCCCAGTTTTTCGGCTATTTCGCAATTATAAGATGGATTCTCTATGAAACTAGGGAAAACTTATATAAAGTCTAAAGCCTTGTGCAGTTTGTGTTCTGATGTTTTAAAATAAAGTTGCAAAGTCCACACCATCTACTCATTGATATTTCTGTACCGATTTACAATACAACACAGTATTATATGAGTGTTGAACATGGCATTGGCGCTTCGTTGAAGTCGTGAGCCATGATAAACAACAGTTCTAAATGGACTGTTTCATTGGCGCTTCATTGAAGTCATGGGCCATGTTGAATAACAGTTCTGAGTGAACTGTTTTGATAGCTATGTACTAATTTGACTGGTTTCGAGCCCTGGATAAGGCACTCTTCTTCAGTTGCGTACAGTATAGCTTTGAGTCAGTGCACTCGCAGGATGCAAGATGCAAAGACTAAACACCCATTGAGGCAACTGGGTTTTGTTCAAGCAGTTTTGTAGAATCTCATTGGCTGGTTAAACTTGGGGCTGATTGGACGGGAAGATAATTCATGCGAAAATACACACATTTTGACCAGCGTCGGTTCAAGCTCAAGTTTTAGGAGCACAGATCAGTAATTTTTTACAAGTTGCAAAAATGTCTAAGCTCTTCAAACAGCATTGTAGATTCAGTATTGAGATGTTGATTATGTTGTCTCTTATGACAGTGATGACTGGAAACTAACAGACTAGTAAATGACTTCTGAACGGAATAAACACCGGCCGTGGTTCCGATGACATTTTGAGAGAGCATACAGTAATTTCAGGGATTGACCTTAGTGGAAGTCTACGTACTAGCTAAATACAAGTCAAACTTATGGATTTGGTTTATTTCTTGATTTTTTGCATCTAAAAGAAAAATATTCAAAATATTGTTGGCAGTTTTCTGACTTCAAAAAATAAGTTCCAAATAATATGATTCTACACTCGGCATACAATCATGTTTTTGCTGCCATCTTGATTGTGCGTTAGCATGTTTCATAAACTAAATACTTAGTCATCTAAACTAACATTCACACATAGCTGGCACAGGAAAAAATTCCTAAAAACCATGATGGTTTTTATGGTGGTTTTTGTTGGAAAAACCATTCAAAACCATGAATGGGTTTGGAGAACCAAATCCATTCATGGGTTTTACAACAAAAAACATTCTTGGTTAATGTTATAATATCAGAATGGGTTTCACAGCAAAATACAAGCTGTTTTCTGCATATTTCCAAAATGGTTTTTTGATTAAAAACGTTAAATGTAAAATGGTAAGTATGTGAAATCCATTTACAATAAATAGGAAAAACTGTGGATTTTATTCATTTCTTATATTTTTGAAGCGTTTTTTCCACAATAACCACTTAATGCGAAATGGTTACTGTGCAAAATCCATTTTAATATATAGATTTAGGCACTGCCTAAAAGCGGAGCTCCCAATCACCAATCCCACTGATATTAATAATGGGTATTTCCAGAAAATATATGTGCCCTGGGGATGGGCAACACTAGTTGTTGACCCCCGTGCATCCAGTATTTCCAAAATGTGTTACCCCCATGCATACAGAATGTGTTACCCCCATGCATATAGAATATGCATAGAATGCCTGAGAGGTTAAACTAGCTTACAGCTTTGAACCCCCCCCCCCCCTTCCCCAGTTGGTACTAAGTTGTCAGGCCTGTTTGAGTCACCCGATTACAATTGGAGGCTCTAACCATGTAGGAATTATATTATTCTTCAATGGGGTGGGGGCATTCTTCCCAAGAAAAATTGTTGACATTTCAATTTTACAATATGACTGGAATGTAACAGAACTTAGAACAAGTTAGTTGCATCCTCCTCATTCGTCGGAAAGATGTGTGTATCCCCTAAGAATTTCACCTGCCCACCCCCCTCCCCCCCACCCCATATAATTGGAATGTAGCCTTAGATGCTAGTTTGTACTACAGATACAAGTCAAGCAATAGTGAAGACGGTAAAATTGTTATCTAAAGCATTGAAAATTATGTCAAACACAAATGGAAACCAATATACCACTGACAATGAAAAGACACATTTTTCAATCCCCATGGGTTATGCCTAGACTTCCTCAAAGTCCTTCAAATTTTTGCTTGCTTGTATCCTATGAGAGGTTGACTTTGAGCAAGTCTAGGGTTTGCCTGATAAACACATAGGGGTAAATTTTAGACTGAAGTATACCATTTGGCAAAGCATGGAATATTGTAAGATTTTACTACTTTGAGTAACTTTGTAATTCTCAATGTGTGTTCTTAAGTTAAAAATTATCAAAGAGAAATGGAAACCTTTCCAACATTCTCTAACGTACTTCTTTCTGTGCCCATCGCTCTGAGTCCCCTCCATGGGTAGTCACTGCACTATGGGCCGGCTACACCATATTGAGTCAGCGGATTTCCATCAAGGGGCTCTATACTGTGTTATTTAGATGCTAGTTTGAACAATAGATCCAAGCCAAGCAATAGTGAAGTTGGATAATTCTTATCAAAAGCACAATGGAAACCATTATACGACCAAGAGGGAAAAATACAAAATTTTCAATCCCCATGGATTATACACTGCCTGATAACCCATCATGGGCAATTCCAGAAAATATATGTACCCCCACCACGGCGGGCACTAGGTTTTGACCATCCCCCCCCCCCTCCCCATGCATCCAGAATTTCCAAAATGGCTTACCCCCACCCCATGCATATAGAATTCCTGAGAGGTTAACCTACAATAGCTTCCAGCTTCAAAAAACCCCCATGCAGGCAGAATTCCGAGCTTGAAAACCCCCCTCCCATTCAGAATTTCCAAATGCTGGCCATCCCCGGGGTACATTTATTTTCTGGAATTGTCCAAAGGCAAAAAAATTTTTCGACACAAAGTATGCCATATGGACCAAGAGGGAAAAATACAAAATTTTCAATCCCCATGGATTATACACTGCCTGATAACCCATCATGGGCAATTCCAGAAAATATATGTACCCCCACCACGGGCGGCACTAGGTTTTGACCATCCCCCCCCCCCCCTCCCCATGCATCCAGAATTTCCAAAATGGCTTACCCCCACCCCCATGCATATAGAATTCCTGAGAGGTTAACCTACAATAGCTTCCAGCTTCAAAAAAACCCCATGCAGGCAGAATTCCGAGCTTGAAAACCCCCCTCTCATTCAGAGTTTCCAAATGCTGGCCATCCCCGGGGTACATATATTTTCTGGAATTGTCCAAAGGCACAAAAATTTTTAGACACAAAGTATGCCATATGGACCAAGAGGGAAAAATACAAAATTTTCAATCCCCATGGATACACTGCCTGATAACCCATCATGGGCAATTCCAGAAAATATATGTACCCCCACCACAGGCGGCACTAGGTTTTGACCATCCCCCCCCCCCCCCCCCCCCGCCCTCCCTCCCAATGCATCCAGAATTTCCAAAATGGCTTACCCCCACCTCCATGCATATAGAATTCCTGAGAGGTTAACCTACAATAGCTTCCAGCTTCAAAAAAAACCCATGCAGGCAGAATTCTGAGCTTGAAAACCCCCTCCCATTCAGAATTTCCAAATGCTGGCCATCCCCGGGGTACATATATTTTCTGGAATTGTCCAAAGGCACAAAAATTTTTAGACACAAAGTATGCCATATAGACCAAGAGGGAAAAATACAAAATTTTCAATCCCCATGGATACACTGCCTGATAACCCATCATGGGCAATTCCAGAAAATATATGTACCCCCACCACAGGCGGCACTAGGTTTTGACCATCCCCCCCCCCTGCCCTCCCTCCCATGCATCCAGAATTTCTGAGCTTGAAAATCCCCCTCCCATTCAGAATTTCCAAATGCTGGCCATCCCCGGGGTACATATATTTTCTGGAATTGTCCAAAGGTACAAAAATTTTTAGACACAAAGTATGTCATATGGAAAAATTTGGTGTTAAATTTTACTGCCTCAATGACCAATTGGTATTTTAATCTAAATAAAACCCTGTTTGTACAGTGTATAACATAATTTTGTTTTCCACAGGGAATGGGCATACTTCTACTAATCACAATGACTTTGTAAATAGTGAATGAAATTCTAGCAAACAACATGTACTATACTAAATACATTAATTCATTTGTTTTCCTATTGTTACTACTGGCACTGCCATTTGGTAGTAAATTACACAGTCCATGCATGTTGAAAGTCAAGTGTTTAGAGCCAATTCAACAGAATTAAATTTACTGTAATACCATATTTTTTTGCTAGAAAATAATTTTTCAGTACCATAAGTCAATATCTTGTTGCTTGGAAGTCCAAGGTACTAAGGTGATCACCAAGACTCCAATACCATTAACCAGTTTCCGGTTGCAGCACTTTTGCCTTAGATTTTCCTTGTGTCGATTTTGGGAGTGTTTTTATATCTCGTTTGCAAAAAGCTGAGAAGGCTTAATTAGCCTTCGTTGTTAGAAAACACGACTAAGTCGTTCTTAAAGGACTAATAATAGAATTCTAGAGATCTTTAGTTAGGGTCGCATATAAGCTAAACACGTTGAGTTGTTACTAGGCTCGCGACCTATCACTCAGATTCAAGAAAAGTCGACATGCTCGAAAAAAGAAACAGCGAATTTTAGGAATTTTACCTTCATCCTGAGTAGCTTTTCCCCCGTGTAGGAATAACCTGAATGTAAATCTGTTCGGAACTTGTGAATGTCCTGCCATCTCCCTATAAACAGTGCTCTTGTCCAGCAGTGACTTTGATCCACGAATCGAATTGTTTTAACGACTTGCCGCCATTGACTCTCCAAACAAATTAATTCTCAAAGTATGACCTTCTTGACTCACGCTACTGCCGTAATGTACAAATGTAGCGTCTCTTTTACCTTTCGACAAAATTCTGTACCATTATAAATTCCACTGTTTTGTGAAAGAAAGGGCGAATAAACAATCTCTGCTGCAATAGCAGGATTTGCGCTAAAAAGTTTAAGCCTTCTTGTCAGAACAGGAAATTTCTTCAGACACTCGTAGTCCCTGGCCCATAGCAGGATTTGCGCTGAAAAGTTTAAGCCTTCTTGTCAGATAACAGGAAATTCCTTCAGACACTCGTAGTCCCTGGCTTTTTGTAAACATACTTTTCAGTAGAACAGTTCTGCAGTCGCTTGGAAGAATGGTTTCGATCAAAAGACTCTTGATATATTTTCAAGCAGATTGCTCGAGAATAATTCACCAATATTGAGCAACCTCCTATCCCCCCCGGCCACGACAACTCACCCCTCCCTCCCCCCGTCACTCGACCGGCGGCGCCACCCCGACAAATCACCCCTCCCCCCGTCTAAAAAAAAAAACGTCACTCGACCGGCGGCGCATGTTGTGACGTCACGCCTGTGACGTCAGGCTTCAGGAAGCACACACGCTCGCTCGACGTTCAAAATTCAGTCGTATCCCTTTGCGCCCGTTCCCGCCTGTGATACTTTGGGTACCCTGTGGATATCAGGCCTGTGACGTCAGGCTTCAGGAAGCACACACGCGCGCTCGACGTTCAAAATTCAGTCGTATCCCTTTGCGCCCGTTCCCGCCTGTGATACTTTGGGTACCCTGTGGATATCACGCCTGTGACGTCAGGCTTCAGGAAGCACACACGCGCGCTCGACGTTCAAAATTCAGTCGTATCCCTTTGCGCCCGTTCCCGCCTGTGATACTTTGGGTACCCTGTGGATATCATACATGCGCTACATTTGCCATCGTTGGGACGCTCTTTTCTTAGGTATGGTGCTCCGCTCTGCGGCCTTCGGCCGCTAAGGAGCTCCGCTAAAAGCCATCACAAAACATAATGGATTATGAAGCAAATCCATTCATGGGTTTTACATAAAATACCTAACCGATTTGTTCCACGTATAAAATGGTATTTCTTTGAAAACCATTGGATGTAAAAAGTTTTTTTCCGTAAAAATTGCTTTCAAACCAAATGGGAAAAAGCTGTTACACTAAAAATGGGTTAAGGAGCTAAACCCATTACACTGTTCCATAGATGTTCCATAATGGGGAAAAAAGAAAAAGCCCTGATGCTGCGGCAGTGATTCGAACTCTTGGGTGCGGTAGTCATCATTGTCTTTCAAGTCCGACGTCTTATCCACTAGGCTAGCCCCTGCTCGCCTGACATAGTTGGATGAAATTTAAAACTACTACATGATCGACAGGTGTCTTGAAGATGTCACTATTAGTCTCCGAATGGGCTCACTCGTAGGCGCGCTAAAACTTTTCATTTTGCCTGGTCCAAAAATATTATTTGACAAATGGGGACCTCAAGCATTGCTCTCGGGAATGGCAATTTCAATTCAACTGATTTCCGGGTTACATCGGAGAAATAAGCGCTCGAAATTAAGCCCGGGAATCAAGGTGAAAACTTTAAAAACCGTACAATATTCAGTATTTTACCTATTGATGTCACGTTCCTCTCAGAATGGCAAGCAGAGTCTATTCTTTTGATTTAATGTAGTTATATTTCGATTGGTAAGCACAAGCGTTAGAATTTTGTTGACTTTTGAAGTATGGTAGAAAAGGCGAAAACGAGCCTCAAAATCGGCAGTCAGCCGAGTGATTCAACTCGGCCCCCGTTCTCTAAAATTTCCACTGAAGTTATAGATCCACTAGAGGTAGAGGTAGATGAAGTTTGAGCGATTTCGCAAAGTTTTCAAATTTCGTGAGTCAATATTTACAGACGAGCGCCAAATGTGGTGTTAATGTAACACCTACAAAATAACACCGCCTACAGTGTTTTTCTAGCACCACTACAAAGGTGTTACCTAACACCCTAGACCTTTAACAGTGTACTTTTAACACTTGAAGGATGGAAGATCAAGCTTTTAGGAGCGGCGTTTTAAATCTCAAATCTGCACATGTAGAGTTTTTGCCGTGGTTGATGAATTTTGGCCGAATTGTTTGAGCGCCGCGTCTATTTCAATAAGACGAAGAGACGACTTTTCGAGACATAAACATTTAGCTGCGGCGTCTTGTATTTTGTGTTTACTTAAGTGGCAACAAACCATCAATGGTATTATCATGAACGCTCTTTTGAATCCAGATTGTTTTAAGCTAAGAAGCGACATCCTCTTTATGGGAATGCACAAACCATCCACATCGTTGAAACACAACCAATCTTAATCGCTGATAACGTTGAATCCAATCTATTTGCAAGTCATAATCCTTTCATGGGAAAATGAAACCATTGGCCATTGCCTGTAAAATCCAAATTTGGATCAAAAATGTTTTTGTAAGCAATAATCCATTCATGTGATAACTGGTCAAACCATTTATGGGTTTTGCGCAAAATTCAAATTTGGATCGAAAATGGTTTTTGTAAGCGATAATCCATTCATGGGAAAACGGTAACCATTTATGGGTTTTGCGCAAACCAATCTTATCTGCATACTTTCTTGTGCCTGTGAATTTAGGGCCAGTGAAGGGCTGACTAGGACATATTATTATCTGTGTTTGTTTGCCCACAGCACCAGAGGTATTTCAAACCTTATGATGATTTCCAAGGTGGGTTCTTCCCAAGTGAAGCCCCTCTTCATGTTTCACAAGTGTCCCTGGTGGATCCATCAGACAAGTAGGTTATTTTGATTTAAGTTAACTGTTGACAATACAATACAAACATTCTTGAAGACATTTAAACCTCACAATTAAGAATGTATAGTGTCATTGATTCTACATGTAGTTTTTTTATGGTAATACCAAAGTTTATCAAGAAAAACTTATTGCAGTGTCTACTAAAATGATATCCTGGAATGTGAAAATATTGAATTGGTCTACAAGAATGACTTCAAAACATTTGTACGGGGATGCTCTGCCTAGACTCTGGACCCCTTATCCTTTTATATAGTAAAATTAGAAAAAACGTACCCTTTAATATACTGAATTGAGAAAAAGGCACCTCTTTGTTATTATTTTGCAAAATTGAAGTCTTAAATACACATTAAAAGCAACGTAATGCAATATTGAAGCCCTTTTCTATTATTGCAACAACAAAACCCCTAACTTTTTTTAAACAGAATCTAGTGATTTGCTTTCTTTTACATGTATATAGCGAAATTCACAAAATCACAAAGCTTTTTTATAGTGAAATTCGCAAAATCGCTACCCTTAGTTTAATATAGTTTGAGCCCTTTCGGCCGCAGCATCCCCGTATAGTCAACCTTTGGCCTGTTTTGCCTAGTGCAGTTGACCGTTTTCTGTCACAAATAGAACCAAGACAATCATCAGGATGGACGCCAAGCTATGTGTGTACCAAAACAGGGCAAGGACCTTGCAAAGTAACACATTTGTCTGCAATAGTTATTAACCTGGACTGTGCTTTTTCTTTGTTTGTCCAGTTTGGCTCATATTTTTACTTTAAACTCTATTAAGATTTATTTTGATTAATTTATTTGACATTACCTATTTTTAGCTTTGGTCAGTATTCCAGACTTGGCCACAATGGGCTTCTTTGATGTAAAATAACATGAATGTTATAAACAAAATTGGCTAATAGTGTTTTGCCACCCAATTCAGACCATGTGATGGATCATTTGGGAGGTTACCATTGTTCATTTTGTATTTACATAATCTTATGCTGCACCACAAAAAGTACCAATCAGAATGCAGGAAAGCTATTGTATACTTTGGCAGTATTCCATTCAACTGTCCCATCGTGCACTGCATCTAAAAGTGTTATTCAAAATTAATTTACCCTCTATTTTGTAAAGCATGGTATTGGATTTTATGGTGTTTGTAGTGTTATATTGTAGTATTATATTACAGTGTATACCAAACAATACCCGTTGAACATTCCATGGCACACCACTCAAAAACATTGCATGACTAATGATATACAACTAATTCAATAAGCTTTGCTTTTGGATTTGGTCGTTGAAGCACGGAATGCAATGTGATTCTTTGCTTAAGTGGGCATGAAACAATGATGCTTGACAACCAAAAATCAATTCCTGAAGCATATGTATAAGCACTCAGTCATGCGTGAGAAATTATACAATAATTGTATCCCCGAAATTGTTTGTGTATAGGATTAAGAATAAACTTATCCATTGGATTCTAAAAACAACTGATCATCAACCGTTACTTTTGCAGCAAGCCCACTGACGCTGTGTACAAGTACACAGAGAAAGGCGAGAAAGTACGAGTGTCAGAGCGCACTGGACGCATCATGGCCAAACCAGAGTGGGAGAGACGAGACTGGCAAACACGATCAGCTGTCAAGGGTACACTACAAACTCTCTCTTGTTTTTTGAAGAGAACAAAAGCTCATTTCAATCCTTCTTTCATTTTTTCTATGCTGGAAGATCATTATATTTATGCATGTTGTTTCCACACATTTTGTTATTATTGTTATAATTGTCATTGTTTTTTTTGTGTGTGTGTTTCTATGGAACAGTCAGTGTTACAGGTCCTGATCGGGTATTCTAGACCATTCTTAATGTAGATACATAATATGGGTTCTGCCCGAGATCAAAGGGACGAGAAATGAGAGAAGCAAGTGTAGGAATGCAAAAGAGAGGGGAGAGACGTTTATTTTTGTTTCTGTTTGTTGATCATAACAATGTCCCCCTATTTTGCCTCCCCAGATGGGCCACATGACACGTTGGCTAGTGCAGCCTCCCAACACTCATTCGCTCCCTCTCTCCTGCACTTCCATGAGGAGATCATGGAGTCCATGGGCGTGGCACCCACCGTGCCCAAAACTGAGCCAGACAGGCGAGAC
This sequence comes from Scolanthus callimorphus, assembly GCA_033964015.1. Lineage (NCBI taxonomy): Eukaryota > Metazoa > Cnidaria > Anthozoa > Actiniaria > Edwardsiidae > Scolanthus > Scolanthus callimorphus. Next base: position 9,406,887 of record CM066924.1, read on the forward strand.
TTGATGATGGCAGAGATTGGCAAGAGTTGCGGGTTTAGTGTGGAAAAATCATACATCCAACAAAGTCACCTGGGACTGTATGATAAGGCTGTGCTTTTCGTGTTAGGCATCAAAGACAGTCTTACAAGTCCGTTCAAGAGGTAACAGGCGCCACCAGAGAGAGCTTGTTATTGCATCTTTGGATGAGCTCCTGACTGGTTAGAGCTGAGGAAGAGACTGAGGTAACAGACGCAGGTCACCAGGGAGAGCTTGTTATTGCATGTTTGGATGAGCTCCTGACTGGGTAGAGCTGAAGAACAGGAAGAGACTGAGGTAACACAGCTTGGTATGCGAAAGCTAATTATTACAATCCAGCAACAAGTAACATGACGTAAAAATTGCCGTGGCAATAACTGACGTTGCGGCCAAGTTACAGAGGAGCGAGCTATCCAATGTTATGCATGCCACCTCAAATCAACCATGTAATGATCACAAATGGATTGAAATGCTGGTGTTGTTTGGTTTGGGTTTGGGTAAGGCTAGTAAAATTTAACAAGATCTGTAAGCTGTCCGGGGGGGGGGGGGGGGGGGGGGGGGGAAGGGGGGGCTCCCCTATTTTTGGTCAGAGATGATCGTCGTATCTTTTAGGGGTTAAAATCACGGGGCCTTGATCTCTTTTAGGGGTGACCTTAATCTTCAATAAAATTAGGGAGATTGGTATCTTTTAGGGCCGAAATATGTGTCCAAATTGTTCTGTCTCATGATGGCGGTACTTAAAGCCGTGTAAGAAAGAGAGATTACTCGATGAGGAGACGATAAATTAGACAACATTAAAGGCAGATTTTAGTCAAACACGGAAATTTCTTGATGGGTATCTTTTGCCTGTTACCTGTCTCCTTCGCGCCTACTTTGGCACACACGACCTTAGGGTAAGAAATTATTTGAGCCACGCCATGTTTGGTATCTTTTAGGGGTGAAACTGAAAATTTCGGACGATCATCCCCGACCAAAAAATATGGTATCCCCCTCTCCCCGGGGTAAGCTGAATGTGTTGAGTACGTTTGAGAGCCCTGACTGTGATAACAATAAGGATTCAGACTCCTTCAGGGGGATTATTGTGGGAAGGAATGAGAGGCGTGTCCTCCTACCAAGCGACTGCCGATAGGAGTCTCAAGTGAAAAGGCATTTTAAGACATCCAATTCCAGATATGGTTAAGCGAAGTTTCGGATGATGGCAAATCAAACGGCCGCAAAAATAAACTCCGTTCATAACGCATTTTTAAGCAGACCTATGTTTAGAGCCGTACCTTAGAAACGTCCATAATATCAAACACCGGATTGCCCTCACCCGTCTTAGGATCAGTGCGCACAAGCTCGAAATAGAGACTGGCCGTTATGAAAGGCCATACAAAAAGCCAGAGGAACGCCTGTGTACCAAATGCAATCTGAATGAAATAGAAGACGAACTTCACTTTCTAATTAAGTGCCCGCTGTACGAGGGATTAAGAAAACAGGTGTTCGATGATATGGGCAAAGGTGCTAGAAGAAATTATGAAAGCGAGCTATTTCGCTTCCTCGTGAGTCCGCCAAACAAATAAATGCAGAAAAAGGCTAGTGAGTTTATTTTAATTGCTTTAATCTACGCAAAAATAATTAGCGAAAAATGAAAAACAGTCTTATAAATTTCTTTTGTCAAAAAGCCAATGGACGATATAGTATACGGTGACATAAGAACTAAATGAATATTGAATCTTGAATCTAGCTGGAATCGTCCATTGGAGCTAAAAACCCAAGGGCGGATCTAGTGGAGGGGTTGTTTGGGCTGCAAGAGTGATAGATTCGATGAATTCTGGGATTTTTGAACGCAGTACGGATTATAACCAGTCAAACTTAGTGCTGCAACCCCCTTCTGAAAAAAATCCTGGATCCGCCACTGACCTAACATAGGTGCCATTTTAAAGCTTTTAAGCTTTAACAGAACGAAATTTTTGGACGGGCTGCAAACAAAAGAGCAGCGTGTTTGATATTTGGGATTAGATAAATGCGACCGCTCTAAACTGAATTATAATAACAGATAGAGCGGTTTTCATATGACTGTATTGAAACCAATCGCAAAGTAATTACACAAGTTCTGAATAAAACCTATAGGAGTAATGTAGCGCGTTGAGGCGGAACCAGTTCACTTCCCTGACCAGTTATAACTATCAATTGGCAGTTACGATGTCCCAGTTACAGAAAATAACGTCACACAAAATAAAATGCCGAGCATGGCCCGTATATACACAACTCTAGTGTTGAGATTGAGAGATGCCGGGGACGACACATGAATGAAATTCATGTGTCGCGAATGGCCGAGAGAAATTAGCGGAGATTTTTGAAGGTGTGTCTACTATTGTAAATCCTTGGAAGAAGAAAAATCTGCTCTAAATGTTCTAAAAAAAAACGTGATTTCCTTTTCCGAATTGATTTTATAGTAATTTTCCAGAAAGAAAGACGTAAAAGATACGAAGGTTAATTTTAGAACGTTATATTTTAGCGGAGCTCCCACCATACCTAAGGGAAAAACGTATACCATCGAGTTGATTTTTGAACGTCACGGGCATTTTGGATCATTTTGATGACGTCATTGATGGCGTGAGGGAACGTGACTTGGTGTAGAGTTCCTCTGATGGTCTTTGAAAGTTTGTCCAAGTTTGGCTTCTAGAGAAGCTTCCCTTCGGGAGATATGATTTTTTCTTTATTTTTCTGGTATTAAACCTACAGTGTCCGCCGTCCGTCCGTCGTCCGTGTACACATGGGAACCCTGTGGTATGCAAAGAAAAAATTATATCTCCTCAAGGGAACATGCTAAGACAGCCATACTTGGGATATTTTGTCTATGCAACAAGGGGGGTGCTGTAGCACGGTCACGTGATGTGACGTCATCGATGACGTCATCTATGCTTGAAAAATGAATATCTCGTAAAGAGAAGACTCTAAAACAACCAAACTTGGGTAGTGTGGTCTTGGTCACCAGATGAGCGAAATGAAGTGGTCACGTGATGTGACGTCATCGATGACGTCATCTATGCTTGAAAAATGAATATCTCGTGAAGAGAAGACTCTAAAACAACCAAACTTGGGTAGTGTGGTCTAGGTCACCAGATGAGCGAAATGAGGTGGTCACGTGATGTGACGTCATCGATGACGTCATCTATGCTTGAAAAATGAATATCTCGTCAAGAGAAGACTCTAGAACAACCAAACTTGGGTAGTGTGGTCTAGGTCACCAGATGAGCAAAATGAAGTGGTCACGTGATGTGACGTCATCGATGACGTCATCTATGCTTGAAAAAATAATATCTCGTGAAGGGAAAACTCTAAAAGAACCAAACTTGGGTAGTGTGGTCTAGGCCACCATATGATCGAAATGAAGTGGTCACGTGATATGACGTCATCGATGACGTCATCTATGCTTGAAAAATGAATATCTCGTGAAGAGAAGACTCTAAAACAACCAAACTTGGGCAGTGTGGTCTTGGTCACCAGATGAGCGAAATGAAGTGGTCACGTGATGTGACGTCACCGATGACGTCATCTATGCTTGAAAAATGAATATCTCGTCAAGAGAAGACTCTAGAACAACCAAACTTGGGTAGTGTGGTCTAGGTCACCAGATGAGCAAAATGAAGTGGTCACGTGATGTGACGTCATCGATGACGTCATCTATGCTTGAAAAATAATATCTCGTGAAGGGAAAACTCTAAAAGAACCAAACTTGGGTAGTGTAGTCTAGGCCACCATATGAACGAAATGAAGTGGTCACGTGATATGACGTCATCGATGACGTCATCTATGCTTGAAAAATTAATATCTCGTGAAGACTCTAAAGCAACCATATAAACAATGTACACATGGGAATCCCTTTCATTCACATAGAAAATTTTATAACCAGGAGCTCCGCTTTTAGCCAGTGGCTAAATCTATATATTAGAAAATATGGTGAATGGCCAATAGAATTCGCTGGCAGAGATTGGGCAATTCCAGAAAATATATGTACCCGGGGACGGACGGCATTTGGAAATTCTGAATGGGAGGGGGGGTTGAAGCTGGAAGCTAGGTTAACTAGGTTAACCTCTCAGGAATTCTATACGCATGGGGTAAGCCATTTCGGAAATTCTAGATGCATGGGGGGTCAAAACTAGTGCCGCCAATGGTGGGGTGCATATATTTTCTGGAATTGCCCATTGCCTGGTGACTTGGCCTAATGCAGTACAATAGTTACTTTATTACAAACAAGTTCACGAGAGATATCACCTCAACGGCGAGCACATAATATACCAGTACGTAGTTATTGACATTCTTTGACATTTTTTAGAACATTTATCTGTTATTATAATTCAGTTTAGAGTGGTCGTGTTTATTTAATCCCAAACATCATGGAACTCTTACAGCAAACACACGGTATTTTTGTTTGCGGCACCAAATCTTGAGTTTATATCACTAAATAGTTTATACCCCAAAAAACTTCATTATTTTAGCGAAGCTCCTAGCACCATACCTAAGAAAATAACGTCTAGGCTTAACTATGGAGTTGATTTTGAAACGTCACGGGCTTTCTCGCTCATTTTGCCGCTCACACGTCATTGACGACGCCAAGTCAAATGATTAGGGCGTTGAAAAGGTATCGCCCCAAAGATGAATTTTGGTTGCCGTATAGGTGGTTCCCTTCTTGAGATATGAATTATTTTGTTTCTCCCTGAATAAAAAGTATAGCGTCCGTCCGCCGTACACGGAAACTCGTGGGAACCCTGTGGTATACTAAGAAAAATTATTTCTCTTCAAGGGAACAACCTCAGACAACCAAACTTGGGATATTTTCTCTGTGCTACCGGGAGGGGTTTGCTGTAACATGATCACGTGACGTGAAGTCATCGATGACGTCATCAAAGGAGAAAAAGAATATCTCGGAAGGGATGAACCTCAGACAACCAAACTTGGGTGAACTTATGTTAGTGTCAAGGGGGGTGCAACTGCCTGGTCACGTGGTATGACGTCATCGATGGCGTCATCATAGGTTTGTATCGTTGGAAGGGATGAACCTTAGGCAACCAAACTTGGGTGAAATTATCAAAGTGGCTTTAAAATGTTAACTTTAAAATGACACCTAGTTTTTTAGCTTCAATTGCGACGTTTTTTTTCCGTGGGCACCTCTACAAGGAGAGAGTAACACATCCCTGGAGGGGAGGTGTGAGATATGTGCTTAACTGATAGTAATTGTAGAGGATGCGCGCGTGTGCGTACGTGTTAATCACCAGTGTCTCATAATTCCCCTCGTGACCCACACTAAGACTATAATGAAGTACTCAAATCCCCTCATTTCAATCCTGGCTTAGTATCATGGCCCAGATGGGAGGTTTGTTAACGTGAGAATAATGGACAAGTTTGCCTATACAAACAAACCTAAACAAGCTGGCATAGTTTTTGCGCGCTTGTTATTGTTGTGATGTAGCGTGTTTGTAAATGCAAGGGTTTGATGAGCCCCTGCGAGTGCATCCTCTTGTGACTGAGATAAAGAAAACATGTTGATGTAATCCTCATGCACAAGTATGCAGAACAACAGTTCACCTTAAAACCTCTCTAGCTTCGCTACAAATGAATTTTAACGTGGTTCCATCTCTAAAATTTAGTTTCATTGAAAACTATCACCAGGCAAAATGTTGGTCCTTTAGCGTTAAATGCTGTGTACTCAACAAATCCGCCGGACTATTTGGGTTGGATCGGCAAGAGGCTGTGTCCCCATATCCTAGTGATTTATTTTTACTGTGGCTTGCGATCTGCGCGCATCCAGCGCGAACGCGCTCAGTCAGATGACGTCACAAAAGTACATTGAACTGTGTACTCAACAAACTGGAAGCTACTTGAAGTGGAATACTTAAAGACTAAAATAAATTACAGAACAGACTCATTCTATTGTTCTCCTCCATGGAAATCTTTCGTAAAAGGAAATATTTCGTTCTGAAGGAAAACCAGAGCTGACTTCTAAAGTGTACTAAATGTGATCTATATAATACATGTATATATATATAACTACTGTCCGAAAGGTCTGTGTATATATATCACCTTTAGTGCACATTTATAAGTAGTGCACTTCGAGCAGCTTCCAGTCAGATGACGGTATGAACAATCGGTCCATGCAGATTTTCAAACAGGAAAAACTAAGGGTACCATCCGGGCGCTTTCACTTTTGTGAATCGTTTCTACAACAAACTGATTCGCGCTATGAGGAATTTATAACGTGGATAGCGTGCTCGGGCGCAAATCAAAACAACCACGCCAAATACCAGACACGCGAACAACTTTGAACTAGCTAATATTAAACACTGTCAGAAAGAAACCTCTGCTCGCCGGGTAGTGTACTCGTGCGCACAATGCAAAATGCCAATCGGAGATGAGAGCTTCACGATGGGTTGCGAGCTGAAAAAAGGTTTCTAAATCATTATTATAGAAAAAAGAGCATGCGAGGAGGATTTGCTATAGTTGAAGCACCAGACTTGACGTTACACTACTGTCGCGTTTTCCTAATTCTGCGAACTCTTCTCCAACCGCCCAAACCTGAATATCGGCGTCCGTCAGCCAAATCTCTAAACATCCTCGATAGATTTCACCAACTCTCTGCCAGCGTTTTTTTGGTTGGGAAGTGTTCATGTTTAGGATATTTTAATTTGACCAAACATGCAACAGGGACAATTTTATTGTTGCCTTCAAAACTTTGATTGACGCCAGAAGGCCGTTTTGCGAGGCAAACCGCGGCCTCTGAATAATGACGACAAGGTGAAAGCAGGGCATACTGGACAGGGTGATGTTCCACCTTTGAAGTCTTTCACGAATCCCGTATGATGACACTCGAATCATCAGTTTCTCCATGGACTAGTTCTTGTAGACGATAATTTCTATCGGCTTGCTGGTTAAAGGGTATAGGATGTCAAAACAAACACGACTGACGCGCCTGTACGGGCCCGACCTCCGACACCAGATTGACAATCAACACGCTAATAGCACGGCTCACCTGCAAGGCCCACCTGCGGAACTTTACATGTTAGTGAAAAATTACAATGCATGTTGAGTGAACAAATAAGTCAAAGAAATAAGACTACTCATTGCCTGTTTACATGCTGTCATAGTGCGCATAATACACTGTTGAGTATAAGTATTTTATAAATATGCGTAGTCGTGGCTATAGACTGGTATAGTATTTGTAAGAAATAAACAGAGAGACCGTATAGCCATTACATTGCATCGTCTCATGAGAGATAAAATCATATAACGGTAGATTGCGCGAAATGTTTTTTTAGACTTGTATATAATGCTAGAGGTACAAAAGTGCTGAATGTAGACTGAATATGATTGATCTATACTAGAAATATTCACGACGCAACATTTAATAGGTTCTATGATCGGTACACAACCGAACAGTATTTGAGTAATAATTCATATTAGTAAAATCACACTCGCACACTATCACGAATCCTGCATTCTGATTGGCTCAAACTCACTGTCTATTGAGTCATAGTGAGTTTGAAAAGGCCAGCGTTTTGAAGAAAAACAAACATTTTTCTTCAAATAAAAAGTTTCATTATTCGAAGGTAGTGTCTGAGTGTGATTTTACTAAAACAATTAGATTACTCGCTCTCGATTTCCTGAGCTTGATGACTCCTCGTCAACTATCAGCTCATAGAAATCTCAAGCTCGTAATCTAATTGTTAAAAAGAACATATTTTTGGCAGGCACGGCAAGATCCTAGCAAGGCATGCCCTAGGTGTTGATTTTTATTGAGCCCATGCCAGAGATGTGAAATATTTCGAGCCGTTGATATTTCTGTTTACAGGCGTGTCGTGGCCTGTCGCCGTCTTCCAAATTCCCCAACCCCTTATATTATAGCTATTATAGTGAAGCTGAGCAGCTTGTATACCGTGGTAATATCTGTTAACCAAGCTCGCGCGAGCATTTTAACTCGCCAAGTTCGTGCGAAAGTATGATACAATAGTTAGCGCAATCATGCACCTGACACTCGATCCCCACACCTTGTGTGCAATCCGATACCGTGACGACCTGTAGCGTGGTATATGAAGAGGCGTGCTAGGGGTATCGCCCGCTCACAATCATCGGTATACTCCAGATTCATTCGTCTTCCGTTGTAGAGAGGACTCTGCTAAAAGACACCCTATCAGTCGAGTACTGCTGGCAGATACTCGAGCTGATAGTGCACCTCGTCTCTGTAGCACACTTGGAGGTCTTTTCTGATACTCATTTCAATGAAGCATTCCCTTAGACTAGTTCTAGTATTACTAGTCATTGTCGCTTGCTTGCGAGTTACGGATTCATGGCGGAGACGAAGGCGCAGACGGCGCTGGTGTTCAGGCTGTAGTTGGTCTGCATGGGGACCCTTTGGTCGCTGCTCGCAAACGTGCGGTGCGAGCGGGGTGATGTCTCGGACGCGGTCACCGCGACATGGAACGCAGTACTGCGGCCAATCTTGCGCGGGATCGAACACTTACACCATTGCTTGTAATCGGGTACGTAGGTCCTTTTATTTGATAGTCACTGCACTTACGTTTACGTTTAATACTTTACTTCACAAAGGCATAGCCATGACATGAAGGTATAAAATACAATCAAAGAAAAAATAAATAAATAATATACGTGGTCAGTATAGGCTAGCGTAAATGAATGTTAGGAAACTGTCAATAGTGGGCTGAGTTATGGCGCCAACAGGCAGACCATTCCATAGTTTTATTGCCTGTGGGAAAAAGCTTTCTTTAAAGACATTTGTACGGTGGCTCTGAAGGGCCATACCACTTTTTCTTAAATTTCTACTTTATAAGTTAATCTTAAGTTTATATTGAAATTAACTTATAAAGTTTTAATTTTCACTCCGTCACCCGACCGAGAAAACACGAGGGAAATGACATCTACAAACAAGCAGCATTAGCTTTTCTTGTTTGATCTCGGGTTAAAATATCACTTCTCTACTTTTGTTGTAGGATTGACTGATTGAATAAGTATATAGAACAGTCGAAAACCTTTGTTCTTACCTCTGTCAAACTGTCCATGGCGGCCATGTTCACTGGAAAGCACGTGCAGCCATTCATGAGCCCGCGATCACGTTTCACTCGAAAAAAAGTCTACCTTCCAAAAAAAGTTACACCTTGAAAAAAAGTCTACCCTTGAAAAAAAAGTTACACCTTGAAAAAAAGTCTCACCCTTGAAAAAAGTCTACCCTTCAAAAAAAAGTTACACCTTCAAAAAAAGTCTACCCTTCAAAAAAAAGTTACACCTTGAAAAAAAAGTCTACCCTTCAAAAAAAAGTTACACCTTGAAAAAAAGTCCACCTTGAAAAAAAGTTACACCTTGAAAAAAAGTCTACCTTCAAAAAAAAAAGTTACACCTTGAAAAAAAGTCTACCTTCAAAAAAAGTTGCACCTTGAAAAAAATAGTTACACCTTGAAAAAGTCTACCTTCAAAAAAAAAAGATACACCTTGAAAAAAAGTTGACGTTCCGGAAAAAGTTACACCTTGAAAAAACAAAGTAGAAGTTTGAAAAAAAAAGACAAACTTTGCAAAAACAAAGTAGAAATTTAGTATGGCCCTTCAGAGCCACCGTACATTTGTTTTGCAGGTTATGAGTGCAAATTTTTCGGGGCCGATATTGTCTAGTTCTTTTATAATTTGGAGGGGTTACATATGATGGCATAGGAATCGCATCCAAGCCCCTAGTTATTCTATAAAACCAAGGCTAATCGTGCCTTTTCCCTCCTTCTTTAAGCTTTGGCCATCCCAGTTCTTCCATTAGTTAAGTTATTTAAACTTAATTGTTCGCACCCAAAATCCAAAATCTTTTCCACCTAACCCGTCGACATGGGGCCCTAGAAAGAGCTAAAGCCCTGGGAACCGTCCTCCCATGAAAACTCCTGGAGATTTAGCTCCAAAAGAAGGGATCAGTTTTTATTTGATGTAGGCGCGTGCAAGGACAGTCTCAAATTAAGTGGTACAGTTGACGTCATCGTTTGCATTTTTATCCGGATTCGACCGTCCACACTAAAACGATATGTATACGGATTCGTTTTATCCACTTTCGAGAGCGTTTTCAAGCTTATACGGATTCGATGAAAACGATCAGCGTGTTAGTGTGGATGGAAGGCCTAAACGTATCAAAAACAATACGGATTCAAACGAAGACGCGTTAGTGTGGATGAAGGCTGATATTTTACGAGTAGTAAAAAGTAAATTGTCCGCCCATATTTAATGAAAAACATCTAAGAGGTTATTTATTATACGAGTAACAAACATCTTTTTTTTCAAGATTCACTAGAAAACGCACATGTTTTGACTAGCACACGATCAGAAAGCCTTTAAAATATGCGCGCAAAGCCGGTTCGTAACCGGTTTGCTACGACAGTGTAATACGGTTTTCAACTGTGTAATACATGTACGGCTTTTTTGCCGTGACTAATAGTTAAATTAGTATTATTGTTAGGTTGGATAAATGTATATGTATGATATATGGATATTCTGATTTGATTGTATAAAAATATCTTCCTTTTTCATCGCAATCAAGCACTCGCTTTTGTGAAATTATATTTTTTAGAGATGGTGCTTGACCATTCACTAGGCCACTAAATCCTAAACATTCCATTAAATTCGGCAAACAAGTACTAAACATCATGATCTCAAACTAATTTTGTCATATGTTGAAAGGAGGTTAGTGTCTGCCCAAGTTCTGTGGAATGCTTTTCCCGAGATATCCCGCGCGCTTTTGATCACGTGACAACAGGGAGCCTTAAATGTTTGTTTGTGCATTTGCTTTTGTTTTTGCGTGTGTTTTTGTTCTGGGGTAATTCTCCACAATATTAGTGTTGAATGGCCAAATTTGCATGAAAAATACTAAGAATATATTTTTCAATTCTTTTTTTAAATTTATTTCATACATAAAGAAAAGGAATACATACTATGTAGTCTTTTTCTTTATTTACAATCAATAATAACAATAATAAAGTTATTACAAAACGGTTATTAAAACAGTAGTGACAAGAGGGTTTCCCATTCATTTGGAATAGTGAAAATCAAGTTTGTTTCTTTTGGTTGCAAAAGTTCAATTCTATAAACATTTTGTCATATACTTTATTTTATTGGCTCGAACGTATGTTCATATATTCCTTTCGACATAAACACAATAGTCCGGCGGATTAGAGCACATTTTCGAGGAAATTGCGCATTTTAGGCTAAAGCCCCAATTTTTTGCCAGGTGATAGTTTTCAATGTATTTTTAAATCGTAGATATGGAGGCACGCCAGAATTCTTTCGTAGCGAAAGCTAGAGATGTTTTTGAGTGAACTATTGTTTAGCTCAATAGCAGCCATTTTGAATGCTTTGTTATTCAAATGAGGTTTAGAACTTAGCTTTGTGAACATTCAAGTAGTTCTCTAGACTACACAGCCATAGCAGCTCAACATTTGCTAATTCTAAACGATTGATCGAGCTGACTGACTTCGGCCGAGCGTTTCCTTAAAGTTTTTGGTGATCTATTAAATGTCACGATCAGTTTATTGTGAATGTTTCGAAATGTTTAGAATTTCTATTGTAAAACAATAGTCTGACTGAGGTTTGATAAAATGTTTCAAGAATGACCAACAAATTCTAAAAAAAATCGAGATAATTTGTACCTCATGTGTCAAATGTGTAAAACGAAGCTTGCCTCTAAAACTTTGGCATGATATTTCTTCCTAGTACTGTGCTATACTCTATAAACACGGACGATGGATGATTTCACTAAGTGCCGCAGAGCTCATGAATAACAAAGGATTCAAAGATGGCTGCCAATGGCAAAACAATGGTTCACATTAAAACTGTTCTAGCTTTCGCTACGAATAAAATTTAGCGTGCCTCCATATCTTATCTTCAATAATATACTGAAAACTATTGACATGCAAAGTTTGAAGTCTTTAGCCAAAAGTGCGCAATTTTTACGATAATCCGCCGGACTAAAGGTTCTAGTGCATACTAAAAGGAGTTGTACATACGAACACTGGAAAACAGATGCTCGAGGGATAGTTCCTGAACATAATGGGGATTCAACTATTCTCATCTTGCAAAGGGATTTTTTATTGCCTTAGAACATTATATGGGCCATATTCCACGGAAATCCCTGTGAATCTTTGTGAATGACTCATGAGAATGAGTTATATACGAGTCATTCTTTGTGAATGACTCGTATATAAATTTTTTCATGTGTATTATTAAAAGGAAATCATACAACTTTTCTCGTTCAATTTGGAATTTATTTACACTCGTGGGTTTTTCAAAAAGCTCAAATTTTTGATACTTTTTTGAAAAACACACTCGTGCAAATAAATCCCAAATTGAACTCGAAGTCGTATGATTTCCTATGCCCTATGTTTCAATATTGCTGATGAGTGAGTCCATTCCCAAGGTGAGCGAGAGTGATAGACGTGTTGATGTAACCCTCGTACAAGTGCCCATAAACTCTGCATAATAAACAGATAGACTCCTATTATACTATAGCAATTAAGGGGGCCAACATGTCAGCTTTTTAGCGCCAATGTAAAACGGCAGAATGCATGTTTGCAGTTGCAACACTAAGTAATTTACTTGTATCAATCTCCTTTGGGTTATTATAAGACTTGAAGCTGCTGGCGCAATTCACAAAACAACGGTACTGAAGCAAGGTAAAAGCACTTCGTACTGGGCAGGGTGATGTTACACCTTTTAATTCTTCAAGAATCCCGTGATTAAGTTTCAGTGATCAGTTTTTCCATGGCCTAGTTCTTGTAGGTGCAGGCCCGGGGGCGTTCGAGGGGAACAGAAAAAGAAGGTTTTTGGTCACAAAACAGGTAGCAAACACGACATGAACGCTATAAATTTGGTTTATACAGGATTTTTTCTGAAAAACTTGGGACAACGAACCCCCTCCACGAATGCCAGCTACGGGCCTGAGATAATAATTCCTACCGGCAACAGGTTAAAGGTATAGGATTACACAACAAGGACAGATCCGCCCCTCTGCCAACACAAGACCAGATACGATCATACGAATGCTACGAGCTAGGATGAACTTGATTCCGGCTCCCCTAGTAACATGTTTGGCTAACGAATTGGTAATAAAAATGGAGGATTAAGGATCTTGGCTAAACCTGTAAGAATGCGTGTTGATTGTGTTGTTTGCATTTTATTTGTAGTGCGGGTAATACATTCGTCGATTATTGGGTAATACTACACTGGGAAGTAATTAAAGTATTCAATATCGCTTTGCGTAATCGTGGTATAGCACTTGAAAGAACTAAATTAGAAAGATCGCATAACCTAACCATAACGCATGAAATAATTAAATATTATTTTGTATTGTTGCTGCTGATAATTGTTGGACCCGGCAACTTAAATCCAGTCTCTAGACTGCAAGTTGACTTAATAAACCATTATTATCATTATCATTGCACCAATTATTATGGCTGGTCTCAACTCAATCAGTTAGATCATTTAATCATTAGAACACAACTTTCTATAACTTTCGAGGCGAAATAGAGTACGCGTGATCTTGGGTGACACGAGAACGTTTAAAACCACGAGCCGCAACCAAGAGCTGCAGGCAAGTGTTTTTACAACGTTACGAGTGTCCTCTCCAACATCACACGTGTTCTGTTTCGAAGAGCATAAAGTAATAGAAATTGTGCCCTAATGCTTTTATGAAATAGCTATTACCATATCGGTGAAGAAATAAAGCCAATCACTTAGCGCGCGTTTTATAATAGATTTTTTTCTCAAGTGTTTCGAACCCACTTGGATGCTCTACATGTTTGTGGGGATATCGAAATCTTTGGAGCTGTTGTCTTTTGATGTTTCTGTTTAAGGGCGTGTCGTGGCCTGTCGCCGTCTTCCAAATTCCCCAATCCCTTATATTATAGCTATTATAGTGCAGTTGAGCAACTTGCATACCGTGGTAATATTATCTGCTAACCAAGCTCGTAAATTCGCAAAGTTCTTGCGAAAGTATGATAGCGCAATCATGCACCTGACACTCGATCCCCACACCTTGTGTGCAATCCGATACCGTGACGACCTGTAGCGTGGTATATGAAGAGGCGTGCTAGGGGTATCGCCCGCTCACAATCATCGGTATACTCCAGATTCATTCGTCTTCCGTTGTAGAGAGGACTCTGCTAAAAGACACCCTATCAGTCGAGTACTGCTGGCAGATACTCGAGCTGATTGTGCAACTCGTCTGTGTAGCCACTTGGAGGTCTTTTGTGATACTCATTTCAATGAAGCGTTCCCTTAGACTAGTTCTAGTATTACTAGTCATTGTCGCTTGCCTGCGAGTTACGGATTCATGGCGGAGACGAAGCCGAAGACGGCGCTGGTGTTCAGGCTGTAGTTGGTCTGCATGGGGGCGCTATGGGGGCTGCTCAAAAACGTGCGGTTCGGGGGTAATGTCTCGGACGCGGTCGCCGCGACATGGGACGCAGTACTGCGGCCAGTCTTGTACGGGATCTAGTACTCAAACGAGTTCTTGTAATCTGGTAGGTCCTTTCGTCTGATATCACCGCTAGAGTTCCTAAACTAGCTCGCCTACACTTGCTTCCAACTTGTTCAATTATTCAAATGTAGCACACTGTAAAAAAGAACAAGATTAGAGCGATGGCGATGGCGATGGCGATGGCGGTGGTAAATGTACAGAACGTTTTAAACAGAAAGCATGGAAAATCAGGCTCGTGAAACACCTGAAACTATTGTTGAGTTAACAGATTGTTATTTTAAGATTGAATAGTCCAGGAAAATTTCATGCTTTTAATGAGTTAATAAGTAGCGTATACTGACAATTCCCTCGTTGGTTCTACATCTCCTCGCCCCAGCGCGCGCTTCCGTACAGACTTCATGTTCAAAAGCAATTTCATACGTCTGTGAAGTTATGGTGTCTCTCCATTAACAGCTAACATACTAAACTAGTGAGTAAATGGCGACAGTGAGTTTGAGATAAATAAGAAAACATTTCGCCTGCGTAGTCCCATATATTTCACAACCCTTGGATGTAAGGAAGTCCAGCTGACTTCAAATCAAGAATAAATAATTTCAGCTTTCCCTTTAAATATCAAGAGCCTCGACTTTCTTTCAAAATGTCCTGATAGAGTGCTTGAGGTAGAGAGGGAAGGGTGGCGAATTCAGTGCACCTGCTAGTTCTGTAACGGAGTTTTCCACAGATTCAACCTTACATGATCAACTTGTAGACGATTCGCATTTAGACACATAATTAAGACAAATCGAACATCTTGTAGATGAAGAATGAGCTTTCCATACTATAGTTGCTTACACAGGAGCTTCTAGAGCAATGGTACAATTATCTGATTTTATTAGCACACATGACCTGAACTTGCGCTAAATGTTTGTGGCTAAGATACCATGTCGATCTCTATCCCTCCTTATAGATGGCGCCCGTTTCTCGAAAGGCCCGAGAATTCTCGGGCCCGAGAACTTTGTTTTGAAATTTTTATGGGTTTATCAAAAAGTTTTCGTTTTCTTTTCTACCCTGCTAATTTGAATAGTCTATAACTCTCTTTTCGTGGTTATTTCTATTCTATAGTATTTATAGAATGGCGTTAGTTTAAACCGAACTTTTCGGGCACCCGAAAAACTCGGGTGAAAAACAATGGAACGTTTTCGGGAGCAAGTGACCTCCCGAAACTTTTCGGGTGATTTTTCTTCGATTTGAGTTCGCTTGGGGATCAATCTATTAAAATTTCAAAAAAAAAGTTCGGGCCCGAGAGTTCTCGGGCGTTTCGAGAAACGGCCCCCGTTAAATGACTTTTGACTGTGTCTCTCCATCAGAGGTGCTGTCCGATTAGCTGTGTCTGGTCTTGGGGACCATGGGGCAGGTGTGCTGGGTGTGGCTGGTCCACCCAGACAAGTAACGTGGTCATCAGAAGAGCTGCTTCCTGTGGAGGGACGGCCTGTCCGAGGGTCCGAAGCCGAACACAGAGATGCAACACAGGCCTGTAAGTACTAGTTTTAATATAATGTTTTATATTACAACATATTATACGCTAAATATTACACATTGTCCAATCACAAACGAGCAATTCTCATGAAATTACAGAGCAGATTAGTTTCGACGTATTTGATATTGGTAGGTTACCTAAACCAAAACGACCAAAATATAGTTAAGATAAAGACTATATAGATAGTGTTCTTAGATAAAGACTATATCTTCCTATATGACTTGTATACAAGTGTCCCTTCGCAGAGAGGGCACCTGTCCTTGACCTTTGTGTCGCGTTAACGATGTAGTTGCCATGTTTGAGCTTTCACGGAGCTGTCAAGATTTCTATAAAGACTTACTACAACTTAAATGCAACCATTACAAAACCCAATATAATACCGGACACTTATTTTTTATCTTTTGTTTTAACTTCATAAGGCAGTAAACGCTCTTTTTCCTCCGAAGTGATTCAGTAATGATACAGTACGTACTTAATAATCGATAGGTTCCATCTGCTATTTTCCCCTCCTTGGGCGTGATTTACGGCTTATGTATGGATTGCGAAGTCGTTAACCTACAATAGGTTGTTACAATTTCTGTTGCAATTGTTATCGTAACAGTGTGTGAGTTCAAAAGTTACACTCTATCTAAGGACAAACAAGCGATACGCGCCCGGACCAGTCTTACATACCTTAGCAGATTATCTACAATGCTATATTATTATCTACTGTCACAACAGCGCAGATAAACTAGTTGAAGTTCTTACTGCTTTGCAAACGTGTTTTCTCGTGTCAGTTTGCGGATAATATTTTGATATAATATGTAAAAGATCAAGTAAAAACAACAAACATTAAATTGTACGTTAGTACACGTTACGCTTTCGTACTGATTCTCAGTTTAAGAAACTGCTAATGTTTGTTTGTTCAGCGTATTTCCTAAGATCCGTAGGTTCGCAGGGCGTGTTTTATCCAGCACAGCTGCGGCTTGTAATATTTTTAAAATCAAATCTTAAACAACCTCACACACTGAACTTTACAATCATTATAAACAAATCTAGGCGGTCGGTAATTAAGGGCATGGGCTGATTGATACTTTAACTAGACAAGCGTATTGTGCCGAACCCTAGCTGTAACATTTTCCAACTAACGCACAAAACATGTTGAAATACCCCTCGCCTTTTTCGCGTGTGTTGCTATACATGTATGTAGGAGAGCTATCCTATATCGTTTCAGTGCTTTTCAGCATTGAAACAGTCTGAGAGATATAATGGCGCTGGATACCTTGCCTAGGCACGTTGCATATTTTAGAGCGATGAATAAATATTTTTGTTTTTTAAGAACACAGATTGCGAAATTTATGTAGACACTACATGGCCACGCCGGCTCGCGTCGTAACCTCTGACATATTACATCATTGTTGCTGGGTAAGGTCTAGTACATACGCCGCTCTTATCATGAGCCGTACCAAACTGATGTTACCATGAAATAGTCGAAACTCACGGCGTTAATATCGATTCTACATCCCCGGTTTGATTTAGAATAGTTTAGGCTACAAGCAGACGAGAGATGGACAAAAAATATTGTTTTATTGAGATTTTGCATTAGGATCGGCTCATGATAAGAGCGGCGTATGTACTAAGCCTAACATAGCTCTTGCAGAGCTTATGACGTTCCATTTAAAAATTAGTCGCGACGTGATTGTCGCAGAAATGTCTGTAAATCGGCTGTTTAAAGAATTTCCAAAATCCCGGTCCGACACGACGTTTTAGAACACATCAGCCCATGGTTTTTGTCAAATAACGAAACCAGTTTCATACAATTCGCCGACCTCTACGATATTATAGACTATAATACTGTAATATCGTGAGATAAATTCATCCACGAGTGAATTCGATGATTCACGCGGAAAACGACAAAGTCGCACGAGTCGGGGACGAGTGAAATTTAACGTGGAATTCACGAGTCGAGTGACAAATTTTTCTTGAATCCCATAGCAATAATTTGATATTATTTCAGTGAAATGATTCGAGTTTTGAACTTCCTTTGTGCACGGGTTAACCCCTGTGTTTTTGTCTATTTCAGCTTTCAACTATTGAATTCCACGTTAAATCTCACTCGTTTTTAGCCAATCAACGCGCGCGTAAGAATTGAGCTCATATTCTCATATCATGCTAGCCGCTTTGTCTTTGACAGTTATACTAGAAATTAAGCGAAAACAGTTAATAAACGATTTGTAATGAGTGCACCGAAAAAAAAAAACACTGGAGCGCCGGCTCGCAGGCTTCACCAATTCATGTAGGCTATGCTAGGTTGTTCAGTTACAACCCGAAAGCTCACTCAGTGACAAATGTAAAGGTCCATTTGAGGTTTTGATATTCAGGGGCTAGCTAGGCAGATTTAGTACCTATCCAAATATTGCTGACACTTCTCTGATCGTGCCATAAAAGAGCTATTGGAGAGAAGAGGAAATGCAGAATAATGTAGCAAATGTACATTTGTCAGCTGGCTTATTTGAAATGAATGTTTGCCAACAGCACGGCACCAGACTAAGCAAACATTTTTCAATTTGGCGGAAGTTTGGGGAAGAGTTCCAGGTCTCTAGCGTACGCTGGGTCCCGGCCTCACCTCGTCCCAGATAGGTTCGCGGACCCCCAGGAAGCTTAGTGGTTCCTGTTACTGATATGGGGTTATCTGGAAACCTACTAGTCACATGAAACTATATAATAAACTGGCCTTTGCCATCCTGGGCTATTCACTGAGTGCAGCGTTGGAGAATCAGTTTGTTTTATAGCAAGATCGAAGGAAGTAGTTTCCAAGTTACAAACTGGTTGGAAAGAGAAGAGCTAACAAGAACATTTTCACTAAGTCGCCACCGTGTCAAAACATGCATGCATCCAACCGGAGTCTGTTCGTAGTGATTATCCTGCTCGCTGTGTGTTTTCCCGGACACTCGTGGTTCTGGGGCAGCAGGCGCCGCCGAAGTTGCTCTGGTTGCCAGTGGACAAGCTGGGGATCATGGAGTTCTTGCTCTACAAACTGTGGAGGCGGGAGGCACTGGGCCCACCGTAGCACGCAAACTGTTTCTAATTGTGGGTCTACCTGCCAAGGCTCAAGCAGTAAGAGTCAATCGTGTAACACACAATGCTGTCGAATGAATTGTTCGTTTAGTTGGGGCTCGTGGTCGCCAGCTTGCGCATCATGTGGATCTCAGAACATGACACAAGCAAGATCCCCAAACATTCACACCTACCCATGCGGAGGAGGCACCAGCTGTCCCACGAGACAGACCAGGAACAACGCTTGCAGTTCCAACCCGTAAGCCGTGAATTTGAACTAGGTTTTGTTTTTTTTGTTATGATTTTGCTTCACAATGCGCCAGTTCTTGCCCTGCAACAAGTCTTCCTGTTTGGGCGCCCTGCCACGCACACGCTAGCGAGCAATTTTCATCATGGCGGTCTCAGCTGTAAGACGTAATAGTTTGTCTGATTATTAATATTAATATGGTACATGACCTGACTTATTAGTACGATTTAACATTAGATCTGTTAATATGATCTAGGCGCGCTTATATAAGAATGTTAGGCCTACGGCAAACGCCGAACTTCAGCCGCTCTTCTTCTGTCGAACCTTTCCTTTTTCAAAGGATGCCGCTTCATTATAGTTTATAATCAAGAAATTTCTATTGTTTTGTATTGGAACGGCGCGACTCTGGCACGGCGTTTGCCGTAGGCCTTACTTAGTTTTCGATAGAAAAAACGGCGATTGTTTTGATTTTTCAGGAATTTGAGCCTCAAATTTACACGAGGTAACTACTCGAACCATTTGAAATCGGATTCAATCGAATACAGTCATTTATTTGATTGGATTCGATTACGTTAGACAATATCGAACTAAATGAAATGATAAAAAGTTGTATTCGATAATCGAATTTAATCGAATGTTTTAAATGACTGAAACATAATTCAATAAGTGGTTGTCTTGTGCGGCTTGTCAGCTTAGTTTAAACTATTCGGGAATACGTTGTACATATCCAGACTTCAGGCTTCCTTGTACGAAAGGGACGCCCGGTTGAAGGCAAGGCAAATTTGCACGAGGTATATTTTAGCTAGCCAGAAAATAAAGATTCGATCCGAGAGGCAAGGACCAAATCGAAAAACAATCGAGCCACTTTGTTCAATTCGATCTATTTTCGTGAATTCGATTTTGTTTGATTGGTCGATAAAGGGGCAATAAGTTATTTGTGGTGAATAGACTTCCATAATGCAGAAAAATTTCCCAGAAAGATGAGCAGAAGGGCAAGAAGGGGGACGGGAGGGATCTTCCATGAGGTAAAAGCGATAGGGATGCGCGTCGGAAAATCAGGAAAAAAACCCTTAAATATTTACCAACCCGCGATAAAACGTGACCCTAAAAATACCTCAGCATTGTTCAAAATAAACCCTAAAAATACCAAAACCGGGTTGGTACTATGATGTCATTGTTGTCGTTGCTAATTTTGATACTTTCGCGATAACTAATCTGAGAAAAACTCTGTTCTTGCTCACTTTTGGGGGGTTTCTACTCTTACAACATAGTATACTTCTCTTTCTTACTCCCTCCACTGCAATTCAGCTAATACTGCTATGTGGCTCAATAAACATATTATTATTATTTTTTCCCCTGCTTCCCCTGTCCTTGATTTCTCTCTGAAACCCTTAGAAATACCTCAGTCCCAATTTTAGCCCCGACGAGCACTCCTGCCATGTTCTAACTCCCCAGAAAGTCCGTCTCATGCGCGAGTTAATAAGAGTGCACGCTAAAACTCAGTTCCATGTCTTACAGCAATAGGTAAACACTTTGCGGGCGTCCGGGATCGATTATAAAGAATCCCTCGTTTCTTGTGTTCGAGGGTAAATGATTTCATATTTAGTGATTGGTGCTCTAACATCACCCCATTTGCCGCTCACTTAAACAAAACGTTTCTGTCAACAACAGTAGCCGAGCAACTCGATCTGCATTTCCGTACCTGTCACAATGCGTCCCGTCGCACATCAACCCTACTGGCTGGCGCCCTGGCAAAATCCAAATCTCCTGTAAAATACCTATACTCTTTCACCATATCCGACGACGACCGACTTCAAGGCAGTCGAGGGGTGGTTTATCCCTTGTGATTGTCCAGTCTGGAGGTTTCTCTGTTTACGTAGACTGTTAGTCGTGTTTGAAGTGCTTGATCTTTGTCTGCGAGAGGTCAAGACCCAAACACTGTTCCGAACAAGACAAACTCAAGGAAACAGAAAAATAGCACTCTCTATTTAAAATCCAAGTTCGTTTGGCGACGAGACAAAGTTTGAATTCCAAGCTGCGACGCTCGAATATCCAGACGAGAGAGGAATCCCAGCCTAGCGGCTCCTTGGGACTAAACAAGTAGTTATCGAAAATGCAGAAAGTAATCTTATTGGTATTCATTGGACTAATTCTTCTGGAAATGAGCTCTAATTCTTTGGGATTCTGGTTTCGCCGGCGAAGAAGAAGTTGTTCTCCTAAAAACTGTGTAGTTAGTCAGTGGAGCGGTTGGTCAAGATGTAGTCGGCAGTGTGGAGGCGGTATCCGGACAAGAACACGATTTATCCAGAGTCCCGCGTCTTGTGGAGGAGGCTGCCCTAGCTATAACATGTGGGCTTCTCAGCAGTGCAACACGAACTGTTGTCCAGTAGACTGTAGCTTTACTTGGGCTAGTTGGAGCGCGTGTGGTGGTTGCGGCAAATCCACACAAACCCGCAATCCTGTTATCCACAGGCAGCCGTCATGCGGCGGGAGAGTCTGCCCATCTACCGACAGAAGATCGTGTGACACAGGGGTGTAAGTGGAACAGTCAGTCTGTATATTGCGGCCATCAGTCGTGAATCAGGCTAGAACGGTAGTATTTTGTGTGGTTTTTAACACGCTCAACATATGAGTGAGGCCAGGGACTCATAGAATCGCGCTCAAACATATTTCCTAAGACCAGAGTGGTTCCCAAGGGGTTTAGGATAATTTACAACAGTATTGTTGTGGAAACTTTATTCGAAGACTTTGTGTAAATCGATTGAAATGGGCTCATGAATCATACTGAAAATCAAACTTTATGTAGCTAAAAACTACCCGAAGCACATTTTCAATTATTTATCTAGTGCTAAATACAGTTACTGTTTTGCTTCCCGGTCTGTACGAGATGTTTTACCCTTCAAAATGAAGAGCGGATCCAGTTGTCTGAGTTGTGTACGTTTTCTTTTCAAGAGACGCGCCGCTAATTAACCATTATCCTGCGAGATTGCGCAGAATATCGTCTGATACTTAGCCGACGAGGGACGAAGTCCCGAGTAGGCTAAAATCAGACGATATTCTGCAAAATCGAGCAGGATAATGGTTTTATTATTCAGCACATCGATAGCACAAAAAATCCCGAAAAACATGACTTTTATTTATTATTTACGAGCTCAAAACATAACATTTCCTTCAGACGACGGATATCGCAGGATAGCTGTCATGTACAGAAGACAGCTATTGGCGTTCCAATCACCATATTTGGGCAGTGCATCGATGTGCTGAATAATAAGTTAGTATATTCTATTTAACCGACACGCCTAATCGATAACCAACACTTCTCACCAAGGTGTTGGTTATTGATTAGACGTGTCGGTTAAATAACGCTAATTAGCGCGGCGCGTCTCTTGAATAGAAAACGTGTACAGCTGGATCCAGGGGCAATAGTCTCGCACCAACCGGAATACAACTAGATAAACAATTGTAAGTGTGCTTCGAATAGTGTTTAGCTGCATAAAGTCCGATTTGCAGGGTGATTCGTGAAGTTTTGCAACCTGAATAACGAGTCAATTTCAAACGATTTATTACACTCAAACTCGTCGAATAGAGTTTCCACATTAATACTAATGTAAACTATCCTATAGCCCGCAGTTTCCCGGGTGGTTTCCTCGTATTGAAAAGCACATACCTTAGGAAAATCTCTATTCAGATTTTCTTTTAAAACCGACGGGTTTTTCTTGAACGAAAGAAACGTAAAATCTGAGGGAGTGGTCATGCTGGATGGGAATACCATCCCTTTCTTCACTGCTGGAAAACGTTCCTATTTACCTTCTCTTGGCCACAAGGAACATGTTTATTTTTATTAGCAATTTAGAAATGACGAGTAGGGGCTCGTTGTGTGCCCGTGAAATATGTTTTCAGTTCAGTTCGTTTCATTAGAAGAAAACATGATACGTGCCTCACAACAATAGTAAAAAAAGACTCCCCCCGCTAATTTTTCGTAACAAAACAAGTCTGACTGACAATCGAACAATGGCAGCAAGCCTGTAAAGAAGGACGGCTGGTGAAGCGTATCGCTTTTGGAAACGACAAGATCGTGGCTTTTCGTCGCGTCAGTTGACTCGCACTAGGCGAAACAGGCAAAGACCTGATAGAAAACAGAAAAAAAAAATCCAAAACTAAAAGCGACGTTTGAAAAATGCACAGAGCGAATTAACGGATTTAGCTATAATTTGTTCCTCTTTAGAAAGTTTACTCCAGATTATATAAAGCTTACTTGCAATCCTTGCTCTTTCAGTTGTTGTCCCGTCAACTGTGTTGTGAACGGTTGGGGTAGCTGGGGCGCATGTAACGCGAGATGCGAGCAGAACGGTGTACGCACCCGCACCAGAACAATACGGACTCGGCCAAGCTGCCGCGGGATTCCCTGTCCAACACTTACCCAGACCACTCCCTGTAGGGGAGGGTGTTGTCGACGGGACTGTCAGGTCTCGAGTTGGTCCAGCTGGAATAAGTGTTCCGCGCCGGCAGGCAAGTGTTCCACGAACAGCGGTACAAAGACAAGAACACGCAAGACGACTCGACCAGCCTCGTGTGGCGGCAGCGCGTGTCCAACTCTCTCCCACTCCACACGGTGTACTCCTGTTCCTATTACATGTACCGTAAGTATCATGTCCTTTAAATGTGTCCTACTCTTCCAGTTTACACGGTGTATTCCTGTTCCTATTACATGTACCGTAAGTACCATGTCCCTCAAATGTGTCCCCCTCTCCCAGTCTACACGGTGTACTCCCGTTCCTATTACATGTACCGTAAGAATCATGTCCTTCAAATGTGTCCATCCTCTCCCAGTCTACATGGTGTACTCCTGTCCCTACTACGTGTACCGTAAGTATCATGTCCTTTAAATGTGTCCCACTCTTCCAGTCTACACGGTGTATTCCTGTTCCTATTACATGTACCGTAAGTACCATGTCCCTCAAATGTGTCCCCCTCTCCCAGTCTACGGTGTACTCCCGTTCCTATTACATGTACCGTAAGAATCATGTCCTTCAAATGTGTCCATCCTCTCCCAGTCTACATGGTGTACTCCTGTCCCTACTACGTGTACCGTAAGTATCATGTCCCTCAACAATGTCGCCCTCTCCCAGTCCACACGGTGTACTCCTGTTCCTATTACGTGTACCGTAAGTATCATGTCCCTCAACAATGTCCCCCTCTCCCAGTCTACACTGTGTACTCCTGTT
Source organism: Scolanthus callimorphus (assembly GCA_033964015.1). NCBI lineage: Eukaryota > Metazoa > Cnidaria > Anthozoa > Actiniaria > Edwardsiidae > Scolanthus > Scolanthus callimorphus. The sequence goes on from CM066924.1 coordinate 9,431,420, forward strand.
CCAATTATATGTACCGTAAGTACCATGCCCCCGAGTTTGCCCCCGAGTTTGTTCCCGCAACCAATTTCCGCGATGTACCCCTGATTATGTAAAACGGGCCCTAGAATCAGCGCTGTCTTTTCGTAGGTCAGTGGATGGAGTTCTTGGTCGGTATGCGCTGCTAACAATGGCCGCTGTGGAGCAGGCACGCAGGCACGCACACGTAAGATCACTCGGCAGCCCTACTGTAGCTCGCCGTGCCCATCTTTGTCAGAGAAGCGTGCTTGTACGCATAGCTGCTGCCCCGTCAACTGTGTAGTGTCAAGTTGGAGCTCGTGGGGTGCGTGTTCTGCTACCTGTGGCAAGGGTAAGTGACGGGTTAACACGGTTATCATCTGCCTGTGGCGGAAATCAAGCTGTCATCTCTGCGTGTCTGTGAAACACACGGAGAATGGTTGCAAAATATTGGGCAAAACAAACTAGCTACAATAGATCGTTTTCAGAGCTTGTGTGTGTTCGTTTGATCTGCTACAACAGGTTTGTACACCTTGAATGATGTTTTGTATCTCTACACCAGGAGCGAAGTCTCGGACCCGTACCATCACCAGGCAGCCCAGTTGTAAAGGCACCGCCTGTCCCACTCTCAAGGAGACGGCCTCCTGTACACAGTATAATAACAGAGACTGCGTCCAGTCTGCATGGAGCTCTTGGTCCCAGTGCTCCAATGGCTGTGGTAATGGATACATTACGAAAACACGACGGGTCACCCAAACAGCGGTCTGCCAAGGAACGCCATGCGGACCGGCTCTTGTGCGCAAGTCTTGTACTAGTTATAGAGATGATCGAAACTGTGTGGTAAGTAGCAGGGCTGCCAAGGATCGCCATGCGGACCGGCTCTTGTGCTTGCTTGCTACAAACTGGCGCTGCTGTTCTTATCGATGCTTAGTTATTCCGTTACTTGTACTTAATCTGAAAATAAAACCTACTTGACTTGATTTTTAGGTGACAAGTTGGGGCAGGTGGAGTGGTTGTAGTGCGAACTGTGCTGTGGGAACACGCAGGCGCACTAGGACCATATCAGTAACTCAGCGGTGTCGAGGAAAACAGTGTCCAGCACTCACTGTAAGTCAAGTCTATGTATGTTCTGGGCAACGCGATAAATATTGAGACACAACAAGGTACGACGAAGCACCCCTACTGTGTTACATACACTTTAGTAACTGCTCCGCGGTCATTGTCAGCATGTTCAAACACGATTCAATATGTTCAAATGCTAATGCTAAGACATCTATCCAATATTTGAAAAAGGATTCCTTAATAATCCCTAGTTCATGGACGAGATAACGAGTCGTGGATGATTAGGATCCTCAACACTAATTTGTCTGTTGATCACCCAACATAGTGAGTGGCGGTGATAACATGTTTTGTTCACGACAAGCCGATGTAGCACACCAATGTTATTTTCTGTCCAAATTTTAGGAAACATCCCAATGCGGTACTCCCAACGGCGGCTGTCAGCAGATTTGCTCTAACGGCGCATGCTCATGTAAGCCAGGCTACACTTTGGACTCAAACAGAAGAACTTGCACCGCGAGGAACTGTGGAACAGCAAGCCCAAAATATTGCGCACCAGGTACATTGGTATCGTCTGTATCACGTCTTACCTCAACTAGAAAGAAAGCATTTTCATCCGCAATCCTGAAAATAAATCGTTTATTTCCTGTAGGAACCAGCAAGGGTAGCACGTGCCAGTTCAGCGTGGTCACGTGTCCAGGCAGAAAAACCACGTACCCGGTCACGTGCTCTCTTAGCTGTCCCAAGTATTATGCACGGCAGGGACCTTCATCGATCACGTGCCAGACCACAGGGCGATGGACAGACTATAGCAAGTCCTACTGTCGACGCATCAATGACCCTCCAACTCAGGTACATTTCTGACTCTCCGTGATTTGGACATAACCAGATAGACTTTCTGTCTCCCATGACCGCACGGTCTTTCCTAAATCTCCGCGACTTGGGCATGACCTCACAGTCGGTCTGACCCTCCATGACCAAAAAATCATCTGATCTTCACCATAAACATTGCTTCTACGATATTCGATAATTGCTTTCTTTATCTTTTATAAATTGTTAAGTTTATTTTAGGTGATACATTCTTTCAGATGTTTCGAGCATTCTTAAACAGAGTTCAATCAATGAGCATATTTGATCAATAAAGCTCCCGGGCAGCTCTAGCCTTCGATACTCGCCCTCTAACTCGCTGGGGCGCGCAAAGAAGAACTGACACCCAGGGTAATAAATAAGGAAAGCAAAGGAAACTGTTGTTTGTTCTTTTGTCAGATACTGTTGACTAGTACAAGTATAGCCGAGAATCAGCCTCGTGGTAGGAAGGTGGGAACACTGAGCTCGGTAGACCCCAACACCCGCGACACTCATACCTACACACTAGTAACGGGAGGGGCTGGCAAAGTAGAGATCAAGGGGGCGGACCTCCTCACTCTAACCACATTTAACTACGAAGCCTCGCCTAACAGGTAATGTGCTCAGACACCCTAGCATTCGGGTCCCTTGATTCATGAGGGCATCTGTTGATATCACGTGTATTTTACTGACTCAGCACTGCCATGCTGTTGTCTTATGAAGGTTTGACGTCACTATCAGAAGCACAGACAGTGGAACTCCTAGGATGTCCCTTACCAAGACATTCACTATTACCGTCACGAACCTCAACGAGAACCCCACCGATATCCAGGTAACCATGGGGACCCGAGCACCCTTGTCAGGCAACCATGACAACTCATGTACCCATACCAACTAAACATCATGGACATCCATTTATCTTTGTCCGATAAACGAACAACCCACATACCCTAACCAGGTAACCATGACAACCCATATTCCTAACCAGGTCACCATTTTTGCAAGGTAGCCATAGCAACAAGCGCCTTTCACGTTATCTATAGCCTACTCTATCGCTGCTGAAAGCTTTCTGGTATCAACCTGAATCAGATGTTTCTACTGCAGCTAAACATTCTGTGCCATGTGATATTGATCTACTGATATACAATGATTTATCTAAAAATCTAAAAATGATAACCAACGAATGAATAAATATTCCTCAAATCTAAACTACAGATTTTGCTGTTGATGCTAACTTGAATGATAAACGCTTGTGGGAACCTCTCGGAAAATAATTGATTGAGTGACAGATCATTCTCTAGTCATTTTTTGTTTTGCGCAATTCAATTTGTATTTCTCACACTGCGCACAGAACTGCGTTTGGTCAATGAGCTTAGCCAGGGCCTGTCATTGCGACCATATGGTCACCAATGGCGACTGAATTTGCGGCCTTGGCGACCAAAACGTTGGAGCTATTCGCCTAATGGTACCCCATCTTTCTAAGTTCAGCTGAGATCCACGTTTATGTGGCGACTAAGTATTGCTTTTTGGCGACTAACATTTTGAATTGGTCGCCAATGGCACAGCGAAAAAGGTTAGGTTAGCTGTTAACCTAGCATAAGCTTAATAGTGCAAGTGATTGTCATATGTAAGTTTACGTGCAAATTAAGATTGCAACATTGCAACTGTTAATATGGCAAGCTTCTGCTATATTGAGCTCTCAAATGTGTAACAAATAAAATAAAGATGCGCGTATTGTTGTGTTTTAGTAACAGCGCGTTGAAACCTCAAGCAGAATCTTTAAAAAAGAAACTGTAATGCTGTAACCAAGCAATGGTAGTGTGTAATCTTCGGTAATATTGTTGTCCCTGAATAGCTATTGCTAACTTAAGCATTCCTGAATGCGCTAATATGCTAGCTATATATAAATATTCTGCGTTAAAGCAAACGTCGCTACATATTAACAGCGATTCACGTAACAGATTCATCGTCATAATAAAAGGTTACACTTTTACAAGTGAACAGCCTGTCATCTATTGACTCTCATCAAGTCCCTTTATCACGTGTAACAGTCAATCAAACCAAACAGTCAATCAAAGCTTTATATTGAATTGTTCAGCTCTCCAGCTCGCGGGTTAACGAGAATACCGCTGCCAATACGGTCGTGGGCTCACTGAGTACCACTGACCCAGACAGATCGCAGTCGTTTTCATACAAGTTACTGGATAGCGCTGGTGGCAGGTTCAAGATTGTTGGAAATGTTGTACAGGTATGATGAAGACAAACCTTAATAATAAATTACTATATAGATAATTAATCAAGCTGAGAAAATACACTAGTAACCATTTAAAAGTTAGACTCTCGTATAATTTGGCATTCATTCGCTTTTGAAGCGAACTAATATTAATCCACCACAGGCAATGCACTGTAATTAATATGCAATGCCTCCCTCTCTATACAGGTGGGACCATCCAATGTTCTTTGTTTACAAAATGGCGGACGATACTGCCTTCTCAACTATGAACAACAGAGTTATCAAAATATACGAGTCCGTACGGCTGACAATGGTTCTCCGCCCAAGTACTTCGACAAAACGTTAAAGATAACAGTGAATAATATTAATGACAAACCACGTGGTGTGAGATTATCCAATCAGTACGTGAAGGAGAATGCTCCTATCAACTCTGTGATTGGTCAGTTGTCGGCGAGCGATGAGGACAGTGGCCAGCGGTTGAGTTTCTCCCTGGATAACGATGATGGCGGTCGGTTCAAGTTGGACAGTAGCGGTAGACTGTTGAAGGCTAAAGCGACAGATTACGAGACCAGTAAAGTGCACTACGTGACGGCACGTGCTACCGATAATGGCAACCCCAGCATGTGGGTGAGTGAAATAGTATCAGATCTACATACCAGTGTGTAGCCAGGATTTGAGAGGGGAGGGGGGGGGGGGGGGGGTGATAATGGCAACCCCAGCATGTGGGTGAGTGAAATAGTATCAGATCTACATACCAGTTCAGGGGTGTAGCCAGGATTTGAGAGGGGGGGGGGTCACATCTGTACAAGTGTATGGTGGCCCTTTCCAGCATTCCGATTCATTTCTTAATGTTTACTGTATTTTTCTTCTAAAAAGGGGGGTCACATGTACCCCAGGAACTCCCAGCTACGCCCCTAAAGTTTTTAGATAACACATAATATTCTAGCGGATGATAGGTTTTAATGCTGTACTAGCTACGTTTTGTAATGTCGTGTTTGTTATCTCTCTGTTTAGATCAGCCAACGATTCACCATCGTAGTCCAAGATGTGAATGAGGCCCCAGTCTCTCTCACTCTTGATAACACAGCTATCCGTGAGAACTCAGCACGAGGTACTCGAGTTGGTTCCATCACAGCAATAGATAAAGACGTGCGAGCACAGAAACTCACCTTCACGCTTGACAATAGCGCGGGGGGAAGGTTTGCTATTGATTCACCAATTTCCTGTTCAAAAGCAGTTCCCATGGGAACCAAATGTGTCGCCGGACTCTTGGTCAGCGGTAGTCTTGACTATGAGTCTGCACCATCTCACACAGTCATTGTTCGCGCCAAGGATGACAAAGGCATGTTTCGCAGCCAGTCTTTCAAAGTGACAGTGGTCGACGTAAATGACCGCCCCTCTCGAGTAAATCTTGACGGGAGCCTGTCAGATGCTGTGAACGAAAACTCGAGAGATGTCATCCTCGGAACATTACAAACCAGTGATCAAGACCGTGGCCAGACATTTTCCTACTCGTTACTTAGCAACGGAGGCGGGAATTTCGAGATTCGTGGAAACAAGTTGTACGTTTCAAAATCAGCTAATCTGGATTACGAGAAAACGCGAAGTTATCAGCTGAGAGTGCGATCAACGGACAGCGGTCGCCCTGCATTATATGTGGACGGCACCATCACAGTAACAATACGTGACGTCAATGAAAAACCGACAGCTATCGGGTTGTCAAATAGTAGGATTGTAGAAAACACACCCCCAGGTAAAGTCATTGGCAGCCTGTCAATCACAGATCCGGACAATCTTGGACCACAGGGAGCCCGTCAGTCTCACACTTGTCGATTAACAGACTCAGCCAAGGGACGTATAGCAATTTACAAGAACCAGCTGACGGTGGGAAAATCCGGAGCGAACTATGAGTTAGGTAGCCAAGCGAGAGTTACTGTGTCATGCTCCGATCCGGGTGGTCTATCATTGGCTAAATCGTTCACCATCACTATCACAGATGTCAATGAAGCTCCTACAAGTGTGTCCATCTCGAACGTGAGGATTCAAGAGAATCTGAGTGCGCAAACCAAGGTTGGAGACCTGAGTGTGTCGGACCCTGATAATCAAGTGACCCAGAGACAGACATTCACATACGTCATCCTGACCCCCCTGGTGCCCTTCGCAATCAGGAATGGAGACCTGGTGACTACCAGGCCGCTGAACTATGAAGCGCATGCGCAATGGACATTTAGCATCCGCGCACTGGACAGCGGTAAACCTGCAAAATCAAAGACGGAACCATTCACTGTGATCGTATTGGACGTCAACGACCAGCCATCCGGGATATCGGTAGGTACATTGATATGACAATATGGCACTTACATCGAACATCGACTTTAACCTCCTGTGATATAGGACCAGTTTGAGTTCATCAGGCGTGAATCGGTTCATGTTGTATAGGAATCAGGTCGTGACATCCCGTCTCCTTATCATCCTCGACTGAGAATGTGGATTCTGTCGGCATCCCATGATTACCGAACTACACTATGTCAGCAACGAAGCAATTTTTGTTTGTACGGCTGAGCGATGTACGGCACTTTAGAGTGCATGGCATACAGCAAACCCCAGTATCTTAATGTCAACATATGCCCATGTTTGCACTTTACATGTCAGTTTCTTATTTTTGTGCCAGATCTCAAGTTCATCCGTGGATGAGAACAGTGCTCAGGATACAGTAGTGGGTTCGTTGTCAACCTCGGATCAGGACGCAGAATTTCACGTACACTCTACTGGACAGCGCGGGAGGCAGATTCAAGATCGCCGAGAGTCAGCTCAAGGTATTCGTGTCACCTTTTTACCGGTCATGCACATGTCACAAATAATCGGACCGCGCTTATCCTTTTGTTGTTTCTCTAAATGCCTTATGGAAAAAAGCGTAAAAAACCAGGCAAATATATTCCTGCCATCAAAGGCATTCGGGCACCAATCGAATTTTCAAGCGTGAGAATGTGGCTCATATATGCAAAGGCGCTTTTTCTCGTGACGCGCCGTAAGCTACAATGTACGGATAAGCAAGAGGTATAACCTCTCACTGACTGTTTGTCGTAGGTCGCCCGATCCAACACCTTATGCATTCAAAACGGCGGTACAGAATGCGTCCTCAACTACGAGCAACAGACATATCACAACATCCGCGTTCGGAGTACGGACAGCGGTTCGCCACCAAAATCTGTAGACAAAATCCTGCGCATCAACTTGAACAACATCAACGACAAACCACGTGGTGTGAAATTATCCAATCAGTACGTGAAGGAGAATGCTCCTATCAACTCTGTGATTGGTCAGTTGTCGGCGAGCGATGAGGACAGTGGCCAGCGGTTGAGTTTCTCCCTGGATAACGATGATGGCGGTCGGTTCAAGTTGGACAGTAGCGGTAGACTGTTGAAGGCTAAAGCGACAGATTACGAGACCAGTAAAGTGCACTACGTGACGGCACGTGCTACTGATAATGGCAACCCCAGCATGTGGGTGAGTGAAATGTTCTCCACTAAAAAAACATACCAATATTTGGAACATTGAAAAATTAAACACAAGCTGTGATTTTCCCTTTGCAGATTTCAAAAAGACTCACCGTTGTAGTCAAAGATGTAAACGAAGCGCCAGTCTCCCTCACCCTCGATAACACAGGGATCCGTGAGCACTCTCCCGTGGGTACCCATGTCGGTACAATATCTGCTCTCGACAAAGACGCACGCGTGCAGAGACTGTCTTTCAGGTTGGACGACAGTGCAGGAGGAACGTTCAGACTGGACAGTAAGACATCGTGTAGTAAAGTCAACCCTGCCGGAACCAAATGTGAGGCGAGACTTGTGGTCGCCGGTACCTTGGACTTTGAGGTGACGTCATCCCTTGCCATTGTTATACGTGTAACAGATGACAAGGGGCTGTTCCGCCGTCAATCATTTAGACTGACAGTGATTGACGTGAATGACCGTCCATGGAATGTAACGCTCGGGGGCAGACTCTCGACTGTGGTGAATGAGAACTCGAGGGACTTACTAGTGGGAACCCTGCAGACCGCTGACCAGGATAGCCGTCAGACATTTTCGTACTCGTTACTAAGCAACGGGGGCGGGAATTTCGAGATTCGGGGTAACAAGTTGTACGTTTCAAGATCAGCAAATCTGGATTATGAGAAAACGCGGAGTTACCAGCTGAGAGTGCGAACGACGGACAGCGGTCGGCCTTCTTTATCAGTGGACGGGACCATTACCGTTTCTATACGTGATCTGAACGAAAGCCCCACAGCTATAACGTTATCGAGCAACATCGTAGCAGAGAACTCCTCACCGGAAGAGTGATTGGCAGGCTGTCAGTCACCGACCCGGACAACCTTGGACCACAGGGAGCTCGTCAGAGGCATTCATGCAGGCTGACCAGCTCAGCGAACGGCAAGATCAGTACGAGTCAAAATGACCTGACGGTGGGTAGGACAGGACTGAACTATGAGCGTGCTAGTAGGGTCACAGTGTCTGTGCTGTGTGCGGACCCTGGTGGGTTATCTCTGACAAAGTCCTTTACTATTGTCATCACTGACGTCAATGAAGCCCCAACTGACATAACAATCTCAAGCGTGAAGATCCAAGAAAATGAACTTGCTGGATCGAAAGTAGGAGACCTAAGTGTTGCAGATCCGGACAACGAGGTGACACCAAGACAGTATTTTGTCTTTACAATCCTAAGTTCTGGGGTACCGTTTGTTATAAAGAATGGAGGACTGCTGACCACCAATCCACTGGACTATGAGGCGCAGGCGAGATGGACCGTCAAGATCCAAGCACAGGACAGCGGTCGTCCCAAAAAATCTATCACGGAGTCATTCACGGTTGTCGTGGGTGATAGTAACGACCGACCCACGACTGTGTTGGTATGTCAGTAGAGGGGGAGGGGAGGGCGATTCATTTGTCTTTTATGTACATCCAAATATAGGACATCACCCCATGTCATATGTTTTTATAAACATTAATATTAAAAACATGATTCTGAAATGATAAGAGGCACCACAACATTTAAAGCTCATGAGTACAACTCAGAAAAAAGTAAATGTATAATTTGTTAAAATAATTACCTCATATAAAAATGAAAATAAAATCTCAACCTTGACAAATAATGGATTTAAACACACAATAAAAATAGCATTTCATTAAAAGCATGAAATGGATTAAAGGTCCGGACTTCAGGCATCAAATGCGCTTAATCGTGTTGCGTGGTTCTCTGCGTCACACGTTATCAAGCGAATCACGTGCGAGTCCCGACTATGTGTGAACTCTTTGCGTCTCATCCATGCAAACTACCGATACTTCGCATCATGACACTCATAGTCATGGTACATGTTTGTTTTTCATATTCTACACGTTTTTACACATCTGGCCCGTACATACATTCGTGCCATTTTATCTCTGTAATGACCCGCGCATGCGCACTATGGCGAACCCTGTCGAGATAAGTTAGAGATTCACATTCGCTAAGTGCCCCCGCCCCTCTCTCCCACCGACTCCAGTCAGAATCGTTTTGTTATTCCTATACTTGTAAAGAAGGATGGGTCCGTAAAACCAAAGTAAGTTACTCCATCAACGGTTTGCACACCAGCATAGGAACGGCAATGTTTACATGTAGCAGTGTTATAGCAATGTGAAGCGGCTTGAAACGCGCGCCGTCCAATATGCGAAATTAGTCAGATTCCGAGAAACAGTCGCGCTTTACCGACATGGACATGTTGCGGTAGCTTCATTTATTTAATCACCCCATACTCACCTCCATCCCGCAGATCTCCAGTTCATCCGTGCATGAGAACAGTGCTCAAGACACTTTAGTAGGTTCGTTATCAACCTCGGACCAGGACGCGGGGCAGACGTTCACGTACACTCTACTGGACAGCGCGGGAGGCAGATTCAAGATAGTCGGAAATCAGTTAAAGGTGAGGGTGACTTTCCCAAATAAACCTCAAGACTGTATCCTATTTTAAAAAATGCCAGACTGCGAATTCGGTAGGCGCGCAAGTGACTCTGGTAGGGATCTCGTTCATCCTGGTGCACACTTGCGACATAAGAACAATTACACGCGAACTAAACTTGAGTGGTTTCAAAAAGTTGAAGTACACAAAAATAACATGAGATTGCTTTGGTGAAGTAATCTAATGATGTTCCATAGAGAATTGACGTTATAATGTTCTTATGTGGTTATGTCGCTAGTGTGCATCCGGGCTTTTACTGGGCCTTTGGGCCTTTGTGCGCCTGCAAAGTAACGCAATACCGATACAACATTCGTTAAGCCCGGTGCACACTGGCGACATAACGACATAAGGACGTTATGTTGCAACGAAAAAAGCATGGGAAAACATTGGAAATAATCAATATTTTCCATGGATCACCATTAGACTACTTCATCAAAGCAATCCTATGTGATTTTTGTGGACTTCAACTTTTTGAAACCACCAAATTTTGTTCGCGTGATATTTTTCTTATGTCGTTATGTCGCAAGTGTGCACCAGGCTTAAGGGAAGGAAACACAAGTAACTACTGGGCACGAGTCTGTTAAATTGCCTTACTATACTTCTACACGTCCGTGCCTAGAATTAAAACGAGGCGAACAGGCTATCCATGACCTACTTTGTGGGCGAACAGGACTCTGTCATGATATACAGCCAGCAAGTAATATGGCGGTAAAGTCTGGTGCACACTAGCGACATAACGACGTTATGTTGCAACGAAAAAAGTACGGGAAAATAATTGAAATTATCAATATTTTCCATGGATCTTCATTAGATTACTTCACCAAAGCAATCTTATGTTATTTTTTGACGACTTCAACTTCTTGAAACCACTAAATTTTGTTCGCGTGACATTTTTCTTATGTCGTTATGTCGCAAGTGTGCACCAGGCTTAAGAAGCAACTCTCTAGAATAATCTCTAGCTACTGTTATATTGATCGATATGTCATGCATGATAACCATGGAATGTATGTATACCTCTCAGGTTGCGCTCTCCAACTCACTGTGCCTACAAAATGGCGGTAGAGAATGCGCTCTAAACTACGAACAACAGACATATCACAACATCCGCGTACGCAGTACGGACAGCGGTTCGCCACCAAGTCTGTCGAGAAAACCCTCAAGATCACCATGAATGACGTCAATGACAAACCTCGCAACCTCTCGCTGTCAAACCAGTACGTGAAGGAGAATGCTCCTATCAACTCTGTGATTGGTCAGTTGTCGGCAAGCGATGAGGACAGTGGCCAGCGGTTGAGTTTCTCCCTGGATAACGATGATGGCGGTCGGTTCAAGTTGGACAGTAGCGGTAGACTGTTGAAGGCTAAAGCGACAGATTACGAGACCAGTAAAGTGCACTACGTGACGGCACGTGCTACCGATAATGGCAACCCCAGCATGTGGGTGAGTGAAACCTGTGGATGCATGAAGATTCCAGGATACAAAGCAATCTCCATTCTCAGCAACTCGTCTCTTGATCCGTGCTTTTAAGAGAGCCGTACTTTCCACCCGAACGCTTTTCCACTCGTGCCTATGGTTGACTGACGGGAACCTTGCAAGCTATTTCTCGACGTTCCCTCAGGGCAATGATGCAGTCAAAATTTATATTTCGCGACGCATCAGTGCGATATCGTTTTTCGCGTGAAATTTACCGTGGAATTCACTTTCTTGAATCCCATAGCACAGATTTGACATTATTTTATTGAAATGAAGCTTTGAACTTTCTTTACGCGCGGGCAACCTGTGTTTTTGTCGAATTCAGCTTTCAACCATTGAATTCCACGTTAAATCTCGCGTAACAATTGAGCTATGAAATTCCGCAATACACTGTAGCTTATATTATCTAATTGCATGACATTTTATTATTTTCAGATATCTAAGCGTTTCACGATTGTTGTCCAGGATGTGAACGAGGCTCCAGTCTCCCTTACTCTTGATAACACAGCGATCCGTGAGCACTCTGCCAAAGGCACGCGCGTGGGAACAGTTACCGCAATAGACAAGGACAAACAAGTACAGAAGCTGCGAATCACCCTAGATGACAGTGCTGGCGGGAAGTTTTCAATTGATAGTCAAATATCATGCGGTAAAACGAGTCCTGTGGGGACCAAGTGTGTGACAAGGCTTTTAGTTAACGGGGATCTCGATTATGAAGACAGCGCTTCGTTGACTGTCATCATCCGAGTCACTGATAACAATGGCCTTTTCCACAGCCAGACATTTAGATTAACCGTTGTCAACGTGAATGACGCACCCAACAATGTGACACTTGATGGTCGACTCTCAGGATCAGTCAACGAAAACACAAGAGATTTACAGATCGGGAGTTTACAGACGGCTGATCAAGACATCGGACAAACATTCACATATCAGTTGCTAAGCAACGGAGGAGGCAACTTTGAGGTTCGCGGAGACAAGCTGTACGTGTCCAGATCTGCCAACTTGGATTTCGAGACTACTGGTAATTACCTGTTGAGAGTGCGATCCACAGACAGCGGTCGGCCACCACTAAATGTAGATGGTACTGTTACAATAGCAGTGCGTGACGTCAATGAAAGACCAACCAACATAACCCTATCAAATGGCGTAATAGCGGAAAACACGCCCCCTGGGGCAATCATCGGCAGACTGTCAATCACTGACCCTGACAACCTCGGGCCACAGGGAGCCCGACAGAGCCATTCCTGTGTACTAACGAACTCAGGTAATGGGAAAATAGGAATTCAACAGAACCAGTTGACAGTAGGAAACGCGGGTCTGAATTACGAGTTTGGAAACAAAGTGCCTGTTACAGTGTCATGTTCAGACCCTGATGGACTCTCTCTCGCTAAGGCCTTCACAATAACCATCACGGATGAAAACGAGGCACCCACCGATATCCGCATCTCCAATGTCAATATCCAGGAAAATTTGAGCCCGCAGACAAAAGTTGGAGACCTTAACGTAATCGACCCTGATAACGAATTGACCACTAGGCAGACCTTCACATTTACTGTTCTACCAGCTGGTCTACCTTTTACTGTGACGAATGGTGCATTGATGACCACAAGACCGCTGGACTATGAAGCACATGCGCAGTGGACTGTCAACATACAGGCAAAGGACAGCGGTCGCCCATCTAAATCTAAGAGCGAGTCATTTACCATAGTTGTCGGAGACGTGAATGACAGACCATCTGCTATGACGGTATGTGCACTTTCAATCGCCCAAGGTGCATCTTTAGTAAACTAGTGTTAATTCTCTTCAACCCAGTCGTACCCAAACCTAGACCTTTCTGAGTTGAACTTGGCCACTAAAGAAACCTACCAATGTTTATCAAGGAGGGGTGGGCGAGGAACTATCGAAAGCGAAGCCAATTTTCGAACAATAGCTTCAAGGCGCGTGTATCCTATTGATAAATGGTGACAGCTAGTCGCAAGTCACAACCCTCCCATCCACGCCCGTTGGCTATAATCGCATTCAGCCTTTTTGTCTCAATGGACACATATGTGGGATGTAGATGTACGCGTGAACCGCTGACTAGACGATTTTTCGCGTGTAATCGTACTTTGTTGAGTGGCGCAACTGTCCGTCGGTTAACCATTCGGAGCACAAATCTACCCTATTGGCGCGCCAATTTTCCCGTCTAATAATAAGGGTTTTTTTGCGGTAAAATTTAGCGTGCGATGGAGGGCAATGAAAATGGAAACTTCACCCTGAGACAAGGGTTAGAAGACTCCAAGATACAAAACAATCTCCATTCTCGGCAACTGATAAAATATCAGGTTGGTTGGGAAAATTTATGTGAGGAAATCTTGTAAGGAGGAAGCTCACGCCGCTCGATTTGAAATACTCTTCAAAGTGACGTTCAGATGTACTAAGAGAACTTGGGTTTATTTAAAAAAAAATCTAAAAGTCAACATAACCACATAACCAGGTAAAAGTATCCTCACAACTGTGTTGTTTGCTAGCAGTTATGTTAATACATAGTTTAATAGAAAAAGTGTCGAAGTGACGATGATAAAAGCCGGGAAAAAGTTATGGCAAGTGGATATTTTCTATATACTACACGGGAACCTCCATAGATCGCGCGTTTTGATTGGTTCGCTATCTCTGGATTTTGCCACAATATCTCGAGATCGAAAGTAGCATTATCCCGAGATGAGGAGCCCGAGTACAAGTGGTTCGGATATTTTTACTTTCTAAAGGAACTATCTGATTCGAAATGCAACAAAAGTCCTTGTCAATTAACTTATGTTGTCTCTTTAGTCTTTCAACAGGGTCCTGAAGGGGGGGTCCCAATCCCGTTTCCCGGCCGTTTTTTTCGCAAAATCCCGTTCCCAGTAGGTAAAATCCCGTTCCCGGTAGGACCAGTCGGTAAAATCCCGGCGCACGAAAACTGTGATGTTAAAATGGAGATTCCTGCTTTTATCGGTACTATCTCTTGGTCCTGTAGATTTTATTGTTCGTGCACGCCGCAAATGACGAATTGTTATAATTGCAACCAAATGACGAATTGCTATGCTTGTAATTTCGATTTCTTTCCAGCATAGTGACTGTCCGCCAGGCCTATCACTATAAAGGCTTTTCGTGATCCCCATATTTGAACATGGGATATATTTTACAGGATTTTTTCTTCTGTTGCGCGTGAAGCACGCCCTGTTTTAATTGGTAAACGAATTTCATCAAGCCTCAGAAAAAAGGTAGACGGACATTGCAGTTTTTTTGTATAGCAAATAAAGCCTGTAGTTTCTTCGTATTCTTCGTGCACGACGCAAATGACGAAATCGTCATATTTGCGGCCCAACTGATGAATTTCTATGGTTGTAACGTCGATCTCACGCTTACGGGTTTCTTTTGAACATTGTAATTGCCTGCCAGGCCTATCACTGGAGGGCTTTTCGCGGGCAATTTGTTTTTCCTCGCTAAGATACAAATGTTCTTGTAACGGGCATTCCATTTAAATGGCACGAGCATATTGGCTTTGTTTGCGGGAGATCTAAAACGCAATATTACATGTTTCTTCCTTATGCGAAATGTTTAACGTATTGAAAGAAGAGAACTACAAAAATGCAAATGATATAGAAATTGCTGGAATAATTCCGCAGAAAATTTCTTGTGATCCCCCTTCCAGGGTATCAGGTTTCGAGAGTGTCCCCCCTTTTCACCCACACCAAAATGAAATGATCCTCTGCCCGTATGATATCTCGTCCTCAATTTTGATAAAAGATATATCATACGATTCTATAGGATTATTCAAAGCTTCAGGAGACTAGATTCCGCTAAGAAAATATCACGGAAAAAGCGATATCGCACGAGTCGCGCAGCGACGAGGGCGATATCGCCTTTTGAGTGCTATCTTCTATTCAAAAAGTGGTTCCGCCGTTTTGAAAATGCCTATGCCAAATTATCAAACCGTTGCCCCAAACTTCGCAGATGCCGAGGGACCAAAAAAAGGGGCGAGAAGTGAAATTCTATTTTCAGGTAGCATGCTGTTAGGATACTCTAAACAGTCTTAAAATGCAAAAAATGGTATAAATTGACGACTTTTTATTAGGATACACAGGATATACAAGGAGAGATTTGAAAAATCTCGTTCCCGTTGAAGCATCTTGATTCCCATTCCCGGTAGACAAATCCCGTTCCCGGTAACCCAAATCCCGTTTTCCCGGCCTAAAAAAGGCGAATCCCGGCTCCCGTTTTACACCTTCAGGACCCTGTTTCAAGGTGAATGAGAGAGAAAACTGATTTCTTGAAGTTCGAACATTTGCTGTTCTTGTCACAAGTCGACAACTTTATAAGCTAACTTCTGCCCTCAGACTGACTGGTTGTGAAGCAGATGCCATCCTCGACTGCAATGTATTTCATGAAATCAAAGCAGTGCTCCGTTGGCCGACAATTTTAGAAAACGCTCGCTGTTTCCTGTCGATTCGTGCCATCATGCAGTGCCTACCTTTCGCACCGGTAGTACTAGTAACACTTTATTACCATTCATTTTGTTTTCAAATAGTTCATAGAATGTAGGCAATAAACTTTATAAACTGTCGTTTATAAAGTATTTTTAATAAACGCCTGATCAAACTCTTTCAAGTCGTGCTTCATTCAAGCAGTTCAAGTACAAGTTCAACGCTACTACTCCAGTTCTCGCAAACAAACTTGACAAATTTCGTGCATCAAAAAAATAATTTCACACAAATGAAAACAAAAAAAAAAGAAACTAAAAAAAGTCCGTCGACTTAGGAATTGAAAAAGTACATAGTCCCGGCTTACTGAGTTGTATGTGTTCAGTTTTTTCGGACTCCTTGTAAAGTTTTTGACAAACTTTCATTCTCGCCTTTCTGCTTGTATCGTTTGTATAGTAGCGAAACTTCATCTTATTGTCCGTGTACCAAATTAAAATCAATTAAATTAGCTTCCCTAATCCATACGTGGCCACCAAATTCATCAGCTTTAGTGCATAAATTTATAGTCCTTCATGAACTTTTTGCTGTGCGAGAACCGTGAGAAGAAGCGAGGCCGCGGTTCTTTTCTGCTTTCCCTTAGTCGTTTAGATTGTTTTCAAGTAAATTTTCTTGATGTTTGAAGCCATCTGTTATCTGTTTTAATTTACTCAACTTGTACAGCCAGAAACCATGCAAAAGAGATAACATTTTCACCCGGTTTTTCATCTCGAAAAGAGCTGCAAGTAAAAATAGATTTAGCCACTGGCTAAAAGCAGAGCTCTGACGCGTGACGTCACTATGTAACGAAGAATTCTGATTGGCTAATTTTTCCCGCGCAACTGTTTCTAAAAATAGCACAAGCTATAAAACACGTGAGACCCACCCATTACGTGGGATGCACGCTCCTACTTATGAGCTTCTGACTTTGCCGAACATTTACCTGAGTGTAGGTTGAAAGGCACAGTAAATCGTAGAAGCCAGTCAATTTCAGTTACACGTCGCCATGATGATTCGCTTGATCACGAGCCATCCGACATCAAACGTATTTAAAGTGGTCTCTCTTTTTATAAACAAGGTCTTCGTCATTGTCCCTGAGTTTGAAGAGGTTAATTTCGCAAATTTCTGTTTGAATATTCCAAGGGATCCTTGAAATTCTCTGCCAGCGGTTTGAAAAATATAGTCATCCAACGGTGGTGAAATGGCGACCAAAGGCTAAGTGTTTTCAGCGAGGCAACTCTGAAGTTCACAATATAATTCAAGGCACCAAATGCGAATTTATCCCCCGGATCCATCCTTGCAACCTTCTAAAAACTTAAATCTTTTATCGTAGTCCATATTAAAGTTTTAAAACAAGTGATTTCTAGCGTTTTTGCTTCTCTAAAACAGCAGCAAGTTTCCACCATGTGTTCAGTAGCCGAATACTTGTAGTGCGAAGTCTGACGTAATGTCGCGTGCGTGACAAACGTCACGCATACAGAAGAGACTAATATATAGATTTAGCCACTGGCTAAAAGCGGAGCTCCCGGTTACATGTTTCCGTGAGAATAAAACATGGTTGTCATGGGTACATTGTTTGTCACTGTGGACTGGCTGTGTGGAAGACTATAACCTACCCAATGGAATGATTCTAACAAAGCACAAACATACCATAAAGAGAAATATATGTTATTTACCGGCTGGGAGGTCCGTATAGGGAAAAACTGTGACCGAGGGCTGGAAAATGTTGCATTCGTCATTTTCCAGGCGGAGGTCACAGTTTTTTCCCTATACGGACCAACCTAAAGCCGGTAAATAACATTTATTTTTTCCAACTCAAAAATTTGATTTTTTCGATGAAAACAAGCGCGCGAAAATGGTTACTGTGACGTAGGTCAGAGATAGGAAAATATTGCCCCCGCGCGCGTGCTCTAAGAACCAATCAGAATGCAGGATTCGTTACCGTGCCCTAGACGAAAAAAATAAAAGCTTTTATTTGTCAAGATATTCATAAAAGATTCAAGAAAATACCCACCATGGAATGAGCAGAGAAATTCAGAAAAGTTGGTTCCCAATTTTGGTATTTGTATTTATCCTGCTTTGTATGTATTGGAAATTCCAATGGTAAGGGAAGGAATGGTAAGGGGAGGGCCATCCCAATTCGTGAGCTTTTCAGGGAAAGAACCATTTCCATTTACATTAATTGTCCTTTTAAGAGCTATGTACCACTTTATGAGTTACGGAATTGTTCTCGGAGGGCTCGGAACATAACATTACACAAAGGAGAGTGAAGAGTTGTACAGTTTCCTAGTCGATTACATGCACATTACATGGATGTTTCCCTAAAAGACGCATGAGAGGGCATTTTTTTTAATTGTGTGGTCCCAGAAAATATCCATAGTCCTCCCTCTCGAAGGGGTGGTAAAAATACGTACAGTATTTGTATGGAAAAGATCAGGTAAATTGATCCCCATCCCTCCAGAATTTCCAATCCCTTCCATGGGGGAGGGGAATGTATATATTGTGGAACCACACTTTGCTGAAATTCCCAAAGAAAAAAAACTACCTACCCTATGGTCAAAAACACCATGTAAGATGTATGGTTAATTTGGTTAACACAATTATGTAACAAAAGATTTTAACAAGCTGGAGATTTATATGGTGAAAATGAGGAGTCTTGATCAGTTCATGGAAATCTAAAGCAAGCAATCTATTGTTTTAATGTTCACAAACCAGATGATCTAACAATCATGGATACATTTTCTTTTCAAAAACACAAGACAGAGCCATTACATATTGTATTCTAATTCATGGATGGCACGGGGGGAGGCGGGGGGGGGGGGGGTTAGCCCTTGCCCTTCCGCTGTTTTCTGTAAAGTTTTCCCTCTTATCTCTCATTGCCATACATAGTCTCTTATGAACTTCAAAGTCTGTTCTGCAGTCCATGTAATACTATTTATATAATTTTGGCCTGTCCAAGAGCCATTTCTGGCTGCTGCTTTGTCGCTGAAATTGAAAGAGAAAAGCAATAAGTCTGATGAAGCTTAAAGACAAATCTTCTATTTTCCAGTCTTAAATAATACCATGCGTGGCTAATTGGATACTATACATGTACATTTTAGTGATGAATTCATGAAATCAAGAATGAATGAAATGATTTCTAATTGTTTTGTCTATGATTGACTAATTCCATCTTGTTCAGTTTCAAGAGTGGTTTTCCTAAACCCGTGAAGACATATAATATTCAAAGTGTAGTAATGACCAGAACCTAAATTCTAGGTGCAATCACAAAAATCTTGGCAGTAATGTACACTCAGTATATATTGAGTTATATAATAATAAATAATAATTTATTGATTTATAGTGCACTTTTTAACATAATAATGACCAAAGTGCATTACATGGTATCTAACTATTAATATAATCTAACTTACATATTATGTACAATTTAAAATATATATACAATAAAATATAGGGATAATGGTAGATACAAAGATAATGAATAATATAAAATACATAAATTATTAAAAAGTTATATTTAATATATTGACAATTCTGATAGCTCAAAATTGTTTTCTTTAAGATGTTAGGGCTTAATTTTTAAGCAGGAGCTGAAAAACTCTACTTAAAATTATACTTATGAGTTTGATAGGAATACAAGAAAATATTTGAGAGGTAATCTGGGATTCCTCCATTTTGGGTTTTGTACATCATCAATGCTAGCTGTTTGTCCCTCCTGGTCTCAAGATTGTCCCACTCTAGCTCATCCAGTAAATCCCTTGACCGTTTATCATAATTTGAGAAGGTCAAAACCCTGGCTGCCCTGTTTTGGAGTATCTGGAGGGTGTTTGCCATCCCTTTGCCACATGTCCCCCATACAGCACTACAGTAATGAAAATATGGCTGTATGAGGGAGTTACAGCCCTGAATGGATGCCAATACAATGTTGTTGTTTCTGTATTCACTAAATAAAAATGCTACCTATGCCAAAATGAAATTTTTTGATCCCAGTTAGGAAATTCACACATTCCCACTCGGATCTCAGATTTAAGCTTCAATCCAACCTGAGTTTTCATTTAGGTCAGATATAAACACCTTGGGTATCTTAAATAGTCCAGTCTGGTATTATCTTCCCTTCAGGGTCATACTACCTCCCAAACAGTAGGGATAACACAGGGGCGGAAGAGCACCCTAAAAAGTGGGGGTGCCGAACAGGCAAAAAATGAAGTGTGCATGTAATTTCTATTTTCCATGTTTTCACCTCACATATAATTTATTTTGAAGAAAATATGTCACAATGTAATCTTAACCCCTACTGAGCCTAATGTCACAACAGAAACAAAAACAACAAACAAAAAGGTTCTTCTGTTCCTTTTCTTTTTTACGTGTGA
Organism: Scolanthus callimorphus; assembly: GCA_033964015.1. Classification (NCBI taxonomy): domain Eukaryota; kingdom Metazoa; phylum Cnidaria; class Anthozoa; order Actiniaria; family Edwardsiidae; genus Scolanthus; species Scolanthus callimorphus. Next base: position 9,451,868 of record CM066924.1, read on the forward strand.
ATACAAAAAATATATAGTTTCAAAAAGCTCAGCCCCCACCCCCAGTTAAAAATGTCAGCACCCACTGCCCCCGGGTCCACAGCTATTTAGGATTAGGCTGCATTCATTATGTATACTACAGGGGGGGGGATTTTTTTTTTGACAATGCAAAATTTTCAGATCCCCCCAAGGCACAACATATTTTTTACGAATCCCCCCTCTTAGTCAAAAGGAAAAAATATGCCTCCCCCGAAAATGTTTTTCAATTTATATGTCGAGGTAGGGTTGCGTCAATAACATTTTTTCCAAAGATGCAGAACAAGGCTCATTGATAAAAAAATACAAAGCGTAAAAATGCAAATAAAAATCCTAGGTGGCTGTACTCTTTTGTGTGTAGTGACTTTCTACCGTGATCTGGTGTGCTCCTCGATTGGAGCCTTACTACACATAGGCTGAGTATCATTTATTTTGTATTTGATTGTTTGGTATGTTTTCCGTTGTGCGCGCGAAGCGCGCCACAAATTTGGCAATGAAGCTACAAGATTATTAATCAAAAGTCCAAAGGCGTTTTTGTCTGGCAGACAAAAGTCACTGAAGAGTGAAGGACCTTGAGGAATTGCGGTAAAACAAGAAGGCCTTTTCTGATTTTTTAAGTTTATAATTCTTTATTCGCGAAGCGCGCAGCTTTTTTTCAACATTTCAGTTGAAAGAGGGTAAATACACGAGAATAGTAGTGCAAGTGATATTTCTTCAGGAGGTTCAAACTCGGTGTTCAACAATTGAGCCTTCCCTCATTTACTATCAAACTGCACAACCTTGTCTTAAATATATTGCCATAAAAATATGCATCCCCCCTTCATGTTATGAAAAAAACTTGACATCCCCCCTTTTCGGGTTCCTAAATTTTGAGATCCCCCCTCAAAATCCTCTGCCTGCCCCCCCCCCCCCCCCCCTGTAGTATACATAATGAATGCAGCCTTACAGTTTAGTGTTTATATTACCTAGGTACTAGTTTTATGTTACAGATGTACTGTACCAGTGTTATTATGATGCACAAAAACTAAGTGTTCAATAATAAAATTCAAATAGGGAAGCCTTTGGGTTTTTTTGGGCATAGAAACATTAATATGGAACAGAATAAAGTGTTTTGCCAAAAGCAAGGTGAATACAGTGGTGACCCACCCCGACCCACCCCTTAATTGCACCAGTGCCCCCTCCCCCCTCGATAAATAATGACCAGTCCCTAAACAGCAGGAAGTTAGCAGTGAAAAGAGATTAGTTCATCAATAAGTACACTGCACGTAAAATTGCCACTCTGACAGTGTACAATCCAACATGGGTGCAAATAACAATAGGATTACCGTAGTTTTGTAACTAAGTTTTTGTTTCCTTGAGTTATTAGACTCAATTTCAGTTTTCTACTTCTTAGACATGTCAACTTGTGAAATGCAGAGAAGAGAGCCATGTGGTAGCAGGAAAACAAAAACAAATGACATAATTTTCCCATCCTTACCGTGTTTTCTAGGAGAGGAAATCCAGAATGTCGAATTTTAGGCGAGGAAAACCCGCATAGCCCGCAGTTGTGAGAGGAAGTTGGCAGGTGCCAAAAATACTAGCTTTGCCTCGAAGTCTTGCTTTTCTCTTCTAGTTTTCATTTTTGTGACATTCCTCCGCTTTCCAAAACATGACACAACTCGGTCGTTCGATCTAGGACTATTAATTAAATAAAGGTTTCTGTTCTGTTCAAAGTTAAGTCAAATCCTATAAAGTTACTCCTTTCCGATCCTGCCGATTCGCGAGCCGTCTCGGATTCAAACTATCAAAATGCAATGTTCGATATACACAATGAACAGCGACGTGTACCTTTATTCCTGTGTGTAGAAACAACTTTAGTGTATCCTGCCTGAACTCCCATCTCCCTATAAAGAAATTACAAAGTGAGTTTAAACAACTCGCAATGGCCGCCATTATTAACTTAAGAACTCGTCTCCCCTCACACTTTATTTCTCCTACTTATCAAACCGTATCGACTAACACTTAACTACCGTTATGTGGAAATCAAAACAAAGTTTTATTCAATTAACCAAGAAGTAATCTAGCAAAGCAGTATTTGGATAGTTCAGCTCATGACTTTCATGTGGTCAGGCTCCAGGCTAGCTTCGCTCTAAAACAACAAAGACGGCGACAGTCGACAACAACAAAGTGAATAAAAACCCACCTTTTACGGTTCCTCCATGTAATTTTAGTCCCCCGAAAAGCCACTGTTCTATTATAAACGCCTCATGCCCGCTAGACCACGACTGTAGTGTTTCATGTTTTGTCATAGTTGGCTGCTCGCCGAATCTCGCCTCTCGGCTTCTTGTTGTCAACGAGAAGAACTCTTTTGACTTCTACATACACTTGTTGCTCCGAAATTTGCGTAGTACGATTCTAGTTGGTTCTCACAGCCGCTCCCAAGTGTAGTTTCGTCTTGTGCATTGGCCACGAATCGAAGTATATTATAAATCTTTCTCGGTTTCTTTCTTGGTTTTCTGTAGTGTGACGTCAGTATCGAGCCAGCAGCGCCCCCCTGACTACCTACCCCTCCCCCTGTCGCGTCGCTCGCCTCCATGTTGTGACGTCACCGGCGAGTGATCGCGAACGCGCGGCCATCGCCAAAGCATCGACCACCCACCCCTCCCCAGTCATTCGGGTGTCACTCACTTGGCGGCGCCATGTTGTGACGTCATGCCAATCTGTGACGTCAGGCTTCACGGCACGCACGGAAAAATGGCGGGAAATCTCGACGTCGAAAATTCACTCGCATCCCTTTGCGACCTGTGATGCTTTGGGTACCCTGTGGGAATTCATACATGCGCTATTATTTGCGATCGTTTGGACGCTTTTTCCTTAGGTATGGTGCTCCGCTCTGCGGCCTTCGGCCGCAAAGGAGCTCCGCTATAAAATGTCGGCAAATGCCACATTTAGTGTCGTTCGGATATTTTTTGGAGTGTTCCCGTGTAGTTATACTAAAACAATTATTATTGTTATATAGCGAGTGCTCATTCCAACCTAGCACGCGCTCTTATTGGCTAAATCAAGGTCACGTGGTGAAGTACAAATCAAATATTCCCCGATCAGTCAATATTTCGAAAAATTATTGACCGGTTGGGGAATATTGCTTTCGCGCGTCGCGTTTGAGAGCGGGAAAAAATAGAAGATTATTGTAAACACGCGAGTCTTTTTAAAAAAACCTTTGCTAATTTTTAATAAGTTTTTGCTAATGCAAGAAAATTGTGTTGTTTAGGAGTGTTCATCCTTTACATGATGCAGTCGCGCGCACACTTTCTAACTTCTCTTTCATTCTTGAAATACAATTTGTTTTGTCTTAATAATTGTAGTATATAATTTCTGCTATATAACAAAACACTTAATGACTGCTCCCTCGGGAAACACCAGTATTGTTTCCCTCGAATCTCGGGATTCTCGGGAAACAAACTGATGTTTCCCTCGGGAGCAGTCATTAATATACACTTAATGACTGCTTCCGAGGGAAACAGCGAGTTTTGTTTTCCCGAGAATCTCGATGTTTCATCGAGATTCGAGGGAAAGCAAAACTCGCTGTTTCCCGAGGGTGCAGTCTTTAAGTGTTTTATTATATAGCAAAAAGAAAATACGGTAAAAATCCTAAAAAATCATCCGCCGAAATTTCTCGCTCTAGCGATGTCGCCCGCGCGGGCAACAATTTTTTAATTGTAGCCCGCGCGGGCTACATTGATTTGTAGCCCGCCACGTGACCATGATAGAACCAATCAGAGCACGCGCTTTGATCGAATAAACACGAGCTATATAATAAGTGTATTTATTATATGGCAACGAAAGTACGCGCGCTCTGATTGGCTAACGAGCGGGCGTAACTCTCCGTAATGCCCACGGGCATTATGGAAATTCTTAATAACACAAATTCAAAAAGATTTTCAGCGAAATTCACAACAAGGAATACATGACACAGTATAACACAAATCTAACTTGTGACAAGAGGAAAATAAAGGTCTGAATATCAGAAATGACCTGTTTTACAAAAGCAAACAGAGCCAAAAAGTTACTCTAAGAAATTCGAGTCTATCCAGAGAAAACGAGAACTTAAGGGAGTCAAAATAGCAGCAAAAGATAAAAGCTACATGTAAAGTCAAAATTTAATGGGAATTCAAGAAACTTGAGAACTAAAAATAATAACAGAAAGCGAGTTCAAACTTTGTGCTTACCGATACTGATAGTGAAATCGTTCATTTCTTTTCTCTCTCTATCTCCTCGAGTTAAATTCATTCTTACTTACTTGACGTTTGCTTTTGCACAACAGCCGGCTAAAATAACCATTGCAATTTTCTGGAGGATAGCTTGTGAAGTATCTTCTTCAGGTTTAACTCTTCCGTATTTATTAAAGGCCTTTTCCTAGTGCAAAAGGAGCAATGTTTTCCCCAATGGTGCTAAAAAAAAGTTGAGCTGACGTCGAAGACTTGCTTCCCGGTTGCTTGCCGTTTGAAACTTCTGTAACTCCCTCAAAGTTTCTCACAAATGACTAAACAAATTATAAAATATCTGTAAAAGAAAGAGATTCCGAAGTATTTGACAGTGCGAGTTTGTGGCGCGGAATTCACTCGGTGAAAAGTTTTCGAGTTTTTCTCTAACTTTGTCTCATTTCTTTATTGCCATGGAATCGGAAGAAACCCCATATTTCACTCTCAGTAGCTAAAACTCAGACTTGAACGTTGATCAGTTAGCTAAAAGCACAAGCAAAAAGCACAAAGAAAGCGACCGAGTGGGGAATAAGGAAGTTTGAGAAATGGTGCCACAAGCGAAACGTTGTTGTCGATTTTACCATCGTACAACCAGACAAGTCATAAGTGAAATTATACGAAAATTCCACGCCTTAGTTACAACAGAGAAAGGAAAGCCTTGCGGAGTGCTCTGACAGGGATTAGAGCAGCGATTCATCGTCGCCAAATCGGCAGGTGTAAAGTACAGGTCGCAGGTCACAGGTCGCAGGTCACAGGTCGCAGGTCGCAGGTCACAGGTCGCAGGTCACAGGTCGCAGGTCACAGGTCACAGGTCACAGGTCGCAGGTCACAGGTCGCAGGTCACAGGTCACAGGTATTTTTAAGAAGGTAGATTGACTTTTATAAAAAATAACACCTCTCTCTACATCCTGTTCTCTTTCAAATGCGATGTTTATTACAATAATGCGCATTATTGATTGTGGGCGACTGCAGGGAGCCCACGAGACTTATCTCGACAGGGCTTCGGATCACAGGTCATATTTTTAGTACTCATATAAAAATACAAATGAACTTCTCTTTGTACTTTTGCTCGAAGATCGTTTTGCTAATTACCCATAAAATTCGCAATGCTGTATCGCCACGTACTTTTGGCAATTGGTTGTCATTCATTTTACGTACTAATATCTACAATTATTATTCAGCACATCGATGCACTGCCCAAATATGGTCATTGGAACGCCAATAGTTGTCTTCTGTACATGACAGAGGGGGACATTGGGGAGGTACAGAAACCGCAAAACCGCCCAAAAATTACATCAAAATCGCAAAACCACACACAAAATCGTATCAAAACCGAAACCGCAATTCACAAATTAGATTTCTTTTAGAAAAAGTGACGGGAGTAGAAGGCGGTCATAGCAGAAAAATCTGTGCTCTGTAGAAATTTTAAAACCGTAAAACCGCATTAAAAAGTGACAAAATCCGAAAAATCGTGATTGACAAATGTCAAAACCGTGCTCCGCAGGCTTTTTTAAAACCGTGAAACCGCATTGAAAATTTAAGAAAACCGAAAAAACGCAAATAAAAACTGCTAAAACCGCGGAACCACCAACCCCAATGTCCCCTCATGACAGCTATCCTGCGATATCCGTCTCTGAGGGAAATATGATGTTTTGAGCTCGTAAATAATACACAAAAGTCATGTTTTTCGGGGGTTTTTGTGCTATCGATGTGCTGAATAATAAAACCATTATCCTGCTCGATTTTGCAGAATATCGTCTGATTTTAGCCAACTCGGGACTTCGTCCCTCGTCGGCTAAAGTATCAGACGATATTCTGCGCAATGTCGCAGGACTATGGTTAAATATCTACATGATGTCAGCCTAGCAACATACCGAGAAGAAAGCATCCATTTCCATCGGCTGATTTAGGGAATGTATTGCAATATTTCTGATTGAAATCGGTAAAAGAGTAATAAAACTTTGTTTAAAGAAGACTATTTCAAGATGTCTACACGTAATTCATGTTCTGGTATCGACTGAAAACAACAACAAAAGAGTGGCTCACTAGGGCTGCACTTAAAAGTGCAGGATAATTAGACACACGGTGCATTTAATGAGGATTGTAATTATACATAAATAAAAAAATAAGACTACATCAATAAAGGGAAGAACTATGTTTATTCCAGATAAACATGGATACACAAATATCAAGGACTTCAAAATTTCTGCTGTCGTCGCAACGTCCATCGAATGTAAATGTATAACTAACTCAGTACAAACGAATACAGTAAAAACCCGCATATATTAAGAACCTGAATTTGAAGAACCTGTAAGGCTAGAATTATCCATGTGTAAAAACCCATGTTTCCTAATTTATTTTAGGCTAAAATTCAAGGTTCTTATACGCGGGTTTTTACAGTACCAGTTCACTTACCAAAATATAACATGTTTTTCTTCAACAACGCACTCAGTTCAGTGTTTCAAAAAATATTTACAAACGAATACGAAATTGACTTACCAAATGAAGTCAAGATGGCATTGTCTTTTAGTATAATCTGTAATGTTAACAACATAACATGTTGTTCTTCAACGCACTCAGTTCAATGTTCAATGTTTCAAAAAATCTTACAAACGATTTTTTATAAAAGTCATACCTTCTTAAAAATACCTGTGACCTGCGACCTGCGACCTGCGACCTGCGACCTGCGACCTGCGACCTGTGACCTGTGACCTGTGACCTGCGACCTGTGACCTGCGACCTGTGACCTGCGACCTGCGACCTGTGACCTGTACTTTACACCTGCCGTCGCCAAATCACATCTGCACCGGTCGCCGAAACCTCAACATCCTTCAAGCGAGTTCATGGCAGCCACAAGATGTTCGAAGCGAAGGCGAAGTTATTTACTAAAGAAAATAATATGCAATCGAAACATAAACTCGCCAATCAGTCTGGGGAATCAGTACTTAATTCGACAGCCACGGAGAGAACACTGACGGAAAATGGAGGGATCCGGAGATATTGGTTGAATTTACCTGGTTTTTGTTGTGCTTTCATTTCGCGGGTCGAGGACGAGAGGGTTGGCGAGAGCTGACTAGAAGTAGGCCTACAAAAAAAAACCCGGAGAGGGGGGGGGGGGGGTAGCGGGGCGCTCGTCGGCAACTTTCGATTTTACCCCTAAAAGGTACCTAAAATGGCGCCGCTTAGTTGACTTCTTTGACCCCTAAAAGGTACCAACAAGACGTATTTTTCCTCGTATTTTTACGAGGGAAAATACATCTGAAATTCAGGCTACCAACAAGTGTGGTTTGCTTGATTTGCTAGAACGGACCTGTAACAGGTACCTATATAGAAAAAATTGCAAGTTTTCGAATTTTACCCCCTTTTACCCCTCGTAGCATCATCTCAGGGTCGGTGCCTAGCGATGGATTTATACCTCGACGCTTCGCGTCTCTGTATATATCCACCGCTATTCACCTCCCCTTTGGGGGATAGTTGTTAACTATTCATTTCGCCTTCGGCGAATAATTGTTAATATTAACTTACTTTTTATGTGATTTCGACTGAACTATATTTCCCTTCCGATTCAAAAAATAGAAAATCCTCACGTCAGCGGTTAACGCACATCCCACATGTGTCGAAGACAAAAAGGCTGATTGCCCTCGTTAACGGACGTGGACGGAAGGCTGTGACGCGTTTTTTGTACTGCCGCTGTATCATGTGATCGGTTTGAGAAAGCCAATCTTCCATAAGACGCTTAAAACAATAGGGCAACACACCACGCATCGTGTAGTACTGACACGCCCACGTGAAACTAGTGTAACCAATAAAGATATTTACTAACTTTTATTTCAATATTTTCTTCTTTTTTTTTACACATTCTAGCATCTGAAAATTGTTTTTTACTTTTCGTGAATTATTCTTTTTTCAAGATCTCCAGTTCATCCGTGGATGAGAACAGTGCTCAGGATACAGTAGTGGGTTCGTTGTCAACCTCGGATCAGGACGCGGGTCAGAATTTCACGTACACTCTACTGGACAGCGCGGGAGGCAGATTCAAGATCGTCGAGAATCAGCTCAAGGTATGGTCCTGAAAATCTGTTTAGCATTTTGCACAGGACAGCTGTAAGCTGTAACTAGCTTCAATTGCAGGAGTTATTTCCGGCGGGCGCTAGTGGCTCCCGTGGTCGAACTGTGAGCAGTTCGATTCAAAGGGTCAAGTGGAAACTCACAAATTTGAATGAGTAAATCAGTGGTAATTGGCCTTCTGTTTAAACAATGTCGTTTATTGTGTTGTGTTTTTTCCGTCAGGTTGCCCCTAGTAATGTTCAATGCCTAGCGAAAGGCGGCAGCTTTTGTTCCCTCAACTACGAAAACAAACAATCCCATCAAGTGCGCGTTCGCACGACAGATAGTGGCATACCCGCTCTCACTTACGACAGCAACTTCGTTATTACCATGCGGGATATTAACGACCAACCACGTGACCTACAGCTATCCAACAATAGAGTGAAAGAAAATGCTCCCATCAACACTGTCATTGGTCAGTTGTCATCACGTGACGAGGATTCCGGGCAGACATTGGTGCATTCTCTAGTTGATGATGATAATGGCCGGTTTAGGGTGGACTCTCAAGGACGACTCTATAAAGCTAATGACACTGATTACGAGACTCAGCAGAGGCACTATATCACGGCAGCGGTAACAGATAACGGCTCCCCTCCCATGAAGGTAACCATCTCATCGTGCGTAACATCAATTTGCAGCTGAACAGTCATGTGCTTGTTATTTCGTTACGAGTCTATGAATAGACCTCTAGATTCCCAAGGGTAAATCAACCGAGCATGACTGGAGGGCAAACAAACTGTTTAGTTAGCTTGTTTACGAAATCGCTTCGAAATTGATTGACCATGTTCTTTATGAGCAGGTTAAATCATTACAGATCATATATAGTTTTCAATTTTTTTTTGCTCTCCTCTACAATACGTGACAGACGAGCTTCAAAAGGCCTACTAGACCTCTTTCGCTTGGGCGTAATTTTGTCACGTGGCATTCCCCGTACAATGTTGTCACGTAGTGTTGTCACGTGACATTCCCCGTACGATGTTGTCACGTAATGTTGTCACGTGGCATTCCCCGAGTATTCTTTTTTTGTTTTTTCTGCTACGCATCGAAGGATATATGAACATTGAAGGAACCCAAACAAAGAACGATGATTCAAATGAATGTCACGTGATCTGATATGTGTAAACATTACGCCCAAGCGAAAGGTCTATTGTCAGTCTTGCAAGGTTTAGGGCAAGTATGTCATATTTGCAATTTTACGAAAACAGAAATAAATAATGAGCAATGTGATTGTGCAAGTGGAAGAATGTGGATTTCAATCTGCGTTAGATAAATTCGTTATCTTTCGACTAATTAGAATTAGAACGAGGCAAAGATAACTAATATCTGTTTATACAGTAACCCCTCGTAAGATATATATATATATTTTGAAAAAAGGGAAATTTGCTGGTAGGTGGTAAATATCTTTATTCTGTATAAACATTTTATTGTGATTCTTTTCATTTCAAGATCATTCTTGGCTTTCAATTGTAACGTGACTAAAAATATCCCCTGAATGTTCTAGCGTATCCTCTTTCACATGTTCAGATGCAGAAGCGCTTTATTATCGAAGTCCTGGACACCAACGAAGCTCCCGTCAGCATCAACATGACGTCATCAGGTGGTCAGCTGTCTTTCCCATCAACAGACCCAAGGTCAAGGAAAACTCGGCACGGGGACCACTGTTGGGACTCTGGAGGCTTTGGATCAAGACTCGGTGCAACGACTTAGCTTCACGTTAGACGATAACGGTGGAGGAAAATTCGTGCTGGATTCCTCAGCCACTTGCAAGCCTACAACTGGTATCTCAGGAAACAATACAAAATGTGCCACTCTCCTGCGTGTGAATGCGCCGCTAGATTTTGAACAGACTTCCGTAGTCATGGTGACGGTTCGAGTCACGGATAATAATGGCTTGTTTACAACTCAACAGTTTAGTGTAGGAATTGTAGACCAAAATGACGCACCAACCAATATTACAGTGGCTGGGAAATGGAGTGCAAGCGTGAAAGAGAACATGAACGGAGCTTTAGTGGGAGACCTGGATACAACTGATGAAGACACTGCGCAGACGCATACATACATGCTTACTGACGATGCCGCTGGCTTGTTTGTAGTGCGGACTAATAAACTGTACGTGTCGTCGTCAGCTGATCTTAACTATGAGGCGAAGAATCAATACAGCGTTACAGTCAAAAGTACAGACTCGGGTTCGCCACCACTGACTATCTCCCGGACCTTTCAGGTGCTGATTCGGGACGTTAATGAGGCCCCTATAAATGTTGACCTCTCTAACCTTACTGTAAAGGAGAATAGCAAATCTGGCACTGTGATTGGCCAGTTCACTGTAACCGATCCTGATAACCTTGGAACCCAGGGCACGTGGCAGTCACATGTGTGTAGCGTGATTAATGGTTTGATTGGTCAGTTTGTTGTCCAGGGTGATGCCTTGAAAGTTGGCCTAGCGTTATTGAATTACGAACAAACCTCTGTATATAATGTAGCAGTACAGTGTGTAGACAATGGTACCCCACCACTCTCTATACAAAGGACATTTACCTTGACAGTACAGGATGTGAATGAAGTTCCGAGTGATCTAGCTCTTTCAAGTAACACTATCACCGAGAACGCACCAGCCACATTATTAGGTGAGTTAGTTAACATGGCATGCGTAATGATTTCTCATTTAACACCAACAATCACGCAACACATTCACTGAATACACCCTGATCTTTTTTGCTGGTCATTGAAGGTGATTGGTAAAATCCTTCAACGTACCATACAATTTGAATGCATCACGGCATTGTTTATTACATTCTCTTTCCAGGCACGCTAAGCACCTCTGATGCCGATAACGAATTCAAAACCAGGCAAACATTCATCTATACTCTACTGGGTAACACTGCTGGGCTGCCATTCGTGATTGACGGCACAGCATTAAACACCACAAGGTCCTTAGACTACGAGGCGCGGTCCAAATGGCTTCTCGACATTCGGGCTACGGATAGTGGGTCTCCACCTCAGAGTATCACCAAGATGTTCAACATCTCAGTTGTTGGTGAGTCGCATCCCTACATTTGTACTTGTTTCTTAGACGTCTCTGGTGAATGGATCCTGCAAAGTATGTTTTTGTTGATGACCTGGTTTAATGAGCTTGTGATAATGATGATAATCATGTGCTTTCTAGATGTTAACGAGGCACCCTATGGCATCGCGCTATCAAGTTCTAGTGTGGACGAAAACAGTGACCAAGATACACTGATAGGCTCCCTGTCCTGTCAAGACCCTGACGCCAACCAAACTCATACATACACACTATTAGACAGCGCCTCAGGCAGGTTCAAACTCGTGCAAAACAGAGTCACAGTCGCGCCCTCAAACCAAGATTGCCTAAACAACGGAGGACTCGCCTGCAAGCTGAACTACGAAGCACAGAGGCAACTTGTGCTACGTGTACGTAGTACGGATAATGGCCTCCCTCCACAAAGTAATGAGACCAACCTTGTAATAACAGTTAATGACGTCAACGACAAACCACGTGACCTGAGGATATCCGGGTATAAAGTGAAGGAGAATGCACCGATAGGAACAAGAATAGGTAGACTAACAGCTACTGACGAGGACAACAATCAGGTACAGTATTTTTGTACTCATTTGTCTAAAAATCAAGTACTTTATTCCATTCGATGTTGATGTGGCACGTTGAATGCGAAACCACATATTTCATAATTCGATAATTTCCAGAAGAAAACATGTCTGCTGATAATAGAGTGGTGTCCAGGGGATCCAGTAACTTTTGAAAGAGATGGACATCTGTTGGTAATGTAGGCGAGCACCCCCAGAAATTATAGCAAAAAATATCGGGAATTATTCCTTATTGGAATTATCCTGATTCATTTAATTATGTGGAGTGAGCCTCCAAAGTAGCAGTAGCAGCGTGCGTCGCCATCACAGTACCCGGGGAATGAAGGCCCTGTGTGTCAATGCAAAGAGTGGCCTGTTGGAATATTGGGAGAGTATAACCCCTTGCTGTATTTCTATTGGCTGTATGTCAGGTGTTGTCCTACTCTCTAGTGGATGATGACAGTGGCCGGTTCTCAGTAGATCGTCAGGGTTATGTAGTCAAGGCCAAGGGGACTGATTACGAGACAAGCAAACATCATACCATCGTGGCACAGGCACAGGACAATGGCAAACCGCCACTAGGAGTAAGTAACTGGGCTCTAATATAACACTGTAACTATGTTACGAACCATTGACCTTGCACTGATGATTTACGAGGCTTGTTGTATCTATTTGCAGATAAGGCAGACCTTTAGTGTCGTGGTCCAAAACATCAATGAAGCTCCCGTCAACATATCGTTCAGCTGTCAATCAGGGCAGCAGAAATTCCAAGACAACTCGCCTTCTGTAGCTGAGAATTCAGCAAATGGAACAGTTGTTGGTACACTAGTATCGCTGGACTACGATGCTGTAGAGGCATTAACGTTTCAGAATTTAGGCAGTTCAAAATTCGCCCTTGACCCCACCCCTGTGTGTCATAATCAGACAAACCTCCCAAAGGTCAAGACAATTTGTTCGACAAAGATTCGTGTATCAGGACCTTTAGACTTTGAACGAAGCAGACAAGAGGACGTGATTATTCGCGTGCGCGATAAGAAAGGATTGGCCCACACACAGAGCTTTACCATCCAAATACTAGACGCTAATGATAAGCCGAGCCAAGTGTACCTGTCTGGTGGGAATGTCGGGATTGTAGACGAGAACCTTAACAACCAGCTCGTGGGAGTGTTGACTGTTGCTGACGAGGATGCCGCTCAGACTCATAGTTTCAGCATGATCAACAATGGCGGGTGGAAGTTCGCTGTTAGGGGAGACAAGATCTACACGACAAACAGAGCTAACTTGAACTATGAACAGCAAAACACATACGCAATTGGCGTGAGAGCGGTTGATAATGGCCTGCCAAGTATGTACAAGGATGCCACTTTCACTGTCAATGTAGGTTTACTCAGTGGCTTGATCTATTTGATCCTATCTTAGCCTTCCGTTCTTGTAGTACTTCCCTGATATTGACACTGCTTTCGTCTCTGCTTTTTGTTGTTTCTGGCTTTACACAAGCTTACACAGGTGAATGTTCACGCGCCTCACTTACCGCATGAGTTAGCGGAGAACATTTACGTTGTATTTTGACTTAGGTCTATACTTTATCTGGTTAAGTCTACGAGCAACATCGACAGTAGCGCCACATTACTTTACTATATAAAGAGGTACAATTGTTTGTTGTTCATTTGACGTTCATTTTGTCTTTGGTAGGTAAGGGATGTGAACGAAGCTCCAACAGTCATGGAACTGTCAAATGTTCAAATTCACGAGAACTCTCCCGTGTGGGTCACGGTGAGCAATATCACTGTCACGGATCCAGACAACCTTGGGCCAAAGGGAACGTGGCAAAACTTGTGCTGCTTTGTACTAAACCATGCTGTCACGCCATTCTCTGTCGCCAATAACACACTCAAAGTTTCTGGTAAAATTGATCACGAAGCTACGCCCACAATCGACGTCAAACTACGTTGCCAAGACAACGGAAAGCCACCACTCTACTTGGACCAATTGTTCACCATCACTGTTTTGGATTTGAATGAAGCTCCAACTAGAATCTGGCTAACTGGATCAACTGTGTTAGAGAACTCAGGCGTAGTAGTGGTAGGGAGGTTCAGTACTGTTGACCCTGATAACGAAGGACCATGGGCCCAGAATCAGACCTTTACATACTCTATCGCTAGTCCGACTGAGTCTACTCTGCCGTTTGCTATCACTGGTGACTTGCTCAAGACCACACGTAGCTTGGACTATGAAGCACAATCCTCTTGGAGTCTGACCATCAAATCCACCGATAACAAAGGTAGGCTTGGTATACATAAGTGTGTTATTGCGGCTCAATGACAGGCAGTGTACAGGCAATCAACGGACCTTCATTCGCTTCAGCCCGTCTATTGAGGTAATTGATCCCTGGGTATTTATCCACGGATTATGATTTGGATCTCTACAGGTCTGGGTGTTTCGAGTATATTTGTAATCACCGTGCAAGACCAGAACGACGCGCCCACGGACATATCAGCGAGCGCACCTCTGGCCATTCCGGAGCAAAGCTCAGCGGGAACATACATTGGCACTTTTACAACTGCTGACCAGGATGTACAGCAGACTCACAATTACCGGATTGAGAGCGTAGCGGCCGAAGGGCATGGGCGTAAAAGGTATTTAACTATATGTTTTCGCTTTATCCTTCAACCTCGATTTAAAAAGGGAGCAATAGTGAAATCCCGCGACCGCGACCTCGTTTGACCGTGATAAGATGTCATTACTCTATATCGTACGTGTTATGGCGATCTCATAAAGTTATGCAATCTGGACGTTGCTTGGCAGTTTATGGTCGTATCATCCTTTTGTGACTGGGCCCTGCAGTGTTATTCCCTTTTGGCCATCATTTGTTCTATACGATCCTTCATATCACCCATCAAACTGCATATTTTTTTATTTCGTCTACTGGACATCAACGTCATATTTTCTTCTCTCTTTCTTCCCATCTTCTTCTTCTTCTTCGTCTTCTTCTTTTTTCTCCAAACAAGCCCACCTCCTTCTTGTGAAGATTCTTGTGAGTATAACATGACGTGCTTGTGCAGGTGCCAAAATAAAATAATAAGTGTCAATGTACAGGTAGTAAAATAAACTGGGTTGGCTGTCATATATCATATTATGCTTGTACGTTATGTTTTAATGATTTTAACTAGTCTTTTCTCTACGTTTTTCTCTAGGAATGATAGCAGTCTGCTTAACATATTCACGGTCGAGTCACCGTCCGGCAAGTTGAGCTTGTCCGGTCCTCTTTTGGACTATGAACAGTTCACTAATTACACCATACGTGTGCGCGCTATAGACACTGGTACCCCACCCCTCTCCATCATGAGATACTTTTCCATTCGTGTGATTGATATTAATGAGTCGCCTGTCAACATCACACTTAGCAACGACAATGTAAGTAGCATTCCAGTTTATAATACAGCTCATAACATCAGCAATAGATATTAACTAGACCTACTTGACATAAACCAGCAATAGATAATGTGTATAGAGCGGATTTCAGATGACTGTCGCGAGTAATTCGCAATTACTTTGTAATTACTCCTATAGGTTTTATTCAGAATTGGTGTACTTTGCAATTTTCTCTAGGACCTCACGCCGGGCCTATAAGGATCAAAAATCGCCGGGGTTTCTTGTAACTTTGTGAGTTTTAGTCGAATCACTACCAAATTTCACATGTAAATAGTACTCATAAAATTAACAAACATAGTAATTTTGGAATTTTCAAATTAACGAATTTTGGCGGGAAAATGACGTCATCAATCTTACACTAAAATTTCAACTCGATCATATGAATTTTTATGACTTGGATATGAAAGAGCTCATTGAGATAGCCACAAAACCGAAAATATTTTTGAAATATCTCATTCCCTTGAGAAGTTATGAATATTTTAAGTTTGCAATGTCCGCCATTTTGTTTTTTAGACAAAAGCAGCCATTGGCAGCCGGTACAAAATTGCAGGGCTTGTTCTAACTTGGTGAGTTTTAATCCAATCACTTCTAAATTTCACATGTAAATAGTAATCATGAAATTAACAAACACAGTCATTTTAGAATTTTCAAATTAACGAATTCTGGCGGGAAAATGACGTCATCAATCTTAAACCAAAATTTAAAATCGATCATATGAAATTTTTGAGAATCGGGTATGAAAGAGCTCATTCAGATAGCCACAAAACCGAAAAGATTTTTGAAATATCTCATCCCGTTAAGAAGTTATGGATATTTTAAGTTTGTATTTCCACGGAACGCTGACCAAAACAAAATGGCGGACATGCAAACTTAAAATACTCATAACTTCTTAAGGGAATGCGATATTTCAAAAATCTTTTCGGTTTTGTGGCTATCTCAATGAGCTCTTTCATATCCGAGTCATAAAAAGTTCATATGATCGATTTAAAATTTTGGTGTAAGATTGATGACGTCATTTTCCCGCCAAAATTCGTTAATTTCAAAATTCCAAAACGACTATGTTTGTTAATTTCATGAGTACTATTTACATGTGAAATATGGTAGTGATTGGATTAAAACTCACAAAGTTAGAACAAACCCGGCGATTTTTGATCCTTATAGGCCCGGCGTGCCTACACCTACTTGACATAAACCAGCAAATATATTAACCAGACCTACTTGACATAAACCAACAATAGATATTAACCACACCTACTTGACATAAACCAGCAAATATATTAACCAGACCTACTTGACATAAACCAACAATAGATATTAACCACACCTACTTGACATAAACCAGCAAATATATTAACCAGACCTACTTGACATAAACCAACAATAGATATTAACCACACCTACTTGACATAAACCAGCAAATATATTAACCAGACCTACTTGACATAAACCAGCAAATATATTAAGCAGACCTACTTGACATAAACCAGCAAATATATTAACCAGACCTACTTGACATAAACCAACAATAGATATTAACCACACCTACTTGACATAAACCAGCAAATATATTAACCAGACCTACTTGACATAAACCAACAATAGATATTAACCACACCTACTTGACATAAACCAGCAAATATATTAACCAGACCTACTTGACATAAACCAACAATAGATATTAACCACACCTACTTGACACAAACCAGCAAATATATTAACCACACCTACTTGACATAAACCAACAATAGATATTAACCACACCTACTTGACATAACCAGCAAATATATTAACCAGACCTACTTGACATAAACCAACAATAGATATTAACCAGACCTACTTGACATAAACCAGCAAATATATTAACCAGACCTACTTGACATAAACCAGCAAATATATTAACCAGACCTACTTGACATAAACCAGCAAATATATTAACCACACCTACTTGACATAAACCAGCAATATATATTAACCAGACCTACTTGACATAAACCAACAATAGATATTAACCACACCTACTTGACATAAACCAGCAAATATATTAACCAGACCTACTTGACATAAACCAACAATAGATATTAACCACACCTACTTGACATAAACCAGCAAATATATTAACCAGACCTACTTGACATAAACCAGCAATATATATTAACCACACCTACTTGACATAAACCCGCAAATATATTAACCAGACCTACTTGACATAAACCAGCAAATATATTAACCAGACCTACTTGACATAAACCAGCAATATATATTAACCACACCTACTTGACATAAACCAGCAAATATATTAACCAGACCTACTTGACATAAACCAGCAAATATATTAACCAGACCTACTTGACATAAACCAGCAATATATATTAACCACACCTACTTGACATAAACCAGCAAATATATTAACCAGACCTACTTGACATAAACCAGCAAATATATTAACCAGACCTACTTGACATAAACCAGCAAATATATTAACCAGACCTACTTGACATAAACCAGCAAATATATTAACCAGACCTACTTGACATAAACCAGCAATATATATTAACTAGACCTACTTGACATAAACCAGCAAATATATTAACCAGACCTACTTGACATAAACCATCAATATATATTAACTAGACCTACTTGACATAAACCAGCAATAGATATTAACCAGACCTACTTGACATAAACCAGCAATAGATATTAACCAGACCTACTTGACTTGGCAGGTTGATGAGAACTCTGTTGCTAATAGTGCTGTTGGTCAGCTGACAGTCCATGATCCTGATAATGCCAATATACCATGGCAGCTCTTCACGTGTGTTGTCACTAACGATCAGCAAGTCCCCTTCAAGGTAACCACAACAATGTGCAAGTCTCCTCTCCCCTCATTAGTTTGATCCTCTGGGATTTAACTATTCTCTCAATGAAAGTCCCCGGGATAGTATCACTTGGTTGTTCACGTCCAAATTAGCTCCTTGCTCATGTTATGTTAGCTATGATCCTAGGGTGGGTACTCGGATATAAAAATGACAGGGGGGTCCGACGTATTTTTTTGGGGTATGAAACTTGTAGTAAAAAGTTTTTTTTTATTCTACCAGGTATTTTTTTTGAGTGTTGAAAATCCGCGGGTATTTTTTGGGGTTGAAACGTCTGACAGGCTAGTTGATCATCAAGATACTGCCATAAGCTGAAACATATAATGGGACAGGCATCTGTGTAGTGCTGGTATTAAATAGCCTTTTCAGGCTAACAAAGTTAGCGTCGGATCTCCCCGTCATTTTTATATCCGAGTACTCCCCTGGGGCTATGATAAAGGGTAGGTGGTCTGGTAATATAGGTTTATCTCTGCCTCGTACCCAGGCCCGTTCTAGTGATTTTCGAGGCGAGAGCGACTGGGAACGAACTAGCGCGGAAGGCCTAAGCCTTCCCTTGATCCTTTGCGTGAACGAACTGTTCCCAAGATTCATTGTGCACTCGCTAGGTTTCGCGCTGTGGCGACCTCTCTGCTCCTTTCTAAATAGAGACGCCTAGGGCCGATGAGGCAGGACTAATCTTTAGATTTCGACGAGATGCTCACCCTCGTTTGAAATCTCGTTCGCCAGGTGTCGAACCATTTGTCCCTGGTTGTTGCAAGAGATGAACTTGATTTCGAGCAGCAGAGCACGTATGTCGTCACGGTAAGCATAAAACAAATTGCCGTTATACTCATCCTGTGTCATGAATCATCGTCATCTTCATCGTCATCGTCATCGTCATCAATAATAATCAGCACGGCGGGTTAAGTTGTTGACACCATGACATTCTGGTCTGTGTCGTACGTATTGCCCATATTACAATGTCTAAGGCTATATTTGGCAACTTGGAATAAACGTTTCTTTTTTCCCAGTAACTTGATTATGTCAGCATAATTGCAGGGGGTGAGCTTACTATAAGTACCATGACTACTTATAGTGTTTAGTGAGTAATGTTTTATCACACCTTGATATTCCTGGCAGGTAAACTGTACCGAGCAACTTGCTGTACCCCTTTCTATATCGACCACATTCACGATACACGTATTGGACGTGAACGAATCGCCCTACAATCTGACCGTTAGCGGTGCAGATGTAGCGGAGAATGGCAGTCCAGGGGATTTAGTGGGAGTGGTCACAGTACAAGACCCAGATACACCGGTAGGTCTCACCCCCCCTTCCCTCCCTCCCTCCCTAGCTGCTTCTCTAGCCCGTTTTCGTATAGCTCATGCCAGCAGATTTGAGAACTTCTTGCTCCAAAAGGTTATTTGGAAGGACTTGTGCACTGTGATGTCACCAAAAACGCCGGGTTACCTATTCTTTTGCTGACCGAATGTTAAAACATTCACAAATCACAAATGAAGAGATCAAGGAAAATCGTGCAGGCGTCTGTTTTTATTTTTGCCAGAACACTTCTATATGCCACTTACAAAACACTTGTTATCATCTTTACATGAAATTTTACATGAAATACACAACACAAGTAAACGTTCTACCCATACAAGTAACTATAAATATGTATTATATTGTTTGTCCAGAGGTAATGTTCACAATATTGAATTGCTTTCATAAAAAAACACTAATATTTGATCTCTTAACTTTGGCGATTGATAATTTGAGAAATATTTTACGTACATATACAATCTCGCGATAGTACTACTCCAGGGAAATAAAGACACGGACGAACCTTTTCGAGGATGACAATTGTCATTTTGCTTTGTGTCTACTGCCGACCATGTCATGCTTTCTTTTTGCTTTGCTCTGCTTTGTTTGTTTTGTTTTTCAAGGATGCATGTAAATACATGTTATTCACTGAAATGAACCACAAACCTTTTTTAAACGGTTTTGTATATAGCGTCAAGCGTTTGTTTCCTTCTGTGCTCTGCTGTTAAAGTTCGATCTCAACTCTGGTGCGCTCGTCCATCAAGACAATAATAGCTGTTTCTCCTGTAATCTGATCCCGTGGAATGCTCACTTCAACTTTCACCATAGACAGGGAATTAGCGATTCGTGTCAAGGGTATTTCATTTACAGCCTGGTTCCCATATCCACTTTGTTCTTTGGACTTTAGGTTCTGATATTTAGTGCAATGTCCTCTTGAAACTGTCGAGCCCATTCTCGATAATAAAATACAAATACCTTTTGTATAGCGTAGTCGAATGTTCGCTTGCGAACCGTGCCAGTGTTTGTGACTTGTTCGTACAGCACAAAGATTTATACCAATTCCGTATCCATGGATACCGTGTTCTAAACAAATATGTTTTGTGTGTGTGTGTGTTTACCGTGTGTTGCCATGACAATGCAAAATATTTATTTCCTTACGTCACTTGTTTTCAAGTTGTCATGACACCAACCGACGTTATAAACATAATAATACACATTAGCGAGAATAAACAATATTTTACTTCATTCCTTTGCATTGCCATCATAGCTAACGGCCCACGGGTAAATCTCCAAATCAGTTTCCGCCGATAGTAAGTTTTACAAGGTGTTACCAATTTTTAAGCTACAGCAATTTTGACTCCTACTGTATTTGCGATGTATAGAAACGAGTTACTTACGAGTTACGAGTTACTTTGCGTTGTATAGGAACGGATCAAAATTATTTCAAGCCATAGAAACGGATTACTTACGAGTTACGAGTTATTTGCGATGTATAGAAACGGTTACTTACGAGCTACGAGTTACTTTGCGATGTATAGAAACGGGTTACTTACGAGTTACTTTGCGATGTATAGAAACAAGTTACTTACGAGTTACGAGTTACCTTGCGATGTATAGAAACGGGTTACTTACGAGTTACATACTAGTTTGCGAAAGTACCTTACAGCAGAAACAAAGGCAACAAACGCGAACAAACGCACATGTGATAGACTATGACCTTCTCCAACATGCTTCTTCCATGATTAAATTTGCCTTTTATCTCGCTAAATGTTGTTCAGACAGTAAATGTGATCAGGGGGATGATATGAGATGATTGCTTCCAAGAAGAATCTAGTTTGCGGTGGCTAAATCCTCCCCTTTGACTCAATAATAAACTGCACTGCCACGTCATGAAAAGAATTTTAAAATTCTGCATCGCCTTAAGAACAGGCAGCTCAACTTGTTGTAAATGTGTGACAAGGATGCGACATGATTGGTGACATTATAATCTGTTATCAGGTCAATCTGACTCAGTTCAACGTGAACAATGCTATGTATAAGAGTAAGGGATACAACAAGATAACCATAGACAATCAATCACTCGGAACATGACGTTTCCATGAGCTGGTCATAGCTTTGCTATGATTGCATAATGTTGCACCTACTATAGCAAGCTGAATTAGTAATATATAGATTTAGCCATTGGCTAAAAGCGGAGCTCCTGGTTATAAAATCTTCTATGTGAATGGAAGGGATTCCCATGTGTACATGGTTTATATGGTTGCTTTAGAGTCTTCCCTTCACGAGATATTAATTTTTCAAGCGTGACCACTTCATTTCGTTCATCTGGTGGTCTAGACTACACTACCCAAGTTTGGTTGTTTTAGAGTCTTCCCTTCACGAGATGTTTATTTTTCAAGCATGGATGACGTCATCGATGACGTCATATCACGTGACCACTTCATTTCGTTCATCTGGTGGTCTAGACTACACTACCCAAGTTTGGTTGTTTTAGAGTCTTCCCTTAACGAGATATTGATTTTTCAAGCATAGATGACGTCATCGATTACGTCACATCACGTGACCACTTCATTTCGCTCATCTGGTGACCTAGACTACACTTCCCAAGTTTGGTTGTTTTAGAGTCTTCCTTTCATGAGATATTAATTTTTGAAGCATAGATGACGTCGTCGATGACGTCATATCACGTGACCACTTCATTTCGCTCACCTGGTGACCTAGACTACACTACCAAAGTTTGGTTGTCTTAGAGTCTTCCCTTCACGAGATATTCATTTTTCAATCACTGATGACGTCATCGATGACGTCACATCACGTGTCCGGGTTACAGCACCCCCCTTGTGGCATAGACAAAATATCCCAAGTATGGTTGTCTTAGCGTGTTCCCTTGAGGAGATATAATTTTTTCTTTGCATACCACAGGGTTCCCATGTGTACACGGACGACGGACGGACGCCGTACGCTATAGGTTTAATACCAGAAAAATAAAGAAAAAATCATATCTCCCGAAGGGTAGTTTCTATAGAAGCCAAACTTGGACAAACTTTCAAAGACCATAAGAGGAACTCTATACCAAGGTCACATGCCCTTACGTCATCAATGACGTCATCAAAATGATCCATAATGCCCGTGACGTTCAAAAATCAACTCGATAGTATACTATACGTTTTTTCCTTAGGTATGGTGCTCCGCTAAAAAGACACAAATTATTAATATCAATTAGTATAGTGACTAACACCGCCTGATATTGCTACGTGTTGCGCAGGGTACCAATTAGTATAGTGACACTAACACCGCCTGATATTGTAACGTGTTGCGCAGGGTGCCAACTAGTATAGTGACACTAACACCGCCTGATATTGTTACATGTTGCGCAGGGTGCCAATTAGTATAGTGACACTTACACCGCCTGATATTGTTACGTGTTGCGCAGGGTGCCAACTAGTATAGTGACACTAACACCGCCTGATATTGTTACCTGTTGCGCAGGGTACCAATTAGTATAGTGACACTAACACCGCCTGATATTGTTACGTGTTGCGCAGGGTACCAATTAGTATAGTGACACTAACACCGCCTGATATTGTTACGTGTTGCGCAGGGTGCCAATTAGTATAGTGACACTAACACCGCCTGATATTGTTACGTGTTGCGCAGGGTGCCAACTAGTATAGTGACACTAACACCGCCTGATATTGTTACGTGTTGCGCAGGGTGCCAATTAGAATAGTGACACTAACACCGCCTGATATTGTTACGTGTTGCGCAGGGTACCAATTAGTATAGTGACACTAACACCGCCTGATATTGTTACGTGTTGCGCAGGGTACCAATTAGTATAGTGACACTAACACCGCCTTATATTGTTACGTGTTGCACAGGGTACCAATTAGAATAGTGACACTAACACCGCCTGATATTGTTACGTGTTGCGCAGGGTACCAATTAGTATAGTGACACTAACACCGCCTGATATTGTTACGTGTTGCGCAGGGTACCAATTAGTATAGTGACACTAACACCGCCTGATATTGTTACGTGTTGCGCAGGGTGCCAATTAGTATAGTGACACTAACACCGCCTGATATTGTTACGTGTTGCGCAGGGTGCCAATTAGTATAGTGACACTAACACCGCCTGATATTGTTACGTGTTGCGCAGGGTGCCAATTAGTATAGTGACACTAACACCGCCTGATATTGTTACGTGTTGCGCAGGGTACCAATTAGTATAGTGACACTAACACCGCCTGATATTGTTACGTGTTGCGCAGGGTGCCAATTAGTATAGTGACACTAACACCGCCTGATATTGTTACGTGTTGCGCAGGGTGCCAATTAGTATAGTGACACTAACACCGCCTGATATTGTTACGTGTTGCGCAGGGTGCCAACTAGTATAGTGACACTAACACCGCCTGATATTGTAACGTGTTGCGCAGGGTGCCAATTAGTATAGTGACACTTACACCGCCTGATATTGTTACGTGTTGCGCAGGGTGCCAACTAGTATAGTGACACTAACACCGCCTGATATTGTTACCTGTTGCGCAGGGTACCAATTAGTATAGTGACACTAACACCGCCTGATATTGTTACGTGTTGCGCAGGGTACCAATTAGTATAGTGACACTAACACCGCCTGATATTGTTACATGTTGCGCAGGGTGCCAATTAGTATAGTGACACTAACACCGCCTGATATTGTTACGTGTTGCGCAGGGTGCCAACTAGTATAGTGACACTAACACCGCCTGATATTGTTACGTGTTGCGCAGGGTACCAATTAGTATAGTGACACTAACACCGCCTGATATTGTTACGTGTTGCGCAGGGTGCCAATTAGTATAGTGACACTAACACCGCCTGATATTGTTACGTGTTGCGCAGGGTACCAATTAGAATAGTGACACTAACACCGCCTGATATTGTTACGTGTTGCGCAGGGTACCAATTAGTATAGTGACACTAACACCGCCTGATATTGTTACGTGTTGCGCAGGGTACCAATTAGTATAGTGACACTAACACCGCCTGATATTGTTACGTGTTGCGCAGGGTGCCAATTAGTATAGTGACACTAACACCGCCTGATATTGTTACGTGTTGCGCAGGGTACCAATTAGTATAGTGACACTAACACCGCCTGATATTGTTACGTGTTGCGCAGGGTACCAATTAGAATAGTGACACTAACACCGCCTGATATTGTTACGTGTTGCGCAGGGTGCCAATTAGTATAGTGACACTAAAACCGCCTGATATTGTTACGTGTTGCGCAGGGTGCCAATTAGTATAGTGACACTAAAACCGCCTGATATTGTTACGTGTTGCGCAGGGTGCCAATTAGTATAGTGACACTAACACCGCCTGATATTGTTACGTGTTGCGCAGGGTGCCAATTAGTATAGTGACACTAACACCGCCTGATATTGTTACGTGTTGCGCAGGGTACCAATTAGTATAGTGACACTAACACCGCCTGATATTGTTACGTGTTGCGCAGGGTGCCAATTAGTGTAGTGACACTAACACCGCCTGATATTGTAACGTGTTGCGCAGGGTGCCAATTAGTATAGTGACACTAACACCGCCTGATATTGTTACGTGTTGCGCAGGGTACCAATTAGTATAGTGACACTAACACCGCCTGATATTGTTACGTGTTGCGCAGGGTACCAATTAGTATAGTGACACTAACACCGCCTGATATTGTTACGTGTTGCGCAGGGTACCAATTAGTATAGTGACACTAACACCGCCTGATATTGTTACATGTTGCGCAGGGTACCAATTAGTATAGTGACACTAACACCGCCTGATATTGTTACGTGTTGCGCAGGGTGCCAATTAGTATAGTGACACTAACACCGCCTGATATTGTTACGTGTTGCACAGGGTACCAATTAGTATAGTGACACTAACACCGCCTGATATTGTTACGTGTTGCGCAGGGTACCAATTAGTATAGTGACACTAACACCGCCTGATATTGTTACGTGTTGCGCAGGGTACCAATTAGAATAGTGACACTAACACCGCCTGATATTGTTACGTGTTGCGCAGGGTGCCAATTAGTATAGTGACACTAACACCGCCTGATATTGTTACGTGTTGCACAGGGTACCAATTACAGTAACGTGACGCTGGAGATTCAGTCCCAGTCTCCTCGTGAAGTGTTTGCGCTCATGAACAGAAGGCTGGTGACGAGGGCCGTTCTTGATTACGAGGCTATTCCTGTCTACACCCTGGCGATAGTGGCGTACGATGGCGGCAACCCGTCACTACACACAACACTCACCTTCCGTGTTGACGTATGTAAATATCGCATTATTTCTTACGTTCTATATGGATACATTTGACTGATTTTTGCATGTAGTGAATTCGGTCACACACGTGTGTACTGGTCATCGACACCCCATGAACAGTATAGAGACATTGCACACAGAAGCTAATTGATTAACATTGTGCTGTTAGGTTCTGGATAGAAATGACCGACCGACCTCGGTACGACTAGCGCCCAACAACGTACTTGAGAATGCCACAATTGGGACTGTGATTGGTTCGCTCCTCGCACGTGACCAGGATAGAAAACAGACCCACACCTTCCAAGTCCTTGACCGAACAGGTATCAAGTAGTAGTATTTACTAGTAAGTACCCGTGAAAAATTCACGAATTAAATTTTCCTTGAATGACGAAAATTATCGGATTGTCTGCCGTTGTGGAATGAACAGTTATACCGCTACGTTTAGAGAGATGTGCTCAAACAATTTGTAACTACGCCTGTTTACTTAATAATTAAAGTATTTGTTATCAGTTTATAGATAAGTGGCATACCGGTGTGAAATATTTGCACCGTAGCATACGATAGGAAAGACGTTTTAAATTAGATCTTTGAAAACAATGTTCCTTGTGAATGGAAATGAGGCAAATGCAGCCACACAATAACCCCCTAAATATTTCCTAACAAAGGTGTTGAGGCATTGGTTTCACTGTGGTTTTGGCGCGAAAAGATCGCGCGTGTGTCGATCGATATGGTCGTATTTTCGGTCAAGAAAGAAAAAGGCTGAGCTGTACCACTCGAACTTCAACAACTATTGGTTTTAGATGTAAATAATATCAAGAGAAGTCCCTCGTCTAGTGAATAGGAAGGTTTAGGAAGCGCCAGAAAGGTAAAGTAAAACTTTTTAGATTCTTGCTGTTTTCAATGGAAAGTTGCTTTGCACTGCTCATCATGTTGGACTTTCTTAAAGACTTGTACAACTCGGTCAATTCGAATTCAAGTGTGTGTGATTTAAACAATCTAAGCTTATCAGTTAAACTTGGGAAAATCGCTTGAATTAGACCTTAGCTCAAGTAAAACCTTTTCCAACAAAAACATGCACACTGGAGAGATTTCCTTCCGCTCGGGTTTGTGAACTTCGTTTTTTCGGCTCGAACATCTCCGTTTTTAGTATAGATTTTGAAGAGTTCATACATTTCCTCCTTCCGGTCGGGTTTGAGAGCTTCGTTTTTTCGGCTCGAACTTCTCTGTTTTTTAGTATAGATTTCGAAATAAATAGGCTGTCAAAGGACTGTTGTTTGTGAACTGAGTGTTTGTTTATTTATAAATGGCGCGCCGGGACTTCGTGCAACGCGCCAAAACCTTTGAATGGGATATATTGTTCACTCTAAACTTTTTGGAAAAACGACTTTTGCCTGAACATTACTATGTTATTTGTGAGAGAATCGCGTAGGTTTGGACGTATTTGTTGCTTTCGGCTGCGAGAAATCGTTTATTTTTTGGTTCCTGTGGAAGACTTAAAATGGCGCCTTTGCGAACTCGATCTTCTCGCTTACGAAAACGCTTGAATTAGATCTTCCGTGCACTTTATCGTTTTCGAATAAAATGTATCCTATAACACAGTTCCCCAAGTATGCAAGAAAATGACGTGGTTTTGAAGTTCCGTGTTGCAGCCGTTTTTCCAGGCTGCTGGGCTAACAGTTTGACCTTGACCCCCCCAACATCACGTATTATATATAAGACTAGCTGTTGCCCGTGAAAAATTCACGGAGTGTAAGGGGGAAATTTATTTTACTTAAAAGTGTTCTCTGTTTAAAAAAAAAAACGAAAAAAAAAATCACAATGGCCACATGGATGTGGGGAGGGGTTCATGATTTCCCCTTTCCATAAACTGCTGATTTACATTACTAATAACCTCCCATCAGCATGAGTACCCCGTCCCACCATGCCGAAATAAATGAAGTGAGCCCAAAAGGATTTTTTTTTTTGCACTGGTCTCCCTGATTGGTGCGACAAAATCACGCGTGTGTGTCCGTCTCTCAAATCGGTCAAAGAACCCGCGAAAATCGAAAGCGCGATTTGACTTCGGAATTGTTTGCATGTTTATCATATCTCAGTCAGGGGAGAGAAGAAACAGGTCAAGTAAAAATGTTCTAAGGACTAATAATTTTTTTTAGTTCATATTATATATATTTTTTCGGCTTTATCCCTCGCTTAAAAAATAGCTTGAATTAGAACTTAGGCGCCAAAGTGAATCTTTTCCAACAAAAACATGCCCACTGGAGGAATTTCCTCCTTCTCTTCGGGATTGTGTCCTTCGTTTTGCGATTGAGCCGTCAGGATTTATACTTAGAGATTATTATTCATGACTTTCACGGACTTTGTTTTGTAAGTGTGTCACTTCGACTTAGGGGTGGACCATTAGAAATTGGGGGAGGGGGGGTGGCAATTCCCAAAAAAAATTCGAGCAAGGCCAATCCTTCCAACAAAAAAAATCTTGCAGAGATCCAAGCTAGTAAAAAACATGATATAAATTCCGAAAAAACATTCTTGCACAACCTGATCCCCGAAAAAAAAATTCATGCGCAAAAAAATTGCCACCCCCCCCCCCCCAATTTCTAATGGTCCACCCCTTAATAGCATGACTTAGCGCGTGCTCCGAGGGAAGCAAGATAGTGTGTACGTTTGTTGAAACTTGAATGAAAATTTTTTTCAGCTCAAATCTTCAAGTTAGAATTATCCCTGCACATTCCTGTATATAATCTGTAAGAGAACCATTTAGGTTTCAACGTCTTTGGTGCTTTCGGCTGCGCGAACCGAGTTCTTTTTTAGTTTCTGTGGGAGATTTTCAACATGGCGGCGATGGCGGCTTTGTCCCTCGCTTAAGAAATCGCTTGAATTAGAACTTAGCCCGAGGTGAATCTTTTCCAACAAAAACACGCCCATGGTCCAGATTTCCACCTACCCTTCGGGTTTGCGAACTTCTTCATATGAAACAATCTCCAACCGAAAATTGTCGATTTTCAACACCTCACGGCCAAAACCATATTTGGAATCATTTACCTTATAAGGAAGTCACAGGAGATCCTCTTTTGATAAGAATTTCGGCAAAAGTAGCAAGAAAACTGTGAAATTTTGAATGAAAACTTGCAGGAATCACAGAGACTCGAGTTCACGATCTGTCCGCCATTGATTTTGGCTTGGTAACCACGCTAAAATAGCCCACAGCTAGCCCGCGCGACTCGTCCCAGTCCTCCCAAGTGCATTCGGCAAAAACGACAAATGATTCAATGATATGTTGGCGGCACAGCTTCAGGGCTGAGCGGAGCGAGTGTCGACACGATTTTCCTTACGGTATTAATATATAGATTACGGCTCGTTGGTTCGGTATGTGCTTAAAATTTCAGAAATGATATTGAGAGAATTATCCGTATTACGTTATGGTTTCGACATACTCTACTTTTCCACACGCCTTTGTTTCCTGTAGTCGCCCCTCTATTAATATTGTGAGTATGTTTTCTTGTAGACCTGTTTACTGTAAAAGGTAGCGACTTGGTTCTCATTTCTCCTGTCAACTATGAGCAAGACTCCACCATTAATGTGACGGTTAATGCCACTGACAATGGAACACAACCGTTCTCTGTAGTGGTAAGTAAGCACCTAAATATCAGTGATATGTTTCTACGCCATAGTATAGCTATGGCTGTGTTAGCCCGCGGCTTGTTGGCCAGCGGTCCCATGTCATTAACTTGTTCACGGTCTGGTCGCCATCATGGCCGCCACCTTCTAATGAAGTCTGCGGTGAGTCTAACTCGACTTTCTTCCTCTTTACCTCAATGGCGCTAAATGTCCTTGATATCTAACATTCCCAAAGCATACACACAGAGGCGGGGCGGTAGAAAGGTTCTGTTGTGAAATTGTGAAATTGTAGGCCTCGAGACAGTACGAAAGGAATTTTGTGCTTACAGTAGTTACCAAGTTTTGGCTGCGAAAAGCCTAGAAGCAGATGTAGATGAAACCTTGGTTTTATGCTTTTCTTTTGATAACAGCCAATGTAATTGGGGGCCAGGACTGAGATTCCACGTTCAGCTAGCGTGTGTGTGGGAGGGCTAGCTTGCATTACGAGATCGCGGAAACTGCGGGGTCTTTTTGTTTATGCAGACTGTTTGAGCTACTTTTCTTCGATACATTTCCTGAATCGTCGGGTTGAAAATTCTAAGCAAAGAAAGTCAGTCGTTTAATGGTAGGCTACATTGGTAATTAATCTTGAAAATTACCTTCCAGGACACCGTGCTTGTGATAGTTATCGACTGTAATGACGTACCATCTGACGTCATTGTCACGCCGAAAGGTATTGTTGTACCTGAGAACAGCCCAGGGGGCACGCCGCTGGCAAATGTGACTGTAGTAGACGAAGACAGCGATCAAAGCCATACTTGTAAGTTGGTTGCTGGTCAGCGGTATTTTGGTATCCGGACGGTGTCAAGGTCACGTGGAGCCATATTTGTGAGAGACCAAGCCGGGTTGGACTATGAGACTATGACACGCCCAATTAATGGTATGGTCATCATATTCTCTAGATCTTGTAGCGCATCTAAAGGGGAGGGAGGGAGAAGACGACTATCACTCATGAAAAATCCGATGCCACGCACATGTACATTAAGTGTGATTATTATATGGCAACGATAGTACGCGCGCTCTGATTGGCTAACGAGCGGGCGTAACTCTCCGTAATGCCCACGGGCATTATGGAAATTCTTAATGCCCGCTCGCAGTTCACGACTGACAAAAAATTATCTCCTTGAAATAACACAAATTCAAAAATTTTTTCAGCGAAATTCACAACAAGGAATACTTGATACAGTATAACACAAATCTAACTTGTGACAAGAGGAAAATAAAGGCCTGAATATCAGAAATGACCTGTTTACAAAAGCAAAGCAGAGCCAAAAATTACTTTAGGAAATTCGAGTCTATCAGGAGAAAATGAGAACTGTGAAGGGAGTCAAAAGAGCAGCAAAAGGTAAAAGCTACATGTAAAGTCAAAATTTATTGGGAATTCAAGAAACTTGAGAGCTAAAAATAATAACAGAAAGCGAGTTCAAACTTTGTGCTTACCGATAACTGATAGTGAAGTCGTTGATTTCCTTTCTCTCTCCATCTCCTCGAGTTAAATTCATTCTTACTTGACGTTTGCTTTTGCACAAAAGCCGGCTAAAAAAACCATTGCAATTTTCTGGAGGATAGCTTGTAAAATATCTTCTTCAGGTTTAACTCTTCTTCCGTATTTTTTAAAAGCCTTTTCCTAGTGCAACAGGAGCAATGTTTTCCCCAATGGTGCTAAAAAAAGTTGAGCCTTAAGCTCAACTTCCCGGTTGCTTGCCGTTTGAAACTTCTGTAACTTCCTCAAAAGTTTCTCACAAATGACTAAACAACATTATAAAATATCTGTAAAAGAAAGGATTCCGAAGTATTTGACATCCATAAGAGATTTAGAGCAAGTCTGGCGTGGTTTGCACACACGGGTTTGTTCCATCAGTTTGACTCAGAGAATGAAAAACTCTGAATGAACTCGAGCGCGACGCGGGCGCGTGTCTGAGTTATTTCGGCGGGAAAATGAACGAGGCGATCGACTTCCGGTTCGTAAAATGTTTGTAGAAAAAGTGCCATATAATAAACAACTTACTAACCTCGACCGTTCGGGCATTACGTGAAATATCAAACCTCGGTTTTGGCGTATCAACCTCGCTATCGCTCGGTCGATACGCCAAAACCTCAGTTTGATATTTCACGTAATGCCCTCACTCTCGGTTAGTAAGTAGTTAATAATTAGTCGTGGCAGGGAAGTGTCGTGGTGACTATTTAACTATTATTATTCATTGTACTCAGTAATCGTTTTCTGATTGGCTCAAAGTCTACGCACAATTCTGGCAGTTTGCAAGCGCCTGCAATATTTTCAGCGGGAACAGTTGTCTGTGGAGGTTATTGAACCGAGCCCGCGCTATTTTCAGTGGAAACAGTTGTCTATACAGGTTATTGGACCGATCCTGCAAGTTATTTCAGCGGTATTTTGTGTGAAATTACAAATGCGCGGCAAATGTTGTGTTTTGTGTCTTTAAATATTTTCTTTTCACGATGGCTGCTCGCTTTGCGACGTGTTCGATAACACGTTAATGTTCAGATAACAGAAACCTCGGCCTTGATATCGCCCCGTGTAAGGGCATCCGGCATCCGCGATTTTTTTGGCTTGGCATCCGGCATCCATCGACTAGGCATCCAGCATCCAACGATAAGGCATCCAGCCACCAAGCGGAATCCAGCCTGAAGCGGCATCCATCGAATGCGTTGGGGACGTGTCATTATTTAGAGGGCGGAGGGTCCAAATTGTTTTCAGCAACTCCTCTATCATTTGCATTTTTCTACTCAACTTCAATACATAATAAAAATTTCGGCGCATAAAGAAAAACATCCAATATACTCTTTCATTAACTTGTGCAACGAAGACACAACCTTCGCGCCGTTTATAAGAACAAGTGTATCTTGACGAGTAAAAAATAAACTCTCCCAAAAACACCTTGCAGTGATAGGCCTGCCACGTGATAGGCCTGCAACTTCATTATACAGTCACTATTTTTCGTCATTTGGGGCGCGCAGTGCGTGCATGAAGAATATAACCTACAGGCTCATCAATAAACGCTTTCATCTAACCTATGTAGTTGAGGTAGCGTATTTCCTGGGCTGCTGAAAGGTTTTGTTTACTATACACGAATAACGTAATGTTCATTTACCCGTTCTCCCTGAGGCTTCATAAAATGCGAAAGAAAATTATGCCCCATCTTTCTGTAAAATGTCTTCTACTAGGTGAAATAGGGGACGGGGGAGAGTCCTAATTGTTTTGTTATGTTTCCCCCCGCTAAATAATGAGACGTCCCTTAATCAAAGCTATAAGCTATCGCCAACTCGTGGGTAATGAAGAGTGAAGAGGGCAGGGGAAGGCTCTCATATTGAATGGGTGTGGTTGCTCATTTAAAAAACACTGAAATTTCCCGGAAAAAATCCCGGGGGGAATGGGGGGGGGGGAACTTAAATATTTTTGGGGCTGGGGTGCTCGTCGTACCTTTTAGGGTTTAAAATTAGGCCTCCGGTGCCTTTTAGGAGTAAAATTTGAAAACTTTCAATTTTTTAAAGATAGGTACCAGTTAGGGGCCCGTTCTAGCAAATCACGCTTGTCTGAAGCCTGAATTCAGACGTATTTTCGCTCTAATAAAATACAAGAGAAAATTACGAGGCAAAAATCGTTTTGTTGGTACCTTTTGAGGGTAAAATCGAAGTTCCCGACGAGCACCCCAGCCCCAAAAATATGGGTACTCCCCCCCCCCCCCCCCCCCCCCCCGGGAAAAAAATAACATTCTGTCTGTGGAAACGGAAGGGTATAAGCCAGTTCCAACGTTTAAATTTTGAATCCAGCAGAGTTAAAAATTAATTATTGCTGAATATTAAAATCGGGCGTTTTCAATCCACAGTGTAAATGTATGAGCTAATTGGAGCTTCTGCCCCCAACTTTTGGCGCGATTTTGAAAGCTGGATTTTTCCTTGAAAGTGAAAAAAACCGGCCTCAAAGTATTTCAATATTGTTCTCGAGAACATCATTTTTTTTATCTAAAGGATTTTAAAAAAGAAAAAGAAGAAATGTGTTGACCTCAAGGTTGAACTCCGCGGACGTCCGGCACTAGAGGTCGAAGAATAGGACAATAACATGACTTTTGCAACTATATGCCCGACAAAAGTCATGATATTATCACTACACAAGGCCAAATATACAAGTATGATAGTGTTCGTCCAACCGAATTGAATACTGTAAGCTTTAAGATATCGTTCACAATTATTTCGCCCGTTGAGATTACAAACTTAGGTTAATACATGAAACAAAAAGAATCACAACTTTTAAAAGCACATAAAAATCTACTCTGCTAGCAGGGTAATAAGAATGCCAAAAGGCAATACAAATGAAAACATGGCAAATGTTTTTAACTGTTTTTTTGTAGGCTTACTTACTTCTAGTCAGCTCTCGCCATCCCTCCCGTCCTCGACCCGCGAAACGAAAGCACACCAAAAATCAGATAAGAAATTCAACCAATATCTCCGGAGCCCTCCATTTTTCGTCGGTGTTCTGTCCGTGGCTGTCGAATTAAGTACTGTTTCCCAGACTGATAGCGAGTTTATGTTTCGGTTCCACAATATTTTCTTTTTCTAGTAAACAACTTGTTCGCCTTCGCTTCGAACATGAGACTAAAGCTTGTTGTTGTTGAGGTTTCGGCTCACCGGTGTGATTTGGCGATGAATCGCTGCTTAATTCCTGTCAGAGTACTCGGCGTCAAGGCTTTCCTTTCTCTGTTTTAACTTCGGCGTAGAATTTCCGTAGAATTTCACTTATGACTTGTCTTGTTTTACGATGGTAAAATCGACAACAACGTTTCGCTTGTGCCTGTGGCATCATTTCCCAAATTCCTTATTCCCCACTCGGTCGCTTTCTTTGTGTTTTTTGCTTGTTCATTTAGCTAACTGATCAACGTTCAAGTCTGAGTGTTGGCTACTGAGAGTGAAATACGGGGTTTCTTCCAATTCCATGGCGATAAAGAAACGAGAGAAAGTTAGAAAAACTCGCCGAAAATTTTTCACCGAGTGAATTCCCGCTACAAACTAGCACTAAAATGGTATCCGCGTGATCTGATTGGTCTAGCGTGGCAGCAGAGCGGAAAATTTTTCACCGAGTGAATTCCCGCTACAAACTCGCACTAAATGGTATCCGCGTGGTATCCGCGTGATCTGATACGGGGTTTCTTCCAATTCCATGGCGATAAAGAAACGAGAGAAAGTTAGAAAAACTCGCTGAAAATTTTTCACCGAGTGAATTCCCGCTACAAACTAGCACTAAAATGGTATCCGCGTGATCTGATTGGTCTAGCGTGGCAGCAGAGCGCCACCACGGGAAATCAGAATGAGGGCCGTTTGACCCTGGGACGTTTGACACTTATAATCAGTTTTTCCTGAGTTATTACGTCACGAAGTCCCCGTGGCGCAGTTGGTAAGCGCGTGACTCGGGCAATCTTTTACACTCGTTTTCAGTCACACGTGCACCCTGGGCTTTTCGTTTCCGATTCGCGACTGGTGTTTGGTGGACGTCAATCAAGACTTTCGACCTAGCCACGGGCCAACGGGCTAGCAAAATATGACCAACCGAGCATTAATCAACCTAAAAAGCGTGGTCGGCAATATTTTGCTAGTCCGTTGGCCCGTGGCTAGGTCGAAAGTCTTGATTGACGTCCACCAAACACCAGTCGCGACCCGGAAACGAAAAGCCCAGGGTGCACGTGTGACTGAAAACGAGTGTAAAGTTAAGCACGATCCGGCAAGGTTAGTATTTGGATTGGTGACCGACGGCAAAGTGGATGGGGACGGGAAAAGAAAAGCGAATGTTTCGAGGGGAGGGGTAGGTAAAATGAACACATAACTTAACAAATGAACACATAACTTAATCAACATAAATTATCCTAATTATGCTAATGTAGAAAAAGCTAACAATGGAAAAGTTTACGTAGGAGTGAGTGACATCCCCACTACAACTCGGGGTTACCATAGTAACCCACGAGTTAAAAAGGTATCCGGCATCCGGCATCCAGGGGTTAGGCATCCGGCATCCACTAGTGCTCTGGATGCCCTTACATGGGGCGACTAGTTGACAATTATCGGTGTCATACGAAAACCAAATCCAATAATTGCTTATTATCCTGCGAGATTGCGCAGAATATCGTCTGATACTTAGCCGACGAGTTGGCTAAATCAGACGATATTCTGCAAAACTCGAGCAGGATAATGGTTTTATTATTCAGCACATCGATAGCACAACATAACATGTCCCTGAAACGACGGATATCGCAGGATATATGTCATGTACAGAAGACAGCTATTGGCGTTGTAATGACCATATTTGGGCAGTGCATCGATGTGCTGAATAATAATCGCCGATAATCACGGAGCCTGAGGCGACTAATTGTTTTAGCATAATTGCTCAAGTGATTCATAAGGAGTTCAGACAAAAAAAAGTGTTTTGTTGGATTTTTTATGGTTATAACAAAACTCGCGCACTCAACCCTTTCAATTCGCGCGGCATTTCTTATAATCACTTGAGTAATTATACTAAACAGTGCTATCATCGTGATATTCAGCACTCACCTGCTTCATCATCACCACATGCTTTACGTTGTAGTTACTGTCAGATGCACAGACAATGGCAGCCCACCGTATTCTAGCCAGCGGTCGTTCAGTGTGACCCTATCAGACGTGAACGAAGCGCCGTATAACATCAGTCTTGTTGGGTCTCCTGTGGTGGAAGAAAATGTAGCCCTTGGGTATATAGTTGGCAAACTTTCAGTCGAGGACCCAGATGCAGGTCAAAGTCACGTGTTCCAAGTTACTGGAAATTATTCGAGTGTGTTTAAAGTGAGTACTGCACTTAAGATCTCTTCCCGTCGTATCTGGCTCGTCACGTATTCCAACTGAAGTACAGTGCTATAGCGTTTAAGTTAATACTAGAAATGGAAAATCGTCTTTAGCAGTGTCATTGCTTATTTGACATGTGTTTGGTTGCCTAATTAATAGGCATTATGATCAGTGGCTTACTTTTGATGAGAAATAGTAGTGAAAAAGAGACAGGGCAAGCGATGATAAGAGATAGACAAATTTGTTTGAATACTCTTTGACAGGTAGACGGTAGCGACGTTCTGGTGGTTCAAGACCCATCTTATCTAAATCACGAGACACTCCCCCCTCCTGCTACACTTCGAGTATCAATCCGGGCAACTGATGACGGAAACACGCCCTTGCACGTCATCAATGACGTCATCATCCACGTAGCAGACGTTAACGAGGCGCCGAGTGACATCCGTCTCGAACCGAGTAACGTGACCGTAAAAGAAGACATAAAGCTTGGAATGTGCATTGCGAAAGTCAAAAGCACCAATCCGGAGAAGGATCAGACGGTCACCTACTCCCTCCTATCGTGCCTAGAGGAATTCCAGATTAGTAACATATGCTACAATGAGCCATTTAATAATTCGCACACCAATGATTCTACAACCTGGTACTTGGCGACCAAAGGTCCTCTGAGCTACGACACCATGCGCATCTATAACTATACTTATGATGTTCTTATAGAGGCTATCGATAACGGCAATCCCGTCATGTCCTATAACGGCTCCGTGCTTGTCCGCGTGGAGCGCGTCGATCCGTGTGCGAATCAGACACAATGTGATGGCAACGCTACTTGCGCACGCGTCAATGGCACATACTTCACATGCACGTGCAATCCCGGTTACCAAGGCAACGGGCGGAGCTGTGAAGAGATCAACGAATGTGATCCCAAGCCGTGCAGGACAGGCGGAAATTGTACGGATTTGGTGAACAATTTTACCTGCGCGTATTATTGTGATACGCACCGATGCAATGAGAGCAATGGCCGGTGTACGGATACTGAATGCTATTGTTTTCGAGGATATGACGGCAAATCCTGCGACAATAATATCGACGACTGTGAAGGGAAGCCATGTTATATGGGAAAGTGTCATGACGGCGTCGCGCGGTTTGATTGCAATTGTGAAGAGGGTTACTTTGGCACGCAGTGTCAGAGGTATACTACTGACTGCGAGAACAACCAGTGTAAGGACACTGAACACTGCATTCCTCGAGACATAAGAAACACGACCCGGGAAGAGGAACTCTGTCTTGTCAAAGAAATGGAAATCCCACTCTACATTAAAGAGTCAGTTTACTCCTTAAAGGAAGTAAGTACCAGCTACTGGCAATACCTGCTACAGAGTTTCATCACAGGCCAGCTACGTGTCAATGTCAGTGACGTCACGGGTGACGGAGAGGACACCTCGCGTGTGTTCGCCACGGACCTGTATGTGTTAAGTACCAGGACGGTATCACTAGAGCCTAGCTTGGATGTACGACACAGAAGAGAAATTGATAACCAGCAGACAAACTACACTGCAGTCTTCTTTGTTGTCAAAGTCCAAGATTCCATCTTCGTACCAGCCAATGTCTTTTATCTAGAGCTGAAGGTTGTATGCAGACCATACCTGAAGGAACCATTCCGTAGTTCAGATACGTTTGAAGCCAAGGTAAAGATACTTACATTACCACTTGGTTAGTACGACTGACCAAGGTAAAGGTACTTACATTACCACTAGGTTAGTACGACTGACAAAGGTAAAGGTACTTACATTAACACTAGGTTAGTACGACTGACCAAGGTAAAGGTACTTACATTACCACTAGGTTAGTACGACTGACCAAGGTAAGGGTACTTACATTACCACTAGGTTAGTACGACTGACCAAGGTAAAGATACTTACATTACCACTAGGTTAGTACGACTGACCAAGGTAAAGGTACTTACAGTACCACTAGGTTAGTACGACTGACAAAGGTAAAGGTACTTACATTAACACTAGGTTAGTACGACTGACCAAGGTAAAGGTACTTACATTACCACTAGGTTAGTACGACTGACCAAGGTAAGGGTACTTGCATTACCACTAGGTTAGTACGACTGACCAAGGTAAGGGTACTTACATTAACACTCTATTAGTACGACTGACCAAGGTAAGGGTACTTGCCTTACCACTAGATTAGTACGACTGACCAAGGTAAGGGTACTTACATTACCACTAGGTTAGAAATTGCGTTTAGGAGTATTTTCTTATAGTTTCTTGTAATAAAGTGGATTAATGAGTGGACTCCCTGTGTATTGACAAGTAAGGCGCTAGCCTCGTGTAACAATGAGTGGGATTCCTGTGTATTGAGAAATATAAGGCACTAGCCTCGTATATTAATGAATGGGCTCCCTGTGTTTAGATCTGCGCTGCCGTGCCTGGTATGCTGGACACTCTACACATCAAACCACTCATCCGACATCAGCAGCAGGAAAAAGACAACCGAGCGGCCCTGCACCCTTATATGTATTTCGTTATTGGATGCATTGCCGGCATTGTACTGATCATGATTATCGTTGGACTCATACTTCATAGGTCAGTATTCATGGAGAACACAAATGAAGTATTAGCACTTGTGTGGAGCGTGTAGGTCAGTATTCATGTGTAGGGCTTGTAGGTCAGTATTCATCAGTACTCATGTGCGGAGCTTGTAGGTTAGTATTCATGCGTGGAGCTTGTAGGTCAGTATTCATGGAGAACAAAAATGAAGTATTAGTACTTGTGTGGAGCGTGTAGGTCAGTATTCATGTGTGGAGCTTGTAGGTCAGTATTCATCAGTACTCATGTGTGGAGCTTGTAGGTCAGTATTCATGGAGAACAAAAATGAAGTGTTAGCATTTGTGTGGAGCGTGTAGGTCAGTATTCATGTGTAGAGCTTGTAGGTCAGTATTCATCAGTACTCATGTGTGGAGCTTGTAGGTTAGTATTCATGCGTGGAGCTTGTAGGTCAGTATTCATGGAGAACAAAAATGA
Organism: Scolanthus callimorphus; assembly: GCA_033964015.1. Taxonomy (NCBI): domain Eukaryota; kingdom Metazoa; phylum Cnidaria; class Anthozoa; order Actiniaria; family Edwardsiidae; genus Scolanthus; species Scolanthus callimorphus. Next base: position 9,491,247 of record CM066924.1, read on the forward strand.
AGTGTTAGTAATAATAATAATGATGATAATAATAATGTCTTTATTCACAAGATAAGCACTTGTGTGGAGCGTGTAGGTCAGAGGTTTCATGTGTAGAGCTTGTAGGTCAGAGTATTCATGTGTGGAGCTTGTATTCATGTGTGGCCAGAGTATTCATGCGTGGAGCGTGTAGGTCAGTATTAATGTGTGGAGCGTGTAGGTCAGAGTATTCATGTGTGGAGCTTGTAGGACAGAGTATTCATGTGTGATCAGAGTATTCATGCGTGGAGCTTGTAGGTTAGTATTCATGTGTGAAGCTTGTAGGTCAGAGTATTCATGTGTGGAGCTTGAAGGACAGAGTATTCATGTGTGATCAGAGTATTCATGTGTGGAGCTTGTGGGTAAGTATTCATGTGTGGAGCGTTAAGTCAGTATTCAGTATTCATGAGCAGCAGCTACGGATGGCCGATCCATTTATATGACATATTTGGATGACTGCACGAGTGTAGTGCACTGCATTTTATGCATTTCTAAAGCAAATTTTTTGGCAATGCTTTTCTACGTCAACGTTCCGTCATTACAACAGTTATTTTTACAATTCGTTTTTCTCACACCGTTACATTGTAGGCGTAAGATCCTAAAAGAGAAGGAGCTCAAGGCGATGTTTCTCCATGACAAATTGCTGGAGAGCAGGACGAGTTACACGGAGGCCATGTTCCGACACCAGTTGGCCAAAGAGGGGGAGGCAACTAACCCCATGTATGGCGAAGACGAGGTGGACCCTAATAAGATCACAATGACAGATAACCCGCTCTACTCGGGTCCTGAAGATGAGGACGAGTTCGGCACAGGATTCGCTAACCCCATGTATCAGTCGTTCAAAGGCAAGTCTAGCGATAGGGATGAGGAAGTAGATGTAGAATTCGGCGATGGCCTGTTTGCTGGTGTGAATGCCAAAAATTATCACCAGATTCAAGACGAGGCGGACAATGATAAGGGTAAGGAAAAAGGAAAAGGAAAGAAGAAGAAAAAGGCCGCCAAGAAAAATCAGCAGCAAATCCCCGATGAAGATCCAGATGTGTCGTTCGTTAACCCGATGTTCCAAAAGCGATCTAAGATCAGCAAGTCCGAACAGGCCCCGAGCGACTCTGAACAGATCCCGAGGGACTCCGACGAGGTGATCTATGCGACATCACAGAAGGGAAAAGCAAGAGATCAAACGCCCGATGGCCAAGCGAATCCACTATACTCAGTTCCCAGGAGGACAGAAACTGACAATACAATCAGTGCTTCCGATCTCCAAAAACAAGAGCTGATAAAACATCCCATTTACGATTTCCCGAAAGTGATCGAGGGAGAGACAAATGCTAGTTATGAGCCTGATGAGCCCCTGCCGATGGACATCGCGAGTGCCTTTGGTTTGGGCCCGACGGAATCGGCGGACTTCACCGAGGACGATTCAACTTTCCCGGCAGACATCGTAAGCGCGTTTGGCTCCAGTTTTCAACCCAGTCCACAACCTGTCAAGAAAATGTCCGGTAACGAACCAGGACAGAGTGATTGCTGAACAAAGCAGACATATTAATAATGAGAACATCGAGAATGACTAGTAGAAATTGAGGAGAGATTTTAGTCTTTAGATGAAACAGCGCTTCAATAAAGTTACAATTTCACTTGGAATCTAGACGAAAATTGACTTACGTGAGAGGTTTGGCTCGGATGAGAGAGACCAAGAAACCCCACTCTGTTCCAGACGAGATCATGTCTTCGTAATTAAAGACATGATAATTTATCATACATTACAGTATAGACATGATAATCTATCATACATTTACAGTATAAAATTAACAAGATCCATATCACATAGGTAGTGATAATCATACAATTGCCGATGACTATGTGATAAGATTTTGGTGATTGAAAAGTTCAAGTTTTGTTAAGTAATTATTTCATTAATTTCAACCAAGATTGTATATTTCAAGATTTACCAATGTCAAATGATTATTTTATGTTATATGTATCCGTTTACTGCTGGCGGTAGTGATGAAACGCAGTTTAAAATTATACATTTTTATTTTTCAAACGTTACTAGTCCAGGCTATATTTGGCAGCTAAAATATTATTCCAAGTCTGACAATGCCATATTGTGTCTCGCAATGATTCTTTTATATTTGTAATTTCTCGAAATATGAATTAAAATGACAGCAGGCGTTTTGCATCATGTAGACCAATGAACACATCATAATGTGCACATTTTTTCATCTTCACATAGAGATCTGATTACATTTTTAAAATCTATTTATCCATGATTATTATCGAACCACCTATCAGCATTGTAAATGGTAGCTTTTGTAATGTAGTTAGCGTTATAGTGTCAAGGGACACCCATTTGAAGGAGCATTCATCTTAAACTCTCTCGTCGTCGTGCACGAAGGACCACTTCCGACTTTCGCGAGTCATTTAATCTGGAAAATCTTCCAAGTAGTTTGCCCGTGTATCCCCTTCCCAGCAAGGTTGCGCTCTCATTGTGTTCTATCCCGCAGTGCGTTTTAATAACAGATTCTTTTGAGTCCCCAAACCATCAGGCTCAGGAATATTGCTCTATGGTCACATCAAATGGGTATAACGTACTGTGTGTCAACATCTGCTTTGACGACGACGAAAGAGCTTTCTAAGAGTTTATTTCAGATGAGTGCAGAAGAGTGCAAAATGAATACCATTTACGAATACAACTCTCAATCAGCAACAAACCACTCAGGTGGAACGAGTGCGCATAAGTCGCATTGCAATGTTTGGCCCCGTGTTTCGCTTCCAACCTGCACTAACTTGTGCCTTTCCAGTGTTTTATTAGTTGAAAGGGATTATCTCCAGGTTTGGACCCCTGTGCATTGCGTGCTATTCTGTAGCCCATATGGGGGTGACTCCAGATAGTAGGAGAATAAAAACTTGAGAGTTTCAGCGTTTATTATCTCCATGATTAGGCATCTCAGTGCAGACTCCATTGAGTTGTTTCCATAAGCCTTTGATGGCAAGTACCGATATTAATTAAGTTGCTATTACCAACGTTATCAAGGTGAATTGACGTGGAAATTTGCTATTGCGGGACCAAAGTAAATGCTTGCATGTATGTAGTTTTTCGAAAGCAATCCAAAAACAAGCCACGTTAATTGAGTAATTGGATTTTTGGCCACTTTTAGTTAAAATTGCTCAAAATTTTGGAAATTACTTGTTATTATCAGGATGGTCTGAGTCCAAGGCTGTAGCTAGCTAGAAATGTTTGTCTGGGGGGACAAGCATTGGTCGTCGTTCGCTTTTGCCGGGGGAGCAAACAGATTTTTTTCCACACGTTTACACCGAAATTATTACCTCGCTGGGCCGGGCGGCAACTTTTCCCCCTGCCCCTCCACCTGCCCCTCCGGCCATGGGGTCGACAATCAAATGGGTGCTCCTTTGTCATATTTCTGTAGATAAACTAGCTTTGTTTAGTCATATTTAGATTTTAGGACTTTTGAGCTTTACAAAAGTGAAGGCATTGTCAAAAACATTTATATCGCGATTCTAGAATGCAGCTGGTCTGTGAAATAAAATTGTATACAATTCAGGAGAAGAACATATCATTTTCAAATTAAAATTTGCACTAAGCACTCGGTGTTGAGTCTTGCCTTTCCCAACTTTCCGTCCAGGGTTTACCAGTCACGGTCAAGCAGACGACTTTACCACACACTTTGGTGTAAGCCCAAGAAATGGCCGGGTCGTGTCTTAGTGATCATCAGATGTGTGGACTCTCTCGGAACGTTTTTGGATCCAGTTGCTTATTAGTGCACTGATCAACTCGATGATCTCTGCAACCGTAAGCCAACTACATCCTAACATTAGGCCAAGGTTCCCGCCAACCTCACCTGCAAAAATACCAAAATATTCAGCTATTATTTCACCTGGCTTGTCAAATAAACCTCCCTCGTCTCCACAACCAAAAGTTGGTCAAAGGGCCCGTTTCTCGAACATTCAGGAATTCTCGGAACCCTCTAAACCTTTAGGAAGTTAGCAGCTCTGGTTATTGTTATCTTCTAGAACATCTTTTGCTATCTGTAGCTTATTGAGTGAGAAAATCTAGGAAACCAGCCTTTCCCGAAACCTTTTTATCTACCTTCCGAGTTTTTCGGATTTTCAGGTTTGAATAAGTTGAAAATTTTATACTTCAGAGTCATAAACGCTACAAATATCAACCAGCAAAGCATGAAATTTGTTCAGATCTGACAAGCCTCGGTTGGTTAGAGATACAACAGATACCGAGTGTGTGATACTCACCAATAAGCGTCTCCACTGGATGTATGTGTAGGTTTCACGTGCGAATTCGTGATACTCACCAATAAGCATCTCGACTGTATGTATGTGTAGGTTTCACGTGCGAGTGCGCGATACTCACCAATAAGCGTCTCCACTGTATGTATGTGTAGGTTTCACGTGCGAGTGCGCGATACTCACCAATAAGCGTCTCCACTGTATGTGTAGGTTTTACGTGCGAGTGGGTGATACTCACCAATAAGCATCTCGACTGTATGTATGTATGTGTAGGTTTCACGTGCGAGTGCGCGATACTCACCAATAAGCGTCCCTACTGTATGTGTAGGTTTTACGTGAGAGTGGGTGATACTCACAAATAAGCATCTCGACTGTATGTGTAGGTTTTACGTGCGAGTGGGTGATACTCACTAATAAGCATCTCGACTGTATGTGTGTGTAGGTTTCACGTGCGAGTGTGTGATACTCACCAATAAGCGTCTCTACTGTATGTGTAGGTTTCTCCTGCAGCTTCTCGTATGACATCGCCCTATAAGACACCTGGATAGCCAACAGGTTCTTCCTGTGGCATCCACATCACAATAGTTACATACTACGAATAAACCATCAACAATTAAAGTCGACGGCTAGCCTGAGAAACTATTACTTTACTAGCTGATGCCCGTGAAAAATTCACGGAGTGTAAGGGGGAAAATTATTTTACTTAAAGTGTTCTCTGTTTAAAAAAACCGGGGAAAAAATCACTATGGCCATATGGATGTGGAAAGGGGTTCATGATTTCCCCCTTCCATAAACTGCTGGATTTACATTACTAATAACCTCCCATTAGCATGAGTAGCCCGTCCCACCATGCCGAAATAAATGAAGTGAGGCCAAAGGATTTTTTCTGCACTGGTCTCCCTGATTTTGGTGCGACAAAATCACGCGTGTGTCCGTCTCTCAAATCGGTCAAAGAACCCGTGAAAATCGAAAGCGCAATTTGACTTCGGAATTGTTTGTATGTTTATCATATCTCAGTGAGGGGAGAGAAGAAACAGGTAAAGTAAAAATAGTCTAAGGACTAATAAGTTTTTTAGTTTATATTATTTATATTTTTTCGGCTTTATCCCTCGCTTAAAAAATAGATTGAATTAGAACTTAGCCCAAACAAAGTGAATCTTTTCCATCAAAAACATGCCCACTGGAGGAATTTCCTCCTTCTCTTCGGGATTGTGTCCTTCGTTTTGCGATAGAGCCGTCAGGATTTATACTTAGAGAATATTATTCGACTTTCACAGACTTTGCTTTGTAAATGTGTCATTTCGACTGAGCATGACTTAGCGCGTGCTCGGAGGAAAGCAAGGTAGTGTGTACGTTTGTTGAAACTTGAATGAAAATTTTTCTCAGCTCAAATCTTTCAAGTTAGAATTATCCCTGCACATTCCTGTATGTAATCTGTAAGAGAACCATTTAGGTTTCAATGTCAATGGTGCTTTCGTCTCTGCGAACCGAGTTCTTTTTTAGTTTCTGTGTGAGAATTCAACATGGCGGCGATGGCGGCTTTAGAACTTAGCCCGAGGTGAATCTTTTCCAACAAAAATACGCCCATGGTCCAGATTTCCACCTTCCCTTCGGGTTTGCGAACTTCTTTTGGCGGAACAGCTTCAGGGCTCAGCGGAGCGAGTGTCGACACGATTTTCCTTACGGTATTAATATATAGACTAGCTGATGCCCCTGAAAAATCCACGGAGTGTAAGGGGGAAATTTATTTTACTTAAAGTGTTCTCTGTTTAAAAACGGGAAAAAAAATCACAATGGCCAAATGGATGTGGGGAGGGGTTCATGATTTCCCCCTTCCATAAACTGCTGGATTTACATTACTAATAATCTCCCATCAGCATGAGTACCCCGTCCCACCATGCCGAAATAAATGAAGTGAGCCCAAAAGGATTTTTTTTTTGCACTGGTCTCCCTGATTGGTGCGACAAAATCACGCCTGTGTCCGTCTCTCAAATCGGTCAAAGAACCCGTGAAAATCGAAAGCGCAATTTGACTTCGGAATTGTTTGTATGTTTATCATATCTCAGTGAGGGGAGAGAAGACTAACAGGTCAAGTAAAAATGGTCTAAAGTCTAAGAATTTTTTTAGTTTATATTATTTATATTTTTTCGGCTTTATCCCTCGCTTAAAAAATAGCTTGAATTAGAACTTAGCCCAAAGTGAATCTTTTGCAACAAAAACATGCCCACTGGAGGGATTTCCTCCTTCTATTCGGGATTGTGTCCTTCGTTTTGCGATAGAGCCGTCAGGATTTATACTTAGAGATTTATACTTAGAGAATATTATTCATGACTTTCACGGACTTTGTTTTGTAAATGTGTCATTTCGACTTAGCATGACTTAGCGCGTGCTCCGAGGGAAGCAAGGTAGTGTGTACCTTTGTTGAAATTTGAATTAAAATTTTTCTCAGCTCAGATCTTTCAAGTTAGAATTATCCCTGCACATTCCTGTATGTAATCTGTAAGAGAAACATTTAGGTTTCAATGTCTTTGGTGCTTTCGGCTTCCGGAACTGAGTTCTTTGTTAGTTTCTGTGGGAGATTTTCAACATGGCGGCGATGGCGGCTTTGTCCCTTAAGAAATCGCTTGAATTAGAACTTTGCCCAGGGTGAATCTTTTCCATCAAAAACACGCCTACGGTCCAGATTTCCAGCTTCTCTTCAGGTTTGCGAAAGTTCGGACACAATTTCTCTTACGGTATTATTGCCAACGAGCAGCCGAGCCAAGAGGCGAGGCTGCGAGGCGGCAGCATTATAGAGCCGTGCGAGGATAGGACAAAAATTCTCGAGTTCAGAGTGGTGTAACCACTAGCCAATCAAAGTGCCAGGATTTTCAAGTGGTAACCAAATACTTGAACACTATCAGTTATCACAAGAGAAATCTACTATTTTCAGATCACGTTTATCACGTGCCATTCCCATGAGTATTCGTTATTGTTATTTCTATTTCTGCTTCGCACCGAAGGGTATATGAATATGGATGCATCCCAAACAAAGATTATTCAACAGAAGATTATTCAAATGAGTGGCACATGATCTCAAATGGGAAAACATTACGCCAAAGGAAATCTATTGCGCTTGAAACAAAGGTCGATTTGTCAGACACGCATGCAGGAAAGACAACTCGTGGTCGTGCTCCAGTGAAGGCGATATACTCAGGAAAATACTGGATAACTATAAGCAATCATAATACAGATTTCGAAAACAGAGATTTTGTATCCCTGTTTTCTTAACGAATATACCTTCTCGACCTGATCACCAGAAATCGATATGCATAATAGTCAAGATTCAAGGACAAGTTTGAACAACGTTATTATTCAATTTATTCAGGCCACGTCCACACGTATCCGGATATTTTTCAATCCGAAGCATTTTCTTTCCGGATACGGCTCTATATCGTCCGCACGCATCCGGCGAATTCGCAGACAAATCCGGTCATCCGTATCAGAAAATATCGGATTCGACAGTCCACACGTATCCGAAATGTTAACAGATTCAAACATTTTGTCTGCTTCATAACACACGCACCATATTCTGTTTGCTTGTTGTCAGTACAACAAAAATCCTTTATGCACAAATTGTGTTTCCAGAGAAACTTTAAAAAGTAGCCAGTACCTATACCAACCTTTGATCTGCAACACTGAGGTTGTATTTCCTTTGCACATGTTTGGCCACCATGTCATTTGGGAACAAAGATGTGGAGAGTTGGTACGAATAGACAGTTTGCGAGCACGGTGGCCGGCAGTCACAACTAGCTGGCATTACACTCTTGCCTGCAAGAGAACATTTACTGTTCATTTTGTGAGATATAGAAGTGACTTTTTACTGTAAACTGCGTTTAAACACGAGGTTCCGGTATAAAAGGAGCGAGCCCCCCACATTTATGACGTCAGCTGTTACTCACAGCTGTCGTATCTCTGTGGCGTGAAATTCAAAATTTGTATTCAAAACGCGAGTTTTTGAAGAAATAAATATGAACTATTTGCTTTCCAAACTGTTACCTTTTTAGTTGCTGCAAAATAAGTTTTATTACAACCGGTTTGGCTCAGATGAAAGCTTTTCGTGAGAAATAGGATCGAAATATTCTGAATCGCGAAATTCAAAATGTGAATTGAAAGCGTTAGTAAACCCACATCAAATAACCAATTATTCGGTATTCTACAAGGAGTTACTTTGACATTTATTCAAAAAGAATGTTATTTAAACTTGTTAGGGTGCCTTATAAAAGTACTTTTGCCGGAGACTTTCTGTTGAGTTTGCTGCAACGTTCTTATCATATACTTCATAAGTATTTTGTGCGAGGAGCCCACGTTACTATCACGTTCGCCAAAAAAGGAGGCACTTTTGCAATCTTCTATCAAACAAGGCGATTTCCTTTGCACAGGGAATTTCTACAGAAACCCATCCATGGGGAAAGCTGACGTACACGCATGGGAAGTGTTCGGAATTCACATGAATAGCCATGGGAAATCCGAACACTTCCCATGCTTCTGCCATCGGAAATTCAGCTTTTCCCATGGATTGGTTTCTGCAGAAATTCCCTGTGTTGATGAAACATTAGCATTCATTTGATACGGTTGACCTCCCTTACACCCTCCCCCTCCCTGCACCGGCTTTTTGCTTACCCCTATTCAGGTGAAATTTCATGGATACTAGATCCTAACAAGAGCATCATGTGTGTGTGTACTACTTACATATTCTCAGAACACACGAGGCGTCAGTATTTGTGCATACTCTTTCACTTGTCACATCTGTGAACAAGAAAATCTTTAGGAAAAAGACATTTTCAAAAAAATTGGTATGAATTTACCAAGACTCACTTGGAAAGCCTGTGAGCCTACAAGCACATTCTCGCACCACCATGTAGTTAAAACAGTCAAAAAGGCAGCCGTTGACTGTGTAGGTCGGGTATGCAGTAAGATTTTTCTTGCTGCAGTTTGTCTTGTACGGCCATTCGAGAAATGTCCCCTGAAACAAAGCGCCGTCTTTAGGGTGCGATTATTAACTGGGGGATGACCGGTAAATTACAGGGTTGGCCTTGCGTTTTTAACTCCTATGGTCATCAATATCGTGGGGCTTCCATGACAAGGAGCACGCAACTCGAGATGATTATACTTTCTCATATTCATTAACAATTCATCAAGTTCATAACCGTGGAGGAGCTCGCAGTCTTAATTTGCATAGAATTTTGAGATTTTATTCCTTCGTTTTCTCAGCATTAAATCATTCGTTTGAAAAGTAATTCAGACAAGGCTTTGCCTCATTTTTTTCAACCCACTTCTCAGTGTTTGGAAATCCAGCTGGTGAAACACTCTCTCTCGTGTTTGATATATTACTTGAAACACTCGACATCAATGTAACAATGCATTGCTATTTTTATTTTACTTCCAATCAGCAAAACAAACAGACTGTTACAATAACATTTTGTTGTAAAAATTACAAACAGTCATCTGACCCTTGTTTCCTTGCAAATCTAAAGAAATTCCTTCTCTCAACCCGTTGATCTATCACCGAAATGATCGAAATCGCGATGGATCGGCCTTTTGAATTGAACAGTCTCAATACAAGATGAGTTGTGGAGATTGTTGACCGATAAACATATTCAGGATTCTATATTCATTTCCTTGCTGAGACTGGTCAGTCAGTAAATATTGTTTTTAGGAATGCTGAGACGATTCAAAGTGGCGGATCCAGAAATAAGGGAAGGGAGAGGCACATCGCCGAAGGAGGGGACACCGTTATATAAAACATATGACAAAAGATAATCTTACATCATTTGCTCGCATATTTCACTTGTAAGGGGGGAGCACCGATACCCCTGGCCCCTCCCCTATATATATCCGCTAGTGAGCCAGCAGCCTACTTTTTTCAACGTGCTGGTCTGTTAAGTTTTTTCCTCCAAGCTGCAGAGAGGTCTCTAGCTTGAAGTACAAATCCCTTCTATTCATTTTAATGCATTGTTAGACCTCGTCTCGTGTTTCTTATACATGTATAATCTTAGTACTGTAGGACCTGTGGTCCCTTGTTTAGGAGATACTCACTTGTCTCTGTTTGATTGAGACGACCGCTAAAGAACCTGGAGAAACAACAAAGCCTTCGTTAAAGCCCATGAATGTCCCTTGATCGTGAATGTTGAATCGTATTCCTTCTGTGAAAGATTTGCCCCAAGTCTGCTCACTTAAATTTGCATTTAGAATAAGCTCCAGTGTTCCTAGCTGGAAAAGGTACTTGAATTGTCCAGATCCCTCGCTGTCGGTAATATTATTGTTGAAGGAAAACATTTTCCAGTGTCAGAAAGATGTTCGGAAAAGGAAGCCTCGCTGCATTCTTGTTCGCCATATTTGCATCTTAGCAAAATCTCTTTGAGCGTCGCTCCATAAACAGAATGGAATCGATCGCTTATCGCCCCTGACGAGGTTTGTATAATTCTTGACCAATCGCTATAGTTCGCATTTTTGCAATCAAATTCATCCGAGCGGAAAATGGTTACTCCTGCACATAACAGGAACCGACCACATGTAAGATTATGCCTCTCTCGAAATAATTTTGATCTTTTGCAGACGTCTAAGTTTAATCCTAGCCTTTCGAAGTCCGGATGGTCGTCCGGCAACTCGATTTTGCTTCGCATAAAAATGTTTATTGGACAGAATGTGACGGCAGGAAACTTTAAGGCTCCGTACTCGGGGAACTCTTCACTGACCACGGTAGTGTGAGGGAAAGTGAGGTAATTTGCAAAAGAGAAAACTGCACATTTGAACATCACCCCGGTGGAAACAAGAAGGAAAAATAACCAGATGAATTTACGTGTTGTGCTCTTGGAATCTGCGACTCTATGCACGCCATGAAGAGTTGTGTTACAGCAGAACTCTTTCAACACATTCGCATTTGATTGGCGTTCCTTAGTATTTTCTTGTTTCGCCATCTTTTCGTACCTTTCAGATCCCCCTACGCAAATGTCAGAGCTAGCATTTTAAACAAGAAATGATATGGATTTTAATAACTTTATATGAAATTTAATGCCATACAATTGCCCTTTGTTCCTTAGCAAACTGACTACCACAAGCGCTACTTTTACATACTAAAACTGGCAGCTCTGAGAAAAATAATGTTTTCTCTCATGTTCAAGCAATCTCACACATTTCAGCATATCTAGATAGCTAAAAGTTTAGTCATGATTGCAATTTCAAAGTGAGCACGATCAATGCTAGCAGATTATTAATCAAGGTTTTAAGCTATTCAAGCAAGCAGGTTTATACAGCTGTTTGAAGGACGGTCTACCAAAAATTAGAATAAAGCAAATAATTCCGTTATCAAGTTAAGATCATATTAAAATGGCCTTAAAAACCTACCAGCACTTCTTTAATGTCATTCTGTTTCGTTATGCAGTCAGACGCATGTTCTTTACTATATACACACACTGAGGCATATAAGCACGGTTTAGCTATATCGTAAGGACCATTAGAAAAACGATGGGAACTTTCAAAGATGAAATTTTATATATTTTTGAACATCCAATTAGAAATATATATAATTTTTACACTGGCTGTCTCGGCAAGACTTTTTTTGGACAGGGTACAGGTTTAGTCTATAAAGCATTTGTACGTTCTTTATGTATTACCGATGTCATAGTAACATTTAGTAGTAATTCTCATGTGCAGAATGTAGAAGTTAGGTATATAAGATTTTAAAAAGGATACTAAGGTGGCCCATAAGGAACAATTGAGCAATACAAGCGGGCGATCTGAGGGTGTTTTGCTTGCAAACTTTTTGTGTCGCGATTAAAAAATAAGCGATTTTGAATCGGGCGATATGGACGATCGCCAATTTCAAAATGGGCGTAATCGGCAATATTTAATTAACTGCGCATGCGCGAGTGTTCCATGTGTGCGGACATTCTCGTACCCAGAGCTCCCCGGCTCGTCTTCTCGTAGGGGAGGCTCTGGGGACATCCATTTGAGGGCCGTCGCTGATTGGTTCATTTTGAGCGTTGGAGCATGCGCTGATAGGTCGTTCTCCCAGCGGCTCTGTATTAAATCTCGCGCATGCGTCAGTGGCTGTCACCAGAGCCTCCCCCGCGAGGAGACGAGCCGGGGAGCTCTGGGTTCGAGAATGGTGTGCAGACAGAATTACAAGCTTTCTGCTTGTAATCGTTGTTTTTAATAGCGGTTGTGTAGTGGCAAGGGGGGTGCAACTGCATGGTCACGTGGTATGACGTCATCGATGATGTCATCATTAAAGAAAAATAGTATATCTCGGGAAGGGATGAACCTCAGACAACCAAACATGGGTGAAGTTGTCTAAGAGGCAAGGGCTTGGTCGTGTGGTATGACGTCATCGATGACGTCATCACAGGAGAAAAAGAATATATCTCCATGGCCGTAGCTAGAAATTTTTGACTGGGGGGGGGGGGGAGGCCTTGGTCATTCTTTGTTTTTGCTGGGGGGCAAGCAGGTTTTTCCCCACGTTTTTTACTTCGCTGGGGGAGCAACTGCCCCCTCTGTCCCTATGCTAGCTACGGCCCTGATCTCGGGAAGGGATTAGCCTCAGACAATCAACCAAATCTTTTTGTTTCAGTAACACATAATAAAAATATGTAACCGGGAGCTCCGCTTTTACAACATACATACATACATGTTGCGTGATTAATTCTTGCTACGTTGCGTGATATCATGACATCCCCCTTTCCATGATTAATTTCAACAATAATTATAAAATCGTCACTTGCTAAAATAAAACTGTAACATGCTAAAATAATGTTCAACTTATGAGTTCGTTTGTGATTCTAGTATCTATCAATCTACACAAATCTGTCTGGTGGTCTAACGATCCTTCCGCTGTGCGTCACAGTCATACCAGCAGGCTTGTCACTGGCGAGGTTGTCGGTCGCTACCGCTGGCTCTGAGTTGATACTGCGTGGCTGCATGGCATCACTGTTGTTGCTGGATTGAGTTGTTGGAGGGATGCTTCTGATGTGTAGCCTGTTGCGCCTAAGCTCTCCTCCTGTAGGTGTTTCCAGACGATATGATCGTGGTACGTAAGTAAGCTTCTCTGTGATCACTGCAGGTTTCCATGTTTTCGTCTTGTGGTCTTGTAGCGTCACAGGTTGTCCTACGTGTAATGGCAGTAACGGTTTTACATGTCGGTCGTAGTAGAATTTCTGAACATCCTGTCGGTATTTGAGTCGGTCTATGACGTCGTCACTGTCGGTTTGTCGCTGTATTGCACGTGGTAGGTTATCTTGTACTTTCCTACCTAGGAGTAACTCGGCTGGTGATGGTAACTTGCTGTCGATTGGTGTAGCGCGTAGACACAGAAGTGCAATGTTCAGGTCTGTGTTGTTCTCTTTTGCTTTTTGAGAGCGTTCTCCACTAGCTTGACTTGGCTCTCAATGAACCCGTTGCTGCGCGAATGCTTGGATGAACTTGGTATATGCTGGAATCCGTACTCCTTCGCAAATTCTTCAAACTCTTCACTCGTGTATTGTGATCCACTGTCAGATCTAACGACAGCAGGAATTCCGTGTTCGCCAAACACCTGTTTCATGGCGTCAATTACAGATTTGCTCTTGCAGTTTACCTGGGGCATCTTCCTCACGAATGGGTACTTAGAGTAATAGTCGGAGATAAGCAAGAACTCCGCGTTGTCGATATGGAAGAGATCTGATGCGATGGTATGCCATGGGCACGGTGGTACTTCTGGAGGCTCTTTGCATTGAGCAGGTTGGTATTTCTGACATGTAGGACAAGACTGGGTGAGTTTATCTATGTCCTGGTTTAAATTTTTTCAGAAGACGGATGCTCTTGCACGCAGTTTTGTCTCTCTGCTCCTTGGTGGGCGGAGTGTAGCTTTGTAAGAATCTCATCCTGGAGAGCTGATGGAATTATGATGCGTTGCCCTTTCATCAAGATTCCGTCGTCAATAGAAATTTCGTCCCGGTATGACCAATAGGCTTTGGCTGTGGGTGGGACTTGCTGGATGGTGGTCGGCCAGCCTTCGTACACGATCTTCTTAAGTGCATTCAGCTCCTCGTCCGTGCTTGTCAGGTTTGTTATCCGATAGATCATGTCGTCGCTGAATTGCGGGCAGACTTCGTGGATCTGCACGTCCATGTTATCGATGGGACGCTTGTCTTCGGGCGATAATCTGGACAAGGCGTCGGCTATCAACATGTCCTTTCCAGGAAGGTACTTGATCTTGATGTCATATGGCTGCAGTCTCAGCAGCATCCTTTGTAGACGAGGTGGCGCTGCTGTTAGGTGCTTCAGATGAATGCTTTCCAAAGGCTTGTGGTCGCTCTGGACAGTAAATGGGCGGCCAAACAGGTAAGTATGGAAACGTTCGTATCCATATACCACAGCCAGCAGCTCGCGTTCGATATTAGCATATCGTGTCTCGGCCTCTGTTAACGACTTACTTGCGAACGCGACAGGTTTACCATCTTGGAGTAGCGCTGCCCCAAGGCCTTTTGTCGAGGCGTCAACTTGTAGGGTCACTTCCTTTTCGAAGTATGTGAGTGTCACCTCCTCGCTGATCGAGTGTTTTATGCGGTCAAATGCTACTTGGTAATCAGCGTTCCAGTCGAATGTGCTTTCGTCTTTCAGTAGATCTCGGAGTGGCGCTGTAAGGGAACTTAGGTTAGGTATGAATGGACTCATGTATGTGGCGAGACCAAGGAAAGTTTGGAGCTCACGGCGGTCTGATGGACTTTCCATGTGCTTGAGTGCCGATACTTTCGCCGGGTCTGGTTTGACACCATCTTCTCCGCAGATAACTCCAAAGAACTTTATTTGCCTTTGCTTGATATAGCACTTGTCAAGGTTTAGCTTGAGACCTGTCTGTAGGCATCGTGAGATCATTCCTTGTAGGTTTTTGTCGTGTTCCTCAGTGGTCTTTCCAAATACGACGATGTCGTCAGCGATTCCCACGGTGCCTTCGCAGCCTTCGAAGGTCTGATCAATCTTGGCCTGGAACAAGTCTTGTGACATGCGCAAACCGAACGGCATTCGTAAATATCTGAACCTGCCGAGGGGCGAATTGAATGTCGTGAGGTAACTGGATTCTTCGTCGAGGTCAACATTCCAGTATCCGCTTCGCGCATCTAAGATTGAGAAGTATTTCGCTCCGCTAAGCTTGGGGAGTATCTCTTCTAATGTCGGTGTCACGTGATGGTCACGCTTTATTGCTGCGTTTAGATCTTTGGGGGAAGAAGTTTTCCGTTCGACTTCCTTCTATAAACAAGGCTGTTTACCCAAGCTGTGGGCTCGTCTTCGCGCACTTTCTTGATAATGTCTTGCTTGACCATGTCATCCAGTTCTTGCTTGATGTCCTCTTTCAGACTGATGGGAACTCTCCGTGGGGCGTGGATGGCAGGCGTCACGTCAGGGTCGAGAGTAATGTGGTATTTACCCTGGAACTTTCCAATGCCGTCAAAGCACTGCGGGTATTGCTTGATTAGATGCTCGCGATATCGTACGGGTTCTGGCGAGGAGTTTGGGCGACTTTGGCGACTGGCGGGTCAGCAGTTTCTGCTGTTTTTTCAATGGCGCAATTAAGTGTTATCAGGCTGAGCTCTAGCGCTGATGGAAGGCCTATTATTGCTCGTCCGGGTGCGTCGGTGACGTAAAAACGTGCGCTTGTGGACTTGATTTGTGCGTGCATTGTAACTCACAAATTCCAAACTGCGCTATGTGAGATCCACCATATGCGGTTAGTGTTGTGTTTGATTTAGTGAGTGCACCTGGCTTAGGGTACCCGTCAGCTCCTATGTGTTGTGAGAACATTGCTTTATAAATTCTCAACGGAAGAATGTTCGCTTGCGCACCTGTGTCAAGCTTTGCCTTGAGTCGCGCATCCTGTCGATTGCTCGCTCTCGGTAGTGTTACGCCTAGTGTTACAAGGGCTTCATTTTTGGGACTGCCTCCCGACTGCTTTGGGTCTATGGAGTTTATATTGATAGTCTCAAATAACAGGGAATCTCTGCTTCAGACTTTTTGGAGAACCGGATGATTTTTCGTGAGAGTTTTCGCATAGAGTTTTGAACTGTTTGAAAAACCATACACAAAAAAGGAAGGAACGGAAGGAATACGTTTTTATACTCTTTATTTCTACCATATTTTGTACTCCAACAGCATGGATACCACGTACAATTCTATATTTCATCTATTCGACATTTCCTTTTGATTTTATTTACACTTTCCACTAACAGGAAAAAGAAACAATTCTTATTTCATTCCCTGTCGATCTGATGTTTGTGTTATTATAAACTTCCTTTTGTTCCATATTAAATTATTAACGTTACTGAGTATCTCAGGTGTCCCGCAATTTCCCTTTTCTCAAGTATGTACGCAAACCCTGTCAGGTACACATTATTTGAGTTAAACGTCTTTCCTCAAGACCTCCCCTATCATTACAACAAAATTAGCACATAAGAGGAGAGTCAAACAGGTCAGTCTCAAGTCAGTCAAACAAGTCTGGCATTTCCCTTTGTCCAGCGACGCCTTATAATATATATGTACTTTTTCTTCCCTTCATTCGGTAAACTGTGGTCCTCATGTGTCCTTATTGTCCGTCAGTCCCTACCATTCCGCTTCTCCTGTCGCTCGCTGAAACACGTAATCCTTTCCCTTTAAATTCATGATTCCATCTTTTAGGTGGAATTTCCACTTGTTGCGACTTCTAGCAATCTGGAACAGAACAGAAGAACTTTCGTGCGTAAAAAGGTAACAGTGTAAACCAAACGAAACACACAGCCAAGCCACCCACACGGGGCGCTCGCAAGGTGGAACTTTAGTTCACTGCCGACTCCTAGCGCCGTAAGCGTGCCCCTTGCACATAATCTGTACACATAATCGGCTACATTGTGTACCAAGAAACACGCTGGGATATTCCATGGTATACCACTCGAAAGCATTGATTGTATAACTAGTATAGAATGACTGTGATGAAATGGATTACTACATTTGTTAAAAACATTATCATGCTATAGTGCAATGCGAAGTGCTTAAACGTATATCCTAGCCACCAGACGAAACTAGCCACCCATAAAATACCAACATACGTTGTTTCCTAAAGGCTGGTTTCCATATAGTCGTATCTGTCGTATCCGTGAAACAAAAGAATAATTCAAATTTTTCACAGTGATACGACCGGTCGCATGTGTCGTATCTGTCGTATTGGACTGTCTTACGAGTCATTTCCATATAGTCTTATGAGTCGCATTAAATATTTTTTCATACGACAGATACAATAGATACGACAGATACGACTATATGGAAACCAGCCTTAAAGCGAACAACACAGTTTAAAGACTTTGATGCTCTGAAACTGACTGTGTGTTACAGGGTTCGTACGCCCAGAAACTTCAAAATGTCCAGGAGTTTTCAAACAGGCTTATCACAAGTGAGTTTTCAAACAGGCTTATCACAAGTGAGTTTTCAAACAGGCTTATCACAAGTGAGTTTTCAAACAGGCTTATCACAAATGAGTTTTCAAACAGGCTTATCACAAGTGAGTTTTCGAACAGGCTTATCACAAGTGAGTTTTCGAACAGGCTTATCACAAGTTTTCATGAGTTTTCCAAACATTTTTTAAAGGCCAATCAAAATGCCGTTTTCATAACGTTTCTACATTAAGCAACTCTCGCACGCTTGCGGGCCGCTTCTCTGACAAGAAAATAGCTCAAATCGCAATCCAATTCCATCCTCTTCATAACAAGTCAAAACAACCTAGAATTGC